>CM029370.1:7798120-8436528 GCA_017165825.1 Hepsetus odoe
TGATGCTGTTTTGAAGGCAAAGGGTGGTCACACCAAATATTGATTTGATTTAGATTTCTCTTTTGTTCATTCACTGCATTTTGTTGATTGATGAAAATAAATGATTAACACTTCTATTTTTGAAAGCATTCTTTGTTTACAGCATTTTTTCACACCTGCCCAAAACATTTGCACAGTACTGTGTGTGTATATAATATACACTGTGTTTAAACTGAAAGACAGTGATGTATTGTTCTCTCCTTGACCAAGGTTGATCAGACATCAGGAGGTTGTGGTCCAGGCTTTTTGTGTGTGCGCGTTCATGTGTGTGTGTGTGCATGTGCATATGTCTAGCTGATGCTTGGTGTGTGTAATGGCTTCTGCAGGGTGTATTTATGATGTACATGTTTGCACACAATTTGCATGGAAGGTGTTGATCTTCAGAGCAAGAGGTTGCACTTCATTTAAATGTGAACAAATTGCCCTGAGACATGTGCTCTCACACACGTTCATAGATGCTGGTTTGAGGTACACTGTCATTGAGTTGTTACTTTCCTTGTGATTTGGGCTTATGAGAGTAATAGAACCTAAAACAGATGCTGCAGATCTGAATGCCTCTGCATGATACAGAAAGAGAAAAGTAGACTGACAGATTAATCTGATGAGGAGGAGCAGACAGTAAGTGAGCAAAGCATGCAGCATTGTAGGAACATAAGCTATGGAAAAAGCTGAAAAGCAAGCCAGTGAGAGATTCTGCATTCTGCACACCCTGCTCTTGTTGCCATGGTGATCTCCTAAGCCTGGTCCTCTTCTCCTAAAGTAGGGGTTGAGGGAGAGAGGGAGGGGACAGCTGCCGAAATTAGGAGAGCTCAGAGTCGGAAAGATAGCGCTAACATCCACAACACTAACGAATAAGGAGTCTTTCTCTCTCTCTCTGTTTCTCTCTCTCCCCCTCTCTCTCTCTCTCTCTCTCTCTCCCTCTCCCTCTCCCTCTATTTCTCGCGCTCTCACTCTCTCCTGTCAGTCTCACTGCACTGTGACCTTGTGAACCAGGAGTTTGCTTACAGGACAAGGTGGTTGTAGGGTAATATGCTTTAGCACAGGAGCCCTTTCTGTAACACAAACGCATAGGCAGACTTTTCATGTACAATTTTTTAATAAAAGAACATCTCGTTGGCCTTTGTGACTTCGTAATGAACAAATACAGGCATGTGCCATTTAGAGCAGATATACTTTTAAAGTCCTTACTAGTAATGCTTGGCCGAGGGTGGCATAGCCTTGCATAATAACCTCAGTTAAAGGCAAGGTCAAGCAACTCAAACCAAGAATTCAACATTACACAGCAGAACAAAAGAAAAGATGAAATTAAAAGAAATATTGATTTTTGCTTTTTGCTGCTTTTCTTTTCGTTCCTCTGGTGATTTTCAGCAAGGAAATTTTGTGTAAGCATGTCTGTATGTAGGCATATACAAGCAGTACCCGTTTTGTAATATGCGTATAATGGTGGCATGTAGGTGTATCAGCATTGTTTGATAGCCTGGATTTATTCCACCACTCTGAGTGTAATGAATGTGCTGTATCAGCTATAGTGTGCATGTATACACACATTAACATACACAAACAGAAAGATGTAAGTGCATGTAACCTTCACTAGATAAATAGCTATCATGTGGAGTGCAAGAGAAACAGATCCATAGAATCATTAAGTAGGAGAGGGAAAGAGAGACATCTTAAATGAGTCTAATTGGAGTCCTATGGTTCTAGGCAGTGTGAAGGGTAGAGTTATCAGGGATATGACTTTGGTTCCAATGTGTTATTTGCACTAAACACAGAGATTTTTAGTTATTTCTGTTGTATTGCTGTACTTTTAACATGATCAACTGCATAGCTTTTAGTGTTTTCTTCTCAACCAGGACTTTCACCAAATGCTAATATTTTTTAACTCCTCCAGTTAAAGCTTGTTCTTGGATAATGTAGAACATCATGCAAATTGCAGCATTTGTGTTTTTTAAATTGCAATTTCAGTGTAAAATTGATGAACTTTTTAGGCCTAATAAGGTTTTTTTTGTCATGAAGTTATATCAAAATTAATTACATTTACATTTAATTTACATTCAACAGGTTTAGGTCCCAGTTTGAGGTTAAAGTCGTTTTCTCATGCAGTTTACACATGAACACTAACATTTGAAGTCCAGTTGTGCCACGTTTGACATAAGTTTGACATTTTTTTTTTTTTTTTGGTTTGGTTTTGTTTTGTTTTTTTTATTACACTGATTGAAAACAGTCAGAACATACAGTGTTCTACACAATTATTTGCACCTTAGTACCACTGAGCATGAACTGCTGTTAACTGATGCAAATGTTAGGTGCTTAAGGTAGAAAGACTAACCCCTGGGGTACACCAAAATTGCAATATAAATATAAATTACACAGGTTATTGCCAACAAAAAGGGTATTCTAAGGGCCATATGCCAAAATAAGATGTTGAAGAATAATTGCTGGGACAGTAGCTCTTTTATGTTTATGATCTTTGAACTGCATTGCATTTAATTGTCTTTTAATCACTGTTGGATCTTCTGTTACTCCCTCTTGCAATCTTCATTACCACAAAAACAGCCTTTAAAAAGACACTGGCTGCATATCAATAGCTGAATTGCATGCTCTGAGTGCACATCAGTCAGTAGCACCAAGTGCACTTTGAGTGCACAAGCACAGAGATTGGAAAAACTCTTTGTATCTGAAGGACACCAGCCTTGTCCAATTCTGATGAAGCCAGCTCCTATAGGTAAGACCCAAAATGATGGGAAAGGAAAGGATTTAAGGTTTGCGGATTAAAGCTGGTTTTCACTGCTTATCTTTACTTGTGTTGTCTGAGTGTACTTCACACTGCTGACTGATGCTTCAACCTGAGCTTCTGCTTTTCTTGGTTGCACCCATTTGAACTGACTCAATGTAGCTTTGCTGCATGCCGTGTAGTAAGAGAGGACCCCTGTCTGCATCGCGTCTGTCACTTCCATAGGCGTCCAAGGCCATGCCCGAGACAAGCGAGCTGGCATGCTGGGTGGAAGCCTAAGGGGAACAGAACAACAAAGCCCATGTCTGTCAGCTTTACAGACATCCGACACACCGCCTGCTAGGACTTGACCTTTTGGCAAGAAAGCTTCAAGTTATGTAACAGAGAAAGAGTGGGAATGATTGATTGCAGGTTGAATATCACACAGTAGAACATATTGGCATTCCTGTCCAAACAAAGCTGCTGTGTGTCTTTGTAATGATGCTGTTTGGCGTAGAGTGAGATGTAATTAGACTCTACATTGCACAGTCTGATAATGAGTGCAGTTTTTTCAAAACCCGGAATCGATTGTACCTTTACCTGGTTGCTAGAAATTCATTATATATCCAATAACATGTAAACCATGCTCATTTTAAACATATGCATATAAAATATACAAAAAAAAAAAATCTGTTCCGTAAAATGAAAATGCATGAAACAGATGCATGAATGGAGTGAAGTACAGCTCCATAGGAAACACCATGGTTAACCAGATCAATAATTATGCGCAAAATTATAAATAGAAGATATATGCAGAGAGACTGTTTGTAATTTTGTGAAATATCATTTGTATAAAAACTGCATTTCAGCTTGCCACTTACTTCAAATTACAGAAATAAAGTTGGAAAAATTATTCGAAATAAGATTATGATGAGTGAGGGCAATACTAGATTCCTTTAGAAGAAGAGGGATGATTGCATAATTGTGGTATTGATGGAAATTGACCAGGAAGCAAAGATGAACTAATGCCATTACTGATAAGGTTGCTTGAACAAAAACACTAGATTATTAGAAAGCTTTATGTGGAAATAGGTGATTTTTGTTGGGTGATCGAGATTTGACTGGTATGGTTGAAGATGTCTGTGTGTGATTTGATTTGATTTTATATATCTTCTTCTTCGTTTTCTTTCGGCTGCTCCCGTTTAGGGGTCGCCACAGCGGATCAACTGTCTCCATTTCTTCCTGTATTTTGCATCTTCCTGCTTCAAACCAACCACCTGCATGTCCTCTCTCACCACATCCATAAACCTACTCTTTGGTCTTCCTCTTCTCCTCTTTCCTGGCAGCTCCATCTTCAACATCCTCCTCCCAATATAATCCTCGTCTCTCCTCTGCACATGTCCAAACCAACGCAACCTTGCTTCTCTAACTTTGTCTCCAAGATGTCTAACATGAGCCGTCCCTCTAATATACTCATTTCTAATCCTGTCCATCCTCGTCACACCCAACGAAAATCTCAGCATCTTTAACTCTGACACCTCCAGCTCCGCCTCCTGCCTTTTTGTCAGTGCCACTGTCTCCAACCCATACAACATAGCTGGTCTCTCTACTGTCCTGTAAACCTTCCCTTTTACTCTAGCTGGTATGCGTCTGTCACAAATCACTCCAGCCACTCTTCTCCACCCATTCCAACCAGCCTGCACTCTCTTCTTCACCTCTCTTCCACACTCGCCGTTACACTGAACTGTTGATCCCAAGTATTTAAACTCCTCCACCTTTGTTACCTCCACTCCCTGCATCCTAACCACGCCACTTTCCTCCCTTTCATTCACACTCATGTATTCTGTCTTTGCCCTACTCACTTTCATTCCTCTCCTCTCAAGAGCATATCTCCATTTCTCCAGGTTCTCCTCAAGCTGCTCCCTACTCTCACTACAGATCACAATATCATCAGCAAACATCATCGTCCACGGAGACTCCTGTCTAACCTCATCCGTCAACCTGTCCATTACTACTGCAAACAAGAATGGGCTCAGTGCTGATCCTTGATGTAATCCAACATCTACCTTAAATGCATCCGTCACTCCCACTGCAGATCTCACCACTGTTACACTGTCATCGTACATATCCTGAACTACTCTCACATACTTCTCTGTAACACCAGACTTCCTCATACAAAACCACAACTCCTCTCTAGGCACCCTGTCATATGCTTTCTCCAAATCCACAAAGGCACAATGCAGCTCCTTCTGACCTTCTCTGTACTTCTCCATCAACACCCTCAGAGCAAACATTGCATCTGTGGTGCACTTTCTCGGCATAAAACCATACTGCTGTTCACTGATCCTCACCTCTTTTCTTAACCGAGCTTCCACTACTCTTTCCCATAACTTCATGGTGTGGCTGATCAACTTTATCCCTCTATAGTTACTACAGCTCTGTGCATCACCCTTATTCTTGAAGATCGGTACCAGTACACTTCGTCTCCACTCCTCAGGCATCTTCTCACTTGCCAAGATTGTGTTAAACAATCTGGTCAGAAACTCAACTGCCATCTCCCCTAATCATCTCCATGCTTCCACTGGTATGTCATCCGGTCCAACAGCCTTTCCATTCTTCATCCTCTTCATCGCTGCCCTTACTTCCATCTTGTTTATTTGCTGCACTTCCTGGTTAACTCTTCTCACATCATCCAGTCTTCTCTCTCTCTCATTTTCTTCATTCATCAGCTCCTCAAAGTATTCCTTCCATCTGCTCAACACACTCTGTTCACCTGTGAGTACATTACCATGTCTATCTTTAATCGCCCTGACCTGTAGCACATCTTTCCCAGATCTGTCTCTCTGTCTAGCCAATCGGTGAAGGTCCTTTTCTCCCTCTTTACTGTCCAATTTGATTTTATATATATATATATATATATATATATATATACAGTACTGTGCAAATGTTTTGGGCAGGTGTGAAAAAATGCTGTAAACAAAGAATGCTTTCAAAAATGGAAGTGTAATCATTTATTTTCATCAATCAACAAAATGCAGTGAATGAACAAAAGAGAAATTGAAATCAAATCAATATTTGGTGTGACCACCCTTTGCCTTGAAAACGGCATCAATTCTTCTAGGTACACTTGCACTCAGTTTTTGAAGGAACTCAGCTGGTAGGTTGTTCCACACATGACTGTGTTTCAACCTACGTGTGACATTGATGATCATCAGCACCTGTTTGGTAAAATTGGTTGATCATACACCGACTATAATCCTACAAAATCCCTGACTATGTGCAAGTGTACCTAGAAGAATTGATGCTGGTTTGAAGGCAAAAGGTAGAACACCAAGTATTGATTTGATTTAGATTTTTCTTTTGTTCGCTCACTTTGCATTTTGTAAATTGGTAAAAATAAACAATCATTATTTACATTTCTGAAAGCATTCTTTGTTTACAGCATTTTTTCACACCTGCCTAAAACTTTTTCACAGTACTCTGTGTGTGTGTGTGTGTGTGTGTGTGTGTGTGTGTGTATATATATATATATATAATATTTTATGCATTCAGAAATTCAGAAATGATTGAAAGCCTACAAGTAGTCAGCTTCTAGCAGAGTTAGGAGAATGAAAGGTGTGGGGAAGATGGATTAAATGCTGTTCTATTAATGGCTGGGGGAAGCAAATCTATCTTTGTCGCCTTACAAATTATCCACACATTCTAAAAGGAGTGGCTGGAGTTTATTTCAGATAAATTCAATTTGTTCTACATTTCATCTTGGATTGATTTTTGAGAAAGGCGTGATAGGTGGACCACCAGAGGTCGCAGCACTTTTGGAATAATCTAAGTCATTTTTTGGGGGGGTAGATAAAAACTTCAGGAAGAAAATCGACACCCAAAAAACAACTCGCTGTCATCATTGCAAAATGCTTTAAAACACTGATTCCATAACACCCGAAATCCTCACTACCAACTACCCTAAACCCTGCTGTTTGCCTAACCTACTATGTCAATCAAGGGCAGTTTATACCTGGTATTCCACTTTGCCCTCATCCAAATGGACACTTCCACCTCTTGCGTCATGATGTCATTCATTAACTTCAACCCAGCATTCAATACTATGGTCCCCTTCCAGGAGATCCCCAAACTTAGCCAGTGTTGTGTTAGCACATCTTCAATTGGACTTGTCTAACAGACAATCTTTTAAATAAAATCTATTCCTTCACCCTCACCCTGAACACTGGCATGCCACAAGACTGAGTGCTAAGCCCTCTTTTGTGTTCTCTTTTTGACCATGAAGCATTACATCGTAACCATGCACTTACACTTCTTACCATCTGGCAGGAGTTACAAGAACTCTAACTTCTGCACAAACAGGCTCAAGAAGGGATACTTTCCTTAGGCTGTGACCCTGCTAAATTCCACATCACAGCACTAAGCATGATAAGCATTTCATTACTACACTATCTCTAAGCTTTTATATTTGTGCATCTCATTCTTATACAGACTGACTCACTCTGTACAGAATACTATTATTTCTATAATGGATGCAACAAACTGTGTATATATCTTTACTGCACATATAGTCCTTATATACTCTCCTTTTTCAGCCAAATTCACATTTATAACAATAATAATGTTTAACATTCTTAACACATAATACATGTTTTAGTAGTTGTATATCATGCTCTCCAATTTCAGTGACGCTGTATATACTGTAAGCTATGTAACCTATACTGCACTTATTTCTATTATCTATACTGTGCCTTATTACTGTTAAACTGCACAGTGTCAACAATGTTGAAATTAATGTAATGTAATTAAATTTTGTTAATAACCTTTTTTTGTTTTAGAACAGTTGGCTCTAAATATTATGTAAGACAGACTATGCTGATGTATTGCTACTTTTGACTGGCATGTTCACCCAAGCCCCCTCATCAGCATCAGAATCAGAAACAAAGAGCAGAATCATGCCTCCATCTCTTATGCTCTGTCTCTCTCAAGCTTTTTCTCATGCATTATTAATTCTTTTCTCTTCTTTCTTTTAGGTCCTCCAAGGCCCACCCTGGTCCTGTCGTCCACATAAGTGATAACCCAATGGACGAAGGCAAGGTATGTTGATTGACTCTGTTACCTAGTAAAAGCGATTACTTTTATACAAGTTTCCCTTTTAACTCATTAAAATCTGCAGCTATACAAACTGTGACTTTGTGTGCATGTTAGTTTAGTGACATGGAACAACACCTTGTCATTATGTTAAAGAGTCACAATGCTGCTTTTACTGTTGAATGCACTGCAGTGTTCTTAATGGAATTCAGGTCTCTAAAGGCTCCTTATTGATTTGTTTAGTCATAATAACAGTAAAAAGCAATTGATGTATAAAGTACTTTCCTATTCATCTGTGTGTTTTGTCAAAAGGTAAATCCAGCATCACTATTGTAAACACATAAGAGCACATAACACAGTATGAACATTTTTTTGTCATTAATGGGTTGGAAAAGGAGACAAATATTAATTATAAACCTCATTTAGTTTCCCTTGGTCAGCAAAAATCTTTGCCCCCATTTGGGGTCACCACAGGAGACACCCATCTCCATTTCCTCTGGTCCTCTGCATCTTCAAATCAAACTAAACTAAAATAAATCATATTTTAGAGTAACTATTAATTTAGAAAAGCAAAAGCATAATGTAAAATGGTATTTATTTTAATCAGCTATAAAATACTTTGTCACTTTTGAAACCTTCCTTGTATCCTGTTTTTACATCATTGGAAAACACCTGCAGCTCCTTACAATGTGTCCAGATTCATAATGAATGGACAAGTGTGTTACAATCTCCCTGCATTTAACATCATTGCACTCTTGCAAGGCACCTAGCGTTTGATAAAGTGTATTCACACAGCTTCTCACTTGAACTGAGAGGTCAATCAATCCAACCCAGACCTGCCTAACCCTCAGCAGGTGCTAAAGTCTCAGCCACTCTCTCACTTCATGGATGCTGACACTTTGTTCATTTGTCCGCAATGTCTTTGGCTGATCTATATAAAAAATAGAACAACCCAAATCTGTCTTGATATATGGCAGAGATAAGGATGTAAATTCCATTTACTTAATTGACAGATGTGACTTATTGTCAAAACCTGGAGATAACCATTTACAAAAGCAATGGAAGGTTGAGAGAAACACAAGAGAAAATAACAACTCCAACCAAAATAACCACATAGACATACACGCACAGAATAAAGAAACAGCCAAAAACGAAGAAGCAAAGGATTCTGCACCACAAGGCACAAGGACGAAGCTAAACAATGAGGTGGATATACACTGAAGGAAAAAAAGGAACATCTGACACAGATGATAAATGGGAGGAGTAACTATCTAAGATCAAGTGAATGGTACAACAAGAGGGTGGAGGTAAGGAGAAGAG
This sequence comes from Hepsetus odoe, assembly GCA_017165825.1. NCBI lineage: Eukaryota > Metazoa > Chordata > Actinopteri > Characiformes > Hepsetidae > Hepsetus > Hepsetus odoe. Next base: position 7,807,281 of record CM029370.1, read on the forward strand.
AAGGCAATCGAAACAAGAGCACATGGCAAGAAAGACTAGAGCAATTAGGAGCAAGAGAAGGGTGACAGAGTAGAAATGTGTTATTTTAATTAATTCCATAGTAATTTCAAAATAAATGTAATTTAACTATAATAAAATTATACTTTCTAAAGTATATTAAGTATAAATATGCTAGTATGTAAATGGAACTAATCCTAATTAAGTATTACCCTTTATATACAGGTAACTGTGATGAGACCTCCTTTTATTATGATTATATCTCCCCCCCAGAGAGTCACCCACAGTTCATGTTCCTGGAAATGCTCTAACCCATAAAATCTCTTTCAGCTCAGCTACTTTCTGATCTGTAATCTGGAAATCCTTGGGCAGGTCAGAATTCGACTGAGTGACAACCTCTTTTTCCCCTCTCATTCTCCTTTTCTGTCGCTCTTCCTACATCCCCTAGCTCATAATAGGATTTGAGTCTGGCATCGTGGTGTTGTGGGATTTGAAATCAAAGAAGGCTGACTACCGCTACACTTATGATGAGGTGAGTATAGCCTTTCTCCTGCTTCATCTCAGGCCTGCAGTAGCTACTGAATTACAGATATGAGAAAGCAGAGATGAAAAATTTATGAAGATATAAATAGGTGAGGCTATTGAGGTTTTTTTTGGCTTTGCATCTATATTGTTTGGCTTTGGAAGATGACATCAAAAGTGGTCTGTGGGAATGCGTGCAAGTGATGTGTTGTGTGTGCTTTGTTATCTGAGCCCATGTCTGGGTACTGATGTACGTCTGGCCATCAGTGTACATTTGTTCATCCATCTACACTGGCTTTTGCAGAGTCAGATTAAATTAGACATGTTTTGTGAAGGCATTCTCTATGAATATTAACTATTATTTGTCTTTGTTTAAATACAAAACTGTTTATTGTAATATACAGCCTTTTCCTCTGGGATGTTTAATAGTTATGGCTAGCGAGAGCCTTTACATCAACTCAGCCCACATTATTAATATGCATCTCTGAAACACTCTCAAGAGGCCACAGTCAAATTGTGCTCCAGTTTAAGCAGATTTGATGACTTTTCTCAACAGTAGCAGTCAGCTTACATTAGTCATTATATTTTACATGTTGTGCCCAAGGCAGATTGGAGCACAAGGGAATTTAACCAACACACACACACACACACACACACACACACACATTAAATCCATGCCCCCATCTCTTTCTCTCTCTCCCTCTCTCTCTCTCTCTCTCTCAACTCCATTTCTTTCTTCTGTTTCTTAGTGTTCTTCCCCTACTCTTTCCTACTCTCTCTCCCAACTGTTCATCTCCTTTATTACTCTTTCATATGTCCCCTCTCTCTTTCTCTACTCTATTTCTTTCTTCTATTTTAGTGTTCTTCCCCGGGTCTTTTCCTTCTCTTTTTCTCTCTTCCAGCTGTTCCTTTCCTTTATTTCTCCTTCATGTGTCCTCTCTCTCTCTCTCTCTCTCTCTCTCTCTCTCTCAGACTTGGTGTGTGTTCATTTCTCAGTTGAGAACTCCTTGCAGCTTTGATGAATAGCTCAGCCTTTGTAGACATCTGATGTATCCTCTCTGCTCATTTACCCTGATTGATTAATACTGCTGAGATATAAATGCCTGACAATTCACAGCACCACGCCCCATCTCTAGGGCATTAAGATGCCATTTTGACTCAGCTTGGAGTCACAGGCGCAGCACACTTCTATTATTACTTCCATGGTGATTCTGTTGTTCATGTGTGCCTTATGTGTCATTGGAAGGTCAGACAAATTGCCTTTAACTATTAATGTTATTACCATTTAGGGCTGCAGTTAGTTTTTTTGTTTTTATTAATTAGTTTTTACTTGATTAATCATCTTATCAGATTGTTTATACCTGCACAACAAAATAACAGAAACCATCTGACTTTTCATTAATATGTTGCAATGCTCTTAAACCAGCATCGTGGGTCGGTGCTGTAGCTTAGTCCAGCTCTCATTTGGTAAAAAGCAGAGAGACATCCTATGCAGATGGCCAGCAAATTACAGCTGCTATTATTGTTATTATTAAGAAGTAAACAAGTGGGATTTGCAGGAGTATCTTATCTGCATTTATGTAAGGATTATTACAATCACTAACGTTATCAGTAAGGTCTGAAGCTGCACACCAAGGTGGATATATTTAGATGATTGTGGGGGATAATCAAGACTTCTCAAGCAGGAAAAATGGCAAGAGGACTAGGGGACCTATAGACAGATGGTGGGTCACTTTCCTGGTGCTCCTGGTGGCATGTGTGTTTGATGATAAATATAAGGTAACTCAGCATTGCCTGATCACTGTATTACTCTGATGGAGGAGCTTATCCACTTAATGAAACCTACCTAGAGTTATTCATCCTTCTGTTTCCTGTCTGAACAATCCATCTAATCCGCACCATCTGGTCATTACCTGGGCTTATAGGAAGTGCTGTATAAATTAGCAATGAGTTACAATTCTCAGTGGATTTTCTTCAGTCAACGCTCTTCTTGGTCTTTTCCATCCTTGTCATATAGGGCCTATTTCCTAGAGAGGGACTAAGGATAGTCCTAGTTAGTCCTAGAGATTTTTGAAATATTTCTATTGAATTGTGACCAGGCCTAATTCCTGTCCAGGAAATGGCTAATAATTATTTACAACTTAGTAAGAATATTTTATTTTCTTTCCTGAATGAAGGTCTAATGTGCATATAGCATTATGTATAAATGTACATTATTAAAAGAAGCTCCTTAATTATTATGTTTGAAAAATCTATTTAAAGTACAATATTTCCATGACAATTTATTTTTCTTCTCTAAATCTTTTACATTATGTGGCCTCTATAAATCCTGAATTTAAAGGGAATTTTAGGGAACCAGAAGTTGTTTTTTATGGCATTACACAAATAATGTTTTTGGATTTGTTTCCTTTTTTCGTGTCCTTTCAATTTCAGGGTATATTTAATTTAATTATTTGTTGTTATTAATAATGGTTACGATAAACAATTTGTCTGCCAAGAAATGTAGTTCATTTAGAATGCCTTACTGTTGCTAAGCAACCATGGACTGAGTCTTCATATATTGCAATCATTTCATGCTTTTAATATGCATTTTGTAATAAAAAAATAATTAACCTTTCTAAATATAGCAATATACATTACAATATACAGAAAAAACCCAAAAAACTTTTGCTTTAGTTTTTCCTGACCAAATTCCCATTTTAACAAAAATGCTGATGTTCATCCACCCGTCCATACAATTTCTTCATCTTATATTAGCACCAAGCATGGTGTACAATCTTTTTCACACACTGAATCTTCTGTGTCTCCCTTTACCTTCCTCAGTGTACTACTTAGAAATATTGGTTCCTGCACACAATAAGTGCATAATATGGCTAACAAAGAGTCATTTGTACACATTCAGTTAAATGCTTGACAATGGGTGTAGAAGCAGAATTTAGATCTTGCTTATATAGGGAGATATTTGTTAATTTGCCTGGGTTTAATGCTAAACCTCCAATAGTAAGTACCAGCAAATACATTAATTCAAAGCTTAATTAAAAGAAATAGAGGCACTTTTCAATCTGTTATTTAGTACATACACAAAGCTCTAGTAAAGAAGAGAGTGTTTAGACACGAACAAAATGAACATAGAAATAATATAAATATAAATATAATAATATAAAGTTAAAGATTGTTCGATTCACATCATAGTTACAGAATAGTTTCCATCACCTCAGTTTCAGCCAATTTTGGGACCATAACATTAGAATTCATTCAAGTGCACAAAGGGAGCATTTTTTGTGAATGTACAGTACTGTGCAAAAGTTTAAGGCGGGTGTGGAAAAAATGCTGTAAACAAAGAATGCTTTCAAAAATGGAAGTTTTAATCATTTATTTTCATCAATCAACAAAATGCAATGAATGAACAAAAGAGAAATCTAAATCAAATCAATATTTGGTGTGACCACCCTTTGCCTTCAAAACAGCATCAATTCTTCTAGGTACACTTGCACACAGTTTCTGAAGGAACTCGGCTGGTAGGTTGTTCCAAACATCTTGGAGAGCTAACCACAGATCTTCTGTGGATGTAGGTTTCCTCACATCCTTCTGTCTCTTCATGTAATCATAGACTCACTTAAAAAATAGAGGCCATAAGAATTGATGCTGGTTTGAAGGTAGTAACACCAAATATTGATTTGATTTAGATTTTTCTTTTGTTTGCTCACTTTGCATTTTGTAAATTGATAAAAATAAACAATCATTATTTATATTTCTGAAAATATAAATAAAAATATAAAGGTTGACATCATATGTGTGCAAGAGACTAGATGGAAGGGTAGTAAGGCCAGGTGTATTGGAGGGGGGTTTAAACTGTTCTACCATGGTGTGGATAGAAGGAGGAATGGAGTAGGTGTTATCCCGAAGGAAGAGTATGTGGAGAGTGTTTTGGAAGTGAAGAGGGTGTCAGGGAGGGTGATGGGTTTGAAGCTGGAAGTTGAAGGTGTGATAATGAATGTTGTTAGTGCTTATGCTCCACAAGTTGGTTGTAAGATGAAAAAGAAGGAAAAATTCTGGAGTGAGTTAGATGAAGTGATAGAGAGTGTACCCAGGGGAGAGAGAGTGGTGATTGGTGCAGATTTTAATGGTCATGTTGGTGAAGGGAACGGAGGTGATGAGGAGGTGATGGGTAGGCATGGTGTCAAGGAGAGGAATGCTGAAGGTCAGATGGTTGTTGATTTTGCAAAAAGGATGGAAATGGCTGTAGTTAATACTTATTTTAAGAAGAGGGAGGAGCACAGGGTGACGTATAAGAGTGGAGGAAGATGCTCACAGGTTGATTATATTCTTTGCAGGAAGGTCAGTTTGAAAGAGATCAGAGACTGCAAAGTAGTGACAGGGGAGAGTGTAGCTAAACAGCATAGGATGGTGGTCTGTAGGTTGATCTTGGAGGTCAAGAAGAGGAGGAAAGTGAGAGTAGAGTCAAGGATCAAGTGGTGGAAGCTGAAGGAGGAGGACTGCAAGGTGGAATTCAGGCAGGAGTTAACACGGGCACTGGGAGGTGTTGAAGAGCTACCGGATTGCTGGGAAACTACTGCAGAAGTGATAAGGCAGATGGCTAGAAATGTACTTGGTGTGACATCCGGAAGGAAGAAAGAGAATAAGGAGACCTGGTGGTGGAACCAAGAAGTCCAGGAGTGTATTCAAAAGAAGAGGGAGGCAAAGAAGACATGGGACAGTCAGAGAGATGAAGAAAGTAGACAGGTGTACAAGGAGATGAACTGCAGGGCGAAGAAAGCAGTGGTGAAGGCCAAAGATAAGGTGTTTGGTGAATTGTATGAGAGGTTGGACAGTAAAGAGGGAGAAAAGGACCTTTACCGATTGGCTAGACAGAGAGACAGATCTGGGAAAGATGTGCTACAGGTCAGGGTGATTAAAGATAGAAATGGTAACGTACTCACAGGTGAACAGAGCGTGTTGAGCAGATGGAAGGAATACTTTGAGGAGCTGATGATTGAAGAAAATGAGAGAGAGAGAAGACTGGATGATGTGAGAAGAGTTAACCAGGAAGTGCACCAAATAAACAAGATGGAAGTAAGGGCAGCGATGAAGAGGATGAAGAATGGAAAGGCTGTTGGACCGGATGACATACCAGTGGAAGCATGGAGATGTTTAGGGGAGATGGCAGTTGAGTTTCTGATTGTTTAACACAATCTTGGCAAGTGAGAAGATGCCTGAGGAGTGGAGATGAAGTGTACTGGTACCGATCTTCAAGAATAAGGGTGATGCACAGAGCTGTAGTAGCTATAGAGGGATAAAGTTGATCAGCCACACCATGAAGTTATGGGAAAGAGTAGTAGAAGGTAGGTTAAGAAAAGAGTTGAGGATTAGTGAACAGCAGTATGGTTTTATGCCGAGAAAGAGCACCACAGATGCAATGTTTGCTCTGAGGGTGTTGATGGAGAAGTACAGAGAAGCTCAGAAGGAGCTGCATTGTGACTTTGTGGATTTGGAGAGAGCATATGACAGGGTGCCTAGAGAGGAGTTGTGGTTTTGTATGAGGAAGTCTGGTGTTACAGAGAAGTATGTGAGAGTAGTTCAGGATATGTATGATGGTATTGTAACAGTGGTGAGATCTGCAGTGGGAGTGACGGATGCATTTAAGGTAGAGGTTGGATTACATCAAGGATCAGCACTGAGCCCATTCTTGTTTGCAATAGTAATGGACAGGTTGACGGACGAGGTTAGACAGGAGTCTCCGTGGATGATGATGTTTGCTGATGATATTGTGATCTGTAGTGAGAGTAGGGAGCAGCTTGAGGAGAACCTGGAGAAATGGAGATATGCTCTGGAGAGGAGAGGAATGAAAGTGAGTAGGGCAAAGACAGAATACATGAGTGTGAATGAAAGGGAGGAAAGTGGAGTGGTTAGGATGCAGGGAGTGGAGGTAACAAAGGTGGAGGAGTTTAAATACTTGGGATCAACAGTTCAGTGTAACGGTGAGTGTGGAAGAAAGGTGAAGAAGAGAGTGCAGGCTGGTTGGAATGGGTGGAGAAGAGTGGCTGGAGTGATTTGTGACAGATGCGTACCAGCTAGAGTAAAAGGGAAGGTTTACAGGACAGTAGTGAGACCAGCTATGTTGTATGGGTTGGAGACGGTGGCACTGACGAAAAGGCAGGAGGTGGAGCTGGAGGTGTCAGAGTTAAAGATGCTGAGATTTTCGTTGGGTGTGACGAGGATAGATAGGATTAGAAATGAGTATATTAGCGGGACAGCTCAGGTTAGACGTCTTGGAGACAAAGTTAGAGAAGCAAGGTTGCGTTGGTTTGGACATGTGCAGAGGAGAGACGAGGATTATATTGGAAGGAGGATGTTGAGGATGGAGCTGCCAGGAAAGAGAAGAAGAGGAAGACCAAAGAGGAGGTTTATGGATGTGGTGAGAGAGGACATGCAGGTGGTCGGTTTGAAGCAGGAAGATGCAAAAGACAGGAAGAAATGGAGACAGTTGATCTGCTGTGGCGACCCCTAAACGGGAGCAGCCGAAAGAAAAAGAAGAAGATTTATATTTCTGAAAGCATTCTTTGTTTACAGCTTTTTTTCCACACCTGCCTAAAACTTTTGCACAGTACTGTACATGTCTACTGGTAAAGTGTGTGGAACTGTGGGTTGGTGTAGATTAGGTGCGAGATAATGCTGTTCAGGGAAAGGCTATTGCTCTGTTTTGCTCGGTTTCCTGACTTTCACTGGCCCCTGAGATCCCTTAACAGCAACATTCTGCCTTTAATTGGGCCCGTGTGTGTGTGCGTGTGCGTGTGTGTGCATTAGAAATATAAAAGATGAATAGTTGCCATTCTTTATCTGTTGGCTTGGTCCAGTGGACCAAGGTGCACATAGAAAAAGGGAAAAAGAGGAAACCTTTTTCTGTGGAATTTATTTTATTTCAGAACCACTGTGCCAGCATTATTATTATTGTTGCTGTTGTTGTTGTTGCTCTTCTTCTTCTTCTTCTGAGTTAATAGTCATAACTACTATGAATTATAGAGTTATTGTTTCTGGAGCTGATAATTAAGTTGTATTTGGGAGTGTGAAGGTCCTCGTATGAGATCTTACAGTCTAATGGGTTATTGTTACTGAACTGTCAGTCACTGTGCTTTCTGCTATTCTACAAATAAGTGATCATTTAGATATGTGCTAAAGGAATGAATATGGTGACAGTCTGAAGCCTTTTTCTGCTTTCCTCTTTTTAATTACTTGTCTGTCTATCATCCTCAAAAATGCTTCTCTCATTCTCTCTCCCTTGTGACATATTAAAGTAGGTAAAGTGTGCAGGTGTGTGTTTTGTTCACATTCCCTCAACCACCCTCACTAGGGATCAAATATTATGTAAGCAGCTTATTTCTTCATTATCAGATTTGTGTGGCGTAATAAATGCATATGTGAGTGTGTGTGTCTGGGTATATGCTTTTGATGGTTGATTGCTTTATGAGTTGATAAGGTAGAGATAAGCCAGTTGTGCCTACCAATGGTCTCGTAATGCTGCAGCCATTTCATTGATTAGTTTGGGCTGCTGGAGCAGCCAATGTCTTCCCAGCTCCAGAAATAGAGACCGAGCCAGTACGATTATGCTAAAGCGAGAGGAGAATACGCTTAATTAGAAAATAATGAGAACTCCATTTCACCTCTCTCTTGTGTTGGTTTCTCTCGCCTCCTTCATTCTCTTTTTCTCTCGCTCTCTCAAGGGGTCTCTGGGGATACACTCTCATTGCATCACTGTTGAGGTTTCGATTAGAATGCTTTAAGTAGTGCGTTTCTAATTTTCACCAATTCCAGTTTTCTACTTAAACCCTCTGAATCTAACTACCTCATTCTATTCTTTGCTGCAGGTCCTTACCTTTCTTCAGCTCATTGTAGAATTCCTCTGTTACAGATAGCAAAGTTAGTGTACATAAATGTACATGCACAAATTTTACACACAAACACATGCATATTTTATGACATTTTAAATACAGAGACCATATACTGCCTTGAAAGACAAGCATAAGTAGAGCAAACCCACTTTAACGATAAAGCTGCTCCTTTTCAAATGACTCAAATACTCATTGCAACCAAATCCACTGTTTTAAAAAACAAAGATTTAACTAGTTGGCCACAACAGTGTGGGGCAGAACAGACACTGAAAGCACCTCATTAATATTATCCCTACAGTCAAATATGGGGAAGGCAGTGGGGATTTTTTTTGTGAGACAGTTTTTGGGAACCTGTCAGAAAAGTGGGAGGATGGTTCAGAAAAACAAAGAGTAAGGACTGAATGCAAACCTGTCACATCTGGACAGACAATGAAGGAGAAGTGAAAGTGAAAAAGTGAAAGCGAGGTCAAAGCACAGCAGACAATGAACCACAACGAAATTTGACCTCTGCATTTAACCCATGCACACTCAACACCGTGCAGCAGTGGGCAGCTATTGAAAGCGCCCGGGGAGCAGTGATGGGGACGGCACCTTGCTCAAGGGTACCTCAGGGCAACCTATTGGGAAGGGGTTCGAACCCCCAATCCTCCGATCATGTGGCCAACGCCCTAACCACTAGGCCACCGCTGCCCAAGGAAGCCTGGTGGTGGAATGAGGACCCAGTGCAAGGAATATTTTATAGGGGCTGATGAAAGAAGGGAATGAGAGCAAGGCTGTAGTAAGGGCAGCTATGAAAAGGAGACGAAATAAAAGGCCATTGGTCCAGATGACATACCTGTCGAGTCATGGACATGTTTAGGAGAGATGACAGTGAAGTTAGAATGCATGAGTGTGGATTAAAGGGTTGTCAGCAGCATGTTTTGGATGCAGGGACAGAGGTGGTGGAGGTGGAGAATTTTAAATACTTGGGTTCAAAAGTTCCGAATAACAAGGAGTACAAAAGAGAAGTGAAGAAGAGATTGTAGGCAAGGCGGAATGGGTGGAAAGAGTGGGAGGAGTGATCAGGAGTGACAGATGGATACTAGCAAGAGTGAAAGGGATGGTTTACAGGATGGCATTAGACCAGCTAAGAGGTGGAGGCACTGGCAAAAAGACAGGTAGTGGAGCTGGAGATGGCAGAGTTAAAGATGCTGCAATTAGCATTGGGAATGTTAAGAATGGACAGGATTAAAAATAATTTTATTAGACAGTTTGGAGACAAAGTCAGAGAAGCATTGGTTTGGACATGTGCAGAGCAGTTTATACAGAGAAGGATGTTGAGGAGGGATCTTACAGGCAAGAGGAGAAGATGAAGGCCAACTAGGAGGTTTATGGATATTGTAAGAGAGAACATGCAGGCAGTGGGTGTGAAAGAGAAGCAGAAGAAATAGAAACCAATTACCAACCTTTTTCCCCAACAGCAGCAACTGAAAGAAAAGGAAACCTGGGATGAAGGTTTACATTTACAAGGCAATGACGAGAAGCATACAGCCAAGCAAATGCAGGAAAACAGCATTTACACACAATTTACTGGAGCTTCTTGGGTTTAATAATGGACCAAGAGGTCACAGGTTCAAATCCCATCTTTGGGTTCCTGAGGAAGACACTTAACCCTATGGTACTCCAAGGAGACTGTCCCTGTAGTTAGGAAATGGACGTTGCTCTGGGTAAGAGTGTCTGTTAAATGTCGTAAATGTAAATTTGTTTTATTTATTTTTTTTTTTTTATTTTAATTTTAATTTTAGTTGAATCCATTTTAAGATGATTTTGAAATTTAAGATTTAAAAACTTTAAAGTTTATTGATTTTAGTTTGGTGCTGCACATTCTTTGTAAGTGGCTGTTTTCAGATAACTGTTGGATATTTTTGGCTTAGCAGTGAGGTCCTGAATATTGATCATTGGGATTAAGAGGGTTAACAAATGATGCTAAAGGAGGCTAAAGGTAAAGTGCCTTATTGGAGTGTGTAGTTTAGACTCTGCATCTTACATCAATGCATGTTACAGGAGGTCACATTACTATCAAACTGCTTAAATTGGGTTGAGACACTTATAGCACATTGTTAAAGCCTGAAAGGTTAGTGATGAAGCATCATCTTTGATGAGAAAATGTGGCTGGAAGGATTTTACGCCTAAACAATAATGATGGAAGATCACTTAAATGATAAACTAGTGAGGCTAGTTGAAAGATTTACTCGGCAGCATAAATACTGGACACTGGAGAGTGACTTTTTGATTGTGAAAGTATTTGTGAAATAGCACAGCACAAAATTCAACCACTGCTTTTCACCCATAGGCAGCAGGCGCCTGCTATTTTACATGCCTGGGGAGCAGTGATGGGGATGGTGCCTTGCTCAAGGGTACCTCAGGGCAACCTACTGGTTTGGTATTTGAACCCATGACCTTCCAATCCTGAGGCTTAGTCCCTAACCACTAGGCCACCGCTACCCTAATGGCAATGGGAGGAATGGCAATGGGTTGTGTGCTGTGTCTCCCATTAATGTTTTTTTTTCTTTGTTTCTTCCTTGATGGAAGGGGCATATTGCATGATGTCCATGCTAGGAATTCTTTAGGCTCAGAAAGTAATAGGGTGCATGAGTGGTTCAGGTAGCATGATTCTACCACAAAATACCGACTTTACCTCGTTGTGCTGAAGAGGTTTGCAACTTTCCCATCATCATCTCTGTGGTGATCTAAGAATCCTTTATAACAAAACTTTATCTCTTGAATTTCATTGATGTGTCATGAGCATTATCCCTTGTTAAGTTTAAGTGATAGATGACAGCTGTCAGAGGTCAACATATGTAGCCAGTGCCAATGATAGAGCGACAGAGAGAGAATAAATAATAACTATCTCTCTCTCTCTCTCTCTCTCTCCCCCTCTCTCGCTCTCTTTCTTTCTCTCTCTTTTTCTCTTATCTCTTTCTGCCATTCTCTGCCTCTCTCTTGGTCTTTGTCTCTCTCACTCTTCTTTTCACTCTTTTACAGGCAATCCATTCAGTGGCCTGGCACCATGAGGGGAAACAGTTCATCTGCAGTCACTCAGATGGTACACTGACCATATGGAATATAAAGTCCCCAGCCAAGCCCGCACAGACAATCACTCCACATGGTAAGACAGACACACACACACATACACACACACACTAAACGACTTGTCTTCCGCAAATTTTAAATGTGATATGCTTTATAACAATTTTACAGCCATTTTTAGACCTGAGCTTCATTGCCAGTTATGTTGTTGTGTTTAATAGTGGTGTTTTTTTTTTTGTTTTTTTTGGGGTCAACCCATCGAACCATACTCATAGGAGTATGAGTCCAAATACAGAGTCCAAAATTGTAAAACTGCTAATGGTTCCAGGCTGTGGATTACAAAACTAATCTCTTTCATCTGTTTCAAAAGGTTACATCATGCATCTTTTGAAAGGGGTTGTCAACTTTTTTTCTGTAATGTGATTTTTTTTTCCCTGTGCAAAGAAGCTTACACTAATCAACCCCCCTCCCTCATTTTCATTTTAGTTTTAATTTTCCGTGTTTATTTTGCTCCTCCATTGAGACCTTCTTTATTGTAAAATGGTGGGTAGTTGAGAAGCTTGTATACCTGGTGCTTTTCCCCAAAGAGAAAAACCTCTGTCTGTGCTATTGAAGATACACTTCTAGAGGCCATGCTTAATCCACAGCCTCACGTTCCGTTTCCCTCTTCCTGCTTTGTGTTCTCATAGTGGGGGAAAAGGAGAAAGCAAGGAGAGAGAAATGTACTGTTGCTCTACCACTACATGCGTGACTGAATAGAATCAGCAGACATTTTTTTTTTTAAATATTGCATTAACCTGTTGTTGGATCTTACATAGGCATATTATTCAGCCTGTAGTGGCCTTTCTCTGTAATGGCCTTCCTGTATAAAGTAAGCCATTTACCTGACCTTTTTAATGCTGCAGGGAAGCATTAATTAAAATCCTTTAAGCCCTTGCATACCACCAAAATCCTGGAGCAGATGTTCTGCGTGTTTCTGAATGTAAGCTTGCCTTTGCTGCTGAGTCACAATGTTAGAATGTAATATTAAGGCTGAAGGTAAAAGTGAAAGGAGAGGAAGTGAGGGAGAAAGGGAAGAGGGTGAAAAGAGATGGGGGATTTGAAGCAGGCCTGTTCAATTTTTCTGCTCTGCTTCTATTTCAGGAAAGCAGCCCAAGGATGGAAAGAAGCCAGAGCCATGCAAACCCATTCTCAAAGTAGAATACAAGACAACAAGAGCAGGGTACCGTGCCCAACATATATTTGTATTTCTGTTTTTATGAGGCATTTCAAAGCACTTACCCCTCCAAAAGATAACTGAGATGAAAATCAGATTTTCAGTTTTTCTTTCCTTCTGTTTAAATATATCTAAAATGTATTAAATTATATGGTCCACGACTTCACCATATTGTTTGTTTCATTTGTTTGCTCTTGTGGGGTTTCTCTTTTCATTTTTCTCCTCATTTTCACTTTCTTCCTGTGGATGTTATTTCTTAAACTGACAGTGTTTTTTAGATCACTGACTTGATCATCGTTAGATCATCTAGATTAGTTTTGTAAGTTTTTTTAGTAAAATTCAGAATTTTTTGTGACCATTGCTACATCATCAATAATAATTACTAAGCCCGTTTTAGAAGCAACCATGCAAGCTTTAGCCATGAGACTTCTGCCACTGTGCTTCATAGATTAGTATCTGTATTTTATACATGAGCATATAGGACCTTTTTCCACAGTTTAGCCTCTCCGTCACTTTGGTAAAGATTAATCTTATTTCATAAAACATTGTTCTAGAAACTTTGTGTCTCATCTCTGTGCCTTTTTCCCAGTTCGTAATGCTAATGTGTGTCTCCTGGTACAGCCTCTATATTTTTTCCTTTGTTTGACCAGTGGTTTCCTTTTTTTTCCCCAGAATATTCCAAATTGTTGTTCTGACTTTAACCATTGTTTTTTAAATGCTTCAAATGGAATATGAATAGCATACTTTATCCACTTAGACAGCTCTTTGGTCTTTGGTCATTCAGATGTTTCCATACATTTGCTGGGTGTAAAAGTGGGTGGTCAGAGACGCAAGGCACTCTGCTCTGTTATTGAACATAACTAGATGTAAACACAAGGAAATAAAGGCTGAAAATCTGACATCTCATATTATTTTTGGCCTTAAACCCAAATTACTTTAATGCATAGCAAGAATAATTGAAATGGTGTTGTTATTCCAATGCTAGATGACTAAAGGACTGGAACAACTTCAGGTGTACCTTCTCAATGAAACAACTATAGCTAGTTTTGTTAAGGTTTTTAAAATAGTTTTAATGCCACATCATGCACATAGTTATTATTATTATTGTTGTTGTTGTTGTTACTATTATTCGTTGCTCTTAAAATGTCACAGTAATTATGCATTTATTATTACCAGTGCTTAAAATGTATTATGCAATAAGTACTCAGAAAGCAAACTGGCTGAGGTGTTATTAAGTAATGGGGGTATAATAGATAGTTTGGCACCATTGGCAGGTCCTAGCAATCATCATGATAAAAACATCATGATAAAAGCTCTTTTAAGAAGCTTTGGATGGTTTTAAATTGTACACATAAGTCCTTTTTTAAATATATAAGCTTTTTAAAAAACTGATCAATGACAGTCTTGAGAATCAGACAGAAAATGTTTTTGTCCATCCTGATGACATGATCTACATTAGCTTGCCAACTGTGCTGCCATTAGCTTGCCAACAGTGACTCACTTTTTGTGTGTGTGTGTGTGTGTGTGTGTGTGTGTGTTTCTGTCCTCTCAGGGATCCATATATGATCCTTTCTGGTGGTTTATCATACGACACGGTTGGTCGACGGCCGTGTTTGACGGTAATGCATGGGAAGAGCACCGCAGTGTTGGAAATGGACTATCCCATTGTAGACTTTCTCACACTCTGTGAAACGCCATATCCTAATGGTATGTTATCATCTGAAAAAATGGCCACATCTCTTTTATTTCTCCTCATTTTCCTCCTTTTCTTTCTGATATTTGAGCATTATGTTTTCTTCATCAGGATATGGTTTGGTTTTGGTTCTATTTGGGGAAAGTCTCATTGTAACTTTATTTTACATCCTTCTTACACTTTTACACTTTATTTTTCCTTCTTCTCCTCCTCTTTCCAGTTTCTGGGTCTTTGATTCCTTTGGAACACTGTTGCTTTTGCCCTTCTGAAAAAAAAAATATATATATATTTTGGGTATTCATGAATCATTAGGACTGTGTTATGCCTCTGTTATGCCTGAGCTGCATTATGCTACATCTGCTGAATTAGTGTCCTATGCTTGTCTTTGCGCAGAGCCATTTCATAAACCTCTAGGGATATGAATGTCTTATCATGGTATTAACACATACTCTGCTCATTAACTGTGTGATTGTACCATGGAATATTACAAGCAGTAATTTCACTGAAAACCTTGTTTACATTTCATTGGAGAAAAAAAAAAGTCTGCAGTGGTTTGTTCTGTTTTTGCTGATATGTTTGCAGGATATGTTTGGCCTATATGATTTCCTTTCACAAATTGTTGTTTAAAGTATATATTTGATACTTTTTTATGCAAATGTGATTTAACTCTTTAAACCCCAAAATATTTTTTATTTCTGTTGATGATCTGCTCTTTTTTTTAAATAATGGAATGTCTCAATGCGGTTGCTGCATTTATTTGAAAAAGTAACAGAAAAACAGACCTTTGCTCTTGTTATTTAATGTACTTTTAAGCATGTACTTTAGAATATACTTAAATCCAATTTATACTGAAAAAGCATTGAGACTGCAAATTAGGGTTTGAAATAAAATATGTTTTCAGCTACATTTTAAACATCATTTCAATGGAAAAAGCTACAGAATTCCACGCAAATATTTTTTGATACCAATTTGTTCTTGTTAAAGCTCTTTGGCAGGTATGAATCTGGCAAGTAATGCTCTTAGGCAGTAATCCAGTTTATCATGTTTAGAGATGCCTATGGTGAGATGTGGAGTTGAGTGCATCACCAGGTTGGATGCTCTGTACGAGTTACTGGTGCATAAATCTTACTGAAGCAAATATGACTGGAGCAATAAACAGGGAAATATTTCACGAGAATTTTGTGTTGTCAGCCTAGAAAGGTGGACAAGTTGACAACCCATAACAGAGAAAACAACTTCTCTTCGAAAAAAGGAGGAACATGCTTGCATGACCAAGCCAAGCTTTGATTGAATCCCATTGTAAATTTATGGATGACTTGAAGTCCTATAGAGGTGTTATGTATAGTGTTTTTCCTTGTTAATGGCTATGATTGGGTTTATTTTTATTCATATTCACAAAGTCAAGAGTACATTTTAAGTGCATATATGCACTGGAATTAAATAAGAATTTTGCCGTTACTATTGGTCACAAAGGCGAGAGTTGGTTTGCTAGCATTGATGTAACGGGGCTAGCAACTTTGTCATGTTTTTTATTTAAAATTGTATGTATGGAACTTGATACTGTCAGTACAGAATGCATATAATAAAAATAGATGTATTTAAATTTGTAGCAAATGTAATATGTTTATGAACTGGAGTCTTCAGCTATAGTGAAGATATTTTGATTGCAATTGTGTTTAATAATACATAAAATATTATTACATTGTACTGTAACTCCTTTATTGTTACTTTTTGTATAGAATTATTTCATTTAAATTATTTACTTTTATTTTTTGCATATTTCTGTTCCCATGCAGATTTTCAGGAACCTTATGCTGTAGTTGTCCTTCTAGAAAAGGATTTAGTTGTTATCGACCTTGCACAAAATGGGTATGTTCTTGTTTTTAGTACACATATATACATTACAGTATACATCTTGTATTTTTTCATCATACCAAAACAGTAGCATAACCAGACATTTCACTGCAGTGTCCTCTGGATAGTATTAATGTAATTTAATGTAGTATAAATCAGGCTTTGTTGCATTTTCGACAATGTTTCTGTAGTTATCCTATCTTCGAGAACCCATATCCCTTGACGATTCATGAGTCTCCAGTGACCTGTTGTGAATACCTTGCTGACTGTCCTGTGGACCTCATACCTGCACTTTACTCAGTTGGCTCTCGCCAAAAACGACAGGGCTACAGCAAAAAGGTACACATAGCTGCACATGAATCTGTCTGGCTATTTATTTATTTCTTTGTAGTTCGTCAGATGCATGCGCTGTATGAATTATATTACCTCTGCTACACTTCTATTACTGCTATTTTTAGACATGAAAAAACAAATAGATCAATAAAAAAGTTTAAGGTAATAACAGTCCTTCTTTTCTTGTCACCTTTAAAGTTTTGTTTTGACATTGACAGGTGACAAACAGAAGAAAAAAACAACTTGAAACTTATGCCTCTAGAATAGATTCAGTGCACCTTGGCTTAGATATTTCATGTCTCTGTATAAGTACTGGAGGAACAAACACTATTGTATGGTTTAGCTGTGACCCTTTGCTCTAAGAGAAAAAAGTAATGCCAGCAAAATGGCCTTCATAGCATAACAGGTTGGAAACCCTCTTACTGTGGATGTGCAGCATTCAGTCCTGTATATTTCTCTTGCTGTTGCTGTCGCCCAGTAGTGCAGAATATTGTTAGAGATGACCTAGATATGTAGACCAGTGCCAATGTATTTACACCACTGAACTCTCTAAATGTGCACTGGTCTTTGTAATGGGGGATTATGCACTCATCCCTACCCTAAGATCCCTCTCTGTGTAGTCCTAGATGGACTGTTTTTGCTGACAAGTTCTGATCAAGTCCTTCCTTGACATTCTAAATTAACTAAGTAACAGAGTGTCTTACATATTGCACTAATGCCTAAGAATTGCAGTCGCTGAATGTGTACTTTTTTCCACAGTTTTCAGTCATTTCAGCTCCCCCAATAATCTGAAAAAAGTGCTACTTTAGTCACTATTCCTAATGAAACACTACCTGCACAGCCTTTAATGGAAGCTACTGCCATCCTTGCCACAATAACGAACCCTCTCAGTCACTTAAATTTTTTCCTTTATTCATGGAGTTCAGTTGGCTGGCTTAGCATGTGTGTGCAAGCAGTAGAATGTTAATGTTACGAAATACACCTGTCTAGGAACAGCTGTATACTCATTTTTTTATTGACATTTATTTATTGTCTGTTTTGAAAATGAGCATTTAACAAGCCTATCTATAACCGTGATTGTAACCTTTAAAAAAAAATTCAAACCAAAATACATTTTTTTGCCATGTTAAACAATGAAATGAGCCACTATTTTTAAAAAAAATCACTTTTGCCTCACATCAGTTTTACTGATCCTGAAATCCTACTATTTCAGATTATTCATTTTTTTCAGTGGTTTCTCAATCAAGTGAGGACTTTTGTAAACTGAAAATATATGAAAGCAGGCACACAAACACAAGCGCATTCACATCTATGGACATGTATTCGCAAAGTTCTGTTCACAAACACACACACAATTTACCCCTCCACACGTGAAGATGCATGTGAATAGTGAATGCAGCCTCATGCTTGTATTTCCTAGTTCCTGCTGTGTGGGTTGCATTGTCCTGAAATTCTGCAGCTCCAATAAACATGTGGAAGCATTTGTTCATGTGTAAGGAGCCGAGACCTTTCGGCCGCCCGCAAAGTTCACTCTTTATGATGTGGTTTGTGACCCAGCAGGGGGAGCAGATTGACCCCCACACCCCACGGAGAGACTCCATTACAGCTTAGCACCGCATGAACCCCACTGTCTCCGTGCAGAACTTTGGGTTAAGCTCCTGAAGTCTGTTAACCTTGGGTACACTGCAAAAAATATATATATATAAAATTACTTTTAATAAAAAAATGACCAAAAATGAAACTAAAATTTAACTAAAAAAATGTTTACAATATACTCTCACAGAAGTCAGTGCTTTTTTATTGTAAAGTTTATTGTAAAGTACCCTAATATATACTTTTTTAGACATCTCCCGAAGTAGGTAACGCAGAGTAGTAGTTGTCTGATTGACTACATCTGGAGAAAATGAAAAGGAATTGTGTATATTTGCTGACCTATTAATCTAAAATATGTATAACACAAAAGCTTCAATACATATACCCTCATGCTATGTCCTTTAAAGGACAATTGACAAACTTATTTTGGTTCTCCTTTTGTGTTTGTAACAGGAATGGCCTATTAGTGGTGGAAACTGGGGCCAGGGTACACAAAGCTACCCTGAAATAATAATTACTGGGTATGTATGTGTGCGTGTGTGTTTGGAGGGTGGGTTGTGTGTGTGAGAGAGAACAAGATAGGTTTCTTCTTGTGTTTCATTAATTCTCTGCTGTCTCTGCTCCTTCTTTCATTGTCATTTTGCTGAAATTGCATCAGGGAGGGGAGAGTGGTGAGAAAAAAGTTGCCAAGAGAAATTCTGAAAATGAGAGGAACAATCCTTCAGAGAGTAACAAAGGAGACGATAGAGTGAGGAGAAAGAGGGAAAAAAAATCTGGAAAAGAAGGAATAGTAAGCAATTTTGAATCACTGCCCATGGGAAGGCAGCAGCCTGTTCTCCCAGAATGCATTGCTGCACTGTTTAAAAGAGCTGGGCAGTGATGGGGTCAGCGCTCTGCCATTTTTGCTCTCAGCAGTTCCCAATTCTATCTGCACTCATAATTAGTGTGATAAGTTGAGCACAGGGAACCTCAGACAAAGAAAAGACACTTTTATTCTAAATTTATTACATTTTTAAAAACATTTGAAAGCTCTAATCATCTATGCAGAAACATTTTCATCCCTATATGCAATGGTCAAGGAACACTTTCCTATTAATTTGGTGTTTATGAATACAGGATTCTTTTTCTTTGTCTTAGGCATGCTGATGGTTCTATAAAGTTCTGGGATGCCTCTGCAAGTGAGTATTCCTAAATATTGATTTATTTAATTCGTAATGCACTTACTTATTTATAAGCACTTACGAGTATTTAGAAAAATGTATCAACTATTATTTAGGGACCAGAAGGGCAAGTTAAATTAATAAATTACTATTCTGTGAT
This sequence comes from Hepsetus odoe, assembly GCA_017165825.1. Taxonomy (NCBI): domain Eukaryota; kingdom Metazoa; phylum Chordata; class Actinopteri; order Characiformes; family Hepsetidae; genus Hepsetus; species Hepsetus odoe. Next base: position 7,826,764 of record CM029370.1, read on the forward strand.
GTCTCTCACAGAGGTGGCTTAATTTTATTTCAGGATTCAAGTCAGCTTGGTCATTAATCAGGGAGTCTGTAAGCTAATTTACTTATGTATGATTTAAGATCAAACAGGCTGCCTTGGTAGTACCATGTATGTCCTTTATCTGTTTGGCTCCGAATGCCTCTGTCTAGCTCTGGTTCTCGTGTAGGGAAATAGCCTGGCAAAGGATTGACCCATAAATGTCATTTTGCCCCCCATTATAACTATAATCACGGTAAACTTGCCCAGCTCTTGTGCACTCCCCATTTTCTTTTTTCTGACCTCACAGACAGGCTAGCTTTGCAGAGGCTGCCCCCTAAGAACCAGCTGGCCTTTTCTCTAATATAGAGAATTTATTTAAAAGAGATTTACTCTTCAAAATGCACTTAATATGGAGAGTAATTAGGCAAAAGGCACTAATCCAGCAAAGGCAAAATGGCTCTATTAATCTGAGGTTTTTTATTAGTTTTGCCTGAATAACTGCAAATATATTTTGGATTAATGGGCTTTATCAAATACAGAAGACATACTAATTTTGTCAGCTTGATGTGGCACACAGCTTCTTTGAAGAATAGTATTACAATGTTATTTGTATATCCACTAGATATGTTAATATGTATTCCATTTTAACATGTGGACCATTTCATGTGTCCATTTTACCAACTATATTTACTCTATACTGTATAAATTATGAAGGCAGTGTTTGCCTGGGGACTAGACCCCATGATTGGATCTGTGGATTACCCTGAGGTACCCTTGAGCATTGTACCATCCCCCAGCACTGCTCTCCGGGTGCTGGATCACGTCCCTGACGTCCCTGTCACTACTCCCTGGGCGCTTTCATAGCTGTCCCGCGCAACACTGTGTGTGCATGGGTTAAAAGCAGAGGTCCAGTTTCATTGTGGTTCACTGTGTGTTCTCACAATGACAAGAATAATCACAATTAAATTAAATAAATGCATTCAATGGTGTTTAGTAATGCTCCAGGTGCTGTACAAACTGAAGACCGCCAAGGTTTTTGAGAAGTCACGCAGTAAAGAAGAGAAGCAGAATACAGAGATTGTGGATGAGGACCCATTTGCCATCCAGCTCATGTCATGGTGCCCCGACAGCCGCATGTTGTGTGTGGCTGGAGTGTCCGCCCACGTCATCATCTACAAATTTAGCAAGCAGGAAATCACCACAGAGGTTGTACAGGTAAGGCCCTGTGTGTGTGTGTGTGTGTGTGTGTGTGTGTGTGTGTGTGTGGTATGGTTTGTGTGATTTGCTGTGGGTGGGTGCATATGAAATGTCATCCAAAGAGTCACCAATAACAATGTGTATGTATATGTATACTATGTACAGTATAAATGTGGGAATATTTGGTCTATCCTGCATGGAAAAATGCATTTTTTGCAATGATGTATTAGTGGTTGAATTTATTTTTGTAAGACTGTGCTTATCATCTGATTTATGTCTCACTCCTCTTGAGCTAAAACTTTGTTTATTCTTTCTGAAGTGGGATAAGTGCCATCTCATTCACTCGACCTCCCACTCCTACATTGCCTCGCTCTCTTCCTCTCTCTCTCACTCACTCTCTCACCCCCCACACTCACTCTGTCCATCCCATTCCTTCTTCCCAGTCTCAGAGAGACAAGTTATTTCAGCCTCCTGATGACAGCCATGAGTCATGCTGATAATAATAACATGTTCCTCCAGTCTTCATTAAAATACTGTGTATTTCATTGTGTGTCTGTGTGACTGGAAGAGGTGGAGAGGAAAGCATTACCTATGCTCTGTATATTCTGTGCTTTCCTGAAAGATATTCTGTTCATGTTGGTGTAACTCAAATGTGACTTGACAAATAGACAGTATTAACAATAATAATACAGATAATGAAAGCTTTTATTTAAATTATCATAGAATTTGACAGTAGTTCAAATCCTGACCCAGCATTACCAGTTCTATGTTTCAGTGGTTCCCCTGCTCTGACATATCAAAACTAATCAGCTTTAATGCTCATACATGTAGAGTAAGTCATTAACTAACGGTTCAGTAACACTCATGAACTGCAATGAATTTAACATGAGGTTAACAAAGAGAATTTCAGCTTTGATTTGCAGGTGCACATCTGTATTTGATGCATTATTAAGGAACCACAGCCCTTTATATGAGACCAAATACAGTTTCTTAATAAGAGTTGTACTGCATGCTAAATGGGATTCATTTGGGTGTTTTTAAGGCAAGGCCAAACCCAATTAAAGGGCAGCTAATTATTTATCATACATTGCTTTGTACAATTTAGAAACAGTGCAACAAAGCTTTAAAAGTGTATCCATTAAAAAAAAAAGCATGTTTTGGATGCGATTTATAATACAGGAACATGGGCTTATTGTTTGATTGGCTCAGCGTGAGCACCATGCTCTGTACTGATATAAGAGTGATGATTAGAGTGAGTGCCATCAGCTGTTGAATGTTCTCAGCATAGCTTAATTGGAGCAAATTGAGCCCATTACCACCTCAAGTCCCCCTGCTTCACATGTGTGCACACATTCCAAATTAGTGTGCCCTAAATTATGAATAGTGACACTTATGGGAATTGCTTATCTTATTAAATTTTGCCCATGCAGATTTTAATTTGTTTATCAAATTTGCTTGTTTTTGTTCCCCCCCGAACCAGATACAAGTGAAAAAAATACTTTGCTTAGTAAGGCTTACAGGTGAAGGTTGACCAATCAGAATCAGTAGCTCAGACACAGAAAGACAGATTTCTTATATGTGCAGAAGCTAAAGTAATGGAAACATCTGACATGCTTTTATCTTATATCCCATAGCTACATCAACCAACAAAGTTTGCTCAGTTTCTTTACATAAGCATTCATTACTTGAATTTGAATTTGAACTAATTTGTGCAATGTTATATTGGAAATATGCAGCATTGATTGTCTTTTACTCTTTTACTTTACAAGTTCCTTGGTTCAGATCTAGCACTTGCACACCTGTACGGTGTAGGTTTATAGGTCTTTGCCTAATATTTGTGTATGTTTATGTTCTCTCAGTTACTGGAAGTCAGATTGCAGTATGAGCTGAATGACTTAGAGTCACCAGAAGGGGGTGGGTACCAGACACCTGCTCCTCCCACTCCAAGCACCTCACCTAGTCCACAGACATCTGGCCCTCAACCACACCATTCTACCAGCAGCAACTCCTCAGATGGCATAAGAGATAATGTGCCCTGTCTGAAGTATGTCTCTCTTTGTTCATATTATTTGGCTTATCTCTAGCGTTCAGCATACTTTCTGTAGCTTTATTTTTTTTTTTTGGGGGGATGCATCTATTAACATTTATTTAACTACAAATTTTATAGGTCGCAATGTTTAAATATCCTTCCAGAGTGTTGCCAAAGAACACAGTTAGCCCACTATAAATTTTGTCAATGAATTTATCAATGAAATTTCTTGTTGGTTATGAATATTGCAGAATGTATTCACAAACACTGTGTGCATAATTATTAGGCAGGTGAGTAATTTGAGGATTTTAATCTGGAACAAATCCAGCGCTATCAAGTCAATCCAAGATGTTAATAATCCTGAAACCTGAATGTTTTACAAATGAAATGTGAGTGTGAACATTCTCAGGGGAATGCAAATGTGTGCACAATTATTATGCAACTAAATGAAAACAGAATTTTCCCCTCTTACTTGTTTATTTTTATCTGTTAAAGTAAGAATAATAAACAAACAGCTCATTTACATTTGCGGCATTTAGCAGACGCTCTTATCCAGAGCGACTTACATTTCCTTATTACAGGGACAGTCCCCCTGGAGCAACTCAGGGTTAAGGGTCTTGCTCAGGGACCCAGTGGTGGTAGTATTAGAGGTGGGATTCGAACCTGGGACCTCTTGAGCCATAGGTCTGTAGCAAATGTCCTACCATTAGATCACCACCACCCTAGATGTCTTAGAAATTATATTTCATAATCATTCATTCAATATCTAGGCATTTTAGGGATAGAATAAGTACCCTACCACTAGACCACCACCACCCATTATGTAACTCATGATTTACAAATAAACATAAAAAAAATCAGTGACCAATATAGTCACCCTTCTTGTCAAAAACAGTCATAATCCTTCCATTCATGTAGTCTGTCGGTCTCTTGATCTGTTGACGATCAACTTTTTGTGCAGCAGCAACGACAGCCTCCCCAGACACTGTTCAGAGAGGTGGACTCTGTTCCTTCCCCATAAACCTCCCGCTTAAGAAGGACCCACAAGTTCTCAATAGGGTTTAGGTCAGGTTGACTATTGGTTAAACAGGATGACCTGTTGATTATTTGCAATAAACCGTTTGATGGTTCTGTGATCATGCGATATCATAGCAATTCCAGAAGTCTTGAATCTTTCTGAAAGACTTTTTACAATTTTTCACTTTTCAGAAACAGTTGCATCTCTTTTTTTGGATCGTTTTGCTTGAGGAAAAGAAGCCGTCTAATAATTATGCACACCTAAATTTCCTTTGGCCACACCCTCATTCATTATACTAACACACATCACCTGATACTCTCAAATCCAATTAGCTTTGAAGTTTATACAGCTTGGAGTTGGAATATATGCATACCAATGATGAAATGGTCAAAAAAGCTTGCTTGCCTAGTAATTGTGCACACAGCTAATAGTAATAGAAGCTAATAGTAATTCTTTAAATTGGAAATGACACTAATGGTTGCCACCATAAATTTGCCACCATCTTGACTTAACTTGGCTCAACCTGATCTGTACTAACAGTGTGACCTTTAGATTTAGATTTTTTAACAGGAACAGAGTATGATACAAGTTACTAGGGTGAATGGGATTTTTCAGCATTCTGTAAAGCTTATTCAGCCTTAACAGTAGCTATGGAAATTCAGGAACATTTAATGTCAGTGACCTTCTCCTCCAAAGGTTATTAACTCTCTCTGTCTCTCTCTGTTTCTCCCTTTCTGTCAGGGTACGCAATAGCCCTTTGAAGCAGTCTCCAGGCTATCAAGTGGAGTTGGTCGTGCAGTTGGTGTGGGTCAGTGGAGAGCCTCCCCAGCAAATCAGCAGCCTGGCCATTAACTCCTCGTACGGCCTGTAAGTTACTGGAGCTTTTAAACACATCCTTCTATGTCTTCTAACACAAGCTTGCTCTCTCTCTTTTTACATGCTCTATTTCCGTAAACAAGCTTGCGCTGAGTCTTTTTATAATATTGAATATCATTTCTATTTTTGTTGGCCTGTACATTTTCTTGACATCTGACCTATTTTGGAGGTCCAGCATACTTAATCCAGTTTCTTACCTGCATGAATTGTGTTCACTTTGCACATGCACTCTGCTTTTGATGTGAATTTCCTGTTGGTTGCACACCAAAGAGCCCCAGGCAAGAGAAGACTTTACACTGCTTACTATTACATAATCTACCTGTGTTATACAGGTCAAGGGATATAACAAAAACACATCAAACAAAGCTACAAAAAAAATTAAAGAAATAAAATAATGGCTGCATATTAAAAATGGCTGCATATCTTGCTTTTCTTTATATTATGTGTTAAAATAGTGATGTTAGTGATGTAAAAAATGTAATGGCAGTCTTTTTTCAACATTCAGTAAATTACATAATATGGTGTTCCATCATGTTGTGTCTTTCTTTTGTTTGTGGTAAAGGGTGGTGTTTGGTAATACTAATGGCCTAGCAGTGGTAGATTACCTTCAGAAAACTGTTCTGCTGAATCTTGGCATCATGGAGCTTTATGGATCCAGTGACCCTTACCAGAGGCAACCCAGGTCACCTCGCAAGAGCAGACAACCTTCTGGAGGTGAGCCATGTGCTTCAGCTTTTTTAGCTTTGGTGAGACTAGAGGACTAAAATAAAATAAAGAAAGAAAAAAATAAAATAATAAAATAAAATATAAAAATAAAATTAATAAAAATATAAATAAAATAAATAAAAATATAAATAAAATAAATAAAAAATAAAAGACCAGAAATGGTAGTAATGCTTACATTAGATTTAAAACGAATGTTTATTAACTAATGTTTACAAAAAGATTTAAATGTGATTAAATGTGTGTGGCATCACGGGATGTGGAGTAATATAAGTTTGCAGTGGCTGTCTTTTCTTGGTTTATGGGCCTAATTTTGGCAATAACAGTACAACAGGCAATGCATAAGTGGGATATAAATGCCAAAATGTAATATTACAGATATAAGTAATACATTATTACTGCAACAAGTCATTTCCAAAAAATTATTTAACACAACATGATAAAAGCAAGTGAAACTACTATGGAAATTCCAGNTGTGTGTGTGTGTGTGTGTGTGTGTGTGTGTGTGTGTGTGTGTGTGTATGTGTGTTATTGAGTGAAGTTAACAGGGAGCTAGAAAAGCACAGAGTGCTGATTAGAGCAGTATCTCCTGTCTGCTCGCCTGCCTCTCAATACTATAACTCTGTAACTTCAGTCTGGTCATCAGTCACCACACTCTGTACAATGCTCCACATCATCAATAGCCCCAAACTGCCTACATTTTTTTTAAAAGTACAGATGTGCTTGCCTTGGTATTAGTTGGCACCCAAGTCGGTACTTGATTGATCATCCATGATGACCATCTTTGGTTGGAGTCTAATGCATGGTGTACTGTGTGGCACCAAAGTACAGGAAACTTATCCTCCGACTTTCCATCTTATTGCATAATGTGCTAAAACCAGTAGTTCGGGAGGCATTCTTAGCCCAGTACATTTCCTTAGGTCTTTATTTTAAACATCATTCATTCTCCCCAGTATCAGGTTTGTGTTGCTACACAACTGCAGAACTTTATAAGTCTAAAATGTCTACTAAATTTAGACTGAAATTCAGATTTCTTTAACATGATGTTAATGTAGCTAATGCTAAAAATAATTAGCACTCTGTCCTCTCATATCTGTCTTATAATAATATCAGATAAAACTCAAAATAACTTTAATGCAAAGAATAAATAAAAATCTACAAACACTGGCTCGTAGACTACACTTAAAGGGTAAAACTGTAAATTTGAGTCTTTGACATATTACTTGTTTAAAAGAAATACACTGTTGAAAATACAGAGAGATGACATAAATATGCCACGAAGGTCATATTTACACCTGTGTTAAAACTGTATCACTTTCTGCTTAGGGCTGTGTGACATCAATGAGGGCTCTGCCACGTCAGAGGACCGCTGTAAATCCCCCACCTCAGGTAATCTGTCTTTCAGTGCATGCTGCTGATCACCCTCCAAGCCCAGACCTGACAGACCGCCCACACTCACACCACATTTTGTAAATGATTTTGATTCATTCTTTCCAAGATAATCCTTTATTTTAACCAAAATTTTAGTTGAACCATTCTCAGAGTGCTTTTTTCTCCAGTGTTAAGGCAGATTTTGGTATGTAAGAGGAAGGGATGTACTATATATCAGCTGTGTACTTAGGCAAAAAGGAGAACATATAGTTAAGGACTTCAAGCAAGTTAGGCACTTATTCTATCCCTAAAATGCCTAGATATTGAATGAATGATTATGAAATATAATTTCTAAGACATCTAGGGTGGTGGTGATCTAGTGGTAGGACATTTGCTACAGACCTATGGACCAAGAGGTGCCAGGTTCGAATCCCACCTCTAGCACTATCACCTTTGGGTTCCTGAGCAAGACCCTTAACCCCGAGTTGCTCCAGGGGGACTGTCCCTGTAATAAGGACATGGAAGTTGCTCTGGATAAGAGCGTCTGCTAAATGCCATGAATGTAAATCTTGATCTCTCTCTTGGCATTATGGATTTAACACTCACTAAGATGCCATGTTTTAAGTGCTTGTAAAAACAGGTTAATATTTCAGTTTTCCTTGGTTAGGTTATAAAGGTCTTAAAATTTGTCATCTGTCCTGATAGTCACAAAGTCTCACAAAAAGACATTTCTTCCTCTATACAAGATCAGAGGTGCACTTATTTTTTTTTATTATTTATTTTTTTATTCACATCAATCAAAAATGAAATGGGTGTGTTCGGTATAGTCTATAGTAAACCTACTGCCAAAATTTAATTTCCAGTTTCCAATTTGCCTTTTTTTGCGGTTAAACATGCTGTCAATTATAGAATCATATGTAAACATTCTTGTATTAAATATTCAGAAGGGACTTTTTTCCTGGGGAAAGAAAGCCCAGGAAATAAACAAATAAACAAAGGAGTAACAGTTCATTAGCTACTGTAATTGCATTTTAATTGCCTAACATGCACTTTTCTCCAGGAAAAGGCATCTTAAGTCTTAATTTACGAGACAGCCGAGACTTGTGATTGCACTCTACTGTACTAGGCCATAAAATAAAAGTTAATTTCCTCTGCTTTTAAATCGAGAAGCCCTAAGAGCTTTAAAACAAACAGATTGTACAAGTAAGCGTTCTCAGACAATGTTGTTTAGAAAGGTTGTGTTATCATTCAGGGCAATAATGTTTCTAATCAATTTCTAGAAAACCCTTTTTTAAGATAGGATGTGGGTTTTCCCCCTTAGGTATGAACATTTTCCAAATTGGAAAATTCCAAAACTGCTTATAAAAAAGATACTTGAAAGGAAGATGCAAAGAAAGGGAACATTCTTTCTTATTCAGTGGCATGTCCGAAATTTCCTTTGGGATGCATTTGCTACATTGATGTGTGGGATGCAAAAATCAAGGTGACTTGTGAAGCTGATAAGAAGACAGTCTAATAACCTCCCTCAATAAAGAGCATGACATTCACACTTGGAGTCTGGGGAAGACTTAAAATAGAGATAAGACATGTCCCAAAATGTCAGGACAGAATAACAATGAACTTCCAAAGTGATTAAACCTTCAGGTCAAGCACAGACCTGCTGCTATTTTCCTAACAAGTGGTTTGATTAGGAAAAGATGTGGGCATGGGTTTCTGTAATCACCCTGCTGAAGCATGTGATGCAGCACTCCACCATAGCGGATGTGAATACTTTATTCTGATAATAAATAAAAAATAGGTAGGTGTTGTTGTTTGAGTGGGTTTTTTAGCTGAGCTGCACTGCATCACTGTCTTGTTCTAAGAAAGAGAGAGCCTTTCTAATTGCAGATGTGCTTTACTTCCTTTCCCTCGAAAAGTGTTGACGTCTAACCATCTGCAGTTCTACAATGGCGGAGGTAGAGGAGGTAAGATTGGATGGAGAGAGGAATAAAGAAACCCCACCTGTTTGTGTCTAACCACTGTCTCTGTCTCAAAGTTAAAAAAAAAAAGAAAAGGAAAAAGACCAAAAAATACCCACAAAGCTGGAAATTCAGGTTGATTCTATAAGTAATGTCCTCAGAAATGTCCACTGCATGCTACATGTACGTAGCATGTGTGTAACATGGTGCTTCTGGCTTGAGTTTCCCCATGGCTGTCTGTTCATAATAACAACTCTTAAACCATCTGTGTGGACAGCCCTGTATTTTTGTGCTTTGTTTTCCAGTGTAGGCGTTAGTGGACCGCTGGCTTAGCTTTTATTTTTTTATCTGCATTAAAAATGCCAAAGTATTAAAAATAAATTTCACACTAAATTATGAGTGTTCTTGCACTGAATCTATTTTGAGCCTAGGAGTGCTGAATGTGTTCGAGAGCTTTTACAAACAAATGTTAAACTGACATGAAACATGAAGCAAATATGTCTTCCCCTTACGTTCTTTGCTTTGTTTGTGTTAGTTGCACTTGAGAGATTCTCAGTTGTCAATTGATTTGAGTTGGATTTTTTTTTGTTTGTTTGTTTTTTATAATTGTTCTGATTTTCCTTGACATTTTTAAGCATTTAGTTCACAAAAGAGCATACCTGAGCAATTTTATAATCCACGACCAACATCACTCCCTGGTCTTGTTCTCTTGTTTGGTGCATGCTCATGGCATGGGGTGCTGGGAATGACTGTTGTGTCTGATGAACCTTTACTTTCCTTCCAGGGCATTGTGAGACCCAACGTCCACTACCCAGTTGTGTTTGTCCAGCATGCAGCATTTAATTAAGCAGTTGTTTTGTCTCAGAGTTAGTGATTTCCGTTGCAGTGTCACTTCTGTCCATTTGAAACCTTTGTGTCACCTCCTGGATTTTGTACGGCTGTAACTCTAGCTATGTTGTTTACCCCAAGCGTAGAACTGCATGACTGTTTGAGAAGGTTCTAGAAGGTTTGTAAAGGGGGTGTTTTCTTTCTTCCAGCAAAGATGTCACGGAAATTAAGCTTGCCTACTGAGCTAAAGCCAGACTTGGGTAAGCTTTGACTTCGTGTTCATATTTCATAGCTTTTTGAAAAATGTGGTCCTACATCATCACATTTGTCTGGAATCTTAAGGGTCTTCATTTCAGTCTCATGTCTGTGAGTCAAAAACTGGTATTTTTGAGGTGGTGGAATTTGCCTGTTTCTAAAAGATCAATGTTTTGGAGTTCAAAAAACAGGAGGAATTTGTCTCAAGAAATTCATGTGTTCTATTTTGAACAGTTGTAGGTTGTAGACTGTTGTTCACAGTCAAAGTAATCAGGAGGTTGCTGAGTTTTTTGATGTTGCAAGCATGGTTTTCTTAAAGACATTTTTCAGGGGTTTCTCAAAACATTTGTACTCAAAATAGGTTTCTTAAATATCTAACAATAAAGCCACATAAAGGTTGGGGTCAGCCTCATCAATTCAGTTCAGTTAAATGAGCTACTTTGAAGAAAACCGGTATACAATTTGTAAAAGGGCTACATTCTTAGCTATTTCTGTTGGACAATATAAATGAAAATCCATTTAATTTCCATCTAAAATGCTTTAAAGTCAATAATAAAATTTGGTATAAATGACCTTAATACATTTTCCACAAAATGCTTTTAAATAATTCATTATGGCTACAAATATAAATCATAAACATGCTTACATCTCTGACAAAAATCAATTCCAGTTCTGCTCTCATTTTATGCAGTTTTTCTGTTCTTTCTGCTCCATACACTTTTACTTGTTTCCGGGGGTAGTGGGGAACATTCTATTATTTTACTGGATTGGTAAATTAATGCCATCCCCTGCACTGAGCTCACCTTATTGTTTTACCTTATTGTATTTTATATTGGTTTTTTAGCTGAGATACATTGTTCCAGATGTTCTACATGTGGCAAGGGAATTGGCAAAAGTAAGAGTTATCAAGTGTGCTACATATTACATAGCAATGAAAATTGCAATATTGAAACTGAAAGTGCTGAATTGAAATGAAATTGACCTCAGGCCTCATGGGAATCCTATAAAAATTATGATTATTTTGTAACTCAGGGCTTCATGTGCCGGTAGACATTTATGTGCCAATTATGTCACCGATTGTGCCAGAATAGGTGCTAAACTAATCGAAAGGTTGCCTGTATTTCTTGTGACACTTTTTCACAGCAGTGTCTGGAGGCACTGGTAGAACCTTTTGTTTGTATTAAAGGGGCTATACCTTCACAAGCTTTGGGACAAGAATGTTTCTGATATCGAAACCTTTTCAGCAACATTTCACTCATCCAGTGCATTTGCCTTTGAAGGAAAAAACTTTTCTTCCCTTTTGGCAGTGATGTCATTGTATCATGATCAAAACATTCTCGGAGGATGCCATTTATTTGATTTTTTTTTTTCTTTCAGCATTTCAACATAAGCAACACAACAGTGATTTTCATTCAGCTTCCTACATAACTGCTCAACAAAGCAACACTAATCACACTTCACCCCTGTATGACTAATACAATGCATTTTTAATGTAATTCGCTTGGAGTGGGTGCTTTACTTCTTTTGTTTTTCTCCCTACTGTCTTACTCTCTGTATGTCCTCCACGGGCTGCCATCCCTTTAGACAACAGGGACAACTCATTTAGCCGTTCACGGAGCTCCAGTGTCACAAGCATCGATAAAGAAGCACGGGAGGCCATAACATCATTTTATTTTTGTGAAACGTACATACGTAAGATGGACAGCACCTTGGCCCCAGCCCTCTGGGTGGGCACTTCCCTGGGCACTGTTCTTACCATTTCCCTAAATGTACCCCCTGCTGGAGAGCAGAGGCTCCTACAACCAGTCATCGTCTCTCCCATTGGTGAGTCACCTTGGACATTCAAGCATGTCTTAGACTGCAGAAATCTATGGATGTTAGCCAAATGCATGTTATGCTAGACCAAATGCATTTTGTTCTTTGAGATGTCTCACTTCAAATGTTTAAGGCACATGAGCAAGTTATGAAAAAAGCTAAATAAACCCATCAGATATTAGCTGCAGCATTTTTCTGAATTATTTAAAAAATAAAAGTTAAAATTAAATATTTAAATTAAATATTCAATCTGTTTTTAATTTTTCTTCTTTCTCTACAGGCACCCTCATCAGACTGAAAGGCAGCATCCTCCGTATGGCCTTCATGGATGCTACAGGGTCCTTTTTGCCACCAGCTTCTGAGCTGTGGTATGAGCCAAATGCCCCAGCTAATGGTGAGGAGAGAGAGAGAGCGAGGAAGAGGCGTCCAGTATCTGTCTCTCCCTCCAGCTCACAGGAACTTAATGAGCATCAGTATGCTGTGTTATGCTCAGAGAAGCAGGCTAAAGTGATCACCCTGCCCTCTCAAACCTGCATTTTTAAGCACAATATCACTGAGACGTCCTTTGTTCTGCGGGCTGATGTGGTTCACATGGGCACCGGTGTCTGTGTGGCCTGCTTTTGCGCAAATGGACACATCATGACACTCAGGTGGGTAGCACTTGCCATTCCGGAGTATTCAGCCCTGTAACTGAAATCATTATTGTTGTTTTAATGTAATATAATTATTGTATAATTCATTGCAAGGTTATCTAACGTTTGAATTTACATTCAATTGAGAATTATGTGTTAGTATTTTCAACTAAGACATTTTTCTTCTTCTTTTTTTTTATTTGTAAGTGCCATCTGTACATATTGAGGACAGATTTTGGGGTAGTTGTATTGTCTCAGGCAGAAAGTGCATTTTAAATATATGTCCTGGAGTTTTGTAATGTGGCAGAGTGGTGCAGTGATTGGTTTTTGTTCACAGGAAAATGTGAAACAGTGTGATCATTAATTTTTTTCAATGTGTCATGGTAAACTGCATTAAATCAATTCTGTTATTTCAATGAAAATAAATAAATAGATAGATAGATAGATAGATAGATAGATAGATAGATAATTTAATATAGATATTTTTTGATAATATTATTTATAATAAATAATAAATAAATAAATACAGTTTTTCCTTAAACCCACATGTTTTTAATTAGCTAAGACATTCCTGATGCTTCTTAAGTTTTCATCTGGATCTACAGTAGCTAATGAATAAAAAAGGTTATTATTTATAAACTAGTAATGGGCATTTTAAATCATCACATACTTGACTCAAACTATGGTTAATAATACAAAATAAGATTCATGGTTTAAAACAGTAGCAGAATAGTTTAATGTGCACAATGTGTGGGCAAATGTGTACATAATATGCATTTCCATGTATAGTTAAATACATAAGCTTAATACCTCCAGTGCTTAACAATTTAAGCAAACTTTAGGCACCAAAGATGTTTTGACTGATACATTATAAGCATAATTCTCATAATGTTTCATGGCCACGCTTAAGTGACAGCATACTTAAATAAAGTTATGATTAAAATTATAGCTGTCTCGCCCTCAAAATATCCAGCTGCAGTTGTGTGTCGAGGGGGTTGTTTTGGTGATGTGAAGGATTGCTGGCGGCCAGATGTTGACGGAGCTTGTGTACTCATATTCAGAGTCCACCTATTTTTGGTTTGAAACATCATTCTCCCATCCTTTTGTTTGGGAAAGTCAACGCCAGCAGGGCTGTCGCCAGGGTAACACAGATGGGAGGAGACATGGTACAGCCCTGTCTGGACCATGTCTGTCTGTCTGCTGATCTTCCGCCATCTCATAAATCTTCAGCAAGGACATCAGACAGCAAGCCAGCATCTGTGCATCACTCTCGGTGTCACAGCGAAGGACAACAGTATCTTATTCAATCAAATGTCAGAGCAATTGTGATAGCAGAGAGTCTTTTTTTAAGGTCGTAGGTCCCAGTAAGGTGCCATGTTATACCCTCTCTTTACATCTAATACTATTTCCTGGACACTAGAGATGTGCTTCAAATGTGTGAAGGTCATGAAGCACAAAAGTTCAAACTACCTCTAGGTCTTGTGGAGGCTCGGTCTGAGGTGCAGGCACAAAGGACTTTTTAGCTCATGCTTGGGCTAAGCAGGATTATTTTCTGTTGTAGTCCAAAGACTTGTCTGTTTTGCGCCTGTAGTTTGCCTGGGTTGAGACCGTTACTGGATGTCAACTACCTGCCACTGACAGATATGAGGATAGCCAGAACCTTCTGCTTTACCAACCTGGGCCAGGCCTTGTATTTAACCTCCCCTACTGAAATCCAGAGGATAACATACAGCCAGGATGTCTGTGAGAACCTGCAGGTCAGTAAAAGAAAAAAAAAAAACTGAAAGTGTATTAGTTGATAAGTGCTGTAATGCTTTACAGTGAAGACTACCAGGTCTTGGGGGAAAAAATACTTAATTTATGTGTAGATTTGTTTTGCTTTAGCTATAAGGAAAATTTGTCTTAAAATTAATGAAATTATCAGACATTTGCCTCAAAGTAGAGTTTTTAGAGTTTTTAGTTAGTTCCAGTAATTTCTGACAGTGTATGACATTTGGAATTTATAATAACCAACAAAGCCTAGCCCTCAAGAGGATTGCTGTGAATGTTTTTTTTTTTTTTTTTTTTTTCCATTTTGTAGGTCATAAATTGTAGAGTGTGATAAAGTGTTGCCACTGCCAGTATTAGCACTAACCAACACCCCTAACACAGATCAACACTATGTACCAAAGTAATGTAATTTTCACACTCACCCTGTAATTACACTTACAGTCATTTGAGTCTTCTGTCTCTTCTTAATTACTTAAAATGCTACTTATCTTGAAACCATAGCTTTTCCTCATTTATTAGAGGCAAAACTATATAGCCTTAAATTAGATCACAGCAGTTATACTTCTTTACACCAGTAATGCATTATACATATTGAGAACCCAAAAGCACATATGTCAACAGTTTATATTTTCATGTGCAGAGGTCATAATATAATGAGTTTAAGGCCGTTTCTAATTCCCATGAGTTGCTCAGCATGGAACCCTGGCGAACTCTAGCTGTAACAAATTAATGATAAAGTACTTTCAAACCGTTTTGATCATATTTTTATGGTGATGAGCTTTCCTGAGATATCAATCACATAATTACCTGCCTCTTTTTAAATATATTTTTGATTATGGCCAGCAGCAGATGAGTTTTTAAGAACAACATTTCTGAACCATACTGTCACACGTGCTGCTACTGTGTCCTTATTATGTCCAATTCTATGTTTTTGATGTCTGAATATGATAATGTAGCCTTTTGTTCTCAAATACACAATGACTTGCTTTGTGAACATCAAAAGACTAAGGCCTATTTAGATCTCCTGTGCTCCTGATCACAAAAAAAATGTATAATAAGCTTTTCTAAATAAGATGTCCGGTAGGCAACCAGCACAAGGCTTATAGCTTGTGTGTAGGAAGAACCTGCACTTTAATGAGTGTTACTACATTTGAGATATCTTACCAACTTGATATTATTTCTGGCTTGTGGGAGTATTTTGGCATGCAGTTTTCTTAGTGTTAAATGTAAAGCTTCCATTACTTATTTGCTTAATTAACCTCATAGCTCCAGTGCAAAACTAAAGAGCAAACATCGAAGCACCAAATCTGTCTTGGTAGATCATTTTAATAGGAAACATGTAAAAGTAATTTTTTCACTAAAATATAGCTGTAATGACATGTAATTTTCAGGAGATGCTCGGTGAGCTGTTCACTCCAGTGGAAACACCAGAAGCTCCAAACAGGGGATTTTTCAAAGGCCTTTTTGGAGGAGGGGCCCAGTCATTGGACAGAGAAGAACTTTGTGAGAATGAAATTTTTTTTTAATTTCCTTAACATTACACATTTTAAAATTAGACTCAGAACCAGGGATGACATGAAAGGGTTCATGTGGGGTGAGAGTGGAGGGTTGGTGGTGTATATAATGCATATGGAAAATATTCACTGCACTTCACTTTTTCCACATTTTTCTGTTACAGCCTTATTCCAGAATGTATTCAATTCATTTTTTTTTATTCTATACACTCTCCACACAATACCCCATAAAGAAAAAGTGAAAACAGTTTGCTTGAAATGTTTGCAAACTAATTAAAAATAAAAAACAAAAATAAAACATGTACATAAGCTTTCACAGCCCTTGCCTCAATTTTGAGTCTCAAAATTGAGCTCCGGTGCTTCCTCTGGTGCTTTCTTTCAACTTAATTGGAGTCCACCTGTGGTACTTCAGTTGATTGGACATTATTTGGAAAGGCACACACCTCTATATTAGGTCCCATAGTTGTACATGCCAATGCGCAAACCAAGCCATGAAGTCCAAGGAATTGGCTGTAGACCTCAGAGCCAGGATTGTATCGAGGCACAGAACTGGGGAAGGCTACAGAAAAGTTGCTGCAGCATTGAAGCACAGTGGCCGTAAGTGGAACATATTTGGAACCACCAGGACTCTTCCTAGAGTAATTGGGGTAGAAGGGATTTAGTCAGGAAGATGACCAAGAACCTGATGGTTACTCTGACAGGTCACCTGTCCAATACCATCCTTAAAGTGAAGCATGGTGGTGGCAGCATCATGGTGTCAGGGTCAAGGGAACGATGATTGCAGCAATGTACAGAGACATTAATGATTATTAATTAATGATGAATCATTAGTGCCTTGATGATAACCTTCTCTAGACCTTGAACTGGGGTGAAGGTTCATATTCAAACAGGACAATGACCCTAAGCACACAGCCAAGATAACAAAGGAGTGGCTTCAGGGCAACTCTGTGAGTGTCCTTGTGTGGCCCAGCCAGAGCCCAGACTTGAACCCAATTGAACATCTCTGGAGAAATCTGAAAATGGCTGTGCACCAACGCTCCTCATCCAGCCTGATGGAACTTGAGAGGCTCCGCAAAGAAGAATGAGAGAAACTGCCCAAAAATAGGTCCCAACCTTGTAGTATTAAACTCAGTAAGACTTGAGACTGTAATTGCTGCCAAAGGTGCTACAACAAAGTACTAAGCAAAGGCTGTGAATACATATGTAAGTCTTATTTATGTTTTTATTTTTAATACATTTGTTTCAAGCAAACTTTTTTTCATTATGGGGGTGCACTTTGTGTGTGTGTCAGTGAATATAAGACCACACAGGCATTTTGGCTGAGGTTATCATCTCAGGCTGTGATGGAATGGCTACCCTCTGCCTAACAATCAGCTCTGTTCTTCAGCTGTGGCTCTCATGGGCATCTTCGCTGTGTATGATTTAATGCTTACACAATTGTTTTTTTATTTTGTACCACAACAGTCTTTGAATGTATAATATCCAGGAAAATGACTGCTCCAAGCAGTTCTGCATATTAAGAGGTGCTAAACCTGTCATAATGAATCAATAGCTTAAACTTTAAAGAAGTTATAGGACTTGTATAGGTTAAATTAAATGTTCTACTGATTAAAACAAAAGCTTTTATCACAGCCAAGTGTTGCATAAGTAAAATAGCACCACAGAAGTAATAGCACCTTATTTAAAACAGAACAGCAGCAAAGACAACAATGTGACACAATATAATAAATTGGATTAATATACCTAATTAAGTACTAATGTAGAGGACCTGCATAATCTGCCACAGAATGTCTCCCTACTATTGAAGTTTATATGTTTATTGTTTACTGTTCATGCCACTATTTTTTATTTTGTTTCTGTGGTCATTTCCTTAAGTTCAGTCAGTAATGTCTGATTTGGGATATTATTGAAACTACAGCACCTTCATGGCCTGAAATAGACACCTCTACCTTAGGTATAGTAGAGGCCAAAATGATTAGCCCCCCAGGAATTATGAAACATTTTTCTAAACTTCTTCCTAATGTTTGCAGCATTGATGAAACCTGATATAAGCAGACATTCACCAGTGCTATTTAGTAACTTTTGGTACATTTTGTAATATAAAATATAATTTTAGGCTTGCTTTATATCAAATATAGTAAAAAACGGGGTGGTCAAAAATATTAGCCCCATGTGAATGTTTGCTTTCAAAACACACCTACAGTAATTAACCAATCAGCTTTGAAACCACACCTGTGCAGTCAATTGGCTTCCTAACAACATTCAATCAGCATAGAAAGACTCCAAGGAACAGGGCACTTGAACACATGAGAGGGACTACTGTTACTCACCATGCCAAAGACAAAGGAAATCAGTCTGGAGCTCAGAAAGAAGATAGTAAAGGCTCATGATAAGGGGGAAGGCTACACTGCCATTTCCAAGTGATTCACAGTGTCTAGAACTGCTGTACGTTGCATCATTGCCAAGTACAAGGAGACAAATTCTGTAAGAAACAAACCTGGGCGTGGCTGTAAGCACAAGATTTCAAGAACTCTGGAGAGGAAAAAAGTCAGAGATGTCAGCAAGGAGCCGCGGAATGTCCATGCTTGGAAACCATGCAAATTGGACCAGCTAGAACAATTAGCAATGGAAGAATGGGCCAAAATCCTTCAGGAGACCTGTGCCAACCTAGTAAAGAACTACTCTAAGAGATTGTTGTCAGTTGTGGCTCAGAAAGGGTACACTATTGACTACTAATGGCTAGGGGGCTAATAATTTTGGATGTCTCATTTTTGCCCTTCCTTGTTTCAACTCGGTGTAATAAAATATCCTAATTAAACTTAGTGGACATTGTTTTTTCCAAAATAACAAACACTTGTTGTTAATGGTAGTTTTCATGGAGAAATCAAGAGTGTTGTCTAATTTCATAAGGGGGGCTAATAATTTTGGCCTCAACTGTAAATGTAGCTTTAACTGTGGGTAAAACGTAGGACTTATTTCAGTTTATTATCAACTTTCCTCCTCTCCTCAGTCGGGGAGTCAGGTGCAGGGAAGGCATCCCGGAGCCTCGCCCAGCACATTCCCGGCCCAGGGGGAATAGAAGGCATGAAGGGAGCAGCGTCGGGCATAGTGGGTGATTTGGCACGAGCACGGATTGCACTGGATGAGAGAGGCCAGAAACTAAGCGAGGTGGAGGAGAAAACAGCAGCGATGATGGCCAGTGCTGACTCGTTCTCCAAACATGCCCATGAGGTATGATATTTTCCTGAGAACTCCCTCAGATGCATAGTTTTTAACAGTGGTTTATTCACTCAGTTTATGGTAATGGATTAATTTAAATCTTATGTTTAAAAGTTTAGGATAAGCAGTAGAGTTAAACAAAACCTCATGAATAGCATAAACATTCTATTTTCATATGTTTTTAAAGGCATTAAATGTTTCTAGTTTTTTAAATTAGTCATTTATAATTATTGGGCATATCGTATTCAGAACTAATAAAGTACTAATTTTATATTTTTTATGGCGATATAAGTCTAACATCCAAAGTTTTATCATATTTATCTTTATTTATATATAATAAAACACTGTAACTGTTTGAAATTCATAATAAAATACCAAAATGAAGTGGGGGTGGGGATACTTTTTTTTACATTTGCTTCCATTTTTTTTTTTCATGAGATCTCATTCATACTGTTAAATATGTTTAAGGATACATAATGTTTTTTGGGTGTTTTTCCTCCCTGAAAACCTGTTAAGGATGAATGCCCCTATGGACACGAAGTACGAGGAGAGGCATTGTAAAATCTTGCTGCCCCTGTCAGAAGAAATCTAACACTAGGTCATTGTTGGATAACAGCAAATGCTCTAAAACAAACTTTCAGATCCATAAAATGGTTCAGCTACACTTCTTTTGACATGGCCTGTGTGGTGAGCTGAAGAGAAGGGTCTAAAGAAAGGATCCAGGACTCTGGAGGATCTGGGAAATTCTGTAATGAGGTGCAGTTTCAGTTTGCTTGCTCTGTATTCTACAAACATTGAAGAAGAAGAGCTCATTGCTGTTAAGTTGGCAAAGGAAAGTACAACTTTTTGAACAAGCTACAAGCTTGGCAAAGTTGTCAAATGCATGGTTCTTCAGCTAGGTTTACTTTATTATACCTTACCTAATCCTCAAGAATTGGTTGACAAAGATGCCATCCATCCATATTACTAGGGTAACGGGGAGTGCCACAGTGTAATTCACAATGCTCACAGACATAGCAAAAGAAAAAGGAAAAAAAGTGGGGCATGTTGCCAGCCCATCACAGTGCAGACAGGCAGGCAAATTAAATGCAGAATTGCAAAATTAGCATCTGCAATCCACCTGACACACAAATTGTTGAATTGTGGGAGGAAAATGGAGCACCCAGAGGAAACAAGGAGGGCAAACATACTAGGAAGGACAACTGGTGAACTGCTAACAAGATCATGTAGTGCCCAAGTTTCACTGATATGCGGGGGAGCAAAGACTGTTGTGGTTGCAAGAGGGGTCCTTGCACAATATTAGAAATGTGGCTTTAACATTATAGCTGATAAAGCTGATTTTGGTTAGGAATTTACTGGTTAGGAACTATTGCTTAGGAACTCCTGGCAAGTTTTCATAGCATCCACTGTAAATTCTACCGTGTATCAGAGGGTGCTTGAGGAACACCATCTGTAAGAACATTAAAGCTGAAGCGGAACTCAACCCTGCAACACAACAATGACCCAAAACATACCAGTAAATACCACCAATAACGGGCTAAAGACTATGAAATGGAGAGTCCTGGAGTGGCCGAGTCAAAGCCCAGATCTTAATCCCATTGAGATGCTGTGGAGTGACTTGAAACAGTCTGTACATGCAAGAAACCCCTCAAACATCTCACATCTTAAAGAATTCTGCATTGAGGATTGAGGCAGGCTTTCCTCAGACCGATGTCAGAGAATGGTAGATGCTACAAGAAGCTTCTCACGGCAGTTATTTCAGCCAAAGGGGTAACACTAGCTATTAGGTGGTAGGGTTCTAACTTTTTCCTCAGTTAGTATACACATTTTTGTTGATATCTTTTGTTTAATGTATAAATCAAGGTTAATTTGTGTTGTTTACATGCAACTGAATCACTTTCTTTTCCAGAGATAAATAAAAACTAGATTAGACATGGATATGTGAACATTTCTTAATAAAGAACTGAATATTTAATAGAATATTTATTTCACACGACTATATTTATATATGTGTACAATTTCCCAGTAATCTAGATGTGCTCTGTTGTTTGTGTTCTGTAGATGATGCTGAAATGTAAGGACAAAAAATGGTACCAGTTCTGATCCATGGACCAGCACAGAGCCCAAGGGAACTCCTACAGAGTACCATCCTCTTCTCATCCTTCCCTTCTCCTTCTCCATCTCTTCTGCTGGACCAGTGGGATCAATTGTTCTTTCTTGGCACAATGTTCAATACTTTGTTAACCTCAGTCCTGCTGTTGGAACCGCGGAGGATATATGAAAGATGGACCACAGCTCAAAAAAGTTATCAGTACAATGACACTATGACAGTGTCTGCTTTTTTTTTTGTTGGTTTTGTTTATTATTGCCATCCTCTCCCATGGCAAAACGTCTTGAGGGCTGTGCAATTTCTTTTTTTCATATTTACAATGTTTTTCTTCATTATCTTTGCCCTTCCCACAAGGAAAACCAGTAAGGGTGAAAAAAAAGACAAATAAAACAAAATAATAAATATTAATTAAAAAAAAAAAACTCTGCAAACAATTTACAAGAAAATGATAGTGGCAAACAATATATATACATAATTCTGTATTAAAATTAATAAACTGATCAGAGTCACATTTATTCTTGGCTGTCAAGTGCACATCAAGAGGATATCTCACGCTTGGAGTAAAGTTGACAGCATTTGAAAAAGCACCTATTCACAGGAAGTGATGTCACAGTAATGGAGGAGATGGGCGGCGCTAATGAACCAGAGATTCGCTTTACTCTCCTTCATCAAGACTCTTTAAGGTTCAGGTTCATTTATTTCCATGTACATGATCTTCATTCCTCTGTTTGTTTGTGGCCCCATAGTCCCTTCCCTTCCCTCTCATGAATTAATTTGCTCTTTATTTTTTTATTTAATGAGAAACCCCAAAATTTAATGTTTAATATCTATTGTAAATGTTTAATTGAATATTGAAAGCTTTTTGAATAATATTTTGATTCACATTTGGGAATTGTTTATTATCAGTACAATAATACTTTACATTAAAGTACCATCTCCAAAGGGTTTATAATTAGTTAATAGATAATATAGTTATAAATATTAATGAAGAATAATGCAGATCCTACTTCTAAACTACTTATAAACCTAGTTGAAAGAAAAATAAAACATTTTTAGATGGTATTTTCATGTGATCTGCTGTCCAGACGTACAGTATTGACTTCCATTGTAAACCTTCCACAAACTTTACTGAAGAAAAGGGCTGGATTGGTTATAGATATGGTTAGTTATGGCACCATTAACGTGGAATCATCCAAAATTTGGGATGAAGACTATAGTGCGCATGTAACAGTCACTGCAACTTGGAGTGAAGAGTTAAATCTGAAGGATTTGTTTTTTTGCCAGTTTGTGCCCAGTTTAGATATATTTTCTATCTTAGGTTAATTTTTCTTAGTTTAGAAGGTTGCACTTGGAGCTACAAATGTGATTGGGAAGTGCTTGCTTTTTGTTTGGGACATAAGAAGCACTTAAGGCACATTGCTGTGGAAAGGAACCAGTACCGTACATTTAAGCATTCAAGAATGATTAAACGTTTGGTTGTGTTCATATATCAGGTCTGTCCTGGAAGTCCGTTGATCTTCAAGTGACGTCACTTTTGTGTGGCTGCCTACAGATGAATTTTGGTGGCTGCTTCTCCTGGGTTTTGCTTGAAGATCAGTGTTGACCTTCAGCATCCACTATCTGCCTACTGTGGGAAGGTAAACTGACCTTACTTCAGTGACACATGGGTAACATACTCCTGGGTCACTTTGGAATGAACACTTCATCTTGTTATTAAAGCCATACCAGCTGTTGAAGTTTGTTTTGAGCCAATGCGTACGCAGTTTTTGTGGACAATTGTAGATTCAGAAATTTAAAACAGTGAAAATTACAGCAATCTCTTCATAAAACATGGCTCTGTATTTTCCTGGAACTACTTTCAGTGTGATTATATAAATATGTTTGATCTAATTTATGGTGTGTAAGAAAAATGCTGCTATATATGTTTGTGCATCTGAAGATTCATTCAGCTGTCCAGATACTGGTTTTTGATGCTTCTAGCTCTTCTCTTCTTCTCTTCTCTTCTCTTCTCTTCTCTTCTCTTCTCTTCTCTTCTCTACTTCCCCAAATGTTTTGCCATTCTGTAAATAGACTAGTGTGACAATCTGGGACCATAACATAAAGAGCGGGAGCAGATTAATCAGTGCAGAAACAATTGCCATATCTTTTTCAGACGCCAAAGATTTACTTTTGAGTTGTGTCGTTCACTGTTACACCTATCTGTGTCCAACCTCTCTAGAGTTCTAAAGTTCTACTGAGGTCTCTCCTTTTTCTTGGCCATGTGCCATCAAAGCGAAGCCTTTTGTCTATTTGGGGATAAGAAGAGATAGCAAATGAATAAAGCCAATCTCTTGCAGATTAGCAGTGGTTTAAGGTGTTCGAATTTCTATGTTACTGTATTCCATGCCAGGTCATTTTGAAAACACTGTCCTTTATCTATCTTTGGCATTCCTTCTTGATTCATTTATTGTTGAAGTATGTGTTTTAAGATGTCACATTTGCCCCTTCTGTCGTTTTAATCATTGTAAATTCTGTTCTTTTGTGTATGCCTTGAAAAGATAGGAACTGTGGTCTGACTCAGATTTGGTGGACTATAACACACTGTCAGTCGTGTTATCCAGCACATTTGTGTCCTCATATAGTATTTAAAGCCTATAATCTGTGCTCTCAGTCTCGAAGAAGATCATGGTTTTTGAATGCTACTGTATGAGTGTGTTTGCTGACCATGTAAGGCTGTGCGTGTCTGTAGACAGAGAGTTTGAAGCATTCAGCTTCAGAGCGTGCCAAGGGTTTAGCTCAAGTGAACCAAATCCAGCGTTTTATAGAGAGAGACTGGTATGAGCGACTGTGATAGATGGATAATGTTTGTGCTGCATTTCTTTAAGGATTTGGAAGTCATTATGGAAAAACCTGGACGTCCTAGATCCCCACTATCATTGTCAATCAATAATCTGATCTATGTAAGAGTAAGTGTTTCAATAATAATGAGTACAATGTTCAAGCCACTCTCAGGCTTTGTATCCTCTTAAGCCAGTTTTCAGGTCACACCTTCTGTTTGCTTCATTTCTGATTCATAACAATTTAGTATGCACCGTCAGTGTGGGTGTTGGTTGTTAGCCCTTTGTAATCTTCCAAGAAAAAAGTACTTGAGGAAAATAAGATGTCTGATATTTTTCCCGTCTCTTGTCCTGAATTTTGATTTCATTTTGTTTGTTTTTTATTTGAACTGTTTATCTTGTCTATCAGTGAACTGTCAATAATTCTGAACAACAATTCAGAACATTGTATCTTGAACTAGTATACTTCTGATATGAAGAAACTCCTCTCTCTCATCCTCCATCTTCTGTCCTCCATATAGCGGTTATCAGTGGGTTGCAGTATTTTCTCATTGTAGCCAATTTTCTTGTACAGTTTTATGCAAATTTCACATGGATGTTTATGAATATCTGCTGCCACAAAAGATTTAGAATTTCTGTAGATAGAAATTACTGTGCAATGGGAAATAAAATATTATGAAACAATCTTCCCTGTGTTGCATTTCTGGTGTGCATATAGTAATTTCTGCGATAGGAAAAAAAAACAAAACAATGATTTCAGTCCCTCAAATACATTTTTTATTCAGTAGATTGAAGGATGTATTGCATCTAATGTCATTTCTTAAACTGATCAAAAAATTCAGCAGAATGTCTATTTAAGAGTGTTTATTTCATTTGTCATTGTCATTCATTTATATCAACATGTACCTTCTAAAATGTAACTATTGTGTTTAACTGCAATATCTAATATCTAATAAAATTAGATAACATATAGTTTCAGCATCTGACAGAATTCAAACAAATGATGTCATCTGAGATATATCGCTGGGTTATGTAGTTCTAAGGCCATTTTTTCACATTTTTCTCAGCTTTTCTCTGCATTCAGAACCAAAATTCTCAATAACTAGACTTCTTGCAATCACAAAATGTATTAACCAAATTACAAATACAAGTATTTTTCTGAAAGATTTGAAATAATATAAAAATTTGAGCATAAAGTATCATTTAAAAGACGTCTTACCTGAAAATGCAAGAAAACTTTATAATTCAGTCTTTATTTGCAGTCTTTATTTATCTCTGTATTCAGCTTTTAGGAAAAAAGCCAAAATACATTATTTGTAACAAATAGTATAAAAGTATATAAATTAACAACTGGACAAATCCATATATATATATATATATATACACAGTACTGTGTAAAACTTTTAGGCAGGTGTGAAAAAATGCTGTAAACAAAGAACGCTTTCAGAAATCAGAAATATAAATAATGATTGTTTATTTTTATCAATTTACAAAATGCAAAGTGAGTGAACAAAAGAAGAATCTAAATCAAATCAATATTTGGTGTTACTACCTTTTGCCTTCAAACCAGCATCAGTTCTTCTAGGTACACTTGCACAAAGTCAGGGGGTAGTGGTTGTCTAGTGGTAGGATACTTGCCTATGGACCTATGGCTCAAGAGGTCCCATGTTTGAATCCCACCTCTGGCACTACCATCACTGGGTCCTTGAGCAAGACCCTTAACCCTGAATTGCTTCAGGGGGGCTGTCCCTGTAATTAGGACATGGAAGTCGCTCTGGATAAGAGTGTCTGCTAAATGGCGTAAATGTAAATGTCAGGGATTTTGTAGGATTATAGTCGGTGTATGATCAACTAATTTTACCAAACAGGTGCTGATGATCATCAATGTCACACGTAGGTTGAAACACAGTCTTGTTTGGAATAACCTACCAGCCGAGTTCCTTCAAAAACTGAGTGCAAGTGTACCTAGAAGAATTGATGCTGTTTTGACAGCAAAGGGTGGTCACACCAAATATTGATTTAATTTAGATTTCTCTTTTGTTCATTCACTGCATTTTGTGGATTGATGAAAATAAATGATTAACACTTCCATTTTTTAACGCATTCTTTGTTTACAGCACTTTACCGATAACGCTGCTCCGTCACACTATCACACTGCCCAACAACATGGGCTGCTTTGTCCTTTAACACTGTGGCCCTCTTACGGATGAATTTACTGTCTGTTGTGCTGTCTGTTGTTGTGTGTTGTCTGCACTCGTTGCCTTGTCTTGTGTATTATGTTGTGTCCTCTGTTGTGTTATATATATATATATATATATATTTCAGACTTGTGTGTACATTACAGTACATTAGTATTGTACAGTACAGTACAGGATAGTCCTACTGGTTTGAGGGAAAAGATTTTCTTTCTTACCACTGTCCTTGTAAATGTCTGTTGACTGATTCCAGCTGCATTACATCACCCTGTTGTTTTCCTACAGCAGCTCCCAGCGCCTTTGTTGTGTGAGGATGATTATGACGTAAAAGAACGCGTTCAACTTGTCTGTGACGTTCGCAAATTCCATAAACTGAGCAAACAGCTCAGTTCCTGTGCTCCTACAAATGTGTAGCGACAAATGTCCAGCAGGAGGCGCAATTAGCAAAGAAATGTGGCAAGCTATTCAACATCTGCACATTCAAGTTCACAAGCTGACAAGGAACAAAACATAAATTGTTGTTGAAATAATGTCCAAGAGAGCATTCTTAGAAATGCAATAAAGCTTCTGACTAAGACTTCATGCAAAAGTCATGTCCAAGCTATGGGGTAACCACTGATTCTGAGACAAACGTGCAATCATGGTACACCCTGATGTCTATCCACTGCCCTCTTATTCAGTATCAAAATATGTCCAAGTGATAGGTCAGAAAGATAAGACATGAAATTTATGTCATGTCTCTCTGACATATGGAATTGTGCCCATGAAATATTTAGATTATTTTAGATGTAAGTGAATGAAGTGGAATACTTTGAGCATCAACTTGAGAACACCGCAAGTGGATAATCTTGCTATTGTGGTATATGATGGCTCTTATGGGGGTGTAGTGGTTAGTGAGAAGGTTTGATTCCTAGCCAGGTGACTAGTGTGGCGCTTGCATGCTTTCCCTGCACCAAGGCAAGGTTTCATTTTCTTATTATTTATACGTCAGTGCAGTAATACAAAATTTTGTCCTCCATTAAATTTTTGCAACATAGAAAATGATGCAATACAGAATGTATAAGCAGCAGTGGCCTAGTGGTTAGAGAGTTGGCTCAAGATCGGAAGGTTGTAGGTTCAAATCCTAGTTTGAATTGCCCTGAGGTATCATCCCATCACTGCTCCCTGGGCGCTTTCAATAGTTGCCTCCTGCTGCATGTAGGTATGGGTTAAATGCAGAGGCCGAGGGGCAGCAGCGGCCTCGTGGTTAGTGAGTTGGCCCCAGGATCAGAAGGTCATGGGTTTGAATCTAAGACCAATGGGTTGCTCTGAAGTACCCTTGAGCACGGTACTGTCCCCATCACTGCTGTCTGGGTATTTTTTAGCTGCCTCCTGCTGCATGTGTGTGTATAGGTAAAATGCAGAGGTTGAATTTTGTTGTGTCTCACTGTGTGCTGTGCTTTGCTGTTTCACAATGACAGGAATAGTCACTTTCACTTTCACTGTGCAGCACAACAGGACATCTAAAAGTTTTACTCCCACCAGTCATGCATACCTGGTGAGTTGGCCGTGTTAAATTGCTGCTGGGTGTGAAGCCCCATTATTATGCATAAGCGACTGATCCACACAGCTCTGTGCTGTGGAATGTGTATTGACCCTGAATGTGGGGGTGAGTGTTGATTGAGCTCAGTTTATCTCATTAAAGCCACCAAGACGAGCAGGTCTGGACCCTTTGATGATGAGCACGACCTCTAAAGGGCTCGAGGCACCAACTTCATTATTTGCACAACAGTCACTGTGGGCTTCTGGTATGGAGCCTAATGAGAAAAGGTCGCCGCCCTGAACTTCAGAGGAAATGAAAGGAGGGCGACGGGCTCGAGCTCGCACTTTTCAAGCACGTGCGCGAACGCGGGGGGCGTGGTCAGCGCGCGCCCGCAGGAGGAACGCGCGGAGGCGTTTAAATTGAGAATTGAGAAGGACAACGGCGGCGTATTTGTTTTCTTCCTTCCCGTTCCTAAATGTAGAAAGTACTTAAAAAATTTTTTTTTTTAAATATTGAAAAATACGACTAGGGTTGTGAAACTTCAGGCGCTTTTCATAAAACGATAGAGGAGACGCGCAAAAAATATAAATAATAAAAAATATTGATTAAAAACCAACGCTCTACTTTTAGGCGGGAAGCGCACGCTCCACTTCCAGAACGTGTGGCGCAACGGCGCGTCCCTGACAACGGAACCGGAGAGAGGGTTTATATTCACACCCGTGTGACGGTTTTTCATCTCATTGCAGGTGCTGACCGCGCGAGCCTCCTCCCGAGAGCGTGGTCAGTGAGAAATGTGGCGGAGTGGGGGGCGTTCCCGTGGGGGAAGTTGAGCCGAGCCGGGCGAGCTGTCAGTCAGGCGCTCTGTGAAGCGGCTCTCCGTCTCTGCTCGGCTGTTTCCCTCTCAGCTCGCAACCAACAAACCGAGCCGGACTTGTTGTGTGCTTTGCTCAACGCTGGTGCCCGAAATGTCGAAGAGGAGGAGTGAGCGAAGGTGAGCTGGGCACGCTGTAAGCCTGAGTTTCCTCCGCGCCGAGCAGGCTGGGCAGGTGAACGCTGAGGGCTCCCTGACAGACTCGAGGGCACGCGCTACTTTTCTTTTCTGATCTCCGCAATGATGAGCAGCGGGCCCAGCATCGTGTACGAGTGGCTGAAAACGCTGCAGCTGTGTCAGTATGTGGAGGCGTTCGTGGACAACGGCTACGACGACCTGGAGGTGTGTAAGCAGATCGGAGAGCCGGACCTGGACGCCATCGGCGTGTTCGCTCCGCACCACCGGCGGAGGATCCACGAGGCGGTGCGGCGGCTGAAGGAGGAGGACAAGGAGGTGGCCTCGGGGCTCTACTTCACCCTAGAGCCCATGCCCCCGGCGCCAGCCTCGGAGCCCAGGCTGCGGGGCTCCAGGTCGTGGACGGAGGAGAGCAGCAGTGGCGCGGGCCGCGGTGGGGCGCCCAGGAACCGCACCCTGGGCCACCAGCGCAGGGAGCTGGTCATCTACCCCAAACTCAAGCTGAAGATCATGATCAGGGACAAGCTGGTCAGGGACGGGATTAACCTCGCCAGTCCTCCCTACTCCAACAAGGTACCAGGGGGAGGGTGTCATAGGGGGGCTTCATCTGCACTTGTGGGACCTTCAGGTTAACTCCTAAAGTAGGGTTCTGTCAGACTGAGAGCTTGATCCCAGTCTGTTCAAGGTTTTATATAGTTTTTGTAAGTTTTCCACCTTCCTGTAACTGTTTTGTGAAATATCTGTTTCTACAAAGGTTCCCATTCATGTTCCTGGGGTTTACCTGCCCTGTGTGTTTTAGTGCAGTGTTCCCAAATCCTCTTCCTGGACACCCAGAACACTGCAGGGTGTTGAGGTATACACTGCATTAGCAGACCTTATCCAGCTTTGAAGTGATCAAGTCCTCCAGGAACTAAACCAGGAGGGAATAGCTGAATGTGAGCAGGGTTCCTAGACTAGTTGAGTGTCCAGGAGCAGTTTTAAGACGTACGCTTTGCACCCAAAACCACTTAATACCATAGTAAACTGTCTCAAATGTATTTTTTATTTTTTTTTACCACTGTAAGTAGTTTATTCAGAGTTGTAGTGTTTGTAGTATGTGATTTTGCAAGCTCTAACTATAATTAATGTACAAAGGACTTGTTAATTAGCGGATTAGCTGAACTTGTCAGTAGAGAAAAAACAAAACATGCTGGACAGGGGTACCCCAGAACCAACCATTACAGAAGTAGTGGGGACTGTTTAAACATTCCTCTGGGAAAAGTCCATACTTTAAGATGTTCAGAGAAAAACACCTCTCAGGTGCACAAGCTCTTGGTAAAATGTGGTGTGAATAATCTGTATTTAGCATCTAAATGGGGTGGTACTCGAAAATAGGAGCCTGGATCATGGAGAAAGCAAAAGGTACCCAGGACCCACAGTACATAAATGAAATCAGATGTGTTTCCAGGAAGTGTGCTTTAGGTCCTGTAGCCTGGATGTAAATGGTGTGTGTGTGTGAGAGTGAGAGAGAGAGAGAGAGAGAGAGAGAGAGAGAGAGAGGGTGAGTTGGTAAAGATCCATTGTTGCTGTGATAAATGTTTTAAAGTGTTGTAATTGGCCAAATTGCAGGTTAACCTGCTTTAATCTTAGGTGTGGTCTCTGTTTAATCTTTCATATCATCATACAATATGCTCCTGCTCTCAACGCATAATTTCCCAACCAGAGACCCACCTACATTGCACAGTTCCACATTTTTCCTGCACCTGAGTCATAAAGCTCATTATCAAGTCCTTCTCGAGCTGAATCACAAGTTAAATCAGGATGTCTGCAGGTGACTGCTGGAGTGGCACTGCCAGGGAGGGCTGTCGCATAGAAGGATTTTTCAGTAGACGGTGACATGGGGAGAAATTTGGAGATTAAGATCTTGCTTCAGAACACCAGTTCTGTTCACTTATCCAGACCACTTACCAGAACATTTCTTATATACAGAGCTGTCTAGATGCACCCAGTGATTTTAACAGAACATTACAATCTGCCCTGCACCAGTCAGACACAACAGGCACTGGTCTTTTCTCAGCATCTGGTTCACGGTCAAATCCAAACAGTTATACTGAGGATGTTTGTTTCTTTCTCTCTTCTACTCTTTCCCTTTCTGGATTTTATCTGGTTGTACAGATATTTCTTGGTATAAACTGGTGAATAGCATATACAGGAGTCACATGTCCTATTGGAGACATTATGCCAACATTTTGCTATATGCCATTGTTTAAGTTCCTGTGCTGATGTGAAATCAGTTTAAAGGGATCAGACAGAATCCCTATTTGTACTTTTGCAGTGTTGAATACTCTGAGGAAAATGTATATGTAAACATTACCATATTAGCAGTGGCAGAGCTACGCTCTTTCATAAAGTGGGGGCAATGCTCCTGTAGGCTTCCTCTTAGTTTTCAGTGTGCATTTATTCACTGCATACCTCATCCTCACTTTGACCTCTCTGCTGAACTCACTCTCAAGTGTCAGGATAGTCACTTGGTCATTGTTTGAAGCTGTGTAGCTGTGTGAAGTCAGTGTAGAGCTGGGAAGAATGATGGCAGTAGTTTGATAATTTAGGTCACAGTGTCACTATGCTTTTGTGAGCATTATGTGATATGGTAATTAAAGGCCTTAGTTATAAAGTGCATCAATCAACTGCATATCCTAATGTAAAGAGAGTATAATTCATTTATGTCCCGTTTTGATTTAGTGCACATCACTTGAAATACTAAATACAAATAATTTATTTAAATACTCTGATAAATGTAATCTTTTTCATTACATTTGTGGCCTCCCTTCAAGTGTCCCCTGTGCACCCTCTTTCAGTTTGGATCGGCATACTAGAGCCAATTTTCATTCCTCATTTTTGCATATAATTGGGAAGCCACAGCATCAAATCAAATTATCTTTGTTAATTGTTACACCCATTCTAATTCTATTTCCTGTGAAGTTTAGGTGACACAGTGTGACACAGGAGTATGAGCAGTTGACTCACTCATTGGTATTCAGTCCATTGCATGAAAACGGGGCTTAAGTGAGCAACAGCTTGCCATCTCTTACATAAAACCTGCATGAAGAGAGTGAAGATGCTCTCTCGGCATGACTCTTTATAGCTCCTGCCAGCAGGGTCCTTAAGTGGCAGATTAAATTTGCACAGTATTTCTGTGATTCAGGTGTGAATCAGTGTCTCCTCAAAGTGCAAACACTATTTTTGAGCTCAGAACTTTGAGATGAGCCACAATCACATGACTGCTGTAACTGATGACTTAATTAGATAATTGCCAGTGTTCATCATTCTGAAGGGTATGTAGGACTTGTCCAGCAACTTTGATTAAATCTTCTTTTTCTTTTTCTTTCGGCTGCTCCTGTTTAGGGGTCGCCATAGCGGATCAACTGTCTCCATTTTTTCCTGCTTCAAACCGACCACCTGCATGTCCTCTCTCACCACATCCATAAACCTCCTCTTTGGTCTTCCTCTTCTCCTCTTTCCTGGCAGCTCCATCTTCAACATCCTCCTCCCAATATAATCCTTGTCTCTTCTCTGGACATGTCCAAACCAACGCAACCTTGCTTCTCTAACCTTGTCTCCAAGACGTCTAACCTGAGCTGTCCCTCTAATATACTCATTTCTAATCCTGTCCATCCTCGTCACACCCAACAAAAATCTCAGCATCTTTAACTCTGACACCTCCAGCTCTGCCTCCTGCCTTTTCATCAGTGCCACCATCTCCAACACATACAACATAGCTGGTCTGACTACTGTCCTGTAAACCTTCCCTTTTACTCTTCTCCACCCATTCCAACCAGCCTGCACTCTCTTCTTCACCTCTCTTCCACACTCGCCGTTACACTGAACTGTTGATCCTAAGTATTTAAACTCCTCCAGCTTTGTCACCTTCACTCCCTGCATCCTAACCACGCCACTTTCCTCCCTTTCATTCACACTCATGTATTCTGTCTTTGCCCTACTCACTTTCATTCCTCTCCTCTCCAGAGCATATCTCCATCTCTCCAGGTTCTCCTCAAGCTGCTCCCTACTCTCACTACAGATCACAATATCATCAGCAAACATCATCGTCCACGGAGACTCCTGTCTAACCTCGTCCGTCAACCTGTCCAATACTATTGCAAACAAGAATGGGCTCAGTGCTGATCCGTGATGTAATCCAACCTCTACCTTAAATGCATCCGTCACTCCCATTGCAGATCTCACCACTGTTACACTACCATCATACATGTCCTGAACTACTCTCACATACTTCTTTGTAACACCAGACTTCCTCATACAAAACCACAACTCCTCTCTAGGCACCCTGTCATATGCTTTCTCCAAATCCACAAAGGCACAATGCAGCTCCTTCTGACCTTCTCTGTACTTCTCCATCAACACCCTCAGAGCAAACATTGCATCTGTGGTGCACTTTCTCGGCATAAAACTGCTGTTCACTAATCCTCACTTCTTTTCTTAACCTACCTTCTACTACTCTTTCCCATAACTTCATGGTGTGGCTGATCAACTTTATCCCTCTATAGTTACTACAGCTCTGTGCATCACCCTTATTCTTGAAGATCGGTACCAGTACACTTCGTCTCCACTCCTCAGGCTCCTCTCACTTGCCAAGATTGTGTTAAACAATCTGGTCAGGAACTCAACTGCCATCTCCCCTAATCATCTCCATGCTTCCACTGGTATGTCATCCGGTCCAACAGCCTTTCCATTCTTCATCCTCTTCATCGCTGCCCTTACTTCCATCTTGTTTATTTGCTGCACTTCCTGGTTAACTCTTCTCACATCATCCAGTCTTCTCTCTCTCTCTCTCATTTTCTTCAATCATCAGCTCCTCAAAGTATTCCTTCCATCTGCTCAACACGCTCTGTTCACCTGTGAGTACGTTACCATTTCTATCTTTAATCACCCTGACCTGTAGCACATCTTTCCCAGATCTGTCTCTCTGTCTAGCCAATCGGTAAAGGTCCTTTTCTCCCTCTTTACTGTCCAACCTCTCATACAATTCACCAAACACCTTATCTTTGGCCTTCACCACTGCTTTCTTCGCCCTGCGGTTCATCTCCTTGTACACCTGTCTACTTTCTTCATCTCTCTGACTGTCCCATGTCTTCTTTGCCTCCCTCTTCTTTTGAATGCACTCCTGGACTTCTTGGTTCCACCACCAGGTTTCCTTATCCTCTTTCTTCCTTCCAGATGTCACACCAAGTACATTTCTAGTTGTCTGCCTTATCACTTCTGCAGTAGTTTCCCAGCAATCCGGTATCTCTTCAACACCTCCCAGTGCCCGTGTTAACTCCTGCCTGAAATCCACCTTGCAGTCCTCCTCCTTCAGCTTCCACCACTTGATCCTCAACTCTGCCCTCACTTTCCTCCTCTTCTTGACATCCAAGGTCATCCTACAGACCACCATCCTATGCTGTTTAGCTACACTCTCCCCTGTCACTACTTTGCAGTCTCTGATCTCTTTCAAACTGACTCTCCTGCAAAAAATATAATCCACCTGTGAGCATCTTCCTCCACTCTTATACGTCACCCTGTGCTCCTCCCTCTTCTTAAAATAAGTATTAACTACAGCCATTTCCATCCTTTTTGCAAAATCAACAACCATCTGACCTTCAGCATTCCTCTCCTTGACACCATGCCTACCCTATCAGCTCCTCATCACCTCTGTTCCCTTCACCAACATGACCATTAAAATCTGCATCAATCATCACTCTCTCCCCTGGGTACACTCTCTATCACTTCATCTAACTCACTCCAGAATTTTTCCTTTTCTTTAATCTTACAACTAACTTGTGGGGCATAAGCACTAACAACATTCATTATCACACCTTAAAATTCATCACCCTCCCTGACACCCTCTTCACTTCCAAAACACTCTCCATATACTCTTCCTTCAGGATAACACCTACTCCATTCCTCCTTCTATCCACACCATGGTAGAACAGTTTAAACCCTCCTCCAATACACCTGGCCTTACTACCCTTCCATCTAGTCTCTTGCACACACAAAATGTCAACCTTCCTTCTCTCCATCATATCAGCTAATTCTCTACCTTTACCAGTCATGCTGCCAACATTCAAAGTCCCTACTCTCACTTCCACTCTCCTCTCCTTCTTTCTCTCCTTCTCCCTCTGGACATGCCTTCCTCCTCTTCTTCTTCTTCTTTGGCCAACAGTAGTCCAATTTCCACCAGCACCCTGTAGGCTAATAGCACTGATGGCGGTCGTTGTTAACCCGGGCCTCGACCGATCCGGTATGGAATTCTGTATCGTTGTCCACATATTGATTTGGCAAAGTTTTACACCGGATGCCCTTCCTGACGTAACCCTCCCCATTTACCCGGGCTTGGGACCGGCACGAAGAAATACACTGGCTTATGCATCCCTAGTGGCTGGGTTAGCAACTTTGATTAAATGACATGAGCAAAAACACAAGTGCACAATTTGATTCCTTTGATCTGATGTAAGACATTGCATCATAAACAGCCTGATCAATCAAGAGGTTGAGGTCATAACACTCACCTCACTTTGCTTGACAGTAAATATAGAGTGCAAATGGGCTTATGATGATTCTCAGTTCATACGCACTAATTATTTCTGATTGTTTTGGTTTGAGAGCTGGTGAGGGCGCCGTGTGGATTAACTAGATGAAACAGCCTGAGTAGCCAGGTCTGTGATCAGAGTGCCTAGCCTTAAACACCACACCACACTACACTAGCCTTAAACTCACCACACCCTTTTATACACACACACGCACACACCTCCAGCCTCACAAACACTCTCTGTGAGTCAGCACTCTTCTGCATTACTTAGGAATTGATTAATTGCTTTATGTCTTGAAGTTCAGCAGGCGACTTGTGCAAATAAAAAAAAAAAATGCATGTAGCTATTAGCAAATGTGCCCTATTTTCAGAATAAACTATTAGAGCAGTTTATTCAGTTTATGCAGGTTTATGCACTGGGGATGAGTCCTCAGTGGCTTTTGCTAGAGGTTATTTGGGTTCACATTTTCTAATAAAAGTTTTCAAATGTTGACATAATTAAACCAAAATAATTGAATAATTACTAGAAACAGTAATGTATAGTTATTTGGCATGAGACACATTCTAGAGATACTTGGAGTGAGATTTCTTCACAATGGTTTAATGCTTTTATGGACTTTTAAAACTGATTACCCCAGAGCTTTTCTGAAAAATCATGACTGTAGTATGTTTCTTTGTCTATTGCCTGTTATGGTGTGTGTTAAGGTATTCAAGTAAGAATTTTGTTGTAATTGTACATGAACATTTTACACGTGACATCATGAATTTTGGATTGGATGGCATCTAATTAATCTTAAGGCATCTGCTCAGCAGCAAGGTGTGTGCAGTTGCTTTGAACAGGAACAGTTTTAATGCGCACTAGCCATATGCTGAAACTGAATGATTAGTGCCCTATTAAACTGTAAACTGCTGTGATGATTTATGAGGAATGAGTCACAGCACGTAGTTGAATTCCCTTGTGATTGGGATGGGGAGACAAGAAGAGTGTGCAGTTGTATACAACTATTAGTCAAAAAGCTAAAAGGCTGAATTCTTCTATTTAATTTTTTAACATAAGTAAACCTTGCTTGTGAAAAGTCACAGTGCCATGTGTGATTATATTATTTGTAATTAATTATTGGTTTAAGGAAGTGCTCATATTTATTAAAAGGCCTTCATATATTTTACATTTCACAACAGACCCATTAGTCATTGCTGGCAGGACCTAATATAACTCTTCATCAGTTTAAAAATCATTTCAATACAGAGTGGACACTAAGTGGCATAAAATTATATTTTACAGACCTTTTTATTGTAACAAAAGCTATATTAGAAGTTATTGCCCATTACAAATAAAGACTGTAGTGACTAAGTAGAGCCAGCTGATGTCAAAAGTAAAATATCTCAGTACTTCAAGAAATTGAATGACGAGATGGAACCAGAAATAACTCCAAAAATAAATGAATACAATGTTTCTCATTAACTTCTTACACAATGCACTGTACAAAATCTAGTTAAATGTGACTGATTCTGCCATCTTTGTAAAGAAACATGTAGTGCACTTTAATTGCTGAGGATATCATGAAATACCCAGAATAGAATATTAAGTATTGCCATTTTTAGTTGGTTTAAAAAAGTTGTATGAAGCTTTTCATTACTGCAAAGATTGTGTTCTCTGAGTGGAAAACCAACATGCATACACACCTCGAATCCTCATATTGTCATACTATTCCTCATATCCTCATATTATTCAGTTAGAAAATGAAGTAAAAACCATGAACAACTGCTTTTAGTTCAGCCTTATAGCAAATAGGAATGTACTGCACTTGTTTATTTCTGAGCTCTGAATACCCTAAAATGAGTTGCCCTAACATATCGTCACAAGGTCCACGGCGCCCCTGTCTGCCACAGGCTGTTTCTAATGCCATGAAGACTCTTCAAGGGAAAAGTAAACACCCATAATTTCCCTGATTCAAGATAGCAGCACTTTTGCACATACTGATTATGTCTATGGCTGCAAATTTCTGTATCAAATACAGAGTACTAATGTAATGTTCTTCTGTCTTCACAAAGGAACTCTGGATCCCAAGCATAGTAACTATTTGGTTCTTGGCAGCTCCACTGACCTTGTTTGCGCAGTGTGTGTGTGGGTGGCCAAATCTAGGAAGACTGCTGGTGGCTTCACATCTCTTTTGAGATGGAGCTGGAGACAACCAAGCTCTTGGGTACTTTCAAAGCTGCAGGAATGTTCTAAAGCTCTTCCCTGTGTCTGTCTTTCAATCTAATCTCACAGGTCTGTTAAAGTTTTCTTCGTCGTGGCTTGATTTTTCACATTCACTTTTTTCGGCTGTTCCCATTTAGGGGTCACCACAAGGAATCATACATTTCCATTTCTTCTTACTTCAATCTTGCTAATTCGCTTCACTTCCAGGTTCATCATCCCATCTTTTCTCTCTCTGTCTCTTTATTCATCAGCCTCTCAAAGTATTCTTTCCATCTGCTCACATGTGAATACATTTCATTTTCAATTCTTTATTGAACCTGCTGCACATCTTTCTGAGCTCTGTCTCTCGGTCTGGCAAATCAGTATGGATCCTTTTCTCCCTACTTACTCTCCAACCTCTCATACAGTTCAATAAACAACTTATTTTAGGCTTTGTCACTGCTTTCTTAGTCCTGTACTTTAGCTCATTGTACCCCTGCTTACTTCCTTCATCTCTCTGACTATCCCACTTCTTCATTGCCTGCCTCTTCTGTATACACTCCTGAACTTCTGGGATCCACCACCAGGTTATCCTCCTCCTTCTGTCCTGATTTCGCAACTAGTAACTTTGTTTCCCTTATCACTTTTGCAGTAGTTTCCCAGCAATCTGGGAGCTGTTCACTACCTCCTAGGTAGTGAACATGTTAACTCCTGTCTTTAACTACTGAATTCCACCTTGCAGGCTTTCTTATTCAGCTTCCACCATTTGGTTCCACAATTTGACTCTAAATTCTGCCCTCACTTTCCTCCACTTCTTGACTTCCAAGATCATCCTACAGGCCACCATCCTGTGCTGTTTAGCTATGCTTTCCCTTGTCACTACCTTGCAGTCTCCAATCTCCTTCTGACTGACGCTCCTGCAAAGGATATAATCCACCTGTGTGCACCAAACTATGTTCGTGTATGTCACCCTGTGCTCCTCCCTCTTCTTAAAATAAGTATTTACTACAGCCATGTCCATATTAGCGAAATCTACAACCATCTGTTCTTCAGCATTCCTGTCTCTTTTACCACACCCTACCCATCACCTCCTTATCCTTTGTTCCCTTCACCAACTTGTCCATTAAAGTCTGCACCAATCACCACTCTCTCTTCCCTGGCTACACTCTCTATCACTTCATCTAACTCACTCCAGATTTCTTCTTTCTCTTCCATCTCACAACCAATTTGCAGGGCAACATTCAAACCTTCAACTTCCAGCTTCAAATTAATCATCTGACACCCTCTTCACCTCCAAAATGCTCTTCACGTACTCTACTTTCAGGATAACACCTCCCCCATTCCTCCTTCCATCCACACCATGATAAAACAATTTAAACCCTCCTCCAATACACCTGCCATTACTACACTTCCATCTAGTCTCTCACACACAAAATATCAACCTTTCTTCTCTCCCTCATATCAGCTAGCTCTCTCCCTTTTCTGCCAGCATTCAAAGTTCCTACCCTCACTCCCACTCTCTGCCTTCCTCTTCTTCTTTACCAGAATGCATTGCTAAATCTATTCATTTATAAAATTCTCTTTTCTTTTTCTTTTTTATTTCTGGTGTTGATCAGAGGAGGATGGGTTCTCCTTTTGAGCCGAGGCTTCTTCCTCCAGTTTTTCCTTGCCTCGTTCACCCTCTGCTTACTCACTTGGGGCTTGAACCCAGGATTCTGTATGATTTAGAGGTCACACTACTTTTTCATACATAGGTGATGGACAGAATATCTCAACAAAACCAAAAGGGCTGGAGAGAGCCCAGCAAACAGATACACAGAGAGAAAGACAGAAAGTAGGGGTTGTGTGTGAAAATGTTGAGAGTTTAAATTCAGTTTCCAATTTAGTTTAATTTTTGTTCAGCATTTTCATTTGCCCCAAAGACATCTCATGGCTATTAGCCACCCTGGACCTATTCTCCCCACTCCATTTCTTCTTGCTCTATTCTCCATCGCAGCACCTTCCCTTCCCACCAGCCTCTGGGAAGCTGTCCTTTCACATTCACGCTGCTTTGTTGTCAGTGATCTAGCTCTGCTGCTGATTAAATTGCTAGGTTTAATTTTTGCAGTGTGTTTCAGTCCCAGTAGCATTTGTCCTATGGTCCTTGGAGACTGTAGCTTAGAGTTGGCATGACTGGTCAAAAGCCATATGACTCAGCAGATGAGAGATTATGGATTATGGGTGTGTGAGTGTGAACAGGACTGCGGGGCTCTTGATTAGTCTTTCAATGATTAATTGATTAATGATTAATTGTTAAACGTCAAATTTGTTTCTGAGCTAAAGTTAAACATAGGCCTGCATTTTAGTTACAGTCCTACTTCGTGTGTCAGTGAGTCTAATCTATAATTGTTTTAATATGTTGGATATGTTGCAGGCTACATTTAGCTTTAGTGAAGCTACATATAGAGCCACATATAACAGCTGTGAAGCGTTGTCTGTCAAACGACATTCGATATACGTGTGATACTGAAACCATATGTCCTGTGTTAGAGGGACAACTTTTGTGGCATGTTTGTGGCCATATTGGAAGAATCTGTGATAATTGATCATTCTTTCTATGTGAAAGAAAATAAGCTTATTAGTTTAGTTTATCATTTTTGTTTAATGTAAAAACTTTATTTATTTTTTCAGATTGCAAATTGTGATCCTGTGATGAGGTGCATTTTAATTTTTCTGTGTATGGGTAGGCATGTGTATCTGGTTTTTGAATTAGATTTAGAATCTGTTTAGTTTTTTCCAGAGATCTTGGGTAAGCCTGATTATGCTGGTGATGTTCAAGCCTTATCTCCTCAGTCTACAGACAGGAAAAAGTTCAGATGACATTGGAGGCAGCAGTTGCCGTGGCAACAATGCGGTATGAGGAAGCTTTTGGGCTGGGATGAGCATGGGTCTGTATACTCAACTTAAATGTGACCCAGGTGTAATAAATAGTGACCACAGCAAACACAAGGAGACCAGTTTAAAAATAACCACCCTGGACAAAATATTACACAACATATTTGTCCCTTAGCTATTTTCTTTCCATTTAAGTGTATGTGCAGTGTGCATGTGTGTCTCAGGATGGAGCCCTGGCCAATATGACAGACTGACAACCACAGGACATGGTAGCCTGCTGTCTGCTGAATCATGCCACTACTCAACCATGCACACACACTCACATCACCCCCCCCCCTTGTCACACAAAAAAAAAAGCCATCGGCATATTTTTTTCTGTGTGTGTACTAGAATTTAGGTCATGCCTTTTGGCTGTGTTATCACTCTACTTTAATTATCTTGCTAATGTGTCCGTTTCCTTTGATATTCAGTGCTTATTCAACCTGAAGACCCTCATGACCTCTGTTAAAAACTGAACTCATTCCATTAGAGGCCACTTCACATTTACACATCTCATTTATCAGTACTGCATATGAGCACACAGAATACACACACACACACACAGTATTCTCATGGACTGCATTGCCTAACCTTTACTGTCAAACCTTGTCCAACATTTCTGAAGTGTTGGGAAGTGTTGCTGGGGAGCTTCTAGTCATATCAACAGCAGAAGATGCAAATGCAGGAAACTGGCCCATGATTCCATGATGGCTGGGAATATAATTAAATCAGAAAGAACAGTCTTGAATATTAATTGAGCTAATTGATATCTGAAGATGCATAGCGTGGAGCTGCAATAACGACTGTCCTCTCTGCCCTGGCTGTCAGTGCTAGGGCCATCAGTCGTGACCTTGTTCTACATCGCAGGGGAAAATCACATTTCAATATGCATGAAGTAGCTGAACAAAATCTGTAAATATAATTAAGGGATGGTAATGAGGGGGGGTAGGATGAAAGAGTGGTAAAGGTTGTTTTGAAATAGATTGGAGAGCTTTGTTTAGTGTTATAATGGAAAAATTGAAATGGTAGTAAAACAGCATATGGGTCAGATATGTGTAACTATCCATACTCCCTTCTGTTAAAGTGACCTCATCCATGGAAACAAAGTATATTTATGAATTTTGTGAACAATTGGTTCAGTCTTTTGGGGAGGATTATAAATATCTAAGCTATACTAATTCTATATTACCATTGTGCTCAATGGGCAGGGATGGAATTGATGGCTTGAAATTTTATTCAATATTTCCTAACATTTTCAGATGGTTAATATTGGACCCTTTTTTTGAGTTGATCCAGAATGATCCAATGGCATTTTCCCTCAGATCCTGAAAATCAGGGCAAGTTAGTTTAATAGGGAAATGGAGTAATATTGTTTTGTTCTGTTTTGAAGGCAACAATATGTTTGCTTCAGAAGTTTTGAGTTTGTCCCATGGATGTCAAGGTTTCTCAGAAGAGCATTGACTAGGGAATCAAGTTACTTCTGCTAGCATACCTTCATCATCTTTTTATTGCTTTATTGCTGAGTTCTGATTCTCATGTGTTCAGTGTAGGCAATTTCAGCAGTGAACAGGGGTCAGCATGAGCACTCTGATTGGTCTGTGGCTACGCAGCCCTACTTTTCTTTTATAGCCAGCATGAACTTTTTCAGTTTGTGCTGCTGTTGTGAACGTGCTCTGATCCAGACATTGTAGCTGTTACAATTTTCCAGCCTGCAACACATCAACTTCAAGCACTGTTTTTACTCTTGTTGTCTGTCCCACTCCTTGACAGGTGGTGTTTTGATTTTCAAATATAATGTTATTCACTTCAGTTGTCTGGTTTTAATATTATAACTGATTGGTGCAACCTAAAAACTATTAGGACAGAATTTGTTTTCCATAAGGAGGTGGAGTATTTTACCTTTTACTGCAGGATGCCTTTAATGTTTGTGATCTGGATGTGATGATAACCCTCACCACCTATAATGGTGATGGGACTACTTGCTCTACCCTGCTTGCTTTTAATATTTAGCTATTTTGCTATTTTTATATTTTGAGGTAAAGCCTTTTAGGAATAAAATGATCAAGCTTTTGGGAAATATCCAATAACTAAAAATGCAGGTTATTTATTGATTGATTAATATCTGATTTGGAAGGTGTAGTTTTATGTAAAAAGGAATTTAAGGCTGCTTTTGACTTTTAAAGACCTAAAACAAACAAAAACACCCAAAACAAAACACAGGTTACCTTATTAAAACCTGATCACTTTCACAGGTTGTTAGTCTTACAAATTTTCTGGGTCACAAATTTGCCTTTTTTCAGGTCTGTTATGACATTCATTTAGTATTATTGGAGTAATATACGTAACTTCTGTATTGAAACGATCATTGATGCATGAGCTTCACATTTTTAAATGTCTTATAGACACTGATCTTCTAGACACTGTTTGCTCATGTTAGTTGCTTAAAATAAATATATTGAGAGATATAATGAGATTTTTTTACTTCACATTTTGTGAACCTTTCTTGGTAAATGGGTTCAGAATAAAGACAGCTAGTATCTTCATACTGATGTTAGGATATTTTGAAATGAAAGCAATGATATGAGGTAAGAATAAACACTGAATATCAGTGCCGTCAAAATACTCACACAATCACACCCATATAAACATGCGCCTACAATGTCCATCTGCTCACCTAGCCTAATTTCAAAAAATTTTAAATGACCATATCTTCTGAGGAAAATAATCTGGGCTTTGCAAACCATAAGGACAGGCTTTATATATGATGGAGACTGGAATGAAAAGGTCAGTGTTCCTGACATTAGCAGCCTCTATCTCAGATGCTGATATTGCTCCTCCGCTGCTGGCTGGTGTTATACGGTTTGATATGAGATTCTGTTCTGCTATGGTTCATTACTGGTGGGGCAGAGGATTGATGGCCAATAACTAGGATGCATTGGACAAGATGAAATTGCTAGTGGGTCATGACACCAAGATATTTTAGAACAAAGCAGATCTCTAGCAAGCATATAGAGTGGCCCCGAGTGTAGAGAAATATACTGATAGGGCTTCACAAATAGGTTGTAAAATGACTTGGTGTAAAATCTGAATTACAGTATTGAGATGTTATATTTTT
The DNA here is from genome assembly GCA_017165825.1 of Hepsetus odoe. NCBI lineage: Eukaryota > Metazoa > Chordata > Actinopteri > Characiformes > Hepsetidae > Hepsetus > Hepsetus odoe. The sequence continues at coordinate 7,870,390 of CM029370.1, forward strand.
CCATGTGTTTGATAGATCCTAGATGAAAAAGTAATTTTCTAAAGCATATGTTTAATGAAGGAGCTTATTTCAGAATCAGATTCATTAGCCAAGGATATTAAGACACAAGGAATTTGGTTCTAGCTGATAGTGAATCGTTATTAGTAAAGACAACAATATAAGTAATTTACATATTATGCATAATATTTATAGACTGTAAACTGTACAGAACCAATGTACAGATTCCAAGCAATATAGACAATGTATGTAATGTTTAATACACATTACGCATCATATATAAATATTAAGACAAGCATTGTACATAGTGAGTGCAGTAGTGTAGACCAGTGGTCCCCAAACTTTTTTGTGCCGTGGACCGGTTTCATGTAAAGCAATATTTTCACGGACTGGCATAGAAACAGCAAAAAACAAAGTGCATAAAAATATTCTTGTTTCTTGACTCATTTTTGCTAGCTTGTGGGCTTAATTTTTGATGTACCGTATCACGTAACCGAGACGAGTATATTGGCGTTTTTTAGAAAAAGTCTTTTAAAATTTAAAATATTGAAAAATATTTTAAAATCACTATGTCTGTGCATCCCAAATTGCCCATGGACCGGTACTGGTCTGTGGCCCGGTGGTTGGGACCACTGGTGTAGACAACAGACAACTGTGGTTTCTAGCCTGGGTCTATCAGATCACCAGCACCATTTGAGCCCCTGCGCAATGCCTGTCATTAGGCAATGTATGTCACTCTGGAAGAGGGGAAAGATGCTGTTTCCAGGGTTCAAGAAATCTGTATGATTTCTTAATCATCAGGAATGATTTTCCCTGTCCTGTAGTCATTCCTGGAGGCTGGGCAAGGAAGCCTCCAGACAAATAAGACTAAGTCTTATTTACATTTGCGGCATTTAGCAGACGCTCTTAACCAGAGCCAATTTTTAATTTTTTAAAAAATGTTTTTTTTCTTATCCAGGGACAATTCCTGGAGCAGTTCAGGGTTAAGGGTCTTGCACAGGGACCCAGTGGTGGTAGTGCCAAAGTTGGGTTTGAACCTGGGACCTCTTGAGCCAAAGGTCCATAGACAAGTGTCCTACCACTAGACCACCACCACCTTCAGTTTCAGTTTTTCCTCAGCTGTTTTGTTTACTCTTAAAGGTTAATGTATTAGCTATTGTAGATCATTCTTTGTACATAAATGGACAGGCATACATTACGACTAATCAACCGTTCTACGTTGTCAGCAATTTTTAGTTGTGAAGCCAGCTAGCGGGACTGAAGCAAGAAATCCAACAAGGTTTCTCTGAGCCCAGCTCAATTTCTCTTTAATTAAATGGCTGTAAAAGGCTATGGTGAAGTGTTTAGGCTTATGAATTTATAAGCAGAAGAGGAATGGTTGAACAAAGCATTAGATGGAGTTTAATGAGTTCAGAGAAATTGATCCAAGCTCTATTACCTCTTGAAATTTTCTGGTTTTGTGTTGGACAGGTCTCTCATGACCTTTTGAATGCTGGCAGTTTCTGAGCACCAGGGCCATCATTAAAATTGAAGCACGGGTCTTTTGGCCAGGGGATCAAACACTTGGCTTTCAAGCAGCATGCCGTTGTGTGCCTTTTTATAATAAATGTGATATGACAAGCAATCAATTACACTAATAAGAGACATGAAACAGTCTTGCCCAGGGGTCAGACCGAAACCCCTCAGTGGGTAAGGTCAGAACTGTTACAAGGTTATGTGTTCTTCACTGCAAGAGACAACATTCTTTGCCTTGTTGTGCAAGAATGTAAGGAGTACTAAACTCCCATAGTGGTGCCTGAAGAGAATCATGTTTGCTAAAGCTAACAGCAAAGGACAGTCATGCTAATAGATTCTGTTAGGCTGTCTTATTAGCCTACCTGCAGCTGTACCTCTTTACTGCGTTTCTGCCAGGACATCTAATTGAGTTGCACACAGAGAAAGACGGACACTTTGGGATTTGGTTGGTGCATAAATAGATTAGTGTAGTTAACCCATTAGAGATGATGGTCAATTAGTACTGATAGAATATGCCTTACACACAAAAATCTATGTACACACACACACACGCACGCACATGCACACTCGCACACATGCAAACATCTCCAGATTTTTTTATTAGCTAATCAGGTCTGGCAGGAAAGTGCTGCTACACAGCTGTCCATGCTTTGCCATCTTTCTTACACACACAGACAGAAGCATTAGGCATCTACAGTATATGTATATTATTTCTTAGTGGCCACTGCAAAATCAACATCTCTAAGTGTCTACAGTGCATATAGAAAGTTTTCAGAGCCTTTCAGACTCATTTTAAAAATAGATTCATTTTCAGGCTACCAGTTACTGAATCACTTCATCTGAGGGCTAAACATTAGTGGGGCAACATTTTGTTTTCTTTCTCTCTCTCTCTCTCACACACACACACACACACACACACACACACACATCAAACTTAAAAACAATGTTGTTTATCTGTATGATTATATACTAATGCTGTTTAAGATTTCCAGTGTTGGTACATTCAGTGTAGGCTTTGAAATGAATAATCAGCACCATGCTGAAGGAAAGATTTTTGGAGCTCCCTCAGTGTGTGTGTTTGTCAAAATGTTTATTTAACAATACTGTTTCAGATTCTCAAGTTTGGTTCATATGGTGAATATTCAGCACTGTTCTAAAGGAAAGATTTTCAAAGCTGCCTCTTTCTTCTTTGTGTGTGTTTCTGTGTGTGCACGCGTTTGTGTAGTGTGCACCATTCATTTATTGAACTTTATGAAAAGCTTTCTTGTCATCAAAGCTACACCAAGCTAATATGATAAAAGCTTTTGATTTTTACTCAGTTGGATTTGTTTTCTCATCAGTAATTTTGTGTTATTTTCTGTTTTTTGGCATAGAGCAAAGAGGAGGCAGAAGTGAGCAAGAGTATAATGAAAAACCTTGTTTACTGTATGAGAAGCAATAAATCTTTGGCATTGTTTGTAGATGGAGTTGCAGGTTACACAGGAAAAAAACTGCCATGGTGTAGTGTGTGTGTCTCTGCTTATTTCTATAAATGTACTAATGCACCTTATATTACATGTCTACCTTAAAGAGATTAAACTGTGTTATGTTTTTTGGCTGATATATATGGAACTAAACATTTACCTTCAGGTTTTGTAAAATATTCCTTAAGATAGATTGCTTAATTCTGGCACCGGTGGCCTGGTGTTTAAGGATTAAACCTCAGGTTTGTGTGGTCTGGGTTCGAATCCCAGATCAGCAGATAGAATGCTTATGGACTTTTAATCATGTTTTCCTCGTTGTTGCTGCAAAATATTATGCAAAAATATTTGCAGCATAATTTGCATATATATTGCCTTTGTTAACTTTTCAGAATTCCTGTATTGTTTCACCCTGGGTCACTCTGTATAAATATGTAAATCTTTTGGGTTTTTGATTTTTTTTTTTTTTTTTTTTTTTTTTTTTTTTTTGCACCCTCACAGGGCCATTTGATGAGGATTTTGGTTAGAGAGTTGACGTAATCAATCTGACAGGCCTTTAAGAGCTTTATCTCTATTCATTATACAGTCTGTTTTAATAGAAAAGGAAGGGTTATTGAAGTGAAGGCAACATGAAAGTGACTAACTGTCATTGTGAAACACAGTTCAGCACACAGTGAACCGCAGCAAAATACATTCTATGCACTGGTAATAGTTTTTAAATAATATTTGCTGAAAAGGTGTTTGATTAGGCTAACAAAAGATGGTTATTTATTGTTTCAGGTGTTATTGTGACCATCTCAACTGCATTTAAAATGTATCTTGTGAAACCAGCTTACACCTGCTGTTTACCTGTGAGATTCTATATATTCATGGATATTATACTATAGCAGGTGAATTAGAGAGTGAAATAAAGTATTTTCAGTTAATGGTGTGACAGTCAGGTGTGAATGTGTGCCTTGTTTCAAAAGAGGATTTCTGAGGACCATAGACGTCAGGTAGGAAAATGTCACAAAACCACTGTTGGAGACAATTATTACCTTCACCAGGAGAGCTGAACCAACAAAGATGAGTCAAAGAGAAAGGCATTAATAGTCTGCACAGAGATCACAGAGGAATCCAGTGGTAGCTCCTAGGCAGCTAAAGGCCTTGGCTAAAGACATTGGCTAAAATTTTGCTCAAGGATCAACCATCAGGAAGACACTGAACAAAAGTGGTGTGCAAGGCTTTTTTTTTTTTTTTTCCCCCCCTCCCCTCTTCATGATCATGTAGCAAAGAACAATCCAGGATGAATGAAAGTTGAATCTGTTCTGCATGCTGGAATGGGCTAAAACCTTTCCAATTCACTTTGCAGGACTAGGAAAAGCTTGTTGAAATGTTTCATTGCAATGATTGCTGTATGAGGAGATTAAACCATATACTTCAGCTTGATCTACTTTTAACAATCACAACTATGTATTTGTAGACAGGCAAATAGCTGGGGGGGGGGGCGCATTCTCTTTTGTTTACTGTTAAGAATGGGTCAGATTTGTGCATGTGTGCCTGCCCTGTGTATGGTAGTAATAACAACAACAAGCATAAGATAATGACTGTTTCATCATATAGTTAACCAAACTCAAGATAAACTAGATTTTTATTTTTCCCTTCCTTGTTCATTAGAATTATGGTGTGTGAAAGGGCACATATATATCACAATACTTAAAGAAACGCTGTATGTAGGGCATGGAAAGAAATCCATGATTTTGTGCTTGAGGAGAAGGCTAGGAAGATAATGTGCTGGTTTAAATGGTTAGACGATGATTGTATATGTCTGACTCTGTTGTGGTTGAAAAAGTTTCAGATGTGGCTGCACTGTACTTTCTGACACACAGATAAATACTGCAGTTGGCAGCTGTCTCCCCACGCTGGAATGAATCAGACAGGCACACACACTGAGGCACAGGCAGAGTCATGTTAAATGTTTTGTGCTGTACAAGCTTAGTGTTCAGTTCATCTTTGGAGATGAGCGCAGGAAGATCAGTGGAATTTAAGAACAAGAAAATACAATCCCTTAGAACCTTTTTTTCCACACCACCTACCCCTGGCTGTTAAAAATAGGCTGTAGCCGGTTTGACATTTTCCTTGTCAAACAGATGCAATTCAGATGAGACAGAATATTCAAGTATGCCTCTTGTTATTTCTCCTCTGCTGGATTTTGGTTTTTGCTATTTATGATCAAAACCATTTGTGTTAAATCTCCTGCTAATGTACATGGGTCTGTTTTTTTAAACTATGAGCTGAACCAGAGATGTGAATTTACACATATATTACACCTGGCAAAAAAGACACTTACTTTTTTTGAATAATCCTGATGCTTAAAAAATGTGAAACCAACAAATATAAATGGGGTTTTAGCCACCAATGCTTAGGAATGACTATGATTAGGCCCATTCCTTGCAATGACTGAGTAAGTCATGAGATTTAAAGACGAGGGGTAAGGTTTTATAACAAATGACTTTATCTGCAGTTCTGTTTTGCAGCCAGCACACACCACACTGTACAAACTCAAGCCATCATGTCTCTTTTCTTATGCAGCGATCTCTGTGTAAACATTAATTTGACCCCTGTGGCATTATAATGTCACACCAGCATGACCTCTAGATCAGAGATGTTCTAACTGAAGAAATCCCTTAAGTGACTCTTCTGCATCAGTTGGTGTGTGAGTGCCCTTGGCACTTTGGGAAGTTAGCTGGGTTTGCTTAGCCAGGCAGGTGGCCGTGTCCTGATGTATAATGTGTTGTGGTGTCTAAACCCATTATGGCACAATTGACTTGGAAAACCTCAGTTGAGAGGGTGTGTGGGGTGTTTTTTTTTTTTTTTTTTTTTTTTTTTTTTTTTTTTTTTTTTTTCTCCTCTCTCCCTCTTCTTTTTCCATTCCTTTAAACTACCATGAAAAATGCTTTTTAGTCTACAGTTGATGACTCCAACAACTTTAGATTTACCCGATAGGTCATAAGCCATTAGCAGTGCTTTCTTAATTGCAGTATTAAATAATTTCAATACCTGTTCAATGCACTGGTGATAATTACTATTTTTGATTTGAGCCACAATCTGAGATTTAGCAATTGAAACGATAGATGCTACAGATAATGCTGCAGAAAACAAATGACCTTTGAAAAATTCCTCATAGAACAACAGATTCTCCAGACAGACAGCCTTGCACTTTTCTTTATCAATAGCGTATCCTGTGCTGCTGAAGGCATTGCTTTGTGGGTTTGTATAAATGACTGTATTGAGCGTCTCTTTGTTAGTGAAGAGCTTATCTCAGCAGGAAGCCTTGTTAGCTATGTCGCTGATGTTAGCAGCAGCTCAATCCTGCCTGTGTTTGTGTGTATTTGTCCTTGCGTATTTGTTCATGCATGTGCAGTGTTTGTGCACTGTGTGACTGTGTGTGTATCAGAGTATGTGCTTTCTTCATGTGTCTCATTGGCTATGCTATGCTGGTGTGTGTGTGTGTGTGTGATGTGGGTACATGTGCAGCTGGCGCAGATGTAGTCAACAGCATGCGCCTGGACTTTTTTTTTTTTTTTTTTTTTTCTTTCTTTTTTTCAACAACTACACTCAAAGCCTTTTTTTGTGTGCTGCCCATTGGACACAGGAAGTCAAACACATTGTCCTGCCCAATCCTATTCTCTCAGGTGGAATTTAGATCTTCCTGCCAGAATACACAGCTTATAGACAAAACACTACAGTGCTGAAAATGCTGGAGTTTACAGAGTGAACAATGAATCACAGGATTTAGAGACAGCGGTCCAATACTAGTGTTTTTTCCAACCTATTTAAGTATCTTGCCATATGAAATCTCTTTTCATCATTATTGAGAGTATTAGAATAGAGTCTAGAGCTGCATATTATACATTGCAAAGTAAACCTCATCATACAGCATGTCATGAGATGTAGATAAAAGGGTAAAATTGTCAACGGCAGGTTTAATGTTTGAAAGAGAACAATCAGAAAAAAAATAGAATATTAAATTTGCACAATAACACATTTTAATAAATTAAATACAAATATACAATTTTAGGCTCAGAAACCTCAATCAAGAAATCATGATTCATGAAGTAGCTTTAGTGAAATTGTGATATAGATAGCTGCATTTCCCTGCAGCTATTCATTTTTTTATTTTTTTTGTAAGACTAAAAAGGAAAGAAAATTTTGCTGTCCATGTATTAAATGATGAGAATTACTTTTCCTTCTCCTGATTATAGTCTTTGGTCACTAAACCAGCCAATGTGAATCCATTAGGAGTTTTTTTTTTTTTTTTTTGACGTTGCCATGGGGACAGCTTTTTGGTCCCTAACAATTGTGCTATGTTTTTGTCCTGTATAATCTGGGTTTGCTGAGGCCTTGGAGACCTAAGTGGCATTGCATTGTCTAAGAATAATCGCTTAATTCAGGAAAAAATGCAGCTTAATTCTTACATAATGTCTTCTGTTTATCTCAAACAATATGAACAAAACACAAAATCCCCCTCCTGCTACACAGAGCAAAGCTTTTCATTGAGGATGGGTTTTCTTTTGTGTGAAGGTTGCTTAGAGATCCTGTCTGTCATGTGGGTCACAGTAATCCAGTAATGGAGGGAATGAAGATGACTCATCACTTCCCATTCACTCAACATGTAGTTTGCCTTCAGCTGGCCAGTTCATGATGTGTATGATGCACTTCTCAGCTATTTTGTTCTTTGAGATTCAATTATGGCTGCTTCATATGTATAACTAATGTGAACTTGCTAAGGCTTGATGTGGTGAACAAAAGCTTGAACAAGTAAGCTTAACTAGAATGCTACAGTTGCTTAGCTGTGGGGGTCAGGGTTTGTGATCAGCAGGTACTTCAATTATTACCCGGTGACGCACGGGTCTGATGTGTTTTTTCGTGTGTTTGTGCCTCTGCATGTGTGTCTGAATTCCCTGGTCAGCTCTCTGGAGCAATAACCTGCCATTAATCTGGTTCAATTCCCAGGCGGGGCAGTCGGTGTCCTTTCTGTGTGCGTGTTCTCTGTGTCTGCGTGGCTTTACTCTGAGGTCTCTGACTTCCTCCCACTGTCCAAAGATATGCAAGTCAGGTGGATTGGAGATGCTAAATTGCCCGCAGGTGTGTGTGTGTGTGTGTGTGTGTGTGTGTGTGTGTGTGTGTGTGTCTGCCCTGTGATTGGTGACTTGTCCAGGGTTTTTCCTTGCCTTTTGCCCTGTGAGATGATCATGCGAGAGCAGGGATAGGCCCCAGCACCCCCTGAGACCCTACTTAGGACAAGCGGCTATGAAAATAAGTGAGTGAGGGTGAGTGTGTGATTGCAGAGTCCACGTGTACACAAACATGATCCATCTTTCACAGTGGCTACATGTTCCAAACAACGAGTGCATGTATTTGTTTTTGATCACAGAAAGTTAAACCTGCATGAGGAAAAATCTAAACAAAACATCAATGTCAGTGATTCTTGATCTGAACTGAACTGATCTGAAACGAAGTGTGTATTTGGCAATGTGAGCACACAGTACAGCCCACAGTTAACCACAACAAAATGTTTCTCTGCATTTAACCCATACACACAGTGCAGCATTGGGCTTATACAAATCTCCAAAAGGCTAACCAGGACAATGTTTGCCCAACAAAATGATTTGAAGTTGTTTAATAAATTTTCTAATCAAAATGATATGTGACCAGCATCATTATATTACAATAGATTAAAACAAATGAAAAGCTCCTCCTATGCTGAATTTCTTGCTCCCCTGACATCCATTGCTGCAGCCCTTTTGGCCTCTCATCAAAACTCTGAGCTTACCAAGCTCATAAGGACACCCTTTTGCAGCCTGCTTGATGTTCAAACATGGTGTTTGTAATGGACCATCCATGACTTGATACAAAACTCCAAGGTTTAGAGGTGGTACGCCATTTCTCCCTATGGGGGACTATGTATAAAATGTGTCATTATTTTTACATGGTGAAACTGAAATATATATAAATAACTTGAAAATCTGGAATGTGCACTTTAATCATGTCTGAATTATTTGATTTTAGCATTGTACAGGGGAGCAGAGAGGTAAATAATAATAAATAAATATTTCCAAACATTATGGAGGGCACTGTATCTGCAGACTATGCAGTATCTGCTTGAATATTTATAAGTTTATGAACCCCTAGGAAACAGATTTTCAAACAGCTACTAAGTACTAAGAGTAGTTAAAAAGAGCCCAATTATACAAATATATATTAGTGTGTGTGTGTATACTATACTTTCAGCCTCATGCTGCTGTTGTGATTGTTACATTAAACACTGCGCAAAATTTCTTAAACTTTAAACAGTATTGAAAGTCACTTATATTTCTAACCATAAACTTTAGCAATAATTTTGAATTGCAATTTTGAAAGTACTGTTGTTCATATACCTCATACAAGCTCTTGAGGGAGCAAAAGCTCTCCCACGCACGCGCGCGCGCGCACACACACACACACACACACACACACACACACCTGGTTTACAGGCATTTCCAGGTGCAACTAAGGTAAGCACTATATCACTGTCAGGTAGAGGTTTAGCACACTCGGCCTTGGTGTCTTATCTGAATGCAATGAAACCACAGCTTCATCATGTTTCTGAATAGATCAATTTCCAAAGCACATTTAAATGCCTGCACCCTCTGCAGAAGAAGACAGCCCACACTCCATAAATCAGCTCCATAAACGGAGGGATACGTCCTGTATACAGTCATTCTTTCTCTTTCCTTGTCCTTCTTTCCTTTGTACTTGACCTTCTCTTATCAAAAAAAACGAGCCTCTTTGTGCTTTCTTCAGCAACAGTCACATGAATAACTTTGGTTTATAAAACACAGATAATCTTTTATACCTCCTATAATCTGAGTTTGTGTAAAATCATACAATGTGTATGACATTATACTCGGCTTACATCACATAGCCCAAACCACACCCATTTCTTTATCAAATGACTGGGAAAATGACTGGAATCATGTCTTCTGGTAAGAATAGGCACTTAAAAAAAAAAAAAAAGGTATTCCATCTAGTAACTGTTGTTTTTAGCAAAGATCAAGACCAACTGCCGAAACTGGTGTCCTTTTAATAGAATGGCCGTTACATTTTAAGTGTCTTTTTAGAAAAAAGACAATAAATTGTATTTGAGGATGAATTTAATGATTTGACTGGTTTTCGGGACATAATCTTTTGTCCTCTCCCTCGCGCGCTCTCTCTGTTTCTTTGGTTTAGTGGTTAAGTGTTGTGTTCCAAAATTAGGTTATAATAGCAGCCTATCAATATGTAGTCTACTAATACCGCAACCGCAAAAAGCATGTGAACACTTGAAGTGTGGTATGTTCTCAAAGTGTGTGTGTGTGTGTGTGATGTGTGAAATGTAAAATTTGAGCTACATTAGCAGTAGCTCAATTATTTGTGTTTGTAGAGGTCATGAATCTTGTTGTGGGGTTTCTCATTATCAGCTTCTCATCCTTCATCACCTCCCTGCTGTCTGGCACTATCCACACGGTTGTACCGCTGACCTTCCTCTGATGGAGGGCAGAAATTTAGTCAACTTTCCTTTTCATATTTAATTTGAAATGTTTTTCATTCATTTTGATTGAATTAACTAGTGTCATGCAAGTGTGTCAATTAATATGCTCTTGACAAAAAAGACTGTTCAGATCAACGGTAAATCCCTCACCTAACCTTTAGATGAAACGGGGTCAGAAGTCATGTGATGAGAAGACACTCAACGAAACTGAGACTGAACCTCTACTTCTGAAGGTCACCCTGCACTCTTCTCATCAGGCCTTCCCAAAGCACCACTGATTGCAGACAGTCATTTTCATGAATTTTTCATATGAAGTGGGTCAGTTTATCCCTCAATACACAAACATATGAAATGTCTCAATGATGTGAAGCTCTGCGGTTCATTGTCCGTCACTGAGTGGCATTGTTCAGATAGACGTTAATTTCCCAGCACAACTGACCTACTTCAGTCCGCAATCCTGTCTTAGTACAATCTGTAGCAGTGAAGAAGCTACTTGTCTAAACAGCAGCACTCAGCAGGAACAGCGATAGAGTGTGTGTGTGTGAGTGTGAGAGAGAGAGAGCGAGGGTGTCCTCATTGTAAAACTAACATTTTGATAAGTGAACCACAGAGATGAGGGTGTGAGTTTATTTTGCTTGTTTCTCTCTTCTATTCTGCAATGCTCTTTCTATCTCTCAGCAGGAATGTATTATAAGTTCGTGTTTTATATTACAAGTGTGTGTTTGAGATGTTTTTATCTCCCCACAGTTGTGGTTGTAGCACAGAGTTTTGTTGGGAAGGCTGGCTTGGGCCTGCCTCTTGGTGGAATGTGTGTGGGTCACGAGTTTTGGTGTTGATGTGTTTGTGTGGTTCATGTAGCTTATGGTTTCCAGAAATGTTGAACCATAATAGGTAATGTACTTCAGAAATCCTGTGACATGTTTTTGTAACTGAGCACTCTTTCTTGGCTTTTAAGCTTTGTGTTCTGTGATTGATAAGAAAGCCAGACCAGTGCATGAAATGACATAATCGGTATGTTTTAGTTAATAAGCATTACTGCTATGAGATATTATTTGATAATCATTATTGTGATTATCAAGAAGTTTGCTATGAAGTCTGCAGTATGAAAATGAACCTCTTTATAAATCACTGAACGTTATTTTGAGCTCCAAGCATCCTAGCACAGATGTTTCTTTTTTGGATGTTTGGATGAAACATTCACATCATCCAATAAACATAAGCCTTTCTCTCAGGGATAATGCAGGCAAGTCAAGTTTTGAATCAGTGAGTTGTACATTCGGAGGTATTTTTTGATATTGAAATGACTTGGTATTATTCTAAATATTTGAATGAGTGTGATGAAACGGTGAATGGCAAACATATTTTCTATTAGCTTTTTATTAAAATAAACTACTGGTCTCACTGGTCTGGAACTGGAAACCATAACCCTATGGTCATAGGATCAATTGCCTAATCCCTACCCCCCCAGTGACAGTACCCAGCACTAACTGAAAGGCATGCCAGTGTTACAATATGTATGAATAAAAATATATTTTTTATATATTTTTTAAATATATTATATATATATATATATATATATATATATATATATATTATTATTTTTATTATTATTTTTTTTTTCTCTCTATTAACAAGCCTACATGAACTCTTTGTATATCTGTGTATTTGAACTAGTTAAAGAGTAATAAATATATATGAGCTAATGAGAATGGACTTGGTAGGTCAGATCCAGTCAGGCTTGTGTAAGTTATGAAAAAATAGATGTTTTTACTAGGATGAATATTCCAAGACTACAGACAGTTTAAGAGCCAGTGTTTTTACAGACATATTAGGCTTTATTTTGTATTTAGAGAAGCTGTTCCCTGTGTTAAATGGGAATCTGGCATCCTAGTCAAATTGTAAAAAGTGAGGAGTCTCAGCATTACACTTACTATTATAGTAATCTGCATACATGTGTATGTATCCCAAAGAGAGAGAGTATCCCAGAACTCTAGTAAGCAAACAAAAATGAAGATGGTCTTTCAGGCCTCTTAACACAAACAAAGAGGCATGGTGTCTGTGTGCTTTGATCAGACAAGCAGTAAGTGACTGCTGACATTGCTCTGCTGTCTTTATCTTTGGCATGCCTTCCACTCACCTCTAATCATTCTCTAATCACACTTTTTCCTTCTCTCTGGGCTCTTTCCTGTGGTCACATTACTCTAAGCAGTGTGGCAGCACAGGGTTAATAATCAAACACTCCTTCAGCATGGGTACTTTAGCCAGACCCCTTGGCATACCAAATATGCTCACAAAATGAATTTAATGCTAAACCACAATATTGGGAACGCTGCAAGATGACAGATTTTTAGGTTTGTCTGGACTTGCCATGAGTGGCACTCATAAGAATGTATGTGTGAACAAGTCTGACCTTCATTAAAAAGCCCTCGGGGACTCCTCTACTAACTTGAAAGGGTTTTTTGCCTAAGGAACAAAATGGTTCATCTAAGGACTTGAGTCACCTTAGGGCATCAGGAGGGATTTAAGAACTACCATGGTCCACAATTATGTATAAAGACTTCCTTTACTATTACTGTATGTACTAATGTGCCAAGCAGTGTATTTTTGTTATCTTTTTTTAATTTTCATATATTTTCATTTTGGTATTTGAAAACATTTTTGCTATAAAAAAATTAATTCATATTAATTCCAGGTTGTCATTTGTTTCCTGATTTAATTAAATCAAAAAGTAAATAACGATAGTGTCTGGTAGGCATGACATTTTTGGCATGGTACTAAGAGAAAAAGCAAATGAAAGATTAGAGGCAAAGAAAAGTGTGTGTGTGTGTGTGTGTGTGTGTGTGTAATTGTGAAACATACTTTTTAATTAACAGAATTTTGTGACTGGAATGTTGATTGTTTTCTGAAAGCTTTCAAAATATACTGTTCATTCCCCAGTAAATTCAAAAACTAAGCTGCAAAAAATACTGAAATGAAACATTTCTAAGTCTCTGTATATGTCACAAATGTCAGTGCATATTCATACCCTCCTTTCTTCTGTTAATTCAGTTTATAGTTATCAAAAGCTTTTCAGTCTTGGAATGTCATTTATGTTTATTGGTGTTTATTACACCTGTCTGACACATCAATGCATGGACCTCATATGACTTCTGAATGTTTTGGTATTTGGCACCAAGATGTTAGCAGCAGAAGTCATTGAAGTCATGTTTGATTCATTGATGCCCCACCTAGAACTGACTACTTTTCATAGCGCAGCCCACAGATGCTTGATTGGATTGAGATCTGGGCAATTTGAAGACCAGTGCCTTGAACTCTTCTTAATGTTCCTCATTCTTTCTCTGAGCAATATTTGCAATGTGGCAGGGTGCATTATTCTCTCTAAAGAGGCCCCTTCATCGGATAGTACCATTGCCTTTGGGGTTGTCCTTGTCCTGCAATGTTTAAGTAGATGGAATACATCAGTGTAACCTCATCATGAATGCCAAGACCCAAGGTTTCACAATGGAACATTGCACAGAGCATCACGCTTCCTTGGACTACATTCCTTCTTCACTTTAGTGGTTCCAGGTGCCATCTCTTCTGTAGATAAGAAATGTCCATGTGTTAACTCTCCATAGGAAGTAATAATAAATGTGAGTCATCAGACCAGGCCATCTTCTTCCATTGCTCTATGGTCCAGTTCTGAAGCTCATATGCACACCTGAAGAAAGTTGTGAAACACTGTATGATCTGACAGAATAATATATACAAGAAAAATGTTGGATGGGCCCTTTTTAAGAAGTGACTGGTACTCATTTCTGTGTCATTTCCATTTGATGGGGTTTTTTTTTTTTTTTTTTTTTGTTTTTCTCCCCCCTCCTTTGTCTGGAGATATTTCCTACTATTTACAGGTACTGTTTTACAAATTTAGAGTCCTGAACTCGTATCCTCACTAACATTTTTCTGACATTTTTAAGTAAGTCTTTGAAACATAAATGATAATGTAGGAGTTTTGAAGTCTAATTTATGAAGACTTTCTTGAGGTCTGTCACCTGAAATTTTGAGCTTCTCTTGTCCAACTGGAGCTCAAATTTGCTCTGTGCTGTAATCCACATTGAGACTAGGAACTGTTAGCGCCCTAGTTTCTATGCTAGTTCTTTTAAGTTTTCATGCAAGTTTAAAAGCTAAAGGTGCAACATATTAGTAGAATTTAACTCAAGTCACTGTGGGGCATTACAGTTAACTTCAGTTAGCAATAGCTCCCACTGAATCATGAAAATATCGATGTCGTCAAACACAATGGGTCTGTCCCATCACCAATGAAGTACATCTCTGTGAGCATTACTGCTGACAGTTTTACTACTGGGACTCAAAAGTTTATTCATTTTGTGGTTGACCACATTATTATTTTACAAAAATGTGAAACATATTTGATGGGTCAAGGAAACTCTGGATATAATAATGCTTTCTGATGACAGTTTTAACTCCTCAAACCCCACCCCTCAGTTTTAAAACTGAACTATGGTTCGAAAGACTTTTAAGGCAAACAAAATATACATAAGTCATTTTTAACATATACTTTTAGTGCACATGACCACTTGACTCATTTAACTTAACCCATCATATCTGAGTCTAGTACCCAGAGAGCAGTGTTGGGTGTTGGTTCAAATTTACCTTAGGGTAACCACCTTGTCTAGGACTGTAACCCACGCCCTTCTGATCATAGGACCTGGTCCCTAACCACTAGGAAACCAATGTCTAGCATTTCTTTAGCCATATATAAATAATTATTATATTTATGTCGTACCAAAAAGATACTATACAAAGATGTTTGTTGAGTTAATGATGTGTAAACCAGATGATGTGGGTGGTAATGAAAAGTAACAACAGCTATCAATCACGAAGGCAGACTGTATGGTACACTGGCCATGTCTTCTCATTGCTCATAGATCTCTGAGGCTGTGCATTGTGTCTGTGGCATAAATCGTGTTTTTTGTAAATCATCCCACTCTACAATCCTTTGTTTGTGAAACAAACAATTTCGCCACTTGGCAACCCCATATATCAAAATGCAGTGGAAGATGACAAAATGTTTTTTAAGAAAAGGATGTTTATTTTTCCCAGAAATAAAAGTAACTTCAAACAAAAACTCATTTGGATGCAAATGCTGAGCTACAGAATGACATGTTCTCAGTTGGACACTATATAGGAGGCTGAATCTAGGGCTCTGGAGAAAAGCTGGGCCACCACTGAAACATTATTCTGTGTGTGGGAGAGAGAGAGAACGGGGGAGAGATGTGTGTGAGTGTTCGCAGATCTAGTGCATCCATCTGCTAAAGCCACTGGGCTGGGGATGTGGTCTAATCTTTACCATATCATTTATGAATCCTGGTAAGGGGATCGAGGTCTAACAATAGTCTGGGGGATTTTTCTTTTATCAGGGAAGGGGAGGGTCTGTCAGGTTAACTACAGTCTGGAGAGCATGTTGACGTTTATCTGTGGTTGTGGGATGGAGGGGCTGTCAGGTTAAAAGTAGTCTAGAGGATACAGTCTTTTTTTCAATACGTGTGCATGGAGATGGGTATCGGGTTAAAAGGAGTATGGAAAGAGAATATGTGCCTTTTTATATAGAGCACAAGAGAGGGAGATAGGAGTTGAGTGAGATGCTGATAATATTTTCAGAATATTATCCTGAAAATATTAGACATCTAATGTCTGGCATCTGGTCAGTTAGGACAAACAAAGAAAAGTGTCATATAAGTATAAGTTTCAAACGCTGCAATTATACTTTGGAATGAAACATGCAATTGTTCACTATTCTGTAAGTACTGCTGATACTAAAACAATGAAGAAAATCATATTGAGCTAAATTGTGACATGATTCATCATAATTATGATAAACCGTGTCCAATTCCCCAGCCTCAATTTTTTTTATATATATATATATAACCCCCCCCCCCAAAGTTTAATTACATACACATTGAACAGCTTCATGTGGGTGATTTATTTTTTATTTTTATACATTGTAAACATCAGTTTTTTTTTTTTTTTTTTTTTTAAAAAGTAAAATTATAACTCCCCCCCAGTACTGATATTAAAGTTTGATTATTGGATGATTGTTTATAGAGCTGTAGACACTAATCATGCAAACAGTACCTTGTTAATGTGGGTGAATCACTGTACCTTAATGAGTATACAGTTCAGCTCTTCAAGTTTTTTCACTCCCATACTGCACTACAGCATGAAGATTCTCAACAAACAGATAGTATATGTTAGTATAGAAAGTATATGTTAATTATATTTTAATTTGACCAATTAAATTAGCACTTTCTTGGTTAAGATTTGCAGCTGGCATGACTGTGTGGTATTCTACCAGATGACCTGGTTTCTTCTCCCAACCCCAAACATGCATGTCAGGTAAATTGGTGATATGAAATTGGTCTTTGGTGTTACTGGGTGTGTGAATGTGTTTGTGTTTCTTCCCTGCAATACAGAGTTTCACTGCTATTCATATTGTGACTGTTGGGATTGGCTCAGAAAATGAATTCCCATGTTCCCTTTGTATTGTGCAAGAAAATTGATTCCATGCCACCCCCATTCAGATGTTCAAGTTACACATATTTCTCTTTATATTTATATTTGTTTGAATGAACTGCATCATGGAAATCATAGGGCCTTAACAGTAACATCCAGAATAACTATGGAATATATTTTTGAGGAAAATGGTTTTTGTGTATTTCTTTCTTATTTTTTTTTTTCTCCCTACTGAATTTTTTCAGTGCCATGTCAAGCTGATTAACAACCATTCTTGCTCACAGTTACCAATGGTTCTTTGGATGCAGCGTCTTTATAGTCTCAGCCACTGACACACATGCATTCAGTACTTGTTTCATCGAGAAATGAAGGACAGCCAGGTACTAACTGCTTGGGCATATCATAAATGAAGAAAAAAAGGCAGTGATCCCCATCTTGTCTTATCTCTGTGGTTTTGATTTACTGGATTTCAAGTACAATGCTGTTTGCCAAACCAAAAGGAAGCCATAGCTCTGTTACTTCATGCTTTACTATCATTGGAAAAATTGAGGCTAAGTAGACAGAAAACTGTGCATTTATTCTGATTGATACATCCCTTCTTACCCTTATAGTCAAACGTGTGAAAATGAACACTTCCTCTAATGTGTAGTTTTCAACTCTGCAGCTGTAAAAAGGTTCTACTTACATAACCTCAGCACACATGTTTCTCCACTTCTGCACAGTTAAATAAAGCCTGATTTAACATTTTCTGGAAAATCCATTATGAGAAGCTGCTAATTGGTCTTGTGAACTTTCTGGAACCTGTGTCTCGTTCATTTGATGTCTTTCACGTTTGCAGATGTCTGTTTTATAAGCATTGGGAATGAAAATTGAAAAAGCCTTAAACACTGGGAATGCTTAAGGTATCATATGAAACCCCCCAAAAAAGTCCCTACAGACATTAACCCTGATTTCAACACAATGTTGTCTTCACAGGCAATCCTACATTGTCAAGTTAGGAATGTCAAAAAGGAGCCTTCATCTCTTGCAGTGTGACAATATATTAGGAACAGCAATGTGTTGTTTAAAATGTCACGATACCCCAACTTAGTCTAGTTAACTGTTTTAGGGAGGCATGATCAAAAAACGTTTTCCACTGGAAAGTACAATTCTGCAGGCCTCTTTTTATTTTATTTTTTATTTTTTTAAAAACTTGTCCTATCACAATTCTCCCCCTTGCCTCTACAAGTCCCTCAAAATGGATTTGTCAGTGACACACTCAAGACAAGGTGTTATGAGACATTTCCAAGAATGCCGTGTGAATCATTTTAATATAAAAGAGGGCATGCAACTATAAGGTTGTTTAGTTTAAACCTATGGACTTGAAGGAAAAATGAGGGGGAGGTGTTAGTCGCCTGGAAATTGAAGCTGTGTTTTTTAAATGTACGTGGTTGGATCACCTGATGCGAACACAGCCGCAGCTAGCAGATTGTAAATGTCCAGTAAAACGCATTGGGTCTGTTTTCTTTAAAGCTACTGGCAACTGCAGATGATGCATCAGGTTCTTGAAGTGCTGCCTTCTTACCACTAATGCCTGTAACACTCATGCTCTTGCATTATCCCTACCTCCCTCCCTACTTTTTTTCCTCTGTATATCACTCTCTCTAACACACACACACACACACACACACACACATTCTTTGGATATGACCCTGATCTAACATACAGGAAGTTCATCTTTTGACACACCCACTGGGGGCATAGTGGGAAAAATGCCAGTATTTTCTGAGAAAACACACACACACTCAATCACATTCACACACACGGACACAAACACACACACTAGAAAGAAGAGCATATTAGTTATTTATAGAGATTTTCCTCACCCAGACAAGTTTCCACACCAAGAGAGCAGTGATTTTATATTGCCGTTTTAAACATGTTCGTACACTCCACAGACACACACACACACACACACACACACAAAATCTTATATACACATGCATTTACTTTACTTTTGTTTTAGTGAATTAATGTCAATTTTTCATTATTTTAGTGCTGAGAGTTTCTGGATGTATATAGACTGAAGGTTTGGAAGATAAATGTTTTAACGTGATGTATTATAGTCTCAGAACATTTTTCATCTTACTGCTTGAGCACATGAAGCACATCTCAATAATAAATCAATCTGATCTGTATTTTATTTATTTATTTTCAAATATGTTCATGCAATTTATAACAGTATTCCTACTGATGGTTTTTCTTCCTTTTTAGTAAGCCTTACAAAATTTTTTTTAGCATGATCAGCTCACTATTATTAGTTTTTTTTATTTTTACTTTTAAACTTGGCTTTAATTATCTGTGTCTGGTGATTACTTTGCAAATAAAGATAAATGAAACAAATTCATAGAGGACATAAATATTTATCAATTATTTCAAATGAATAAGCATGATACTCCTGTTTACTTATGATGTGTACATTGCTTAACAAGACAATCACTGAATATTCAATAATTTTTTAATTTTTTTTATCAATAATTGCAAATAAGTTATTCGGCAAAGCGCAAAGTGGTCCTAGATTATTTGTAGATCAACACAATGGCTATTAATTAATGTTTGTTCTACATGTTCTTTAAAGTGAAAACAGTCATGTTTCTCCAACTATCAGTAGTTTTAATAGACTTTTTTTTTTTTTTTTTTTTTTTTTTTGCCTCTCACATCTATCTCCCTTTCACACATGAAAACAGTGATATCACAGCCCTTATACAAACACACAGTCTCACCATGCATGGTCAAAAACAGTGCACTGTAAAAATTATTTACCCCTTTGATCAAAGACGAATATTTTTTGTGAGATGACGGGCAATTCAGCTTCTTTTATTCAACTGTGATGAATAGTTTAAGTGAAAGTATGCAAACCTGAACAAATTTGTATGATGGAAAAAAGCAAAATATCTACTTCTGCCCTGTTCTTCTTTTTATATATTCTCACACATTCATCAGGTGCTAAAACAAAGGCCTTAAGCCTAACTTTACCCTTATTAAAGAAGTAACAAAAGTATTATTTCAAAATTGGGGTACTTGATGAAGGCTAAATTATTCACTGATCCACCCCAATTACTTTGGCTGGTCTGGGGCTTTCCGAATATCCGAATTTCACACCCAGTGTTGGTATGGAACTCATGATCTCTCAACTATATGGCATCAGAACATTATTCCAGTTGGGAGATCTGTCGTTAATTAATGTTGACACACAGCATGATAAACTATGTGCGAGTTCATGTGAATACTCTCATTCTTCAAGTGAATCCAAACCAATGGGCCTCCTTTGGAAAAGACTGAGTAGAAGGTCTGGTCATAGCTGAACTTTGATTGGTCACTCCCATAGCTGAACTTTGATTTGTCACAGCCATGAGCATATGCAGACCTAAATTCACAGAGTTTATATAAGATAAAGATTTGCAAAGTCTATTAAAACAACATTTCATTACCTCCTTTAAGCGAACATGCAGTTTTCATACAATCGAGGCATTGGAAGAATGAGTTGGATCTAAATTTTGTGTTTCATTGATATTTTCCCAGGCTACTTTAAAGGTGATACAAATTTAATCTAAAGTGTCTGACTGAAGATGCTTCAAAAGTGTGCACAGACTCAGTATAGTTGACACATACACAGTTCCACCCAACAGCATTAGTGGGATTTTTAAGGTCATTGCAGTTCATATACAACATTCCGCGCACTCCGGTCTGAAGCAGTAAAAGACTCGGTAGAGTTTAAATATGGAAATGTTGGCGTTTACAGGCTGAGGTTATTCATGTAGACCAGCATTTGACGCATTTATACACTCAATACGGATTATTTCAAAAGTTCCACATGTTTATTGACTTCATTTACCAGGGTGATACATTCCTCAGTGTTGCTGTTTGAGTTTGTGATTAAATATCAGCTCTGATAATCTCCCTTTTTCCTTGTTCTGTCTCCTGATGTACGTGTGCCTTCTTTTCCATAAAGTACATCTCTGTAGCCTCTGCCATGGTTTTCCCTGACATTCATTCTAGGTTGTTTTATATTGTATAATTATCAGTGGAAGTTTCCTAACATTTGCCATAGTGTAAATGAATTCTTGATACCTAATGAGGTCAGTGAAAGAGAAATACGAGACACACTTTCACAATAGCGTTAATCAGTCAAGAATGCATGAACTCAAGAAATGGGTATACAGCACTGCTCGTAGCCCCAGGTAGGAATGAGCACTGGCTGCCACTTTATATATGGGTCAGCAATGAGAGGAAAAAAGAGATTCAGCTGATAAATATCTGTGTGTTACAGACAGAAGGCTGATATCCAACACTTGTAAGGTTAGTGTGTTGATTCTTTATGCATGATAAATGTCACTGGTGAGTACCAACACACCATGCTGTTCACTGACAGTCATGAAAAATGTCTTGTACCGTAATACATGCCTGCTATACACGAATGCACAGTGTGATACAGAATCATACAAGTGTAACTAGGGACATGCTGCTGCTGTTTTTGTTGATGTGGTTGTCTTTTAGCCTAGATTGTAATGGTTTGACACATTCTCTCAGTCTGTCTGTTGTTTTAGTTTTTCTTTCTCTCCCTCTCTTCCTTCTACCTAATCTGGTCTGTCTTGCTTTGGCTCTCTCTAAATGTCCAAAAGATATACCTAAAGCAGGGATACTTTGAAAAGAGAATTGATTATATTTTTCTTATATCTGCCTCTGACTCTCCTGATGCGTAGATGCCTTTATAAATGTAGGAATTGGGATTAAATTTAAATTAGCATCACAAGGAAATTTCAAATATGTTTGCAGTGGGTTATACATGCAGTGTAATGGAATAAATGTATTAAAATTTGTGTAACCTTCAAATTTTGCACCTCCAGAAAGCAGTGAACACCCCATTTAAATATTGTTTTAAACTGATCTTTCTTTGATGCAGATCATTTTGTTTTAAGTACATACTGTGACTGAAGTGGTTGTGATCCATTGCGTTGGTCGTCAGTTTTTAATAAAGTATTTCCTCCTGCAAAAAAAGAGAAGTATAGATAGTGAGGCTTTGAGCGAACTTTTGGGAAGCATCTGGTGAAATGAATTTCTGAAAGCAACTTTTCAAATCATGTCACGTAATTTCAGAATCAAATACATAATCTGATTATTCTTAAATGCTGAACTCATGCATACAAATTTAGCTAGGTAGGTGGGTTATGTTTTCTAATTAAATACACCGTGGCAAAGCATTTAGTGGCAGCCATAACAGGATAATTGTTTTTGTGGTTGAGCAAGCTGTGTTTGTTTTGATAGTAGGTAATATGAAGCTTCCCTCATGCAAGGCTAGATGGAGAGACCTCAATTATTTTTACAATCCACACGCTTCTGATTAAATTAGATAACATGATAACATGCAGTGCTAAAATCTGATTGGCAAAACTGATGTTTAGAGTAATGGTAACATGTACTCACGTAGTTACAAATATCAGTTTAGTTCTTTATGAATGCCCTAAATGATCAAAATCATTGTTTATGGAAAAATTTCTGAACAAAATGTTGCTTGGCAACTGTTATTTTCTGTTAATGACTTTCAATGCTTGGAGAATCAGTTATTGTCATGACTTCATTAAG
Source organism: Hepsetus odoe (assembly GCA_017165825.1). NCBI lineage: Eukaryota > Metazoa > Chordata > Actinopteri > Characiformes > Hepsetidae > Hepsetus > Hepsetus odoe. The sequence goes on from CM029370.1 coordinate 7,893,049, forward strand.
CATTAAATTAATTCCTAGACTTTTTGTATTGTAGCATTGTGTAGCGATCTTTTTCACTGAAACTGTGATGGTAAAACTGATGTTTTGTCTTTGCTTTGACTCATAGGGGTCTTCACACAATTAACTTGCTGCTTGGACAGAATTATAAATGTGTGCGTGCACACACACACACACACACACACACATTCTTAATCCTCAACATTTGAGCCTAAACAGACTCATGAACACAACACGTTCAGTCTCTAACATTCCTTAATTTGTGAGGGAAATGGCTTAATGTTCGATACACTAAGAGAAATTGCATGCGTGTGTTTTGTTTCTTAGGGTTTGCTTGCTTCTGTCAATATTAGGTCAATATTAAACCATTTGTTCTATTAATTGTGTCTGTGTGGACGTTTAACGGGTTCATTAAAGCAATTACATAGTTGTTGTTTATTTTTTTTCTATATGTCTGCTGCTCAGACAATCAGTCATGTTGATTTCTTTAGCTATTCATGAATAACCCATTACGTTGTTATGGATTTAATTAGCTTCATGTTGTCCCATCCTCCCCCTCTCTTTTTGGCATGTGCAAAATTATAGCCTTTACATTTACTTCTTAAATTATTCCTCTTACACAAAATTGGATTTGAACTTTTCTGAATGGGTTACCCCATGCAAATTTTATTTAGTTTCATGCGATGCACAGCACCCACTTTTGGACACATGCAGACAGTACAATGAAATGTGTGTACTTGTGGATACAAGTTTCCAGTCATTTCCCCATGATCTGAGGAAACATTTCACATGGTGTACATCTGATCAGCCTTTTTCCAGACCTTCCCTTGCTTTTCATCCTTAGTTTAATTTTGAGTTTGTCTCTTTAGGCTCTGGGGTTAATGATCCAGTGAGTTGAGACTATTGAATACATGACAAGCTCTTTTAGCCAATTAGAATGATGAATATAACTGGGTGCCTGGACTAATGATCAAGATAAGGCCACACTATGTCTGCAGTGTATCTTTTTGTGTTTTTTTGTTTTGTTTGTTTTGTTTGTTTTTTTGGGGTTTTTTTTTTTTTTTTTGCCTTTGTCGCTTTTCACAGTAATTGCAGCGTGATTTTAGATTTTTGCCTCCTCATGCTTACAAGCTCTTACACTAGTAGTAAGCATTGGTTTATGTCTGGTATTTACAAATGGTATCTTTTTGAGCAATCATCTGTGAGAGGAGATTTCTAATCCAGACACACAAATAAAATGTTCATGATTCAATTCAATTCAATTCAATTTATTCTTGTATAGCGCCTTTTACAACAAAGTTGCCCCAAGGCACTTTACATTGATAACAGGTTACAGTAATAGATGTTTAAGCCGGACGACTACGGAGGAGAGGAACCAAAAACTCCACTATGTGGAGAAAAAAAACCTCTGAGGGTCCAAGGTCAACCGGCTACCCAACCCCCTTGGGTATACTAACAGTACAGAGTTAGTTTGGTTTTAAACTCCAGGATCAGTGAGGAGTCCCAAGTTGCTTCCAGGTACCAATGAGCCGCCAGGGTCCCTTGGCGCATCAGATGCATCACACAGACCAGATGGTAGCTCGGCATTGGACTCAGGTGATGACCACAATGGGCCCCCCCGGACATGTGGGGAGAGAAATGGAATGAGGGGGTCAGTAATGAGCAGGATCCAGTAGTGACAGATGATGGCAAGAGATGAGAGCTTTCTAAGATTAAGTTAGATTGTCGCAGAAATCTGCAGCATTACATACATTATTATATATTTAAGCACAACACCTAATTCTCACCTAACCCTTAAACTAAATTTGCCTTTCTTGTCTCTCCCTACAAATGCAAATATTCTTTGCTGGCAAAAAAAAATTAAAAAATTTAGGAAGTTGGCAAAAATTAACCTGCTTAAAGACTTGTCAAAAAACACGAAGACTACTTTAACTGGAGCCACTGCTGTGTTTCACGACAGTACATAATGTTTTGTTGCAAATTTAAATTCAGTATGACCAAACTTGTTTTGTTATTTAAACCTTGTCAGGTTAATACTTAATACAATAAGAGAGTTTTCTGTGTCTTTCTTATGAATTTTATAATGCACAAAAAATCAACAAAAAGCAGTCTTAAGTCATACAAGCAAAATAAATCTTGTTTGAGTAGTTGAAAATACCCATATCTTTGTTCCCCATGCATTTGTTTACCTCAAGTAGCATTTGTGTGGTTAACACCAACAGTAGTTATCCATTTTCATAAGATCCTTTTTACAAACTCTTTCTATAAATAAAAGACTGTATTTAACATCCTCTAGAACAGGTGGGTGACTACTGTCGAGGAGCGCCAGGGTGCTGCACAGTATAGAAGTTTCCTCCTCAAACACACTTACAAACCTAATGATAATCAGGTGAACTGAACCAGGTGTGGGAAATCCAAAATGGTGCAGGACACTGGCCCTTCAGCACTGGAGGTGCCCACTCCTTTTCTAGAAAATCACTCTGAATGGGTGTGTCTCAATAATTGTAGACTAACTAGGGTGGATATGCAGAACTGATTTTGAAACTTATAAAAAACGTATTTCCAAAAAGCTACTTAAAGATGGGGTTTCTGTGAATTTGCTTGTTAAATACACTGATATATATAGTCTATATTGTGCGCTAAAGTTTTTCCATAAAGAATGACAATAAAGCTTCTATGGCAACAGTAGCTGTGTAGCCACTATATCTTCTGCCATAGTTAAAGACTAGCGATGGCATATTTTGGGACAACACTGCTAATTTGGGGCAGTGGTGGCCTAGTGGTTAAGGAGTTGGCCCCATGTTCAGAAGGCCATGGGTTCAAATCCCAGACCAGTAGCATGCCCTGAGGTACCCTTGAGCAAAGTACCGTCCCCGTCACTGCTCCCTGGGCGCTCTCAGTAGCTGCCCCCTGCTGCGCGTGCATATATGGGTGAAACGCAGAGGTTGAATTTCGTTGTGTTGTGCTGTGCTATGTTTCACAATGACAAGGATAGTCACTTTCACTAATTTGCTTTTGGCTTAAAAGGTCAAAATGAATTATATGGACTATATTAACCACTGATTGTTTAAAGTACTTTAGGCCTGCTATTATTGTTTTTTCCATCACTCACACCCACACGTAATTCCTTTATTATTATTTATTAACAAAAAAGCAATTAATGTTCAACTGAGCGAATGAATATTAAGCTGTAATTTAAAATGGTGTGTGTCTTCCCTGCTTCCTCTGTGTGTCCCTGGAGTTTTGGAACAATCAGATTGTGGGGAGTTCTGTTGTGTAATTGAGTTACCTTTCTCTGTGGCTTTGTATGTAGTCCTGTTTCTAATTTTCAAGCTGTCATACGCTCTGTCTGTGTGCATACATGTCCAAGTGTATTCTTTTCTTTGCTTTTACTGAGCAAGAATAAATACACCAAGAGGATGTTAACTCTTTAAAAAAACAAATAAATAAATAAACAATTTGCAGATTTAACAAAATATTTTTTCTTTAATAATTGAACAGGGCTGTGGTGGCTTAGTGGTTAGGGAGTTGGCCCCAGGATTGGAAGGTAATGGTTTGGAATCCCAGACCAGTAGGTTGCCCCGAGGTACCCTTGAGCAAGGTACTGTCCCTGTCACTGCTCCCTGGGTGCTTTGAAAAACTGCACGCTGCTGCACGATGTGTATGGGTGAACAGCAGAGGTTGAATTTCATTGTGGCTCACTGTGTGCTGTGCTGTGTTTCACAAGGACAAGAATAGTCTCTTTAAAGAGCACCCTGGCTTTGTGTGCAAAGTATATGCATAATTATTGGCATATAATAATAAAAAATGATTATAAAATAAAAAAAAATTACTGAATGTCAAATTAAAAATTGGAATCATGTAGTAATTTCCAACACAAATCTAAAATGCATTAGTCTGCAGTTATGCTAAAACTTTTGTTTGGAGCTAATATTACCCAAATTTTTAGCTATATTAATGTTCTGTAATTTGTTTGTTTGCTTCAAAATAAAAAGTCTGGGTGAACTTTTTCTGAGGTGATTTTCATATTTTTTCCAAGGGTTGCATAAATAAGTATACTGAATAAATATGGTGTTTATGATGTCATAATGGAGTGTTTATTTACCATTAATACGTTCATTTGAGTATGGCTATGTATGCCATATTGCTTTGGTTTTCTTCAAGCAGCTGGCATCAGCAGCTGTAACATGCCTGTAAATCTTCTTTAAGTAGTGCGTGGTAGAGCAGGTCAGCAGTAAGTGGAGTGAAGCAGCTTTTAATCAGAAAGAAGTGAAGAGGCCTGCTGGGACGTAATGACTCTTTCATCTGACATTAGTCGGCTGCTCCTGCTACTGTTATTACTGCTGCTGGGTTCTCCAGTGCTGCACTCTTACTTCCTAGTCTGCATTAGCAGGAGTCTGAATCAAAGGTTAGGAATTGGTAGAATGGGTCATTTGGTGTGGAATGGTAACCACAGTGGAATAATCTCTATCTGCTGATGTCTTCTTAGACACTGGATTGTCCTTGATCACTTTCTGGAATGTCAGACAGCTAGACAGCTGAACAGCTGATACTGGGAATTCATGATTTTTCTGTGTATTTCTGTAATATATAGAATAACTCTCCTGTTTAAAAAGAGCAGTTTTGCACTGGTTTACAGAAATTCAAGTAATGTTTAAGTCTGAATTTTTAAATAGTTATCTATTTTGAACGCTTAAAATTTAATATCAAACAGTAACATACCCAGCTTTACTTCTCTATTACATTGTACACAACATGCCAGTTTATTAGGTATTTGTAGCTTGGATCTACACTTCTATCAGCATTGTTTTACCTGCACTTATTATATAGATGCAGTTTGTAGTTTATATTTACCAAAGTGAAGTTTCTGTATCATTTCAGAAGATTAATTTGGCACTATTTATATGAGGACATGTGGAACGTTCTAATAACGGGTGTAAGGGTGGTGGTGGTGGTGGTCTAGTGGTAGGGTACTTGTCTATGGACCAATGGCTTAAGAGGTCCCAGGTTCGAATCCCTAGCACTACCATCACTGGGTCATGGAAGTCGCTATAGATAAGAGCGTTTGCTAAATGCCATCAATGTAAATGCATCCGAGATGCATTGAGGACACAGTCCATGTGTGAGACTTTCTGGGCACCAAACAGCCACATTCTTTTAGCAGTGTGTGTATGTGAACGTGTCCTGAGTGACAAAAAAGGACTTTCTACCTAGCTTGCACATCCTGCATAAGCAGAAGAACAACTCTTCTGGTACAATTTTTCTGTGATGGCTGCCTGCCCTCAATCAGTCAATCAAATCAATCAATGTGTGCCTAAAGAGGGACACGGAAAAAGTACTGCTTTTGTTGAAGGCTATTTCACACCAGACAAGAAGCACCATCCATAGATGGGGAGTATCACTAATAAATAATGACAAATTCAGGTTAATTTAGGTGACACTTTCAGAATGTAAACTAATTTCCAGAAACAAAGTCTTTTAGAGCACAAAGCTATGAGAAGAAATAAGTTACATTTTGAGAAGGTTAGTAATGTCACCAAAACTGTTTGGTTTAAAAAATTTTTTTTATGGTCTGCATCTTGGTTTAATAATAAGTACAGAAATGGATTGATTAGAGATATTTAGTGGATGTTGTATGTTATTTGATCTTCCTGTCTGAGGAGCGATAGCCAGTAGCATTGTGTAGAACAGTTCTCTAATGTGCTAGACTTAAATAGTGACAACTTTGACTTCAGGTTGAAACCAGTCCTCAGTTTAAATGGAAAACCTTTTCTATGGATATGAGTTTGTGGTCAAACAGGCACCGTTATTTTCCAACTGTTGCTGGTGTATTACACCATGTTATGATATTCATGCTGTTTTACTGCTTCAGGCTCCTGAATGACAAAGTCATAAAGTTTTATGGCGTTGTTAATGAACAGAGCTCCTCACTGTGCCAGATGTTGCCCAGTGACTTTATTATGCTCTATGCATTGCATTACTATGCATTAATGAGGTACAGAATAGGCTGAGGCCCTTCAGTAATTTCACATCTTTATTGGTGATTTCAGCTCAGTAATGATCAATCCGTGGATGCTTGCATTGGGTTGTGCAGGGCATCAGTAGCTGTACTGGAATGCTCCATTCAACAGATTACTAACGGGTTGTTGCTTCAGAGAGAAACATAGAAGGGGGGGATAAAATGGGAGGATGGACAGAGGTTGGATATGTGGATACAGGCCGAATGACCTTGGGATCAAATGAGGTTGCTGGGTTTGGCTGTGGTTCACGAAGTAGAAGATGATGAAAGAGGAGTAAGCAAGGTGAGAAGAATGGGAAGAGGACTGTATTGCTGTGAAAAAACAATGAGCTGTGATGGGGGTTACTTAGAGTGAAGTGGGCGGAGATCCTAAAAAAAGAGAGTATGTTCGCTTGTGGGATATCGGAGGTGAAGAAAGCAACTGTGTGTTTGTCTCTAACCTGAAATAATACACACACTCTGGGCACAAATGGGCCCTGCTCCCAGTACTAGCACTCAGTGGGTCACACAATTATCACCTTTTGGTTCCTCGGGGTTCAGTAGGTCAAATGCTGCACCTGCTTTTTGACCTTCAGCTTCATTTATCAGTGCTGCTTATAGCAATATGCTCACACACATGGTGTATTTTGAAGTCTGCAGAGATATTAGGGAATTTTACACTTGGCCAAAAGGTATTATTGATGAGAACAGAACCTTATTTTTCATAATAAATAATCCCAATTTTATCATGACATACTAGAATTCACGGCCAATTGTATAGACCTAGAAAACTCTTGTTGTTTAAACCATAACTTTGAGATATATATTAACATATTTGCTTCTAGCAAGATTGAAAGTAATTGATTTAAACAGCTATGAATCAATATATTTTATAGTGCATGTTCACCATTACCAGGTCCACCATCAAGATCAATCTACCCTTGAAGCAGGATGTTTGCCATTATTTCCAGTTGCCTCATGAAGACCTCATATATTGTATATATTCTCACACACACGTGCGCACTTACACTCTTCCAGCTTATTTGTTGTCTTTAGGTCATGACCCTGTGCTGCATTATCTCTAATTCACAGTCTCAGATTAGGATTATAGCCTGCTCTCTGATAAACCTATTTAGCGTAATGATAATCTTCTTGCATCGACTACATACAGCTGAGACACAAATGAAGCTTTATATCTTCACTGAAGTAACTCTGGATGTGCTCTGTCTTACCTGTGTCATCCAGTGGCTCATTTTGTATTTTAATGTAAGCTACTTTGTTTGCTGTGTGTAATGCTGCTTGTTGAGCAGCACCCTGCCGAGCTGTTTGGCTTCAGCAGCCGTACATTTCAAGCATTGTGTTTGTGTTATTTTTCTTAAACACGTTTATAAAAATTGTTAAAGAACATATGGGTTTTTTTAAACCCATATTTTATTAATATATATATATATATAATAACCTTATATAATTCAAATGCATTTACAACTTTTGACTCCCCTGTTTGTCCCTTTAATTACATTTTCTCTTGGTGCATCTGTAAGTCTATAGATTCCTATTCATATTCTTGCTCAAAATGGTAGTTTAGCAGAGTAAATGTAAGGCATCAGAATCATCAAAAAAGAGCAACAGATTAAAAGACCGATTTTTATTTATTTTTATTTTTTTGTCTTAGCATTTTAACCATTTATATGACTACCTGTCCCATTGGTACACGGTTAAGTAGTAGCAGGCCAACACATTGATCATATATTTGAAAAAACTGAGGGGCATCTTGTTTTTTTTACCCATCAGATTCATCCTCAGAGCTGATTAAGCAGTCCGCCTGCAGTGATCACATCAGAGCTAATTAGCAGAGCTCAAGATTTAGGACTGCCTCCTGTGGTATATTATGGGGGGCTCCAAAGCCAGAGCAGGGCATGCAGGCTGCATTCTATGATAAACAGTATTCCATCAGGCCTAATTAGTCAACCTCAAAACCAGTTGCCCTCAGTGGCTTTAATTATCTTTTTACACACACACTTATACTCTATTCATCAGGAGAGAAGCTGCAGAATGAAAGAGGATGGTGTGTGTGTGTGTGTGTGTGTGTGTGTGAGATTCATTAAATAATGATTGAGACTTAGGTCAGACAGGCACGGATTTGACATTGCAGCTTCCTGCTCAGCTATGCTGTCACTTTATTGATTTAAAAACAGCTGCATGCTGCTTAGCCATTCCTCTCTCATTGTTTCTGCTGGAGTCAGCTGGGCCTTCCCGTGTGTGTGTGTGTGTCTGTGTCTAGTGTCAAATGACCTGAAGAAATTGAAGCCCTTGTCTCAGTGCCAATTATGTATTCAGATAATGTATCATTGGAATGTTCCAGTGACGTGTATTGTCTGCTGAGGTGTGTGTGTGTGTGTGTGTGTGTTTTGCTGTATGAACAGACATTAGGAAATATTTACCAGTGAAAAAGAGCCGTTTAGCACTTTAGTAGTTAATAATTTCCAGTGTTTTCTAGTGCACAGCTGCTGATCTTGGTTTATTTATTTATTTTTTTGTTGGTTATGCTGGTAGAATTTTTGTTGACGTTCAATAATAAACCTATTCTATTCTAATGCATTCCATTCCAGTACTTGATATATAGACTACAGATATTCAAACGACAGAGGTGCTTGAAATCCTCTAAAGAACATAAAATACACACACTTTCTTTCAAGATGAAGCCTTGCTGCTTAAAATATGATACTGTTTTACATATTTACCAGCTAATTTGATAAGACGGTTTATGGACGTGGTGAGAGAGGACATGCAGGTGGTCAGTTTGAAGGAGGAAGATGCAGAGGACAGGAAGAAATGGAGATGGTTGATCCGCGGTGGCGAACCCTAATCGGGAGCAGTCTAGAGAAGCAGAAGACGATGAACAGTTAGATTGTTAGGAATGCTAGAGCGATATGAGAGAGAATTTTTCTATATATATTTTTTCTGTATCTGTTCTATATTTCTTCTGAATAATGAGAATATACTGACTTGATGGAACTATGGGAAGCAATGGCCTAGCGGTTAGGGATATTGGCCACAGAATCGGAAGATTGTGGGTTCAAACCCCTTTTCAGTAGGTTGCCCTGAGGTACTCTTGAGCAAGGTACAGTCCCTGTCACCGCTCCCTGAACACTTTCATAGCTGCCCCCTGCTGCATGGGGTGTGTTTGTGCACTTTCACTTATGCAATTTTGGATTTCTGTCATTGCTGAAAAAGACTCGTTCAGATATATTCACTTTTACTGCTGCATTTAAAATAGTGCAGTTTACACCTGTTTATCAACTTCAGTTTTTTTTTATGTAATTACACAGCTGCAAAGAATACACTTTTGTAATTACTGGAGTAAAAACTGAAGTTAATACATATGTGAAATACTGCTTCTACTATGCAGCTCTAACCGTGACTTTAAATGGTGGGTGTGTGTGTGGGTGTGTGTGTGTGTTAATGTGTGTAAAGTTAGTACACTGTTAGTTTAACTATTAGTGACACTCTATAGTGGGATTCATTTGCGTTTCATTATTGCAGATGGGAGCTATCAAAGACTTTGCATCTTTTGCATGTTGCTTTAAAAATCATTACAGAGCCTTGTAAACTTCCATTTACAAATCACCAGGCTAGTATTTATTTTCCAGTTATCCATGGTTTCTGGTATAGATGCAACTGAATATTTTCCCCAGAATGTCATGCACGTCTGAAAATGCCTTCTTTGAGACATCCCAGCCATTGATTACTTATTATTTTGTTTAGCTGAAAACCTTATGATGTTAAATAACTGGTTTGCATTGGTTATTGCATCACTGAGTGCAGATGAGGACATCTCAACCTGTTTGGATTTATGGTTATATTTTGTTTGTGTAAATTCTTTCTGTGGTGATCCCCAGCACATCACTGCAGGCGCAGAAGACAATAGCATATAGTATACAGAGTGCTGTTGTACTAAACTCGAGTTTCCTGCTGATTAGCTGCATTTTAGTGCCTGTAGAGCTTAATCAGTCCCTTTTGTTCCATCCATCCTTCTGCCAGACACACAGCAAGCAGGGCAAAGCCATGAGGATGTTTTTGGAAATTGAAAAGTTTGTTCTTTCTGTCTTTCAGCTTTTCTTTTGGAAACACTCTGTCAGATGCCTGTTATGTGCAGCAAGTCAGAAGCTACAGTGCCACATAAACCCTATCCTTCAGTGCCAAATTGCCAATCCTTTTTAATATTGTGTTTCTGAACTCATTAGCATTCCTTTAAAACAGCATTCACAGTTTGAAGTCTTTCATAAAAGCCTGAAGTGTCAATGATGGGCATTTCTATTATTGATTCTCTCTCTCTCTCTCTCTCTCTCTCTCTCTCTCTCTCTCTCTCTCTCTCCCCTTGAGAACATGGGCATGGAGAGCAGCCTATGGTGATAAATGTGTTTCAAACAGACTTCCTCACGCTAATAAAGCAGCAGGCTGTGCTCTGGTCATTAGTCTCTGCTTTGTAAATAACAACAATGTCATGGAGTTACAGCTTGTGAAAAGAGCATCTACCTCGCCGCCAGAGACATCACATGCAGCGTTGTCCCTTTTCTATGCTTCCATTTAATGTGCGGAGATGCATATTGGAGTGCATCTGTGTTATATTAGGTGTTTGCTTTTAATTAAAGAGTCCTGAGCATTGAATTACTTTATTTTAGAGCTAATAGGTCAAATTGGCTTGGTGTGGATTTAATTACTCTTCCTCTTAACATTATATGTTAAATAATGCCTTCTCAGACAGTCATACTTTTTAGATGAAGATCATGAGTGGCTCTCTTGTGTACAGTGTTTGTTTTATTCAGTCATCTTGGTATTGTTATGGCTCACATGAGGGTCTTTGGCATTCTGGAATAATTTAGCACTAATGGCTGTAGGCACATCAAAGGTCATTTTCTACTGAACACTTCATTAAAATGTTCTCATGATTGTTGTGCTAGTTGTTAAAAGCATGAAAGCAAAATCCTTAACCCCCGTGGTGCACTGAAGAAAATTCTGAAGAATAATGGCACATACTGTGAATGGTAAGATTAGTGTAGTAGTCTTAATTAAAGCCTTTCTTTTGAATAAGTTATTTGTTATGAAAATCTTATTTAAGTTTCACAGTGACCAACACTCCTCCCAATTATTTTGGGTATACCTCTCTGTAAATAAGCAGACAAAATGTTTCTGTATACTTTCGAAACCATTATTCTGCTACCATTAGGAGTTAAACCATCAATGAATATTATGGTACCTGTTGCACAAGCAGCAATGCGATCTCCAACCATGACTTCCACCACTATACACACATGTGCTCATATGCTTAAGATCATGAGTGTATCCTCTCTTTATCCACCCTTTTCGTCCATTGTTTCAGATTAATCTGTGTCTCATCATTCCTTAAAACATTGTTCCATAAACTTTGGCTTTTTCCTAACTGCTGATTAATGTTTTTTTAGACTAGAGTAGAGTAATCTTTTATTATCCCACAAATGGGAAATTTGGGTGTTACAGGGCTCTTATAAAAGTGACAGATGTACAGAAAAGGAATAGGAAAAAAAAATATATTAAAAAAATTAGAGACATAAGGAAAGAGAAACAAGTACAGGAGAAGTACAAGAGCTATAAAAAATAAATAATAAATATATATACATATCCACAAGGAGAATTAGGTGACCATATACAGTACACAGTAATAATACACGATAAATAAGTTTTAAATAAGTTATAAATCTATATAAATAAACAAGTAGCAAGATATAAGTGTAAATAATAATATACAATACAATAATCATATACATTAATAATAATATATAATAATAAAACAAGCAATGTAATGAAATGTAATGTTATGTTGAGTTGTGGAGTCTTATTGCTGCAGGTAGGAATGACCTGCGGTAACGTTCTTTCTTACACTGCGGGTGTAAGAATCTGCTGCTGAACGAGCTGCTCAGTGCTCGTACAGTCTCGTGTAGGGGGTGGGAGGTGTTGACCATGATGGATGTTAGTTTGCATAACATCCTCTCCTCCCCTACCTGCTCGATGGACTTGAGCGGGCAGTCCAGGACAGAGCTGGCCCTCTTGACCAGTTTATTTAGCTTCCCTCTGTCCCTCTCTGCGACTCTTCCACACCAGCAGACCACAGCGTAAAAAAAAAAATCGGAATCTGGTGGTAAGGTCTCTATAGTTCTGTGTTCTCTAAATTTTCTTTAAACCTTTGATTATGAAAACTCCACCCCTCTCTCAAGGTCATGATGTTATTGACTGTGGTTTTTGTTTGCTTGAACTACTTGTGTGCTCAGCTGTTGTTTCCCTTGACCAACTGCTTCAATGTCTTTTGCTCAGTTTGCCAGTGGTTTCCTTCTTTTTCAGGACCTTCCAAATACCTGCACTGGCTGTCCCTTTTAGTTTGTGAAATGCTTTTAATAGATTTTGCCTCTTTACTCAAAGTGGCATGAATTTCCCCCATAGACAGCTCTCTTTTCTTCACGCTGGTTCTTTCTTTTTACCTACAAAAAGTCTTCAGAGGTACAATACATTGCTTCAGCTGACAGTAGATATCAAGAGCAATTTGTTTAAACAATCAATCTAACAGGACACACCTCTTTAGCAAGAAGCACCTGTCAGCCTCATGTTTCCCATAATTCACTCACTTGGAAAACTAGGTGGTCATATACAAAAGGTGCTATGTTCCATGTAATTGAACATATCTACATGCAAATACCAAGAAAGAAAAGCTGAAAATCTTTTTGTATTTTCATCTTTTGTTGATCTTTTCAAATCCAAGTGTTTTCTGTATATATTGTATACATATATATTGTACACATGCTAAAGTTCTTTGAATCTGTATTTGACCAATAGGTTTCTTCTGGTAAAACACTGGGCATTTATTACATATTAACTTTACCCACTAATATTTTTTTAAGAACAGAGCAGGGTGAATAGTGGGTGGGGGTGGGTTGGGGATATATTAGCTGGTAATTATGGGTAATGCAGGAACATAAATCCAGATGTTTTATGTGCTTTATTTACAGAATCTGGTTTGAATAATTATATGTTAGTAAATCAGAAGAATTTGTGAAGGCATGCAAAATCACAACCGCAACTGGAAATAAATTGCAAAAGCTGTTTTCTCTCTCTTTGTCTCTCTTTCTATCGCGCTCTCTCTCTTTTTTACACACACACACACACACACACACACACACACTCTTTACCTCAGAAAACTATTTTCAGTAAATACAATGGCTTTTTGTTATTTACAGCAAGTGTGTGTGTGAGTGTGCATGTGTGTCTGGTAAGCATTAGACGAAAAAAGCAACTGAAGCAGACAGTAGAGGAAAGCTTACTTCAGTTGAGTAGGAACAGCAGGAGTAATTGTGGAGACACATTCTTTGTGTGCGATATGAATATGATAGCAAACTGCTTTTAAAACTTCAGTGACTGCACATATTTTCTTGGGTAAACCTGTGAACACACGTGAAATAAAGGTGCATTCCATTTGAACCCAAAGGAAGGCTCCAGGCAACAGGGGTCTTTTCATTGGTTATATAGATATTGAGATCACAATGCTTATTATCTCTAATTATGCAACCTTTAGGTAAGCAGTGTAATTGTGTTGTGGTAGAGTGCAGGGTTTCTTGTGAAGTATCTCCAAGATTGTTCTAGCTTTCAAACTGTAGGTTAAGGAAGAATTTTCAAACAAGCCTCATCACAGGTAGCAATGCACAGCAGTGTACAGATACGCAAATACTTGCCATAAAAAAAAGTCACAGATTTTACTGTTGAAAATACATTTTTATCACCAGGAAAAGACACGAACACAACTTCAAGAATGTTCACAGTTTAATGCATGATTGATCCAGAAATGGGTTCAAATAGGTGAATTTGGCTTCAGTTCCAAAGTGAAGTACTGAAACACTAAGATTCAGGCCGGCAGATATTGTAGATTACTGTGTTCCACCAAGGCAGTACCTAGTTGGCAGTTCAAAGAAATGGTACCAGCTGAATTCAAACAACTGCATTTAGAAAATGTGGAAGTGGCAAAAATGAATGAGGCCTAACCAAGGAGTCTGGTTTAGAATTAGTTACAACTGCATTTTACTCTGATCTCTGAATTTCTTACTTCTTTTCTGGGCTAATAAAACACTTTGCTATCTTACGTGCCATTAGCTGAAATAAATCCCAGTCAAGGTTTAAATCACCTTTTTGTGGCACACTAAACCTAATCACAATCAGCTGTAAACCCTTGCTTAAAAGCTTTTTTTTTTTCCAAAATGACATGCTGTCGGTTAAGCATTTTGGCATGCTGCAATAGGTCCGGGTACCACCTCTTCTAGTATACAGGCTCAGATATGACACACAGGTCTTTAAATCTGTCCAAGCCCCTTAAGTGATTAATGGCAATCAATATACAATTATCAGGTCTGTGATGGCACCCGATTGAGGCCTTTCTCGTGATTGGTAGTTTCAGGTTCATGAAACAGAAGAGAAGATTGACCCGATCATTTAGGAGAGGTATTATTGTTGATCTTCAGATGTTGCTTTCGGTTGATTTTGAGATTCTGGTTTCCTCAAGCATTAATAATACATTCTAGAAAAAACATTGTGAAAGTGAAGTAAAATTGACTACTTGTCATTGTGAATACATGGTGAACCACAACAAAATTTATTCTCTTCATTTTACCCATATACATAGTGCACAAAGTGGTGGCAATACATCCGGCACCTGGGAAGCAGTGATGGGGACTGTACCTTGCTCAAGGGTATCTCACCTACTTTCTGCTGCCTGTGCAGCTACTTTAGTCTTTCTTGATGTAACACAACTGTTGTGATAAGGAGAAACTGACAGGAAATAATCTGCTTTATAAATGTAAACCAGCAAGTGACCTTTTGTAAATTTGTGAGAAATGATGTAACATCTTGCACGTGTACAACCATCAGCTACAACATTAAAGCCACAGGCAAATTGAATAGTGTTGCTTATCTCTTTTCATTTCTGCCTGTCATGTGGTGGGCTATAATACACAGCAAGTGAGCAGTCAGTTGGAAGCTGGAAAAAAATAGGCAAGTTTGAAGAATCTGAGCAAATTTGAAAAAGTCAAATTTTAATCTCTGGGTAAGAGAATCTCCAGGTTTTTATGGGGTATTTTCTGTATGCAGTGGTTGGGTACTACCAAAAGTGGTGCAGCAACAGGGTCATTTGCGCCCAGGGCTCATTGATGCACATGGGGAGTGAGGGCAAGGCCATCTGTTCCAACGTCTCTGAAGAGCCACTATATCACAAACTGTAATTGAGGTTGTGTAGACACACACTGGTCAGTTTCACTAAAATAATCAAATATATTACTATACATTAATTTGTGTCTCCAAAAGAGGTTTTTGATTTGCACTTCTAAAGTCTTGTACTATGTGTTTTGTGTTCTATTTTTCTATTTTATTATTCTATATTATCTGTAGGTAAATGACTTTATTTCCCATCCAGTAATGTAATTCATGTAAAGTCATGTGCATTCATGTTTGTTGGGAAACAAACAGGCACAAAGATGATCTTGTGCATTTTTCAGTGAGAATCAGTGTTTCTGAGAATTACTGAAGCAAGAATATCTTGTTGTTTGGCGTATTTTCATAATAAATCAGTGGGCCTATTATTGCAGAGCGTGCGAGTCATTCTTTAATAATAATTTTAGGTTTTTAGCCGCAGTAGCAGGTTCAGTACATGTTGTATTGACAGGGTTTATAGCCTCACTAGAGGACGTATTGCTTTCACTTTCATTTTAATGCTTTTGAGTTGGAGGGAAGCATTGTATGTGTGTGTCTGTAGAGGTTATGAAGAGTTCATTTTGGAATTGTATCACAGCTGTAGGCATTCTGAGCTTAAAAGTATGTGCTGATAACAAAGGGCCAGTCAACTTAAATACTTTAACACATCATCTAAAACTGCTGATCATACACAAGTTCCTCACTTCTGTCCATGAGCTTGTGTTTGCCTGTTTCACATTAACCGACTCACCCAGTTCAGCAGCCTTAAGCAAGAAAAATTGCGTGTGTGTCTCAGCCAGCTCTTCAGATACTTAAAGTAGGCTAGGCAGGCAGTGTTTTTGTCTTTCTTGTCTGTGACTTGTTTTTATGCTCATAGCAGCATGACCGATTCACCTGCCTCATCAGCAGCTGATAAGAGGGGAAAAAAAAAAAAGAAAAAAATTGTTTTCGTATCACTCTGACCGATTCACCCATCCTTCATCTCATTGGGGTGTGTGTGTGTGTATGTGTGTGTGTACACACATACAGCATACTGTATAAAAATTGTTTAATGACTGGTGGTGGTGAACTCCTTGTTCTCACTGCAGAAGACTAGCATGGCTGTTTTCATTTCTTCTCTCAAGACAATGAAAGACATTATAAAAGGCTGCTGATTTTAGTAACAATGCCACATTAGTTTTTTGTGAGTGGTAGCACACTCTTGGATGGAAATTTGAAAGAGAATTTTAAGAAGTATTCTTTGAAAATGTTAAAAAAAAAAAAAAACTATGCCTTGTTTGTTCAGCCTTTAATTGATTTACTTTCTTATTCACTTCTAGCTTTTTAACTAATTTCATTTGATGTTTTTTCCATGTACTGAAAATGAAATGAACAGCCCTTTACTAATTGAAAGATGAATGAAGAGATACAGAAAGAGAGAGGGAAGTGTGTATGCGCATGTGAAAGTTTGGATCTGCTTATGTCAGTGTGCAGTCTGGTATTGAATAATCTCCTTCATTAATGTCAGCAGAGCAGGAAATTGCTCCATGTTTAGCTGGAGGCTGTTTCTAAATCAGAAGATCTTAAGGAATCTTATCGTTAGCCTTTTCTATCATCGGACTACATTTTAAGTGAATTGTGAAATGGAAACTCGACCAATTCTGTAAATATCCCACTTACAACACATTTGTTTCAAACAATGGATTATGAAGCAATGTTAGTGAAGTGGAAATAGGATGTTGGTGAGCTTATTTACCATTTATTTGTAATGTAATGTTTTAATAGCTAATAAATTGGATATGTTAAGTTGAATTTTCCAAAAACCTCCAGTGTACTGTTGGTAGTATATTGTGGGTTGAGACATTGTTAAATAAAAGCATTTAGCAGACACTCTCATCCAGACCGACTTCCTTGTCCTAATTAAAGGGTCTTACTCAGGAAACCATTGGCGGTAGTGCTGGAGGTAGGATTCAAACCAGCGACCTTTTGGTCCATAAGTCCGTAGGCAAGTATCCTACCACCAGACTATCACCACCCATACATTCTTCCTCATTCTAGAATTTGGTCAAAGTAAGCTTTTCATCACACAAACAGCACCAGTGTCTGTCTTAAACTTTCTCAAGGATGAGGAGTCATGAAGGAGACAGTAGGTGTTCCTGTGGCGGTTCAGTCAGAGACAGAGCTGGTCTCAGGTGATTCAGCCAGAGAAACACGAGTTTTGTTTTTGACAAGTGCTGCTACACACAGGTGGGCGAAGAGGTGTCGCAAGCCAAGCATGGATTTTATGCTTTACTTTGTGTGGCATGTTTGTGTAGATGTGCCCCAGAGGAATGATTCTGAGAAGTGTGGGTCAGGGAGTAGATGTTAGACTGTACCCTCTGAGGATGTTTGTCCTTGCCTGAGCACTTCTGCTGGGATGTCAATATGTGGTTACAAGCAGAAGTGCTCCGGATGTGTCCGTATGAGCTTTCAGAGGCACAGTGCTTTGATGTTTGTTGACTTTCATATATGAGACTGGCTCCATTTATGATGAGTGTCAGAGGTTGAAAGTTTTATAACGCCTCCACTCTGTTGGTTTTTCCATCTTGGTCAAGACATGGTATTGCTTCTGTTCAAGAATAGTATGGCTCTGTCTAAACTGCCTTAGTTACATGGGCAGATTAGTAATACTGTGGTCATTTTGCCACAAATGGAAAAGTACAGCCTTTACATATTATGTATTTTGTATCTCCAATGTTATAAAGAGTAAAATGATAACAGCTGTGAGACCAAAAATATCTTATTTACTTATTGAGACAATCCAATATTCCATATCTGTATATGAACCTTTGATATGGGTAGCTGGTTTGGCCTCCTTATCCAGCAATTTCTGCAACTCTGGGATGTTTACTGTGTTTACTCCAGAGCTGCTCGCTTTTGGACCTTCAACAGCATTTCTGTTGGGTTTAGATTTGGTCTTCTTTGATCATTTTAAAACGCTCATCTTTAATAATTTTTTGGTAGAATTACTTGTGTGCTGTGGGTCATTGCGAGTAACACTTTATTTTAAGATCTAGTTCACAGACAGATGTCCTGACAGTTCTTTCAGAATTAACTGGTAAAGGTCAGAATAAATTTTTCCATTAATGATTGCAAGTCGTCCTGGCCCAGATACAACTAAGCAGTCTCAAACCAATAGTATTTTTTTTTTTTTTTTTTTTTTTTTTTTTAAATGTTCAAAATTTGTCATTTTAAGATCACATTTGTACATATGGATATAATTGATTCCTAAGTTATTATAGAGGCCTTAATACTAGATCTAGATTAGAGTAGCTAAAAATATACATACAAAAAAAGCCCCTTAAGGGAATTGTTTGATGACTTTCACGTTTCTGTGATTCTGTAGCTCATCGCTCATCACTGTTCATTTCTCTAGGCCACATGTAGTCCTCTGCTTCTCTGACCCCCACCCCCTCACAAAAAGCAGTCTGCTCCAGAGTGGGAGATGGAAGAAAAGCATCATCAGCAGAACGATCAGCAAAGCTGCAGCCTCTGAGCTTAGGCTGTTATGAACAGTTTCGCTCCTTTTTAACTCATTTTAATGTCAGGGCTCCATAGTTTTCTTTGCCACATTTTTATTCTTACCCTGTGCTGTTGTGGGAAGATTATTCTTTGTCCAAAGAAAGACCTAAAACAGTGAGTTGTGAGCTTGAAGTTACTGAGTTCTTTCAGCCGCCATCACAGGACATGCACACACAAGCACAAACACACAAAAACAGACCTCTCCTTCTGCCTTCTCTTGCAGAAAGACTGTCAAAGCAGGAGAGAGAACATCAGTGATGAAAGATGCAGCGTGGTTTTTGTTTGGTGTTCTTTGGTGTGTGAGGTTGGGTTTTGTTTCATGTTGTCTAAAAATATGAACTTGGGTTTTTTGTAGAATTCTCCAGTTTCATAGAGAGTTTGCTGTGTTGTGGGATGGTGCTGACAGACAAAAAGGAGCTTTCTTTTATTCCTTCTGAAATGATGGATGAGGCTTGTGAGTTGTGTGGAAATAGAATAAGTCTGAAGAAAACTGCATTTAACATGGAAATGCTCCAAATAGGTATAATCATTAACTTGGATGTCAGTTGCCTGCAACTCCTATATGCTTTTCCTACTTTTAGTAAATGTGTCCATAATTATCATCATCAGTCATGTTTAATCTTACTTAATGCAGCCTAGTATTGGAGCAGTTAATAAAATCAATTGTTTCAGATTGGTTTTGACAGATTTTTAAAAATGTCAACTGGTTCTTTGAGTGCTCTAACTTACCAGTTGCTCTACAGTACTGGGTCCTGATCAAGAAAATAAAAGTGATCCTGATCTATTTTTATCCATATCTTCCTTTACTCCTTGCTCCCTTTTTCATTCCTTCTTTCTGTTTGTCTGTCTTTCTGTCTGTCTGCTTGTCTTTTTTACTCCTTCACCCACACCCCACGCCCTCCACCTCTATTTTACTAATGCAGTGATGGATGGTGCAGTCATTAGTACAAGATGTTCCAGCTCCTTGTTGGAGTATGAAGTAGCAGACAGTGATTAGTCCTGAAGCCATGCGCACATACAGTAGACAGATGCCTGCAGAGGAAGACTGGATGATTGGATGAGTTCTCCATGTCCGTAGGCAAAAGGGTCTTTAGTGTGACATACAGCCCACCCTGCGGAAGGCTGCAGGGAACTGAAGGGAGAGAAATTCAACGAGGAACTGCAGGGTGGGAAGGAGACGAGTGTTAAGCGTGATCTATCGAGTGCTGGGCTGTTTTTGTCTCCTGTCATGGGGAGTTATCTCCTTGCTAGCCCAAGGATAAAGAAGTGTGTGCCCGTGCCAAAAATGCTGCAGTTAGGAAGACTGAAAACAATCTCCAACCCTCAGGACACACTGTTAGCCTCTGTTAGGGGTAATCTAGACTCACTGATGTTACAGAAAAGCTGTACTGCTTTCATATACCGCTCTATATGTCTCAAAGTTCTGAGAATTATTTAAGTCTGCTGAAATGCAGAAAAAATAAAGCTGTTGCTAAATTTACTGAATCTACTGAATATTTAAATCTCAATGATTAACTTTCATTTAAGGGTGCCAAGCTGCTGGCAGCCTATTCCAGCACTCATACGGCTCTCTCTGTGTCCCCCAGCTCCATTGGACTAAATGAATGAATTAAGACAAAGCTTCAGAATACTTAACAAGGAGCTGGATACCATAATAGCAAATGCAAGCAAATACATCAATATTCAAAGTATCTGTGACAGTTTGATAGTGTTTTTGAGAGATATGAATACTGTCTCATACCTGAAAGATGCTGGCATGTTGCTCTCACCGTGTCTCCTGCTATGATGAGGATGGTGCTTCAGTGTGTAAAGGACATCAGCTCTCCCATACAAATGGCTGAGTCTGAGCCAATTCTATTTGCATATATATAGATGTGAATATACTGTAATTTATGCAAACCATTTTTCATGGATAAGTAGACTACAGCCCAGGACCTGTCATCAACAGATTCAAAAATGTATTTCAACTGCTTCACCTGTGTTATTGCTATCTCATGAGAAGTGCTAGTAGAGGTGAAGTAAGAGTGTGTGCTGTATTAAGTTAGTTGAGTAGTAGGCTATATTATTACATTGTGCAGGGATGCCAGTTCTGGCGCTTTTGGATCTTTTCTACAGCTGTTTATTTATCATGCTATTAAAAAGGACTCATGCTATTTAAAAGAACTCTCCAAGCCAGTTGCCAACCAACCTGCGTGCCCAGAACAAACCTATGATTTTGAATGAGCTGAACTGAGAATCATGCATCTATGCACTCATGGTAGAGTAGCATCTTACTTCAGCCACCTAAAAATCTCACTCTCAGCTGTTTATGAAGATTAGAGTTTCATTGTGAATCACAGTGCTGGTACTGCAGCATGTGGTATTGTATGTAATGTTTTTGCTATACCAGAACACATGGCCTCTTCTGTGTGTGTCTTTTTTGGGTGTTGTTCTGCTTTGGGAATAAGGTTGTGCTGGTCAATGTAATAGTGCTTTGCATAAGCAATGGGTTCATAGTCTGTGACTTCCAACCTAAAGAGGAGAATGGAGTATGTCTGAGTTTGGATGAATGCAAATGTATACAGTCACATAGCATACAGATCTCTCTCTCTCTCTCTCTCTCTCTCTCTCTCTCTCTCTCTCTCTCTCTCATGTCTGTGTGAGTGTGTGGTAGAAAATCCTAAATGTCAGCCTGTTCACTTGCCCTTTTGTTCATGGTATGATAGTGATAGTAGATCTTTTGTGTTTAAGAGTTAAGTTTGTGTGACAGTATGTCTGTGTGGAACTTAATGTGTGTTTATATGCATGTGTGCCCATGTTCCTGTGTGCCCGTGTGTGTGTGTGTGTGTGTGTGTGTGCTGGGAATAGGGATGAATACTGCAGGGCGATAACATAAGAATAAGAAACTTGGTTAATACTGCGCACCGTCAGATTTCTGTAAGCTGCTACATTTTATTGAATCAATGAAGGTTTCATCACTAAACATGTTTGAGCTCAAATCAGTGATTGTTGCCCTTGCTGTCCTTTACAACTTCCCTCTTAATAACCTTCTTTAGTATTGAATTACTCTCTCTCTCTCTCTGTCTGTCTCTCTCACACATTCTTTCTCTCAAAATCAACATTCTTTTCTTTAAATTCTTTAATTATAGATTAAAGGGACTGAAAGGGCTCTTTATGTAGCTGGATGCCAAGAAAGAACCATTTTTTTCCCCCTGCAATAATCTTTTTGTCAAAGTTTGGAGGGATGGATGGATTTAAATGCAGAGTCAGAGAGCTGGTTTCATTCAAGAATGTTACACAAGTGCAAACATTAACACAACCATGTGACAAAAACAGCCCCAGCCTGACACTCAGAGGTATATATACACAGACCCATACCTGGTCCAAGGGATGGGTCCCATCCACAGCCAGGTGTGCCCAGTCAAGGTGGAGCAACCCACACCCACAGGACTATCCCTGACACTTTTAAAGATCAAATGGCATGAAGGTGTGAGTTTCATTTTAGGAATGTAATTTTACAGCAAACTGGGAACCCTTTAATCACCCTTATTTTCAGAGAGAATACAAGTGTTTGATGAAAATCCATTTAGTGACCCCCTCGGTCCCAGACACACTGTAAGTCAATGGGAATTACATAATTCGATCTAATGACACAATCTGGCATGATTCAAGATACCACACTATTTCTCTTCATGTATCACTACTGAACTACAGGACATACTTTAAATGTGTAGCCTGATTGCATAAAATGTCATATCTATTTAGCTCTTTGTGGATGTGAACATGGAAGTAAAGCTTCATTAATTTTGCTCCATTAGTGTCTCTGCAGAGATGCTGTCAGCATCCAAGGTATGGAACAATGCCAAAAGATCAGTCCTTTCTTCTTTTCTTTTTGGCACTTAAGCACTCACCATCACGATATTCACTCTAGATGCGTGCAGATTGAAAGCCTAGAGCTGAGGACTATTTTTAAGCCTTCATCTCATGTGAAAACAAGTGTCATTTGGTGCTTAATGCTCATATCTTGAACTCAGTATATATCCATATAAAAAGTAGAAAAAAATTTGATATGCCTCAGTAGTACAGATTTTGAGTTTCATTTACAATGTCCCTGTGGTCACGGCAGCAAAAATTCCCAAGACTCTTTTTTGTGTAATATTAATAGAGGAAAATGGAACAAAACAAGGGAATTTCTTTATGAATCTCTTGAATTTTAGATCTTGATCTTCCATTATCGTAGGTGAATTAAGTTGCAGTGTTTATAGCTGGCACATTTGCTCATTTTGTTCATTTTGGCATGGTCACATGTTATCTCTTGCAAATGTCTGCTTTACAGTGATGGAGATATCTTTGTCTTTAGTTGGCCCCTGAGAGATGAGCACCATTACCAGAGAGAAAGAGGAATGGAAAATTGGAAAGGTGACAGGTTGATGGATTAGGTCAGCTACAGTGCTTAGCACTATTGTCACACTTCTCCTTTAGGAGACGAATAGATGTGCTATCTGGAGCTTTCCATATGGTTGAGATTCAAATGTTTCAAAGCCACAGGCTGGGAGGCCGCAAAGAGGTGATCAGTTACACATCTGTCAGATTTGGAACACATGCTTCTTATATCAGGACCTGTTCATGTTTAACTTCATCTTTGTAGTGTTATACTGTTTCCTTTTCTCACCCCTCTATATGAAACGACCTTTTAAAAATAGGGAGAAAAGGGATTTCAAAAACAAACTAGCTGCAGGCCTCAAAGAAATAAATAATAAAAATAAAAAAAGAACGGATGAAAGGTGTAAAAGGGGTAGGGGGGAGAAAATTAATTGAGAAAGAGACTGCGAGATGGATAGCTTGCCACAGCTATATGTATTGGTGTATGAGGGTCGTACGTCTCTGCAGCTAGCTGAAGCATTATTGCCTAACTAGCTGTTAGTGCCTCATCATTATGTGCCTGCCCCTTAATATTTGATCAGGGATAAAGAGGGAAGTGCCCCTTAGTGTGCCCCAGCTGCCCATCACTGCCTTTAGCACATTTCACGCTATGCATTAGCACATGAGCCTTAAAGTGACTAATTAATGTCTCCCTACTGCATACCTCTGTCTCTACAAGCTTCTATTTGTATTACTGTAAATTGTAGGAGGTATGTACCGAGATTAAATAACACTCCCCCTCCCAGCAAAGTGAGATCTATGTATACCAATAACCCTTGCTTCAGCTTTTATCTTAGAGCTGTTTGCATGTTTTATATACTCAACACAAGTGAATGTCACTATGGAAGCTGTGAATATTGAGTTTCATTGTGAAATCCCACTCTGGATGTTTGAAAGCATAAAGACACTCAAAGCTCATTTTCACTGAACAACATAAAGGCTATTATTCATGAGCTTGCTGTAGTTCTCTATTTGAAGAGATACTCCTACCCAAATTGAGCGATTTCTTCATCTTTGTGTGTTTTATATTTACATAATATACATTTCTGTATGTGTCTTTTTTTTTTTCTATTCTTCTTTTTAGTTTTAGTGTCTAGTCCACAGCTTGTACCTTTTATCTCCAGATTATACTTGCTTAGCTTCATGTCTGTTGTGAACATTCTTTTAAGCATCTTAAAGGGATGCCACGGTGGTCTTTATTGAGATTTTCCAGTTCAGATACCCTTTTGATGGAGTATCTAAGACATCCACAGTTTGGATGGGGTCTCAGAAATGCAAAGTTTCAAATTTTACCAAATAGCTTACTAAGGGCAGAAAGCTACAATATAGAGAGTGAAATATCTTCATGTTTAAAAAGTTTGGATTTTTTAAAATTATTTTCCAAAAATATATCTAAAATTGTTACAGAGAATTATTAAGGGGAACTAATATTCTCATGTATTAGTCTCTGGCTCCATGCATAGCAGAGGGTTGGAGGGTTGGTATTTATGTATTCCCAATAGTTTTATGACCTATTTACTGACATGCTGACAGTCTGTGATTGGTTTTCAGAGAAAGTGTTGATTTGGTTGAAAAAAACAACAACAAATGAATCAAAATCAATCAACCCATTGAGCATGAAGGAAACATCGTTGCGCTACACATATATACATAAATGTTACATTGCATGACGTGACGTAATAAATGTCACAGTAGACCAGAAAGACCTTTTGATTGCTAAAGTAAAAATGATGCCTAAGGCCAGTTAGAATGTTATGTTCTCGTGTAAAAAGGAGATGTTTTTTTGTCTTGTAGTATATTAAAATTGTAGGTCAGCCGTGTGTTTTCTTTTTTTTTTTTCTTTTTTTACCCCTTTTATATCTTAAAATCCACCTCCCTCCCTTACTGGGCTTGCTGTTGTGAGTGTGCCTGGGCTTGTACTGTATAGACTCGAAGCTGTGTTACTGTGGTAGCCAAGGATTTAGCCTCTTCCTGCCATTGTGCTGAAATGAAGGTGTGTTTTCCGCTGACACACAGCCAGTGAAAGTAAAGGAAGTGCAACTTTTTCAGTATTTGCATGCGTCTGCAAATGCAGTAAATTGCTGTGTGACTGCAACTAGAGGGTTTACTAAGTGCATCTGGGAAGCATTCCTGTACTGCATATTGGAGTCTGGCCTGTTTTGACACAGCTGATTCAACTCAAAAAGACTCCGTTAGCTGTATGAGATTTTTTTTTATGCTGGAAAAGGTTTGTTTCACCCACAATACTGTATACAAAGACTGCCACTATTGATTATGTTGGTAACTGTGTAACCTGTGATTATTTAGAAGTTTAAATGAGGAATCAATTCAAAAAAGGCAAAAGGTCCCAGAATTTTCAAGGGTTCCAGCCATTCAGCTTCACCAGTACACATCACCGACTTCATCTCATCTCATCATCTGCCCGTTTTTTCCCTGCTTCATGCCTTAAGTAAGAAAGGTTGAAAGATTAATGCATGGGTCACTATGTGGCTTAATAAACAAACAAACAAACAAACAAAAAAAACAAAGAAACTTGTCAGATAAAGGGACTGTCCTGAAAATGAGAGCTAAAAACTGTCCTTCTGGGAACAAGGAGAACAATTTCTCTGCAATATTTTAAAAAAAAAAAAAAAGGTTCATTTAAGATTTTTGCACAGTTGCTTATATGCCAACATGATAAAATGTATTCATAACTAATCTAATTTTCTTGTCTCTTCTCTTCTAGGTAAGTGGGAATCCTTTGACACAGTAGTAAGTAAGTTTGGAATCAGTCTATTAATATATTTATTTTATTCGGTCAGTCAAGATTGTCAGCATGTGTGTATACCAAAGCTTTATAAAGAAACAAAAGTCTGAGCATCTCCAGGCAAGCGTCATTATAGCAGATAAGCTTTTATATTGCCTTTGAGTATGTTCCTTTTTTCTTAAGAATGGTAAAAAAAAGATTATGCTGGGTACAAACATGGCATGGTGTTTAATTTATTGCATTTCAGTGATGGTGTTTGGTGCATATCAGTGTATCACAAAGCATGATAGTGGAACTAAGCTATGAACATGTAAAAAGCTGTTTGATTATCTTAGTCTGACTAGTCAATCTCAGTTTAGTCAGATTAAAATGTGGCCCAGGTCTCTAATATTCCAACTTTTTGAACCAAACTTGAACATGTAAACACACTGATTGCTCCACTGGCTTGAGCACAGAGTGTTATACTGTTTTGAGCCCCAGTCTGTTTTTTTTTTTTTTTTTTATAAATATTTAGATAGAATTTTTTTTTCTTTTCCTCTTCCCCCACAGGTTTAAAAATGGATGAACTGAAGTGTGTCAAAAAGGAGGCATGTACTGTTGTAATGTAAGACTATGCTACAGTGTAAACTGGATCCTTATTGGTCTTATGAACAATCCTTGGAATGTATAATGTCATTTAAACATTGCAAATTTTTTAGGGCCCGCTAATGATTAGTGCTTTTGTATTGCATTGTAGTCCATTTATCAACTTATTTTATGCATTTTAACATTAGCTTCACTTTCTGTATTTGACTTTTTAAGAAAGACTGAATGGTTTTGCTGGTGTTGATTTTTCTCTCGGAAAGTATGTTGTGTTCTTTAAGCTAGGTTCTATATCAGATAAGGCCTGTAGGATTGTGAGTAAACATAGGGTTACTTTGTAGCAGCATCATGATAATGTCTAGACCATCATGCTTCATTTCTAGGTCTGAAAGGATGTTAGAAACTATCATTTCACGTTTGCTTTTTGAGTCACCATTAACCTTTGACCTCACTCAAATTAGTCCCAAAAAAGCTCCAAAAGGAGCCAGTAGTCCCTAAAGTGCCTACATGATGAGCTACCTACATGATGATGCCCATTTACTCATTTTTAAAGGGTATCTTAAAGGGCATCTGAAAGAGTCTAGAGTGAAATTTGAGAAAAGGGCTGATGAAATTACAAGAAATCTACTATATTTTTGATATAAAGCATGCTAATTAGTCATTATTTCAGTGACTGTGTGTGTGTGTGTGTGTGTGTGTATGCATGTTTGTTACTCATACCATCTTAGTTTGATTCTGGTTCAGACATTGTCATATGCCAAAAATGCTTTATCATTGGTCTACATATGGTACTCACAATATCCCTGCTATCAGCATAATCCACTGGAAGTCTCACTGCCAGAATGGTGGTATCAAAGACTCAGCGTGAGTCTGTATGCACCCTGACTGTTTACCGAGCTCTGGCCACTTACCTGAGAGGGCTATTATAGAGCAAATTGCAGTGTAGCTCTGCCTTTTATTATGTTCAGAAAAAAGAGAGAAACATGCTAAGCTGGGCTAACAGCTGTGTTTCAGTTTTCCCTTACGTGGCAGCCGCCTACAAATGGAGCCTTGAGTCAGAGACCACCTTTTAGCTCTTTCTTGACCACACATGGCCCTTTTTATCAAATGCAAAAAAAAAAAAAAAAAAATATATATATATATATATAGCATATATATATATATATATATATATATATATATATATATATATATATATATATATATATTATATATATATATATATATATATATATATGTGTAAGATCTCCAGGCAGCTGGAGTGTTGTATTGAGAGATGGTATTTCTCTCAGCATTCTCCATTTTCTTGATTAAAATGCAATGTTTACACTGTTTAACAAATCATATTTTTTTTTTTAATAAGCATAGATGGGGGGGATGCTTTTAAGCCCCAAGTCCTTAAATGTCAAGCCCCCTGAATTCAGAAATGTTCTTCTTCAATGTTTCCGTGACTTCTTTCCTTTCTCTACTTTATATCTATATTAAAGACTCATCTGCTTCAACATTTATGATTTTCTTTTATTGCTGAATCTGTTCCGGTTTCTTTCTCTCCTTAAAGGGATTGATTGTTGAATTGCAAAATTTTTCACCTAATCTATAGCGGACCTGTGGTCTTACACCACTATTTATGTCTCATCTTCAGGATCAACAAAGTACATAAATATTTGGTTATGTATTTTTTTTTTTTTTTTTTTTAAGCATATTTGAGATTAAATAAAATGAATGCATTTTACTCTAAGGGTAAATGCTAAAGCTATGCTAAAGGCTAAAGTGATATCTGTTGAAAAATGGACATGGAGCACTTCTTGAACATGCCTTAATGCAACAGTTTTGTTTATTACCTTTTGAAGATGAAAGGAAATATGCAATTTGTTAAATCATATTCCAACTCTCAGCTAATCTCTCAAGCATCACTCATCTATTATCTATCAGTACTCTGACACGGATGTATGTAAAATTTGAATGAGCTTA
This sequence comes from Hepsetus odoe, assembly GCA_017165825.1. Classification (NCBI taxonomy): domain Eukaryota; kingdom Metazoa; phylum Chordata; class Actinopteri; order Characiformes; family Hepsetidae; genus Hepsetus; species Hepsetus odoe. The sequence continues at coordinate 7,921,545 of CM029370.1, forward strand.
GCAGGCGGTATAAACTGCTCTCATCCATTTTGCATGATGCTACACACCAGTGCTCCTGTGAGGACTGAGTAGAAAAAATAATTAAAAAAGCCTTTAGGGCTGGAAGATGCGTTACTGTTTCTGCTTTTCAATAATCGTTTTTGTTTCTGAAATTACCAGAGATCCACCTGAGGCCTGACTTGCTTTTCAAAATCTCATTAACCTTTTCTTTACTGCGCTCTAAAGCAGGGCTCTCTTTTTATGCGCTGATCTGTTCATGTCCTGTTCTCACTTTCATTAACGTTACTTTGATGAATGATTTTGGATGCTGTTCTTTTGCCATGCAGCCATCATATTGATTCATGTTACAAATGACCCAAAAGAATGAGCTGTCAGCTGAAGCTTGAGGTTGAGTGACTGGAAAAATTATTTCGCAAGAACTATGTTTGCTAATTTGGTAGAAAGTGGAGAGTCTTTTCTAAGCAGTGTATATTAAGTCTTAAAGCCTAAGTGCTGTTGAAGCAGACTTTGTTCATTCATAATAATAATAATAATGGTAATAATAAATAAATATCATAGAAACCATAGCATAGCACCAGCTGTTGAGCTATAGACTTAACAAAATCCGAACAATCTAAGTAAGGGGGCTGTTGGTGAATCAGACATGGAGCACAGCAGCTCTTAATGATTTTGCTAAAAATAGCAGTCGTGTGTGTGTGTGTGTGTGTGTGTGTATGTGTGTGTAATCAGGTTAGGTCAGCACACAGCTGCCTGCTGTAGTGTTTACTAAGTTATAAACTAAAGACTCCAAATTGGACCAAAATATTGGGAACATATGGCTTTTTCTATGCCATTCTTCGTTATGGATTTTTTTTTTTTTTTTAATAATCTTTTGTTCTATAAACCATCATTAAATTGGGTTGACCCTAATTTGTACGTGATTGCTTTCCCTTAAGATGACATTCAGAACATCTGAAGGTTGAGGTTACATCCTCAAGAATCCTCTACCATCTTTCAGGTTATGCATTCTATGTAACAGAGTATTTTTGCTTGATTTGCATAAGTAATCATGAGAGACTAAGACAAGAGAGAAATGATTTCCCACAGGGATTTTGTATACCTGGGCTTGAAATCCCACCATGCATGAGTTTTTACCTTAAGTAAAGTGGTTGCTCCATGCTGGTAGATTGATGCTTCCTTCTGGCTCAACTATGTCGTTTACAGAGCAAACAGACCCTCTAGTGTTTTGATAGCTACAGCATTAAGCGAAGCTAAACCTGAGGACAAAATCAATAGGCACTCAACAGGACATTAAGGTGTGATTTAGGTTTTATAGTACACTTTTAGAGAGTGTGTAGACAGTTTACAGACATCAACATTAGGCCTTATGCTGAGCCTTTACAACTTCTCAGGATGCCTGAGAAACTGCCACAGCTCGGAGAATCCCATGGAAAAAATAAAGAAACACTTAGAGTTCAGCTTAATTCTGATATCATACTGAATTCTTACACACACAGAGAAACGGAAAGTGAGCTGACTGAGATGCTATGTTGATGAAACAACATTGGGAGACATTTGTCTCTCTGATGTTTTTGGCAAACTTTGAAGATTCCTGCTGAGACACTTGAGGTCTCAGATTTGCAGTTCATCTCCTGCCTCAGACAGAACATGAATATATCATATTAGATGATAGTGATTTATTAATTACATCTAATACACTGCTCAAACAAAAATAATGGAACACTTTTGAAAACACATCAGATCTCAACTGGGGGGGGGGAAACCAAACATGCTGGATATCCATATGGTATGATATGGAATGAGTAATGTGTTTGGAACAAAAGTATGCCACATCATTTGATGAAAATGATCAACCTACAGAGGGCTAAATTTGAAGTCACCAAGACATTTAAACTGAAAAACTGATGCAGCATGCTAGTTCAATTTGCTGAAATGTCATTGCAGCAACTCAAAATTGTACTCAGTAGTTTGTATCGCCCGCATATGCTTGTATGCCTGCCTGACAACATCGGGGCTCTTTATGAGATGATGGATGGTGTACTTGAGTATCTCCTCCCAGATCCTGACCAGGGCATCACTGAGCTCATGGACAGTCTGAGGTGCAACCTCGCAACGTTCGATGGACCTAAACATCATGTCCCAGAGATGTTCTTTTGAATTTAGATCAGGAGAGAGTAATTTCCAGGAAATGCAGGAAATGCCTGCAAACTCTTGCCACATGAGACCGGGCATTACCACACACCAAGGGTCTAATAATGGGTCTAAGTATTCATCCCAATACTTAATGCCAGTCAGGGTGCCATCGTTTATCCTGTATAGGTCTGTGCGTCCCTCCACAGATATGCCTCCCCAGACCAACACTGACCCACCACCAAACCAATCATGCTGAACAGTGTTGCAGGCAGCATAATGTTCATTGCGGCTTCTCCAGACCCTTTCATGTCTGTCACATGAGCGCAGAGTGAACCTGCTCTCGTCTGTGAAAAGCACAGGGCAACAGTGCCGGACCTGCCAATTCTGGTGTTCTCTGGCAAATGCCGGTCGAGCTCAGCTGTGCCGGGCAATGAGCACAGGGCCCTCAGGCCACCCTCATGAAGTCTGTTTATAATGGTCTGGTCAGAGACATTCAGCTGGAAGTCACTTTGTAGGGCTTTGGCAGTACTCATCCTGTTCCTCCTTGCGCAAAGGAGCAGATACCGGTCCTGCTGATGGGTTAAGGACCATCAACTGGCTGTGTCCTGGAATCTCCTCCATGCTCTTGCAAACATTCTGCAAGACACAGCAAACATTCTGGCAATATCACGTATTGATGTGTCATCCTGGTGGAGTTGGACTGCCTGTGCAACCTCTGTAGGGTCCAGGTATCATCTCATGCTACCAGTAGTCAAATGCAAAACTACTGAAAATCAGTCAAAAAAAGATGAGCAGGGAAAAAATGTCCGTGGCCTCCACCTGCAAAACCATTCCTGTTTTCGGTGTCGTCTCATTGTTACCAATGTAACCAGAGTACCTGTTGTTTATTTCATTAACACCAAAACAGCTGACACTGATTAACAACCCCCTCTGATACTGAACTGACCAGATCAATATCCCACAAGTTTAACTGACTTGATACTATACTCTGATTAATGTTCTTTTTTTTTTTTTTTTTTTTTTTTTTTTTTTTTGAGCCATGTATATCATGGAAAAACAAGTTCAACATGTTGGCTAGAATGTGTTAGCTATGACATTACAGAGGCAGTATTGTTTTATCTTTAGCTAAGTGAAACTGACAGCTGGTCATTGTGAGTACACAGCACAACACTCAGTGAACCCCAACGAAATGCATTTAACCCATACACACGTGCAGCAGGGGGCAGCTATTGAAAGCACCCAGGGAGCAGTGATGGGGATGGTACCCTTGAGCAAGGTACCACCCCCCTCAGGGCAACCTACTGGTAAGGGATTTGAACTCTCAATCTTCTGTTCCTGGGGCAAAAAGCTAGACCACCTAGAACATTTGACGTGACCAGGACAAGCAGAAGGAAAAATTTATTTTATATATAAATGAGGACATATCATAGTTTTCTGAGCTTTGCCTTGAATATAATATGTTCCATAGTTTTTGTACTTGAAAACAGTTTGCAAGTTTGCAGCACACAAAATATGACCATGTCCACTTTTATGCATAATTTGTAATATTGTTTTGACCAGCACACAGTTCACTTTTTGAGAAGATTGCAGAAGTTGCTTAACTGTACTGTTGTACTGATTGCTACTAGTGTGTAAGCCTTGTGTATATATGAATATATGAGCTCAGGTCAGATTATACTTGAATAGCAACATACATCAGGATGCACATTCTTAATCTTTATTACAGTTATTCTTAGTGTGCCAGTGTGTATTTTCTCACACACACAGTATTTTTTTTCATTTGTTAAACAGCGTTAAAGAGCCATGCATCATGAAATTAAACAGTGTTATCACGTGTAACACTCATTAAGAAATGCACTGTTCACATAAATCATGTCGGAGAAGATGATAACTGTGGGACCATCTTATCCAGTTTAAATGGCCTTTCATAAGCATATGTAACTGTATTTATGCCTTGATAAAGACCTGATGGATACACTGAAACTGGGATAAATTAAACCTTACTGTAGAGGGATTTTTTAATAGAAAGTGAGGCCATTTATAATTGCCTTTTGAGACTGATTGAGATTTATTTTTCTCTTGTGTGTTAGCGATTTATATTTGCACATATGCCAATGATATCAGTAGCATGTAGGTTTTCCACTTTTAGTGTGAATTTATATAGCCTATTTGAGCGTTAGCAGAAGTCATTGTGTCCTCTTGTTTGTATAATGCTGCAAGGGTGTGTATTTAATATTACATGTCAGGGTAGGTGTTTGTTCCCAACAGCTTTAAAGCAGACAACAGGAATGAGTGAATTACCATACTAGAGTTTTGGAGTCACATCTGAGAGCGAGGGATCTGTTATTGTTGCTGTGGCATCTTTTTGGTGCACACAGTGCGTGTGTTTGTGTGAAGAGATGGTTATTGACTGTGACACTGCAACACCACCTTTTGGAAGTGTGTATTTTGTTGTGGGTTGATGACAGCTGCAAATGTCTGAAAAAGTTCCTCAAAGTCCTGACAAAGAAATCACGCTAACTTTACATGAGTGTTTAAATAGAACTGAAACATTCACTCTCTCTAGTCTGTCTGAACACTGCACAACATAGGAATAGGGGATCATTGCTAAAATAAAAATCCTACACATCCTAAAAGAGATTTTCAAGAGTCTACTTTTCATTTGGTCTGGCTCTCATTCATAGACAGGTACACACAGCCACAGCCAGAGTAAATACTCATTTACTTTAATGGTGAACTCTTTAATGGAGCTCTTGCTCTTTAATGGAAGTTATCGCATTCCTCTTATTCCGTTTGGTCTCCGATTGTTAAATGTTAAAGCTTTCAATGGCCACATTTGTTTTTTTTTTTTTTCTCTATGGAAGTTATATTATAAGAAAACTTCTTTTACAAGAAAACCTTTAAATGTATCTTTATTAGTACCAGAATGCTAGCCTTGTGAAACTTTGTATCAAAAGGAAAATTTGGTTTATTGCCTAGACTTTAGACATCTGGAGGGCAGTAGCACCAAAGCTGCTAAAACAGCTTTCCTGTTCCTGTCAAGAGAAACATTTATCCTTTGCTTGATGCTACACAGGAGTTTTTGCACATAATTTGTATTTTCAAAGTGAAAGTGACTATTCTTGTCATTGCAAGAGCACAGCACAGCACACAGTGAACCACAACAAAATTGGACCACTGTATTTAACCCATGCAAACACCGTGCAGCAGGGGGTAGCTATGAAAACGCCCGGGGAGCAGTGACGGGACAGTACCTTGCTCAAGGGTACTTCAGGGCAACCTACTCGTAAGGGGTTTGAACCCACAATCTTCCGATGCTGTGGCCAACTCCCTAACCACTAGGCCACCAATTTTTTTCTGAATTGCATAAATACTTTACCCATTGACTTATTAGAAAATTACTGTGACCTATTTATAAAAATATCAACATCTCATCATACACACAGTCATCCATATAGGACAGTAGCTTTGATTTGTACATGTGTGGAAATTTCCTACTGTGCTTGCCATAATCTAGGATTCTGAATGTGCATTTTGCATAAGCCTGAAAACATGAATTTATGAATTTTGCAACCTATGTAATGTTTTGTAGCTTGGGAAGGGCTGAATGATCTGGGGAAAAACATCTGTGATTTTATGACCTTTATTGTGAGTGTGATTTACATAAAGACAATGGTCTTAGTTTTTTTATTTCCGTACAGAAGACCAGATTACCAACTTCCTTTGGCTTGGGGCTTTAATGCTAAGTATAGCATGACATTTGGCCAGTTTATTTTTTAGCTCTGATGTTTGGTTAAAATAATTTATATAGTAAATGTATTTATTAAATAATTGCAGATTTTTCATCATTTAAAAATTACATTGTTTGTCTTGGCAATTTCAATATAAAAATGAATGTTTAAGGCCTAAGCTTGGGTCATCCCGGGTGGTTCACATTTTATACACCTAGAAAGGCAGACAGTTTCTTTTTAAATGTGTCCTTTTAATGCCTTCCATTAAGTTTGAGCTGCATATATAATGCTTCTATAACTAGGGCTATTTATGGGTTTGTTCAGTTCTAATGTTCATGATTAATTGACCCTATTTGCCCTTTTGTGCTGATTGTATATTTATATCCTATGTAATGAGTTTAAAATTTTTAACTGTCAACTTTAACTTAAAGTCCCAGGAGTGTGTCATGAAGAATAAAGATGAATTGCTCCTTGAATGTTATTCCTCCTGATGCTGTATTTGCACCTAAACCCAGAAACGTCTCTTTCTTGCTCCAGCTTCTTTTTGAAAAGACAGGTGGGAAAAGAATCTTATAAATTGACAGACAGACACAGACATACAGATATGACCTATTGTCTGAGCGTAGAGCAATCTTTTTTTTTTTTTTTTTTTTTTCCCCCCTCCTCTGACAAAGTGCCTGAGCACACTGAAGCTTCCAGAATGAGGGTGAGCTTTCAAAATGCTCTTGACATCCCTTTGCTCTTGACATTAGAGTCAGAAAGTTGCAGTAACTCTCAACATGCACCCTTTCAGGCTGAGGCCCCAGGTGTCAAGCTGAAATTGGCCAGCATGATGTCTATTTTCTGTCTCCAGGGTGAAACTCACACAGGTTGAATTGTCTTTCTTTTTTTTTTTTTCTTCTTTTTTTTTTAAAGAACACTTTACTTCCCCAGACTACACTACGGAACATATAATTTAATAGTGTCACACTATATATTAGCTGTTGAACTATGGATTAGCACCTGGTCGGTTCAGGAGCCTTAAACAATTTAGAAAACAGTCAGGTAAGGATTTATACAGTTTTGTTATCCAAGTTATCCGTGTCGTGTAGGATACTTTGCCCTAGGGGTTTCTGTAATACTAATAGTAGTTGTGCTGTTCCAGATTGATTGCAGAATATTGCAGCAGTGAGGCTGTAATAGGGATGTCCAATTGGGTGTGAAGAGACCATATCTAGATGCTATTGTTCTTGTGTGTCTTGTCAGAATGCTTTTTTTTTTTTTTTTTTTTTTTTTTACATTTATATACTTTTTTTGTAAAATTATTATTTTGTCAAAATGAAAACTGTAATTTATAAACAAGCTCAGACATTAAGTGAACCTAACACACACAAGTGATATAAAATGGTATTTTGGTGTTACAATTTTAGGCTGGTGGGAATTTCAGGCTGGTGGGAAAGTCTATGGCTATTTGATTTATAGTACTGTTAGCTATACCCTTGAGTATTATTAGATCTACTTTGTCCTTATGTTTAGCAGGTACCAGAATAACCATTGAAATCAGTACCCATTTGATTCTAGACAATGAAAACAATAATGTTTGCAGAAGTGTTTCACTACAGGAATTCAATGTAGCAGATTTCTTCCTTTCACACAACATAAACCATTGGTGCTAGTGATCTATGATATAACTGTATTATTCTTATGGCAATACATTACATAGCAGCAGTCCTTCTCCAACAGTCACACACTTCATTAAACCTGAATTTGATGTCATTCACCTTGTTTGTTTGTCATTGTACTGGTGATTAGTGTACTGTTGATGCTGAATGCTGACTGGTTGGGACTCCTTTAATTAGGTGCCTTGTATATTTAGGCACTTTGCAGCCTGTGGAAGTAAAACCTTTTGTTCCTATTGCTTTAATTTAATCTGCTCAATATGCCAAAGATGAGACAGTTTGACAGTATGCTCATTTGCATATACTCCAGAATGTTATGAGGAGTGATCAAATGAATTGCAATTATTTGCCAAGTATCTCTTTGCCTTGAAAATGAACTTAATCCAAAAACCCTCATTTCCACTGCATTTCAGCACCACCACAAACATCATTTCAGTTGAGAGTGTTGATGAGGACAAGGCTGGAGCTCACTCTGTCATGCTGACTGAGTAAGAATAGCAGACTGGATGCTTTAAAAGGATAGTGATCCATGAAATCATTGTTCTTCCTCCGTTAATCATGGTTACCTGCAAAGAAACACGGGCCGTCATCATTGCTTTACACAAAAAGGGCTTCACAAGCAAGGATACTGCTGCTAATAAGATTGTACCTCAATCAATTATTTATCAGATCAAGTACCTCAAGGAGAGAGGTTCAGTTGTTGTAAAGAAGGCTTCAGGGCACCCAAGAAAGTCCAGCAAGCTCCAGGACCATCTCCGAAAGTTGATTCAGCTGCAGGATCATGGAACCAACATTGAAGAGCTTGCTCGGGAATGGCAACAGGCAGGTGCATCTGCACACACAATGAGACTTTTGGAGGATGGGCTGGTGTCAAGAAGGGCAGCAAAGAAGCCACTTCTCTCCAAGAAAAAACATCAGGGAAAGACTGATTTTCTGCAAAAGGTGCAGTGATTGGACTGCTGAGGACTGGGGTAAAGTCATTTTGTCTGATTAATCTCATTTCTGATTGTTTGCTGCATCCAGAAAAAAGCACTACCATCACTTCTGCCAAGTCACGTCATGCCAACAGTAAAGCATCCTGAGACTATTCATGTGTGGGGTTGCTTCTCAGCCAAAGGAGTAGGGCTCACTCACAGTTTTGAAGCCTTGAATAAAGAATGGTATCAAAACATCCTCAGAGAGCAACTTATCCCAACACTTTGGTGAAAAGCAATGCCTAAACCAGCATGATGGAGCACCATGCCATAAGGCAAAAGTGATAACTATGTGGCTCAGGGGAACCAAACATTGAAATTTTGTGTCCATGGCCAGGAAACCTTAATCGGCAAACTTTGTGTAAAAAAAAAAAATAAAAATAAATAAAAATACGTGTCATTTTCACAAAATTTGGCTGCGGCTGTATGTACATGTATTGTATGATACCATGAAGAGGTAAATTCAGAAAAGCCTGTTTTTGTTTTTTTAATGGACTAGAGTGGCATTTTCATATTTTTAAATTTGAGAACTTTGTTTATAATTTGTCAGTTTATGGAAACCACTGTTAATCCATCGGTAACAACTGCAATGGCCATATAAGATATTGAATCTGTTGCCTTCAAGAACACCAGGTATTTTGCATGTGAAAGGTTTGGCACCAGTTTACCTGCCCTCAGATTATAAGAGTAATTGAGCCTTGCTTTAAGAAATCAGATCACTTGTCCATTGTAGACTACTACTTTCGTACGGTAGCATCCTAGTGTTCTGATTTCTCTTTGGAAGAGAGCCCAGAGGTGTCTGCAGGAGGACTTGCTCATTCAGAATGAAGCATTGAGCTCTGCACGCTACACTGAGTCTGAGATCCACACTCGCTGGCTGAGGAATCTCATCAGCTCAGCAGCTTCTACTAATGCACACAGTCCTTAGTGCAAGCTCCTGATTCCTTCCACTGATAGCTGGAGGAGCAGACTGCTTTCTGTACTGGTGGTTATATGAGCCGTCTGTCTCCTCGCTGATAGTTACTGCTTCAGTTTCTGCAAGGTACAATAGATCCAAAATGTGGAACAGATAAACAGAGCAGAACAAAAGCTGCTTTAATGAGGAATTTATTGTAAAACTCCCAGTGTTAACTTCATTGTATTTGAAAGGGCAAATAGAGGACAGTGAAAACTAAATCCCTTAACAAACTCCTGGGCCAAGTGTGTTTCTCCTTTTACAGCTCTTGAACATCTCTTTTAAGGTCGTTTTCATTCATGGTCAGAGATATGCATTGCCACTGCTTTTAAAGTGTGGGATGTGGGATTTTGTGATAAACAATTTTGAGAAATTGATATTGAGGAAATAAATATATTTTTTCAGTATTTTAGACTAGTACTTTTGTAACATTTTAGTGAATTCTAGCACATTTCTCCCAGAGTGGAGAGAAAAAGACCAAGTTGTAACAAAAAAATATTGAACTGTGAGAAGAGCCACATGACCTACTGATCCACTATGTCTCTAGTATTAGTTTTTTAACTCATGTCTTCCCACCTACTCACATTTGCTCACACAGAACTTCTTGTTTAACTCATTTACCAAAAGATTTTGCCTTCAATTGATTTTGAACAAAACATTTTTAACAGTACACTTCTGTTAGATTTGTTAATTTGAGTTCATATCAGTTCAAATGGGGGGGAGGTTTTTGGGCCCACCTTTGACCTTTTTAGAAGTTTTTGGAGAATGTAGTGTCCATGGTAATGGCAACATCATCTGTTGCCAGTAGCTTTAGACGGCACAGCTGTTCTCCTGGCTGGGAAGTAGGGATGTACCCTAATAAATCAGAAAAGCAAAAATAATTCAGTAGAAAGAGATTTCTTCTGGCTGAAGTTGCTTGCTATTTCTTCAGATCAGTTAATAGTTTTGTGGATAGTCATGAGATTAAAATGCCCCTTATTTTTTAAACAAAGGTCATTGATCTCACTTACCAGTTATTTACTTCACATTATTGGTGGTTATTTTCTGTGGTTGGCCACATGAGTAAACTGTAGGAACAAGTGAGGCCAAAGCTTGGTGTGGCACCTAGATTGCAATTAGATAAACAAAATATTTGAACCTGTAGATCTTTCCTCCATTAAAATCATATGTAGTTTAATGTGCTACCTTTTATTCTAAAGTGATATAAAATGTGAAATATTCTGTTGTTGAGTCAGCGCAAATACATGTTTTTATTTATGTGAAAGAGAGAGAATTGAAAAATATTTTTCATTTAAGCTTTAATTAGATTTTAAGCTTAGTTACATGCCAATTTTTAACCAAATTGGACTGCATGGCCTGTGAGTATTAGGTTAGAAAATTACATTTGCCTGATTTAACATGACTTCCAGTAAAAAAACACTGAAACTTTCAGTTTACTTTTTAAATGCAAAAGCATACACAGATAGATAGTTTTGTTGGTTGATTTAGGTATAGAAAAGGGTGTTTCTGTACATTTCTAGTATAGAGAATGGAGCTCTGTCTTCTCAGTTCGCTCCAAGCACTACTAGCCTGTGTTGGTTAGCTGATGAAAATTTGCGTTTACAGTTCTCCAATTGCCTTAAGCTGTCCAGTGGCATTGCATTAGCATCTGAAAAAGATGTGGTGGTAGGCTTCACATAACTCAGAGAAGGTCATGTTTGCCTTACCCAAAGAGCTTTTGTGGTGTAGTGCCTTTGGAAAAATCCTAATAATTGGTTGGAATTAGACAAAAGAAACTGCGGAATAATGTTTAAAAAGAAAATTCTGACTTTGGTTTGAAAGCTATAAACCTTATAGCTTAAGCAGCATACCTTTCGGCTTTCTGTTAAATCCTTTGAAGCTTTTAAAAATAATTAGCCTTAATAATATGCTACAACTAAAGGTCAACAGATTGCGAAAAGAAAAAAGTTGCTTTGTTTTCCAAATTTTCCTAACTTTTTCTTTTTCTTTTAACACAATAAGAATGTGATGATTAATGTTCACAAAGCCATACTTGTTACATAGCATATTTCTATATGGGTTTAACTGGTAAAGTTATTTCTATTTAGTTCAGTGGACACACACACACACACACACACAGTGTTATTACTTGCCTTTCCTGAACATAATGAAAACCATTACTTTAAGCTTAAAATTGTTTTATTTAATGCATTATTTTAAACATTTTAGAGCTTTTCTAAATTCAGGCCAGGCTTTGTCGTCTTTCTTTTCTTTTCATCTCTTCCTTTCTCCTTTTATTATTTATGATATGGCATAATGACAGTGTATCTAAGTAAGTGTGTAATGAATGTACATGCGGTTCTCATTACTAGTGAAAGCCATTGTGTACTTTTTGAATGACTTCTCAAAGATCAGTGCTTTAAATGTTTTAGCTTTTTGCAGGCTCTGCGAGTAGAGTATGTGGAATTGTTATCGTAGCTTTTGAACACTCACTTAACATCTTTTCTGTCTGCCCTTCACTATTCACTGAAAACTAATAATTTTAATTAGACAGCTAGCCAACCATGTTTAATTAGACAGCTAGCGTACCATGACCACAATGAAATTGGAAATCACAAAAGTCTCTTAGTATTTCCAAATTAGTTAAGTTTTCAGTTTGTATTTCCAAAAAAAAAAAAAAAATCTGCAGATTTTGCTTCGCTTTTTAGACCTACAAAGTATTTAATGGAAATTATGGTTTCTTCCTTACTGAAGAGAAAGTAAAGGAGTGAAAGAAATCCATCAGTATGGCATGTATGCTAGCACGATTTCATAATGTATTAGATCTTTTTCTCCTACTTAATCATTAAGTTAGAAATTGATAAGATCATTTTCTAAAATCATTCATTTGAATAGGATATCACTTTATGCTGCGACAAACAAACTTGGACAGTTGTTGAACAGTTGGATATGTAATATTTAAGATTCATAGTTTATCACTCACTATTAATATTATGTCTTAGTAGTGACACTATTAGAGTAATTATTTTCAGTGAGTTCTCCCTCAGTCATTGGCAGCAAATTTTAGGCTGCAGAGTTATGACAGATGGTCGATTCTCTCTGATGTGTCCACTGATAGATGACCACCTGGACTTCTGTCCTGATTGGGTAGTGAACAATTTTGCTTGTTTGTTTTTCAGAGGCATCGTTTGACTGTTTTATTAGATGGAGCTTAGCCAGGGAATTAATGAGCACTGAATTTTCCATTCTTTCTGTAGAAGAATTTGGCTCCTGAAGTCTGTCATTATCTCTGATCTGTGGTCAGCTTCTGGCCGACAGAACAGCCTCTGCTAGACAGGAGGAGACAAATGTCATTTCAGCTCCTCTTAACCATAAATGGCTTAATCCTCAACCTTGTCAAGATACAGATACTTGTCCAGGAGCATTGCGTCAAGCGACAGAACTGGAGTAGCATTTAATCAGTAGACAGGCCACATGTAGAGGCCCTTCTGCACATGTTGCAGGAAAGACATGCAAATTATAGGGTACTGGTCACTTTTTTGCTGCTTCAAAAAGCCACATACAGATTTTCTTCACTGATGACTCTCGGCATTGTGGTTCTTTTGAATGCCAGACATTACAGTCTGCTGGCAGAGTGGAGAATGTTTTGACATATTTTTTCTGTCCTACACTACCACTTCACCACCACCACCACCATCATCACCACCACCACTTCACTTAAAACAAAAGCAGAGTGGTGAAACCCTGTATACATCTAAAATCCCTCATTCAACCTAAACCTGCATGTTCCTGTCAACCATGAAGGCCTATTAGGCCAAAAACGGCATTGAAAATAGCCAGCCAATATATCTACAACTATTTTATGTATTAATTCTAATAGATCATTTTTGAAGGCATTAAAATTAGTGCACAATTGGTTCTTATCATTTTTGTGAACAATTTTGACCCTGAAAGTTTCTCTCAGATTGAAAAATTTGTATTTATACCTGTAAATCACATCTCTTCTGGTTTATTTGAGCCTGCAGCTTAGTTTGCTGTAGATCCAGGTTTGGTTTTTTTCTTTGTTCTGCCGGCTTGTAGCAAATCTCTTGTTTTTTCAGCACTTAGAATGGGGGTTTTTAATCACTATTACCTATTTTTTGCTCCAGGCAATTTCTGTTCTGTGGAATTCTGCACTGGAGTGCTTGGCCTTCTGAATCATACATAATAAGATACAGACACTTAATGTCAAATAAGTGTGTGTGTGTGTTGAATATGATTCACAAATTCAACATTAGGATCAAAGCAGTTCATCAGATACCTGTTAGCCCCTGTAGGCTGCTGTTTGGCTGAAATTGACTGATGATTTATGATCAGAAGACATAATTGGACCTCAGGCTTCTCTGTTGAATAAGATAGCCGCAATTATTCTTCATTTTATTGTTACTAGAACATTGGGTAAACTTACCCCTCAGCCATGAACTAAAGCTTAAAACTAACGTTGGCATAGAAAGTATAATTATCACATTTTTTGCCATGACAGCCCTTTGAGCTTAATTGCTATAATTCCTTAACTCTAATGGGTTTATTCATGCTAGGTGAAAGACTGGTTGACATTTAGAAATTTGCTAATTTCATAGTGTGTAGGGATCGTGTTAGATAAATCATGTCAAAAAGTTAAATGGAGGTTTTGTGTATGCCTACTGTGGCAAACAAAAGGATTGCATTCACACTATTGCATACAGAAGCTACACTATATAGCCAAAAGTTTCTAGACAGCACTTCTGATGAGCGAGTGTTGACACAGGTGTTCAATTACACACACACACACACACACACACACACACACACACACACACACACACACACACACACACACACACACACAGCTTCAACAGTCCCCATAGAACATCACTGTCAATGGAACTGGGACCCTTTGAAGTATCTGAACATAAGGTCACCATGACCATTACCAAGTCTCAATGGGTATAAAAACCCCAGCAGTGGACTGAGGAGAGAGAGCAATTCTCTGGAGTGATAGAGCTCCATACCATATCAGGAAGAGTTGGAGAAATGTTTGTGGTGCAGAACCAAACATCATTACCTGTACACCTTAATGATCGTGTGGTAGAATGAAATCTCACAGATATGTTTACATTTACACTGTATTAACGCTGACAGGTTTTTCAAGATATCAGCCCTTTTTTAATCTGCCTTTTTGAACATATTGACAAGATCAATATTCTAACTCTTAGGGTATGTTTTTATGCTCAAAAGGGACAAGCATGTCCAGACAATGTGAATGTTTCTCAGTTAACAGTGAGAATGAGTGTGGGCCATCACAATAATGCAGATGGTACATTCCACATGATTATTTTTTATTACCATCAGTAATAAGTCATTTTATAAATCTAAACCCGTTTAACCCTTTATAGCAGACTTGGTCATTAAGCATACAGGGTGTGATGCTCCAGACTGAATGAATATATATGTGTGTGTGTGTGTGTATGTGTTTATGTATGTCTTTGCAAAGCCAAGTGGTAGGGGTGTGTGTGTGTGTGTCTCATTGACATGAGAGATGAGGTAAATGCATAAATCCACTCAGGCCTACAGTGCAGCTTTGACATCCTGTAGAGAATAGAGCTTCATTTGTCACAATATGACCTTGGTGAAGACTGAATGAGACATAAATGCCTTGCTTTGTAGATTCATGTGTTTGTGCAATGAGGTAGCATATTATATGTAAACATAATCTGAGATTTTTTTTCTGTATTTTTTCTGTTTATTACTTGAGGTGCTTTCATTGTCTTGGATTCTTTTTAGGTTTCTTTTTACTCACTCTCACACACTCATTAAACACGTACAAGCTAACACTTTCATGATGCAAGAATTTTTTCATGACACGGCTTATGGCATATCCATAGAATAAAAAAAAGCATAAAAAAACCAGAAGCAAAGTTGCTTGCTGGGGGAATGGATAGACTAACAAATGGCCGAACAGAGGCTGAGAAAGTGGTTTCAAAAAGAAAATGTATGCTGCAATAGCCTGTTTTGGCTTCAGTCACCTTGGGTATATTTGTCTGGCTGAAGGACCAGCCACACCATTGTGCACACAGCATTACACGCATGCTTGCCTCCTCCGGAGTTAGCCATATGTTTGTCTGAATGTGGACAGTGGAGGTTAAAGGTGAGACACCTCACCCTGTCTGTGTTTTACCGTTAGCAAATAACTGCTGTTGACTCCGTGTGAAATCTGTGAGTTATCTGCGCAGGCTTACCTGCATGTTGCAATAACTGTAGCATGACGGTGACCGTTCAAGTGAAGCTGCACCAACACTGTTAATGTTTAGGATATCTCTTTCAGAAACTACATGATAACATTTTTAAAGTTGACTATTGAACCAAAATTGAGAAAAGTTTAAAAATTGAAAAGAGTGCTGTTTAATAAGTTTCAAAGATTTATTTTTTTTCTGGACATTTTCAATCTTCACCTTTTTAAAAATCATGATAAATTTGAAAAATATGCAGTTGTCTCTGCTTTGTAAGTAGTACCACCAGTAGTAGGGATAATAGCAAATCATTCACTCTTTCATTTTCATTACTGGATTCACTCTTTCATTTATTGGAGCAGTGGAAAAGTAAACACTTAAGTAACTGGTGAAGTCCGTTGTGAATTTGTTGTCTTTAATTCTTGGCAATAGATATACAGTATCATTAAGATGTACAGAACCAATGTTGCATTATCTCAGTTCCTTTTTAAGGTACACGTGTATTGAATCAAAGTGACATAAGACAAGGGTGGAAATTCGGCAGTTATAGTGCAGACAGAAAAGCCTCAGGAGCAGTCCCAATCAGTCAGATACCGCTTTATTCATTATCAAAGTCAGAATTCACAATAATCACATGTTCATGCAAATCTCCCTGAGGCTTTTTACATTATTAAGATTAATAAACACCTTATAGCAACCTCAACAACAGATTGACATGCTAGTATGTTTTTGTTTCTTCCAGGCTTAACACATTTGAATGAAAAATGTAATTTATTATTTATTTTATTCATTTATTTTTTTATTTTTTGTTCTGTTGCATTTCAGTTCATCAGATCTGAAAAGGATCAATTGCATGAAAGAGGATTTTTCTCTAGGTTAAGTGAGCCGTATGTGATTAAAAGCCTTTTTATGGACACAAAGTGCTTTCACTTATGCACATTTTTGGTAATGTAACAATAGCTGCTGTCATAAAAATAGCTATAAAAGTAATTGATTTGCTACAAGTCACTAAACTGATTACAAAACGACTACATTAATGTACAGTAGTGACCGACCAGAGGGGACCTGCCAACTCTATTTAATGCTTCACAGGATTAGGGTTGTCAGTGATCCGCTGTGGCGAACCCTAAATTGGAACAGCCAAAAGAAGAGAAATAGGGTTTTAAGAAAAGGCAATGGCTTGCTTTCTCTAGGTATCACTTAAATAAATGTAATTTGACCAGGGCTGCCCAAACCTATGACTAAATTATTTTCCTTTCTTCTTTTTTTTTTTTCTCCTCCATGTAGTAAAAGGCCAAAGGAATGAATTATACCTAAGCTTAGCCAGGAGAAAATCAATCAAACGGTGATCAAGTGTAAGCATTAAGCTTTTTAAGATCTTGTTATGCTAATAAGTAAAATGCAGCATGATTGCAAAAACGTTTGTTAAACTTCTATTGTTTCTAATGTCTATGGTGTGCTGACAGAAACTGATTGTCACTTGAGACTTTACACCATTGTGTGGACTCAAGGTTTGTCTATTTTCAGCCTTTGAGGCCCAGCTGCAGAAGACATAGAGCAGCAGCGCCTAGACAGAGGGGCTTTAAAGCTAAAGCCCATCTGTAGTTGAGCTGGAAGGCACTGCTTGAGAACTGGAAGAGATCCAGCTTCTTCCCTCTTCTGAAGCAGAGGTAGTTTGGAGCCTTGCAGTCCACCGAGGCAAGGACGTTTCAAAATTATTTGGCAACAACACATCCCAAAGTTTTTCAAAGATATTTGGGTGTCTTATCTGGAAACAGAAATAGTGTATAAGGGTGGGGCAACTGGAGAGTATCGAGCTTCTCATGTGAACTTGAAAGCTGTGTTGACAGATTTTAGTGAGTGTGCAGAGGATATATTTTGGGCATAGTGAGTGAAAGATAATGTAAGAAGAATAGAAACTCGGGTGTAACTGACATTAAATGCCAAAAGGCAAGAGACACTCTTTAATGCTGACAGTCTGCAGCCCAATCCTGGCCACAGACTTATAGCAATATTACTTTGATGACAGGTGAACTCTGACTAATTGGACAGCATGCGGATGGCTGTCAGGTGGAATCCAGGAGGGTTTGGGAAAGCAGCGAAAAGGTTCATCTCTGATCTGTTTCTAGATAAAGAGAATGTGTGTGTGCGTGGTTGAGAGGCAAATCTTGAGGAAAACGTCTCCCAGTTGACATGTGAAACAATAACCAGCGCACTGACTACAGAGCCATTTTTTGGTTTCAAGCAGCTGTTATTGAAGGCTAAAGCACTGTGAATATGGCTCCATCCAGAACAATAACCATGAGTCTTACTGAACACACACCCTTTCAGGCCTATAAAAGCTCAAATCATATTAACATAACTGCTATTAAGTGGCATGTTTCTAGCCAACTTGATGAACAGATAATTTGATTTGAAGTATCTGCTTTTGGCCTGTTAATATGACAATGGATGGAAACCATATGGCCTGTCTGTGGTTTCAGTGTGCCTTGTTAATCTATTCACTTGCTCTCCCTCTTCCTCTTCCTCTTGCTCATAATCCTGATCCTGATCTTATTTCTGTTCCTGTTGGGATGACTGTCTCCTCTCCCTTTGCCATATATAAAAAGTAGGATAATGTTTATTTTATTTATTTTTTGAAAATAAGGAGGAACAGTGACGCACTTTGGTTGATTGAATTCATAATGCGTTGATCCTAAACATTAGCCTGACAAATAATGAGAGAGAGATCTCAGGGTGAGTGATCTTGTTACTGTTGTAGAATCTGGGTTCAGTCAGAGGTCATCATCTTTTGGTTATGTGTCAAAATGTCATTGTAATGAATGGACATGGGTGCACAAGCATGCATAGCCATTAATATTTACTAATACACTTATCATGCCTAATCTGAATAAATTATGACTTGAGCACGTATAAGATTTTCAAAGATTACATTTATATTTCGCTGCTTACTCTCACTGATGAGGCTTAATTGCATTTTGAAGGTTTTTTTTGCGTGTATGTGTCTTCATTATAATAAATCAGAGCACAGTCAGGTTCTTTTATCTTCAGAAGAGCTGATATTAACCCTCTGGTTGGCTGGCTGTCAGCTCCTACATAGGCCGGCTGCAGCAACTCTTACATTGGTTTGCACCTGACCTATTACCTTGTCCACCATGAGAGGAAAAAAAAAGGTTAACCGGAGGCCAACATCTTTCTTTCATTTGTCAAATGAATTATCCTGAGCTTCTGATTGTCTGACTATTAACCTTACTAAATTTAATTTTACAACAACATAACAATTAAAAGCATTTTATAGAGCAAACAGGTAAAAAAACAATGTGGGATCAGGTCTTTTTTTTTAGTCAGTAGATCACAGATTCAAGTCAGTAATTCATAATGGACAGAGACAGGTGTGTGTGTGAGAGAGATGGAGAAGAGTGTGTATCGGTCGGTCTGTCTGTCTGTCTGTCAATCTGTCTTAATCCAGTAATCTAACAGTGTGTCAATCATCTGTCAAGGCTCTGGTTTTCTGTCATCAAGTGCAATTGATGTGTGAGGATTTGACGAGAAAGAGCAATCACACTCGCACCTTAGACTAGAGCAGTCACTGTCAGAGTTCACTCTTCTTTAGAAGGTTGAAAAGAGCTAACATTTATACAAGTTAATCCTGAAGCGAAAAAGGGTTTGATTGACAAGCGATACGCTGGCCTTCTGAGTGACTGCTGCCCATACTTCATTGTGTCCCTTCTGTAAAGAAACCATGTAAGTAAGATGCTTCACCTCTATGCAATGGGGTTGCATTTACTGAGGTTTAAAATATATGCTACCAGTTCTGAAATGATTGGGCAGAAATTATGTTCAGATTGTCTTTAGCAGTTGATTTCCTTGGCTTAATAATTATGTGCTTTAGTGACTAAATCAGCCAAAAAATAGGGAAGAGACCTTGTTTTTTAGAATTTGGCAGGTTTTGAAAATGAGCTGGAATAAGATGCAGGAAGTAGTCTGATTTTTGACAGATGTGCAATTGTTTCTGATGTGCTCTAAAATGAGCCAATGAGATTCAGCTAAACTTTGTTTCATGCCTTTAAAAAAGAGAGACCGTTCTGTACTCTTTGCAAAGTGTGAGTGTGTGGATCTGTGTGCTACAAGAAAGTCTTTGCTAAAATGTTCATGTTGACTAAATATTTTAACAATAAAAAAGTATAAGGATTCCTGATCACCTTCCCAAAAAGTTATTTATCTGGGTGCTGCTAATGTAAACGAATGGGGAGTGATCACAATAACCCAGATCAAATATACCATTGTGTTAAGGGAAATGCAAAGCAGTCAGTCAGTCAGTCATTTTCTGGGCCGCTTGTCCTAATTAGAGTCCAAGCTGGAGTCCATCCCAGCTCACACAGGGCGAAGGACGGGGACACACCCTGGACAGGTCGCCAGCCCATCGCAGGGAGAAATGCAAAGCAGTAACCTGTGATAAACAGAAGTAAACTTGACCCAAAATTCTATCCTATTAGTTTTAGGTAAAAGCACTTGCATCTGGTCACTCAGCCCGTGTTTGAAATTTAACTACAACCAGCTCAAGGGTGAAACACTTCTTCTTCTTCTTCTTCTTCTTCTTCTTCTTCTTCTTCTTCTTTTTAAAAAATTTTTTTTTTTTTTTAAACACAAATCTGCAAATAATGAATTGTGCTTTCAAGAAATAATAATGTTCACTTACAGTGTGTGGCCTGGAATGTTGGTCCACACAAAGTCAGAATTAAAATTTTATTTCTGTATTTAAAAACAAAATATATTGTAAAAAACCTGCTTTGAAATAAGTATAAAATTGTTAATAAATATTATATTTTCTCCAGCAATGAAGGTTTAAAAGGCCCCAGAGGGCAGTGGACAGTTGGACAGTTAAACAGAAATAAAAATATATTTAGGACTTCTTAAGACTCTTGCAAAGCTCTCATGCAAAGCTTGTTTCTGAATGTGGGCAGAAGCCTTGCTAACTTACACCCAGAGGCTGCAAGCTGCTGTCCCCGTTATCCAATGCATGGCATACCCTAAGCTGTTCCCAGCTTCCAGTGCGAAGTAGTGATGGGCCTGCTTCCTGGGGTCCATCAACAAATCCTGAAACAAGGAGCAGAGATGACTAGAGTCCAACACAGAACCCTACTAGAAAGCCTACTGCTGTTAGATGGGTGCCCAGAGGGGTATTGCTGATGATTTGCTCTGGATGTTTACCTGCTTGTGTGTCTTTACTTGGCACAACTGCAGTGACTGTTTAGCCAATGAAGGTGCAGGATGAGTATGAGGAGAAGCTCACCTCTTAAAAGAAGAAAAAAGCCCTTCATGTTAAAAGGTGACAGGCTGAGCATCAACTATACTGCATACCCTCTTCTGAGGATAGCACATTTTGAAGAGGCATATTGAAAAAAAGACACAAAAAGGCTTCAGAAACTTCAAGAGAAGTCTGAGTATTTGCTCAGCTTAGACATGTTCAATTTAACAATATAAAGCTTATAAGCAAAATTATGAATGAGGTTAAAAACAACTTGGCTCAGCTGAAAGCAAGGCTAAAAATAAATAAGCTCAGCAATGCTCTGCTCTGATTTATTAATCTCTGTTAATCTTGGCCAAAATAGATTTTTTCCTCATTCAGATGAAGCCTCGTTTTATCTCCCCCTATTAATTAAAAGGGTGTGTATATGTGTGCACATGACAGAGAGTGAGAGCGAGAGAGAAGGGGTGAGAAAGGGAGCAAGTGCTAATCTTTATTAATTGGAATTTCTAGGCCACTGAGTTGCTGAAGGGCTTGTTATAAAACATTCTCAACACAGAACAAGACCAGCCATTTCTCAATAATGAATTAATTAATTCCAGTAAGCTTTGACACACACAGCTTATTAAACTTCCATTAAGCAGAAGAAATCTAAGTTATGATTTTATAAAGTTACTTGGCGAATAGTCAGTTTAAACATCATCTTACACTTTAGCACCACAGCGACCACTTTAAGTACATATCTTTAGGCCTCACTTATAGAGATTTCACTTATGTCTGTGATGTTTTACCATTTTTTCCCTCTGTGTTCCTTCAGGGTTCCATTCCTATTGCTTTTTTTTTTTTTTTTTTTTTTTTACACTTTTTTAGCAGCAGTATGTAGCCCCAGGCTGCTCTAATATAACTAGATATTTGATTTTTTTTTTTTTTTTCGTTCATAATTATTTTTTTGGCTTTTTCCCCAAATTTCTCCCCAAAGACATTATGTTAATTTCATACATGTGTTTTTTCTTCAATTTAGGGCAATTATAGCCTTATGTTAATCTTAACGTGAGAAAAGTGCAATCATTTCATTTTAAAATCCTGTACGTTTGTAACAATTGTGGATATGAGGACATTTTGGAAAGAATCACTGGTGTAATGGTAAGGATATCATCTCCAATGTGTAATATATGTGCCCCCCACCCCCATTTAAAAATGGCTCTTCTGTGATGGAGTGGGTAGCATTGTTGTCCATTAGCAGTAAGGGGTCCACGGGTGACCTGGGTACTTTCTATGTGGAGCATGGATTCCTCTAGGTTCTCTGGTTTTCATCCTACTGTCCAAAAACGTACATCAGAACGACTGGAGATGCGAAATTAGTACCTCTTTTCTCTAAAAGTTTACCATTAACCATTGGTTCTCTCACCAGCCTTTAGTGAAAGTGAAGTGAATGTGACTTTTTGTTATTGTGAAGCACAGCACAGCAGACGGTGAACCACAATGAAATTACACCGCTGCATTTTACCTATACACAGCTATTGAAAGCGAACTGGGAGCAGTGACAGGGACAGTACCTTGCTCAAGGGTAACTCAAGGCAACCTGTGGGTCTAGGATTCGAACCCACGACTTTCTGATCCTGGGGCCAATTCCCTAACCACTACGTCTCTGAAAACTGATTTGAGAATTGCTGCCAAAACCAAATTATGGCTCACATCAGATTCATAAGAAGCTTTATTATAATATATATTTCCTGTCTCTGTTTCCTATCTCTATGCATACATGCACACAAATAATAAGTATTAATCCTATGCTTAAAGGGAGGAACTTTAAGCAGTTGCAGAGAAAACATAGACATCTTTACTTTATGTGCGTCCTAGATGAAACTTAAAATAAGCAGACAAACTCATTTACATGCACTGACCTTGTTCTGTTTATTTTAATATGCATGAAGTGATATAGAGAAGTAATGAGAAGGCTGTGATGAAAATGAACTAGTAAGGGAGTTCTTAAAATTGACTCATGGATGCCTGTTTAAGATAAAAGAAGGGGGGATTTGTGAAAACTAAGAATAAGAAAATAAAGCTATTTGTATCTTTTAAAACATATATGAAGTGTTTTTTCAAAGCAGCTAAACATTTATTATTTTCCAATGATTTAATTAGTGGTTTCTTTTCTTTGATCATTTCTTACAGTGTAAGAGACAAGGAGAATTATCTATCTATAAAATTGTTTATTCTAATTTAAGGGCAACATATACTGACGGTTATGTTTCTTTATTATGAATTCAAATTTCATTATGGATTAGCATAGCATTAGTCTGTAGCAGCCTAGCCTAGCGGTGTGTGTGTCTGTGTGTGTGTTGTAACATGTAACATGTAAACATATTTATTAAAGAAAAAAGGTTTCAGGTAAAGTTAATGAAATTAACTATGAAAAACTTTTTTTTTTTTTGCCCCCATAGGTCAGTAGGTGTTCTGACTTAAGAAAGAATTAATTATGTTTTTTGCACTAGTCATAGGTTAAGGCTGTCTTTCAAATTCTTGAAGCTGAAATCATTTTCCTGGTAATAGTGTAAGTGTAATGTGGTAAATGATAGATAATATGAGTTCAATGAATCATAACAGAGCTTCAATTGCACTGAGGAACAGAATGAAAGAAATGTAAAGGTCAGTGCTCATGCTATTCATCCACTGAAAATATGAACCTTTTTGTTAGCTTTCATTTGAGATTTTATGCTTAGGATTACTTTGGGCCTCAAATTGCTTTCCTTTTTTCCTGTCTCAGAAATAACTTTGACACCTTCACATCTTTTAGACCCATAGTACTGAGTTTTCACAGTGAAAAGAAGCAAGTGAAGCTTTTTGTTTGCTTTCCCCTCTTCCTCATGTCTCTCAGTAATGAAACCTTTAAGTGTTGTTTCTCTGATGGTGGCAGTTATTGTGGTCTACAAATTCTTGTATTGTTGTTGCACATTACATTGATGTTGGGGCAGTGGTGGCCTAGTGGTTAGGGAGTTGCCCCTGCATCGGAAGATTGTGGGTTCGATTACCTCACAAGTAGGTTGCCCTGAGGTACCCTTGAGCAAGGTACCGTCCCCGCCACTGCTCCCCGGGCGCTTTCAATAGCTACCCACTGCTGCATGGTGTTTGAGTGCATGGGTTAAATGCAGAGGTCCAATTTCGTTGTGGTTCACATGTGCTGTGCTGTGACCTCGCAATGACATGGGTTGTCACTTTCACTCATGTTCCCTTGTCTTGCCTTTTCTTATGCAAATTGATTATCTTATAACTAATCTCATCAGAAATTTCTATCTATATTGTAAAATATTCAAAATATATAGAAATGGTCTTGATTAAATGATTAATGAGATTGGTATCGTGAAAGAAACAAGAAATTTGTTTTCATTGTATTATAATTCTTGCCGCCATATTAAAGGATAGAAATTTGTATGATAGCTAAAATTTGGATAGTTATTTGTGAATGTAAGTGTCTTTTATGATACACAAAAGTAAAAGTGCATAAATATGTTCTGTTTTAATATATCTGCTTAAGGTTAATTCTTCTTCTTCTTCTTCTTCTTCTTCTTCTATTGGCTGCTCCCATTTAGTGTTCACGACAGCAGATCATCCGGTCCTCTGCGCTTTCCTCATTCACACCAACCACTTGCATGTCCTCTCTCACCACATCCATAAACCTCTTCTTTGGTCATCCTCTTTTCCTCTTGCCAGGAAGCTTAATCTTCAACACCCTTCTCCCAATATAATCCTTATCTCTTCTCTTCTCCAAACCAAAGTAACCTTGCTTCTCTAACGTTGTCTCCAAAACGTCTAACCTGAGCTGTCCCTCTAATATAATTATTTCTAATCCTGTATTTCCTCGTCACACCCCAAAAAAATCTCAGCATCTTTAACTCTGACACCTCCAGCTCTGCCTTCTATCTCTTCATCAGCGTCACAGTCTCCAACCAATATAACATAGCTGGTCTCACTACCTGTAAACCTTTCCTTTTACTCTCTCTGGTACCCATCTGCCACAGATCACTCCTGCCACTCTTCTCCACCCATTCCAACTTGCCTGAACTCTCTTCTTCACCTCTTTTCTGCACTCACCATTACTATGAGAAAGTAAACAGCTATATTAAACATTACATTACATCACCTTTGTGTCCAGTACTGGTTATATGCATATCTCTTTTTGTCATTTTCTAAGAATATTTTAAATAATTTATGATAAACGATGGCATTTGTCCAATATCGTTACAGAATTCAATACATACAGTATCAATACTGCTTTGGAATGAAACTGTAGGAGTGTGTCATACTCCCATGGACTCTAAGTAGAAGGTGATGTGGAGGAAATGTGAAGGAACAGGCTTTTAACTGGGAATTAAGCTGGATAACTGGTTTGAAGCAGAAATCTGACATTCTTCTGTCAGCCAAAAACATTTTTTTTTCAGTTAAACAGCTATTAATTACTTTCATGCTAAGAGAAGAGGTGATGAGTCACAAGCAGGTAAGAGGAGATGTAACAAAGCAAGAACTGGTATATCATGAGTGTTAAACAACCAAAGTAGGAACTTTAAAAAGAAAAGAAATGATCCATATTCAGCTGCTCAATACCACACTAGAGCCCCAGATCCATCACTACAAACTCTCAGTAAGATCAGACGTGAGCCTTTGATAACTGAACACAATTCTCTTACTTGATGAGTAAATTTGATATTGGCAACAATTAAGCCAACAGGAAAATTGGCATGAAAACCCAATTCCGCTTCCTTAGTAAGATAAGTGCAGTTACTAGGCAGTATATCTGTCAGTACAAGAGCTAATATGACTGCATTTTATTAGCTTCTGCTTTCCCTCAGAGATGAGTGAGCTGATCGTTATGGGTGCTAAAACTCTTTAATGTCATGTCTCTGTATCCACACCTAAAGCACAATTTAGCCTTGTGCTAACGGGATAGGACAAACATGCTAATTACTCATTAGCATATGTGCAGCTGTGCTCCTTCTTTACTGCACCAGTTGCACTCAGTGGGGTGCTGGAGGGTTCAAGCTATGTGTTGGAATGAAATAGAATAATCGAATAGTATTGTCTTTAAGTACTTACATAAACACACATACACAATGATTTTCAATCCTATTTCTGTTATTTATAAGTTCTGCACAGCTGCCGCCGCCTTCTTTCTATCATTTTCTTTTTCTCAGAATATTATTCTGTCTTTTTTTATCATATGATAAACCAGTTGCAATCATGGCAATGACACACAGCCAAAAGTGATTCACGTTATACTGTCTCTGCAATAAAGCTTAAGAACCTGCTTTATTAAATATGATTCTGTTTTCTGAGTTTTTTTTTTCTTCATTGTTTGTTTATTGTTTTCCCCATTTCAGCTAACATGCAGACAATACAAAAGCCCTTTAATGTATAGGTTGCTTGATGGCAGATTCATTGGTCCATTATAATTTGAAATATGTTGCAGATGTGACGGGTAAACTGGGTAATTATGAGGTATTTCCATTGCTTTTGTACTGAACAACAGAGTCTCCGATGCGGCACTCTTGAAGTTTTGAACAGCATGATAAAGAGTACTGAGAAAACATCAGCACAGAATCAGTAAGATTAGGTCAACATGATATGCAGTAAGGAATGAGAATCTTTAGGCCAAAACCATCATAAAAGGTCTGCTGCAGCAGAGCTGTTGCGTTAAAATCTAAGTGTCTGATAATTCTGAAGGCGTGAAGCTTTGATGTTTACAGTCTTAATATTAAATAAATGTAGCTGACTGAGGATCAGATTTGAGGATTTTGGCTACTTGTCTCATAGTGGAAGAAAAGTGCACATCCATAAAGCTCTAGAAAAGCCCTAGACCAAACAGCTAAACTCAGCTCATTCCTGCTTGGGTAGAGCATTGTACAAGTACACACTTGATTAATATTGCATGAGTCCATAAATGAGTCCATAAATTAGATCATCATTAACTCTGTATTACAGATTCTCTTAGTAAGAGATTGGTGGTTGTTTTTGCCATCACAGATTTTACTTCTCATTTATTGTCTTTTATTTTTTTATTAAATAAAAATTGCATTTTTAATAGAATTAGAATTAGAAAATGGCTCCAGTTAAACTTATCAATTTTCTGACAAATTGATAAATAGAACAGGAATCAGAGATGATTATTTC
This sequence comes from Hepsetus odoe, assembly GCA_017165825.1. Lineage (NCBI taxonomy): Eukaryota > Metazoa > Chordata > Actinopteri > Characiformes > Hepsetidae > Hepsetus > Hepsetus odoe. Next base: position 7,948,636 of record CM029370.1, read on the forward strand.
TGATGCGTAAGATTTGTGTTGTAGTGATAATACAATTTTTCATTCATCGTCCCTTTAAGAAGTAAGGATGTGTGGAGTAAATTTCTTAAAGTATTTGTAATAAATAAAAAAATCCCCAGGCTTTTAGGTACACTTGAACACAGTTTTTGAAGGAACTCGGCTGGTAGGTTGTACCCAAACATCTTGGAGAACTAACCACAGATCTTCTGTGGATGTAGGCTTCCTCACATCCTTCTGTCTCTTCATGTAATCCCAGATACACTCGATGATGTTGAGTGTTGAGATCAGGGCTCTGTGGGGGCCAGAAGAATTGATGCTGGTTTGAAGGCAAAAGGTAGTAACACCAAATATTGATTTGATTTAGATTTTTCTTTTGTTCACTCACTTTTTGCATTTTGTAAATTGATAAAAATAAATGATCATTATTTGTTTACAGCATTTTTTCCACACCTGCCTAAAACTTTTGCACAGTACTGTAATTTGAAGATATGAAATCCTTTTGCATTGGGAATCTCTCCTTTGTTTGTGCAGTCTTTCTATTGCTTCTAGTTTCTGACACATTTTTATGGGTGGGAAAATCTTAGAAGAAGCTGTGACCCTCAGGCCATTTTTCTGTTTTTTTTCCCCTTCCTTTCTTTTTTTTTTTCTCTCAGACCAGGATTATTTACCCTCAGAGTTTGGTAGATTAGGTCAAAAGTATGAAAGCTGTTTTTGAGCCTGAGAGTGGTCCGGAAGATTATTATCAATAATAAACAGATTCTGTTGTTAACTGCCAGAAATTTGAAAAACCAAATAATTAGTAATTTATTGCAATATATAATTTAGTAAAAAATCGTGTTGCATGTAAGTGTACAATTGATCCACCATTTTTAAGACATTGCCTCATATGGGAAAATCAGTGGTAATATCTTGCCCTGATTCAGTATTCGGGCATTGGTGAAATTGCTTGGAATCACCAGCCATCTATGAAAATGACTTGTTTCTACTAATTATGCTTTCAGCAGACATTGCAGCTTTGCCAAAAAATAAAACTCTAAGTTTAGGAGTCCATTTTTGGGATACAAAACCTACCATATAATAGCGTTTGTACTGTTGCATTCCTAATGGCTGATACACTGCTCAGAAATTGCACCATTGCCTGTTTCTGGATGCTGTCATGCTCTAAAGTGAAATATTCTCTTGAGGTCATTTTTTCCCTCCCCTATGCTCACATGCAATCAGTCTATCTATGTTGTTCTGTACTATGCCAAAATGATATGTTGGAATGCAACCCAGTGTTAAACTTTGACCTTTACCCCATGGCAGGGTGTCTGCTGAATAATCAGGAGGCGTTTGATTGGCATAAGCCGGAGCCGTATGTCATATCAATATGACCTCAGGCAGAAAGAAGGTCACACACTGTTGAACATGCTCAGACACTCTCTCACACACACACACACACACACACACACACACACACACGCACGCGCATATGCACACACACATCCAAGTACCACATCAGACATGTTGCTCTGTCAGTGTTAACCTGCCTGTTCACCAGCTCTGTTGATACTGTACCTTTCTGTGCTAATATTGTATGATTTATTGATTAATGATATCTTCACTAAAACATGATCTTATATTCCTTTTGCAACAAATGTCTATTAGGTTGAACAATGTCTTTATTTTTATTTTATATATATATATATATATGAGTTTTAATGTACTGGGATACATTGGTTCCCTGCTGGTCTATTTGATCTGGCCAGTTGTGCCTCATAGTGGTTGATTGAGAGGCCACTTACTGTACCTCTACACAGAACCAGCTCATTATCTTTAGATCCAATTTAGATCTTGTCTAACTAATTGGTCAAGTTTCCAAACGTGTTTCATCCCCCATTCTTTTCTCTACATTTGTAACAGTGGAACATTGTCCCAGTAACTGAATGTTACTCCATCTAATAATTTCTCTTTCTGATTAATTACTATGGGAACAGCTTGTCAGTATTTAAAAAGTGAGCTTTTTGTGTAGACTGATTGCCTGATGTTGGAAATTTAAGAGTCCTCATCCTCTGTCGGATTGATTGCTTAATACATGACAAATGGGCCTCTAAATTGCTGCTCAATCCAAAGAGGATTCATTCTAGCTTTTATTTATTTATATTCATTGAAATCTTTTATCCAAATTATTTACTTAAATCATTTCATGACAATTGTACAATATAACTATTTATACTAAGAGCATATGAAAGGCTTAACTAATGTTTGTCAAGATTAAAATTGTGTTGCTCTGTGAAAGTGGGATCCTGTCAAGTGTGTGTGTGTGTGTGTGTGTGTGTCTGAATTCCCTTATCTGCACCCAGACTGCTAAGCAGTCATTAATCTCACTGAATGAATGACTGACTGACCCTCACCAGGCCTCTGCTGCCACCCACACAGGCAGGCATGCCCACAACACTCAAAATGATTAGTGTCAACTGTACTCCAAACCATGACAAAAATATGTAACAGTCATGTTTGATGTTTGTATTTTGCTACTTTGCAACTGGATTTTTGTAATGACAGAAACTGCATCAGCGGCTGCATCTTAAGTTTACTTAACTGTTTTAAGAGTGCAGTTTGTCTGATGCTTAGAGGTGGATGTAATCTCCTAGGATTTATTTGCAACATTAGTCTTGAAGAACATTTGTGTTCTTCATTAGCTTTAGTACAAAACTATAGAAGCCAGCGAATAAACTTGAGGCAAGTTGGCAGATCAGTCATGAGGAAAATTGTATCTGATTTTCTTATCTGATGGCAAAAACCTTAATTTGCCAGGCTTATTAGATTTTATGGCTTATAATGCAATTACATGGAAAATAATGCAGGCAGCTTGACTCTTAAGTTATGGGATAAAAAAATGAAACGCTGGACCTACTTATGCATCATTGGGGTTTGCGCTGGATACCGTTCCATGAGTAAATTGAATCCAGTGTATTAATGTTTCACAAAGGCTTTATACACACTATAACTCATATGCATAGTAGGCAGGACAACTGTTCATCCGCAAACATATTTAAACTTGATTGCTGTGGTTTAATGGATCTGACATGGATTTGGTACTTCAGTTTTGTCTTGTTTTCAAGCCTGGTGAGATGTTACCTCCTTAACATAGAATGGAAAATTACTTCTTTATGAAACACAGAGGACAAACCACATTGCATGAATCATTACACGCACACACGTGCGCACACAGAAACAGGAGGTCTGTTTCAATACCTATTTTCTTTCTGCTGTATAATTCTCTTTCCATTTTCTCTGGCCTCTTCCTTTCAGGTGAGTTTGTTTTTGAAAATTTAACCAATGTTTTGCTTTTTGGTACTATCTGGAATAAAGCAAACATCTGTGAATCCTGTGTAGATTCATTTCATTTTTCACCAGGTTACAGTGCAGTAAGATTTGTTTTTCTTTTTGACTACATTGTTGGATGTATGGAAAGGTGCTTAACTTAATAGAACTACATGTGTTTGTCTCTTCAAACTGTCGTAAAAAGTGCCTGGATATTCAGTTGCATTATGGTTCAAGACTACCAGAGATGTGTTTGAATACTTCCTGCGATTATAGAAATAGTTCACCCCTGAAACACAGTTATGCCAATTAGTATTAAACTGACAAATTCAAAAGGAAAGTTCAGCAGACTTTTTATATTCCATACACTATCCACCAAGTCTGGAAGGGAAAGGGGTAAGGGTTCCTCTAAGTTATGTGAAGCCAGGCGCTTCATTTTTTGAACGGCCATTAAGGCAGCATCATTGGACAGTTCAATAACTCATGAGTAGCATGAGGACAAGGACCAGTTGTGTTCTTTTAGACTTTACATCTACAACTGGGGTAGCAGTGGCCTAGTGGTTAGGGAGTTGCCCCAGATCAGAAGATTGTCGGTTTGATTTCCTCACGAGTAGGTTTCCCTGAGGTACAAAGTTTGTACCCTTGAGCTAGATATTATCCCAGTCACTGCTCCTCGGGCGCTTTCAATAGCTGCCCCCTGCTGCACGTGTGTGTATGGGTAAAACGCAGAGGTTGAATTTCATTGTGTTGTTCTGTGCTGCGTTTCACAATGACAAGGGCTGTCACTTTCACTTAACTGTGGCACGATTGAGAGCCAACTCTCAGGCAATGGCAAAATTCAAAGCTCCTTTTAAGTCTTCCTCTCCTTTTTCCAATGATTAAAAATTAAATAAACAAGTAAATTAATTAGAAGGTTTAAAACTCCTTTTATTACTGATAAGTGTTTGAGAGTTTGTGTCTGTGTAGGCCGACGTCAATAATGTCTTATTATCGACATTCTGTCTGTGACCGTGGGAGACACTGCTAATACCCTGGCCTTTTGAGAATGAAAGCTGGACAAGTGCAGTCTTGTTTGGTGAATGTAACTGATTCTAGTCCTCAGATTGGGGTACATTCACCACTCTGGCAGTTTTAAAATCACTGCAGATTCCTCAGTATTAAACAACATTTATTATGCTGAAGATGTCCCAGTGAAGGGCTAAACTCTTACAGCAGTTTAATGATCATTCAGTAGAAAATTATTGGTGGAAAAATAAATTGTGCACATATTGTCAAAGTCAAATTTGAAAAATCTAATTGAGCATGTTTTTGGTTTTTTTGTCCAGTTTGTCCATTTTCACTTTCAGATTTATCTGTCTAGTAATATTTATCAATGCATTTTCACATTCCTAATTCTCAGGTGGCAACATTTGTATTGTTATTTCAAAACTTGCAGTTTTGCTGATATGCTTTGGCCTGATGCTTGATGCTTTATTTTGTGAAAAGGTATCCTGCAGTAATTATAGGTGTGAAGCAGTTATCATGGGTCTTTCATACTCTCAACTCATAAGTTGCTTTGTTTTATTAATGAGCTTAATTAAAACCCTGCCTGGGGTCTGAAAGCAGTCAAGATGCTTGAATCTGGTGCTTGTTCACTTCCTGCTCATCATTTTTTTTTCTTTTTTTAATTAATAAATTAGATAGCATGTTGGTGTCAGACAGTTTTTGGCTGGGATAAGGTGACAGCAATGAATAATTAGTCTTTTGATTTTAGTGAACTCCAGACTGTTCTTTCAAGGAGCAATTAATTATTAGCTCGTTTCCATATTATAAATCATTCATAGTGTAATTTCCTAAAAGTTAGCATGTGTGAGAGAGGAGACATATTTGTTGTTTTCTATCCCACTATTTTTAAATTTAATAATGAACAGAAGCAAACTTATAGCATCTATAACTGGTAATGATGTATAAAATTTAAAGGTGTTATACCTTGTCCTTTACAGCTGAGACGTGTAAGCAGACACTGTCAAGACTTGCCTAGGAGACAGGGGTCATAGGTCTTTTGAAAGAATGTCAGTGTGCTTATGGGATTTCTTTTTCTAAGGCTGTTTGATGTTAATTTGGCAGTGTTAACTATAGTAACCAAAGAGATATGTAGTGTGGTTGCATGTATGTGAATAATCTATAATGTGACAAATTTTGTAAATTAGTATGCATATAGAGAAAAAACGTTTCCCTCACTGCAATTAATGCCAGGCTGGGAAAATGTTTTTACTAGCTTCGCTTTCATTTGGTTTTTCAGAACAGATAACATCATCATTTACAGCATTTAGCAGACACTCTTATCCAGAGCGACTTACAATTCCTGATTACAGGGACAGTCCCCCTGGAGCAACTTTGGGTTGAAGGTTTTGCTCAGGAACCCAGTGGTGGTAGTACTAGAGGTGGGATTCGAACCTCAATCAAATCAAATAAAATTGGATTTTCACATCATGCTCTCAGTATCTGTTGTGACTCCTTGTGCAGCAGTTACTCCATCTAATAATTTCTCTTTCTGATTAAACACTAGATGATGTTTCATTTATATCGGAATGATTCATGTAGCAGAATGGCTCTTTTTGGAATTCTGCATCTGTCATCTATTGGCCTTATATCACAATATTGATAACGAAGTGCTATTTTAGGATGGGATCAGCATGAGAATAAGGACATGCGGTCTAACCTATAGATCTATGCCAAATGATGCAGAACTGTAGAGAGAGGCAGTGACCCTTTCTGCTGTGGGATTGAAGATTGAGGCTCTGGAGAGAGACTCCAGCCACTGAAAAAAAAACATGTGTATGCATGTTTATAAGAAATTCTGAACCTCTAGCCTGCCAAAGCTACTGGCCTAACTGATGGCCATCACCACAGGAATTCCCACTCCTGCTGAATTTACAAATTGGAATGCATTTGCATGATTTTAGCTTCAAAAAGGAAATCTCAAAATTGAAGTCTTCAAGGCCAACATCCACAGCCAACGTCTATGGGATGCACAATTGAGGGTAGGAGTTGGTTTTAGGCTTGTCTCAGAGGTGCTTGTGTATGTATAGTTGTTCCAGTGTTGGTTTCCTGATCATGTTACTCAATAGTGAATCGTTCGCTGTGAGAACAGCAGGCATGTTGTTCCAATTAAAGCTTTTCGTCTCTGGAGACATTTACTGTAGACCACAGGCTCCTGAACACATAAAGCGGCACCAGAGTTTAAGATAACTACCACACTGGGACTTCTTTCCCACTTTGGTGTCTTTTACCATGTAAACTCAGTCTGGGTTCAGCAAGTTCACACAGCAGATATTTCAGTATTCAGTAAGTCCGTTTCTGCCACACAGTAAATGAAACTCTCTACACTCTGTTTAAAGCAGAATATTTTTTCAAATATTTCTCTCATATATTATTTAAAAGCTATTCACTGTATAATTACTAATATGTAAATATTATATAATGTAAGTATATTTGAATAAAACTATAGAACAAGCAGTGATTCCAAAAACTCAATTTTTGAGGCTCAGAAACAAAAATGACATGTGGCAGTAATGCACCTCCTAATTACACAACATGGTGGATAAAGTGCTCTTAAATGATCCCCTAGGGAGGAGGCAAAAAGCCCTTTCTGCCCTGTGCCACCCACTCTACCCACTGTGCCCTGTTTATATCAGAGCTGTTAAAATGAACACTCTGAATGTGATGTTTCTGAAATGAGCTTTGATTATGAAAAGTGTACACGCAGTAAGTCCTTAGATCAAAGAGTTAATTTAATACAGTGCAACACTGCACAAAGCCTGCATAAACTGCAGTTTATTTTTGAAATCAATTTTAATACAGAATTTAATGAAGTCTGAATTTACACTCGCATTGTTGTAGTAGTTTGGTGTAAGAAATAACTTTAGAGGAAATTTTATTTCAAGGAAAGAGGTTAAAATTACATTTCAGAATAGTGGGGAGTGCAAAAGAGAGGCGAAGGGAAAAAAAGTGCAGACAGGTTGGAATGAGTGGAGAAGGGTTGCAGGAGTGATCTGTTAGAAGGAAGTCTCAGTCTCAGCAAGAAGGAAAGGTTGCTGAGATTTCTGTTGCAAATGAAAAGGATGGACAGGAATCAAAAGTAGTACTTAATATAGACAGCGAAGCTTGGAAGATTTGGAGACCAAGTTGGAGAAGCAAGATTACGTTGGTTTGGACATGTACAAAGGAGAGACAAGGATTATTTTAAGAGAAAGATGTTGAGGAGAAGAGGAAGGCCAAAGAGGAGGTTTATGGATGTGGTGAGAGAGGACATGCACACGGTTGGTTTGAAAGAGGGAGATGCAGAGAACTAGAAGAAATGGAAACTGATGTTCTGCTGTGAAGTCCCCTAAATGGGAGCTACTGAAAAAAGTTACATATCGGTACTAATATGAACAGACAAGTAACAAATTAGGAAAACAACACAAAGTTGCTTGTTGGAGCTGTATTGGAGGGATGGAACACCGTTCTTATAGAAAGTATTTTTTCAGCTGGTGTTTTCTGCACATTGCCCCAGAATTACTTTTTACAATCTCTGACCCGTGCATAATATTTTACACTGAACTTTAAATTATGCATTCCTTTTTATAATGACCCCTACTATGATGTCTCTCTCTGTATTTAAGGAGAAACCGGTAACATCTCACTAATACATGGGTATCACAGTTTATGCATTTGTGCATAACTGTGTGCATTTGATCACAATTATTTATTAATCTATTTACTGATCTCTTCCACAAAGATCTAAATGCACATGCCACTTCAGTTGCTGTTCTTGTTCAAACACTAGCCAGTTAAACGACTGAACCTTTTTTGGTGCTACATTTTTTTCCAATTTTTGCTTTCATCCATAATCAAAATGAACCGTGCCTCATCTGTTTCTAACACTTACCATATTGCATGGCAGCATGTCTTGATGTCTGTATGTGATGGCTTTAGGATGGAGAACATGGAGATCTTTTGACCCAGACATTTCAAAACACAGCAACAGTATTTTTCTTACTCTTTTTGTCTCACTCTTCCTTCATACTTTCTTCACACACTTCGGTTTCGACTTCTTCTTTCGGCTGCTCCTGATAGGGGCCGCCGCAGTGGATCAACCATTTCCACACAGACACTCAGACAAAAAGCTTTTTTTGGGGAGATGACCCCTCACTTCTCTACAGGAAGTTCCTCTGTGGACACACCCGCTGAGAGCAAAGTGGGAAAAGAGCCAAACTCACACACCCACACTAGGTCAAGGGAGGAAGGCTGGAACTTACACTACAGCACAGCATGTATTTATAGACAGAGAAAGAGCTCCTCAGCCATGCAGTCGCCAAACAAAAAAAAAAAAAACCAGATAGAGATGGATGGAGGCACTTTTGATAGGTGCCTTACCTGTGTTCTTTCATGATATTGGTGGGTCAGTCCAGAATTAGAGGACAACTAAGGCATCAACAATACTGTTAAAATGTATCTTTTTGTTTAGAATATTCCCTTACTTATGTAAGACAGATACTAAACCATCAAGTTCCTAGATTCATCCAGCTCAGCATCAGGGACGCACTTTTTGAGATGCTTTAATTATTGGCTGCTATGCTTGGGGCAACCCTGTAACCAATATTCAAAAAAAAAAAAATAAAGCATATTTTAAAATATTGTTTAAAAAATATCGAAAAGCTAAGGTCAATTAGGATAAATGACATAGCAACAGGACTGAAATCAGAGTAAAAGTCATGCACAAAGTAACTGGGTCTGATAGATACTTTTGATAGTATTATTATGATATTTATGTGAATAATAAATACCTAGGAACAGAGGAGTGTGTATTTAATGTTTGATATCATTAAATAAACTTTTAGGTTTTACTGAGTTTAATACTATTTTACCTTTTTATTTTTCCAATGAATGATCAAGATGAGTAGGAAAGATTCAAATGAACACAAGTTGGAACACATTTACATGCATATTTACAGTAGATTAAAGATGGTCGCTTCTGAGTCAAAGTATATATTTACACTTTCATAACAAAAATAGTCGATTTCTAAAGTATTTCAACCGTTTTATTGGAAATGTAAGTGGATCATGGAAAAAGTGTGACGAAAGAAAAATGCAACTCTCAGGGTTGTTTGAGAGTTTGGCTTTTGCTTTCCACCACTATGTTTATATTTTGTGTCAGAAAAAGTATAATTGAAACAAAATTGAAATATAAATTTCATGGATGGTGCACAAAATGAGAATAAGGCGATAATTAACTTTGCAAATGTTGCGATTTATTTGGATAGGCAATGGAGAATCATAGCCATGGTTTAAAGCTGCCATTCTTCTGCTGTCATGAAGAGGGCTTTTGTTTTTGGCTCTTTGGTGCTTTGTTTGACTTACACCTACGTCCTGGAGCAGCTGTGTTGTTGAAGGACTGATAAAGCCCTGACAACCTTCTTCCACAGGATAGATGATAGTAGTCCAGGCTTCCTCTCTACAGTCATCAGTAGTTAAGTTTTATTTATATAGTGCTTTTTATGTTGTCTCAAAGTAGCTTTACAGAATCAGGGTCCGAGCTCCAAGTAAGCCGAGGGCAAAATAGGCAAAACTTCCTAAAACTGGAGCTAGAAACCTTGGGAGAAACCAAGACTCAAAAGGGGAACCTCCTCTGGTAAACTCCGGATAATGAAGAAGGAAAAGAATGATGTGCATTTTATCAATTAATACATTTAGCAATGAGTTCCACAAAAAAGGAAACCTTCTCTGTAAATAATGGACTGGGCTGGGTGGCCTTTACTTTCAGGAAATGCATAAGCTGCCCATTAAGGTGGTGGACAGTCATCTATATCACACACACACGCACAGAGAGAGAGAGAGAGAGAGAGAGAGAGAAATTAATTCTGTTTTGGATTCACATTGTGACTATGAATTTATAGAGTGCAGTACTGTGACTCTGGCAGATCTCGCTATTACAGCCTGACCAAAAAGCACAGAGCCGAGGGATTTACAAACACGAGAACACCCTGAGACACTGGTGTCCCCCCATACAACTGTCTACAAACCTGAGTGATGGCGTTAGAGTGGAGAGCCGGCAGATCAAACATTCCAGTTTACTGTAATTTTTTGCATCTGTGAACCCCTAGATCTGTACTTTTTAACTAATTGGAGGATTCATTACTAAAAGCCTGGCTAAACAAGTAGGTTTTTATCCTAGACTTAAATACTGAGAGTGTGTCCGAATCCCGAACAGTAGCTGGAACACTCTTCCAGAGATTGGAGGGGGCTTTGAGTGAAAAGGCTCTTCCCCCTGTTGTTATCACAGTTCTGGGAACTGTTAGAAAGCCAGCATGTTGCGATCTAAGTGAGCGTGGAGGTTCATAACTGGATAGGAGTTCAGAAAGATACTCGGGGACAAGGCCGTTTAGAGCTTTGTCTGTCAGAGGGAAAACTTCATAGTCGATGTGGAATTTCAAAGGAAGCCAGTGAAGTGTAGATAATGTCAGACTCGTGATCAAATTTCCTAGTGAGGACTCTAGCTGCTGCTTTCTGGACTAATAAAGTTTATGAAGACTTTTACTGTGACATCCTGACAGCAGACAACAACCACTGAAAAAACAATGGCTATTATGAAAATAACCTCATCCCATCTGTAAAATATAGTGGAGGATCTGTGATATGGGACTGCGTTACAGATCCTCCGCAGATCACTTGTGGGCCAAGATCAAGAAGACCGTGCACGTGAGAGGACCTAGATGATCTGGAGAGATTATGTAAAGAGAAATGCCCTTTAGAGACCCTGCTCTATATTATCCCCTTATAAAAATATTATAGAAGAAGACTCAGCTTTATTTTTTTACGAAAGTTTGTACTAAGATTTGACACAGGGGTGCATTTAATTGGGGCATGTGTTTTTGTTTAAAATAGTTTTTTCTTGATTGGGGATTAGGTTTTTTTTGTTTTTCTGAATAAATTTGTTTAAATTATATTTTCCCTTAATTTGTAGCATGAGACAGGTGATTTACATTTTTTTTAGTGGCAATAATTATAGTATAAGCAGTGGGACGCTTCCTGAGCTTTTGTGCGTTTGTCTGAGCTTTCTGAGGATTGGCAAAAAACCCTTACTCACCGTCTATTGTGCTAGAACAACTCATGGCCTTAGACATGAATGTGATTTCTCAATGTTGATCTACACAGCTGAGAAGTATGCCATCTGAGAAATTGAGCACTAACCTCATACACAGCTTCATTCATATGCAAAGTGTCTCACCCTGCTGTTTATACTGATGGCTGTTGTATGATCAATACTGTGCATTCTTAGCTTCTCGTTATAGGATGTCAGCCCTACTTGTTTTTGCAAGTGGCCCTTTGCGTTTTGATCACCAGCGGTAACCACAGCAACACCAATGAGAGCGACTCAGAGCTTCAAGGATCTGACGTTTGTTCTGTGTGTTTGTGTGCACCTGCGTAATAGAAGGAGAAACACGATTAGGTAGTTAGGTAGGCAAGGGTGGAAAAGGGAGCTCATAATCTTGCATACCATACATATGCTCTGTGAAGCATAAACGTTTGCATTATTTGCACAGCATCCTTATTGGCTCATATTGCACATACATATATTCCACTGCAAATATGTAAGTAATTGTTGCAAAACTAATATTACTGTCAGAGAAGCGCAGCGAGAAAACAAGGAAAGACATTTTAATCCAGTGTTGGATCGTCTTTAAACAGCAGAATAAATGCAAGCAATATCCAGTGCCCAGGCACAATATTGAGAATCTACAGACCAGAAACTGCTGACTCTGTGTAACCTCATTTAGAGACTGGATGCTCAGCGATGCTCAGCTGCTCATCTTACTGCCTGTGTGTGGATGTGCAAGTGCAGGATTGGCACAGGCTCGCAATTAAAAAGGTCACCGCTCACTAATTACAGCTCATAAACACACAGACCGCAAATGTAAGGCACCTCTCAGGAGGCGTACCCATTACATGCCGACTCCCTTTCATGCAGACTCTTGTAGACACAGCTAAAATTTCAACTTTTTTTTTTTTTGTTTGTTTTTTTTTTTGCAGCTTTGGACTGTGGATAGGATGTCCATGACTGTATACATACATGCTGTCAGTCACAGTTTCTGACTTTTTGTTAGTTGTTCTTAGTAACAACTTCTGCCAAATGTTAAAGCACTTGAATTAAGTGACTCTGGAGCTGTGGTCACAGCCTTAGAATCTGTAACTTATTTTCAAACATAGAATGCCATCTATAGGGTTTAATGTCAATGAAATGACTTAAACATGTTGAATAAATCTAGATGAATATATAGAAATGTAATTATAAATATTTAGTTTGTTTTGCTGCTCTAATCAGTCTCTTTCTCTGTCTTCCTGTCTTTCTTTTGCTGTTTTGGGATGGGACCTTCAATGTGTGTACACTTAAAGGTAAGAGAAACTGCTTGCTTTTTATTATTTTTTTTATTTTTTATGTTTTATTTTTCCTCCCTTATGACTTTCTCTGGACAGTAGTGTTATATGCAGTGTTTCCCCTACTATAGAAGTGGACACTCTTGCTGGGGTTGCTCCAAAAAACCTTTATGTAACCTGTTGCATGTAAAATAATACAGAGTAATCAAAATGATCTAAATGGCTTTGGAACACATGATTTCTAAGCTTTTACTGTACTTAATAATCAGCAACATTTCCATTTTCATATTTGTACCTTTTTTTGGGGGGGGCATTCATATTATTCTATATTGTTATATAATGCCAGTATCAGAAAACAAGAAGAGAGCTATCATTGCAGAGGTGCAAGTAAACATGTTAGACCAAGACAAAAAAGCCTTCAAAGCTTAACAAACATGAAAGAATAAAAGCCTGCCCAAAGAGAAAAGTAAATAATTTAACAATCTTTTCAGTGATCTCTGCAGGTTCACCAAGTGCAGCATCCTTATCCCTCTTTTGTTTAATAATTTTCAAGTCCTTGAATCCTTACATGAAAAACCAAAGGTACATTGAGAGGAAAAAATGAAGAATCCTGCCACATCAGATCATGATAGCAGCAGGCTAACAGCTGTTACTGTGAGCTGGCCAACCCAACTGGTTACATTTAATGTCAGCTGTTAATTGCATTAATTTGTCGTTATGGCTCAGATGACAAATAAAAAAAGACCTGCAAGCCTTGCGACTAGAGATCATACCATGATCATCAGGTTGCTCAACGTGATCACAAGGTGGTTTATCACCACTTTTTCAGAAAAAAAAACAAAAACATGGGACTTTTGCAACTCATCAAGTTGTTACATATAGTTTAATATAAATTTGAGAAGTTAAACTACATCTGAATAGGTGCTGTTCTCATTATGCTATTTCATGCGTTATTTGGCTGCCAGAATGAGCCGGGGGAAAAAATATGCCAATTGCAAAGTGTGTAGTCCTTTCTACCCAAAGCAATATAGCAGGCTCAAATGCACATAAAGTTCAATCTTATGCTTTGTGTATTATTGCATGTATACACATGATTTTAATGTAGTTTTCACAATATATCACATCAATTTGCTGGCACCTCTGCACCACAAAGACATTACTAGTTGTAACTAAATGTGAACAGGGCCTGAAATAGTGTTTGGATTAGAAGTAAAACAAATACCTCAACAAAGCAATGAAATACTTCCCTGGACTTTGGGGCCATTCTGTGGACCACTATTTCAGACAGCATCAGAGAAATTGTTTAAGGCATTTCTCGTCAACCATGTGCATAGATGTCACTTTTTTTTCTTATCTCTTTGCATTTTTTTTATTGTGAGGATTATTACAGATGGTTAGACATTTGTTTTTTTTGTTTTGTTCAAAATGTATATTGCTGTTGAGTGAGCAACAGATTCATGAAGATTTAAAGCTGCTCGCTTACTATAAGGTTATTGCAATCAACACTGCATCAAATAGAAAGACATTTTGTCAGCTGACTTGGCCTGTCTCCAGTTCTTTCCTCAAAATGACAGCAGTTATAATGTGCAACATCATGTGAAATGAAGAATATTACCCGCTTTCTGCAAAAATGCATGTTAGTGGTTTCTGGGTGGAAACATACCAAAAAACCATCCATGCTACATCATGTTTATTGGCCTAAGTAGACTACACTTTCGAAAAGCTTGATAGCTGTAGATCTCGCCTTCAACATCTAAGAACGCACTGATGTTTGTAACTCTTGACATCTTTTCCATTAAAAGTTTTCTTACTTTTTACAGACAAATAATTCACTCCCTTTCTATGCCTGCCCGAACTGAAGTCAAATAAATGCAGACACACACTCATCCACTGACTCAGATAGTCTGTGTTTTGGTTGCAGCAGTAGTGGAAGGACAAAGGGCAGATGACTACACAAGTCTCACATCTCTCATAGCCCCAGGTAGAGACTTGGACTGTCCGCCAAGTCTTATATGGGTCAAAAAACAGAAAGGCTAGATGGGGCAAAAGTGTGAAGATCAAGCTCATAAACAATGACATATTTACAAGACACACACAATGCACTGCCACATCATTGCTGTTGTTTTTATATGTTCATATTTATTGCACTCACCAGTAAGAGAGAGAGACACACACACACACACACACACACATACATAAATATATACATACAAACAGTTTGGCCATGCTCTTATTAGCCATACAAATGCTTTGAACCAAGATGTTCTTAATTGTTCATCAAATTTGTCCCAAACTAAGCTGTTAATAGATGGGAAATGAAGCTTGAAGTTTATTTGTTGGTTATTGCATGTAAGTATAGATCTCATACACATCATTGCTATTGAAACAAAACTGCAAAAAACCTCCAAAATTGTTTACAGAAAATTATTTATAAGAAATTTTGTAACAAGTGGACAAAATGAGCATCAACAAAAGAAATTAATTCCATTTATGCAGTAACATCAAGTGAATGCAGGTTTAATATGAATCTGACAACATAAACTATGTGACTGCAGGATGAACACAGACTTTTCACACCAACCTCACGAAAATGTATTTTTCTAAGCTTTTAGCCTCTTTTGTTTTGTTTTTTTTTTCCATTTAGTTTGTGGATTGCTGTTAACAGTGGCTACTCAGAATAAGAACTGTATTTTTGTCATTGCACATGCATTGCCTATGTGCATGAACACTATGTACCTAAAGAAATTTTAAGTATTATGTACTGTGTATGTGTATGTTAATGTTGGTGTATTATTACTTTATTTTTTTAGCACTAAAATAGTCAGATAGTTGGACTGAAACACAGATCAGAATGAGTTATTTGGAACGGTCAGTGGTCATGCCAAAAAAGAAATGAAGTGGATAAAGATGTACGCAGAAGGTCTCTCTTAAGAAGTACCCTCTTCAGGGGTACTCAGCTAAATCCATCAAGAGCCTCAACTACTACATTTTTCTCAAGGAGAACAGCTCATTAGTGAAATCAGGCAGTTCTCTACAGGAGCAGAACAAAAATACCTGAAGGCACTGTGGCCCTGATTGAGGGCTTTTAAACATTGTCAAGCAGTTTTGGAAATGTAAGTTTTGTCTGTTTAAAGTCAAATTGACTGTATTTTTTGGATTGGAGCTTGGATGACTTAGTGTTTGAGGATAAACTTCCAGTGAAGCCCTCTTTGTTCTGGTATTGATGATGTAGTGTAACTGAAATAACATGGACGTGTGGCTGTAGTGTAGTTGTTGAGAGCAACTGATTGATAAAAAGATTTCTGCAGCACAGATGATGACAAGTTGAAATGTTGAACCTCTCAGCAGCCCTAAGCTTACAGACTCTGGGGCCCTCACCATTTTCTCAAGTGGACTGTAATTTGCTTTGGCTCAGTTCTTCCATTGTCCTTATTCAAACCCAATAGTCCTTTATTCTAGCCATGGAAACTCCATGCACTGTGCTTCACTTCTTACCTGCCTAGTTCAGTTCATGAAGGTACCCAAGGAGCTGAATCGGGTATACTTAAGCACACAAAATAAGGAGCTTTGGGACTGCTTTTGTATCATTTTCACTATTTTGGTAATATTGCTTTTGTTGGCTGATGAGGTCGATCAGTATTTAAACCATCATCTGTTCTATTATGTGCTTATGATGGACCAAATTCAGTTAGTAGCTCCCCGGGTGCTGGATATGGCTGCCCACTGTTGCATGTGTAAGTTAAATGCAGTGGCTGCATTTTGTTGTGGTTCACTGGGCGCTGTGCTATGTGCTCACAATGACACACAGTCACTTTCACTTTAGTTTAAAGGATAAAAAGCGGTTGGAAAATGCAAAAATGTTAAATTGTTCATGGAATATACACCTACACAAGTGAAGGACAGAAAATCTCGCCATTCCTTCCCCCGCATGCTTTATATGCTTAGTGGTTATGCCCTGCTTTGTCTCTTATCCAGCTCTGTCTGCTGTTCTGCTTCTAACAAGCTCTCAGAAACCTGCATCATCCTTACACCGAGACACGTGGAGCCTTGTGGAATGTCTCTGAGATGCAGTCTAGCTTTAAGCCAACAACACACACACACACACACACACACACACACACACACACACACACACACACACACATTTAGCCCCAGCTCCCTTGATTTTGCCTTCACTAATGTTCTCCCCTTCTGTCTGATATTTATTTGAGTCGCTAGATAATGAACATGATCTGTAGCTAAATACCAGACTCATCTACCCTGGTGCGTGTGTGTGTGCGTTCGTGCGTGCGTGTCTGTGTGTGTCTAAATACCAAACTCGTTTGGCCTTTTGGGTGCTGTTTATTCTGCTTCCTGCATTGATTATTGGAGCTGTTGATCTGTAGAGATGTGCTCCTTGAATATGCTGGGTATTTTAGCCAATTAAACTGATTGATATGTGGAGGTGCTGCCCGTACCATGTCACACTCATTTTTTAGCTTCTTTATCATTTTTCATCGTAATTAAAAGCGCATCAAATGCAAAAGCATTTTCTCTCTTGCTCTCTCTCTCACTCACTCACACACACACACACACACACACACACACACACACACACACACACTAATGTATTTACACTAGCTTTTGTGGATAAATGGTCATTAGTGCTGATTTATGTGTGGAATTTATGGCTCTTGCCTCATGGCATTCATCTTCATTAAGAAGAGAGGAGATGTCTTATTTACCACACACACACACAGAGAGAGAGCAGAAGGAAAGCTCTTTGTTTTTATATCTTTGGGAAGCAACACCTTGATACATTTGCTGACTGTAATACGTGAGTCTCGTAAACAGTTGGGAATGTGTTTGAATCTGATGTTCATGTAGGTCTTTTTTTGTAAGTCAGTTTGGGTGAGATGATCCATGTTTGTGTGTATGATCATATGCATGTGTTTCCTTTCCATCTCTCAATGTCTGTGGAGCTTTTAAACTAATCCAATTGTGCTGTTTTCTGGTGTATAATTAAGTTACTGTGCTGCACTGCTTGATTTACTATATATTAGTGTAGCTTGTGTGCGAGAGGGAGATTGAAAGTGTAATAAACCAAGTGTGGTAAACAGTTTTAGGGAAGGTACGGTACTTAAACCTTATAACACGCTTAAGGAGCAGTGCAGTGGTAGAACAGGGCAGTGGGAAGTGGAGTGAAACAGCTTTTAATCAGGAGGAAGTGAGGAGGCCTGCTGGGATGTAATGACTCTTTCATCTGACAACAGTCTGCTGCTACTGCTGAGCTCCCCTTAATACTCTTACAGTCCAACTCTTGCTCAACATTGCATCCAGGCCCAACTTTATTTTAGGATTCAGTCTGTTTAGCTTTAACCATTATTCACTGAAGTTCATTAGGCTCAATTACCTTGTATCTGTGGTTATTGAACATTTCATCCCCACTTGCCATACAGCTACACTTTCTACTTTACAGACTGCAGTCCATATATTTAAATGCATCATTGGTGATTCTTTTCAACTTGTTTATCAGCCAGGATCCGCTACAGAATTTCAGTCACTGAATCCACTCAGTGTCCACTTTATTAAGCACATCTAACAAACGGGTTCATCTGTTAGATGTAAAGTTATTGATGCTGGTTTTTCTGATGCAGCACACTTTCTCTTTATAATAGTTGTTCATCAGCGGTCAGTTCCTATCCGTGAGTCAGTGGCTGGATAATTGTATTTGCTGAACTAATGTATGTAAGGCCTAGCAGTGAGACAGAGGTGCTTTAAACTGTACAACGAATGCTGTCCATGATTCTCTCTGAGCAGCACACACAGAAACAATGACATTCTACAGAAATGTTGGTGAGTTAGTGAAACATATCTAAAGAGGCTTCTATATTCAACAGACGATCAGATTACGCTTTAATACTACTGTTGGGTAATGCATTCTCTATTTTCATGTACTATGACGCCGACACATGGAGATCATTCTTATTCAGCTATTTAGTGGTGTATGTGATGTGTAATTGTGTACTGCTAAATTGTTCATAGTTGGTAGGTTTTTGAAACTAAGTCAATGTTTTCATGTATCCGAGTGAAGAGTAAGTAGTTTATGTACACAGGGAGGGGGGGGGAGAAAAAAGTAATTGGTTGTGCCCCTTCTCTAGGACACACATTGAGCCTTAAGCTACTTGAGTGCTTAAAGCATTCCTTGAAGAGAATCTACAGCCTGGTAAACAAGATTGACTGAGAGAATGGGTCAGTGAATCTGTCAGTCAACAGAAACTAACAGAAAAACTCAAATATATACAGGAATGCACACCTGAAGCAAAGTAGTTTATTAACAGTGGACTACAATTATTATGCAATACTACAATCAAAGGTTTCTCCATGAACCGTGTACTCACCGCATATTCATTTGACGTGTGCAGTCATGTGCGCATTAAGTATACACCAAGTATTTTAAAACCGCTTAGAGCATTCCTCAGCCTGTGTGGGGTTTTTTTTTTTCTTTCTTTCTTTTTTTTTTTATGTCTTTTCTGATAATTATAGAGTATTCTGTGTTTTTTCATGCATAATGATGTGCTCATTTCTGCCAAAATAACAGCTGGGCGCAAATGGACAAAAATGCTTAAGTAAAAAATGTCATCATTATTCTACCAAACTGCAATTGTACCTGCATAGAAACAGAACCCTAAATTGGAAAAAAAAAGAGTTTTATACTCTCTAAAGTTAACTTAAAGGTGTTACCGATTACCAGTGTTGTCTTTATTTTGCAGCCGTTGCTGATGACTTCTGTGCCAAAATGTAAAGCTAAATAGCATTGATTTGACAGAAAGAAGATTTGCTGACAGTATCTGTTGCCTTTTTTGTTTTATTCATTTCCTCTTTGTACACTCTATGCAAAACACATCACACTAGAACGCACATCTGTCTAAATTTCGGAAAATTCTGAAAATTATAATTTGGTTTATTTTACAGCATGTCAGATATTCTGACATGTTCTTACACCATGTCAGTTTAGACGTCATAAAATTATTTATTCAGATAAATAGGAGTGTGTGTGCATGTATGCATATTCTGTGTGTGTGTGAGAGAAGTCATCGAAGAGTCTGAATAAAAAGAATTTATAAATAAATTCAGTAGTGTTGATTTATTCTGTTTACTCAGAAACTGCTATTTCTCTGTAGATGCAATTGGCCAGGAGGGGTCCATGTTAGGGGTTAGGGGTCTGTTTATGTAGTTTATGCCCAGTCAAGGTTATTTTTGGCTTGTAAGGGTGGAAATTGTTTTATGAAAACATTGGGTACAGTGTGAGTCGCATGGCTTTTGAAGCAATAATATGAATTATTTAAGGTGTCACAATTACATGGATTAGAAAAGATTTGAATTCTGTTATTCACTAATTCACCATGTTTTGAAGTTAGAACATTCTGCTTAAGGGTAACTGTAAGGATTCCTGTTTTGTTTGTAAGCATCCATGTAAAGGAGCAAACCCACACCAGCGGGATCATCGAAATGCATGTACAGCACTGTGCAAAAGTTGCCTGGCTAGCTCAGTCGGTAGAGCTTGAGACTCTTAATCTCATGGGTTAATCTCTTTTGGGGCAGCGGTGGCCTAGTGGTTAGGGAGTTGCCCCCGCATCGGAAGATTGTGGGTACGATTCCTTCACAAGTAGGTTGCCCTGAGCAAGGTACCATCCCCGTCACTTCTCCCCGGGCGCTTTCAGTAGCTGCCCACTGCTGCACGGTGTTTGTATGCATGGGTTAAATGCAAAGGTCCAATTTTGTTGTGGTTCACTGTGTGCTGTGCTGTGACCTTGCAATGACCAGGGTTGTCACTTTCACTTTCACTTTTTCAATTTTAGGCAGGTGTGAAAAAATGCTGTAAACAAAGAATGCTTTCAGAAATATAAATAATGATTGTTTATTTTTATCAATTTACAAAATGCAAAGTGAGCGAACAAAAGAAAAATCTAAATCAGATCAATATTTGATGTTACTACCTTTTGCCTTCAAACCAGCATCAATTCTTCTGGCCCCCACAGAGCCCTGATCTCAACATCATCCAGTGTGTCTGGGATTACATGAAGAGACAGAAGGATGTGAGGAAGCCTACATCCACAGAAGATCTGTGGTTAGTTCTCGAAGATGTTTAGAACAACCTACCAGCCGAGTTCCTTCAAAAAGTGTGTGCAATTGTACCTAGAAGAATTGATGCTGTTTTGAAGGGAAAGGGTGGTCACACCAAATATTGTTTTGATTTAGATTTCTCTTTTGTTCATTCACGGCATTTTGTTGATTGATCAAAATAAATGATTAACACTTCCATTTCTGAAAGCATTCTTTGTTTACAGCATTTCTTGCACACCTGCCTAAAACCTTTGCACAGTACTTTATATTACCTATTTCTTGCAAATGAACCAAATTTTTAGTTCATTTGCAGACCCAATAATTAATCATTTTAGTAGTTAATAGTTAATAATTAAAAGCTTTCTGTATATAATTACTCGACTAATAACCAAAATCCTAACAAGACTATTGGATCACAAATAAAATGACTGTGACGGACTTTATGGTCAGCACTGATTTCTACTGCAGTGCTAGAGATTTTGTTGTTTAGTATTCCTGTCAAGCTCTTGGCTTAGACATGTTTTAGATGGCATACATTAAAAACATTCTTTTAATTTTCTCCATGAGCAGTTACACGTTTGTCCAACCCTCACACAAAAGCACACAATATTGTTTCAAGTAATTTTTTTCTTCTTTAACACTCTACTGAGCAGCAGCTGGTCCAGATCCAGATTATGAACATGAATTTGGACATGAATGTCCTCTCCATCACGGAATGATTATGAAAAAATGTTTAAATTCCTTCACAAGGCCGACCGTTTTTTCTTGTGCATGTGCAATACGGCCACATAATGACGTTGGGTCTGCTGGAGGTCTGGATGTGTTTTATGCTTCGTGACATTTCATTTACATTTATCATGGATTTCAATGGTGGTTTGAATGTGCGCACTTGTGTGCATGTGTGAGTCAGGGTTATAAGGCTAAGTGGCCCCTGTCAGATACTGCAGCTAAAAGCTTTTAGCATAGCTAGCAACTTTCAGGTTTCCAAGGAAACAAATGCAGGGTCCCTATTATCAGCACAAAGTATGTTCAACTAATTCAGGGAGAATGGCACTTTGTTCAACTCTGTTGATTTGGGCTCGGTATTCAGGTCTTGTAATGGTGTTTAAGTGGATTTCTCTGATATGGCCTGTTACAGGTGCTATTAATGCACATCTCTGTTAATCCCTCTGATTTAGATTCAGACATTATAAATGACTGTGCTGAAATAACAAAAATCTGTGTATTTGACAGCAATTTCCAACAGGAAAGCAAGAATGAAACCATTGCCATTGTCACTCAGTGAACCCTGACAAGCATGTTTCATTTTTGAAATTGTCCAGAAATCAGATCATGGTGTATTGCAGAACTGAAAAGCACAGAAATCGGAAAGCCCAAATCGGAGAAAATAATCACATTCCATTTTACACCATCTATTTATAAAAGTTGTTTTAATAGGAGGGAGCAGAGCACAGTTTAAGAGGTTCTAGACCAACAGTTTTTGTATTTACACCTGTAAACCCTGCTCCATATAAACTTCATTATTACTCATAACTGCAGTATAAGATTTTGACTTAATAAACAATGTCTTGTTCACTGATGGAAGACAGACAATTGCAAAGGTTTATGTTTATGAATCAGTCAAAATGTAAATACTTTGTTAACACGAGAGTAGGCCTGCTGAGGGTGGTGTGCCTGCTAAACTAAAAGTTGTAGTTTGTATTTTATTTTATAACTATATCCTATTCTACAGTGTGCTATTTAAATTTAACCCTGAATTTCTATCAGAGGGAGCCCGCTTTGGGGCATGTTTCTAAAACACAGTACTGGTTTGTGCCCCGTAACAGTTGTTTTTTTTATTTTTTTGTGTTAAATATACTATTACTTGAAATATATATTAAATTTCACCTTAGAAAAATTCTAAATGGAAAATTTCTACAGGTGTCATTCGACACAGGTTCCTTCAGACTAGCACACAAATGATTGCACATAGGCAGGAGTGGCAGTAACAGATGCAGTACAGGTGTATTAAAGAGCAAAACTCTTCTCTCATTTGTCATTCCTGGCCATCTTCCTGTTGTATTAGTCCCGGCAGCAGACGTGATTAAATGATCTGTCGACACTGATCACATCAGGCCTAATTAGCTGAGCTCAGGCTTTAGGATTGCCGCCTATGATGAAGTAAGAGGGTTTCAAAGCTAAAGCTGGTCCCCCAGTTTGGATTAAATGATTTATGCTCATCTGTTCCATCAGGCCTGATTAGTCCTTCTATAGTAGATGGTCAATAAAGGATTACTTAATGTCTCTGTCTTTTTAAAACACTATAGCAAAATAATAGTGCTGTGAAATGCATCTATTATTGATTTATTAATGAGATGTGACACTTATTTTGATGGCGTAAATGTAGTTTTCTAGTTGTACTGCAAAACTTTCCTAGTAGTGCAGGTTAAAGCCCAATTGCTTTTTGTGTTTCAAATCAGGCTTTAATTGGGAAGCTCTGTTGATAGTTAATTGGTTCATTTAAACTTTTTTTATTATGTAAAAGTAATGTATTAGCTAGACACTCAAAACATTGATTGTAGTGCAGGTTGAAGCCCAGTTGCTTTTTCTTTTTTGTTCAAGTGCAGATTTTAATTGGGAAGCTTAATTGTTAGTTTAGTAGATAAATAGTAATTTTCCATGGTTAATCCATCAACAAAATTCAAAGTCTGTAAAGGGCAAGTCATTTAAAACAGCTGCCAATGCCAAGATACACTGGACTGCGCTTTAAGGAACAAATCAATGAGCAACAAATGAAAAAAAAATATATACTCACAGAAAAAATATATTTATATTTGTTTTTATATATTATTTTCTAACATGGCTCTCAGCTTTAATCTGTATCTCCTTTTGTGTAAAATGTCCCATGTGTATTTAAACTTACGTCTATAAAGATAAGGACAAAAAACGGCACACACAGCACATTAATGTGTGTTTCACTTGATGGATGAGTAGGTCAATGACTGTATATGTGTGTCAGAGGAAGGCACAGAGTAATTGAGAGAATGACAAAATATTTAGGCTTTCTATAATGAAAGAGGCTGGCTCACATCAAACAGGCAGGGATTTCACATTCCAGCTTTCAGCTTTCTACTTCGCCCTTCTGTCACTGTATTGATTTAAAACCAGTCACACATTGCTCAGTTACCCCCCTCTCTCAGTGTCTGGAGTCAACTGGGTCTTCCTGTGAACAACACACACTTTCACACCCACACTCATTAAGGTTACATTTCTGTCTGAGGCTTTCTCTGACACAAAGCAAACCTTGAAGCATCTGCTAGAGTGGGTGTTCACTCAGATACTATTGTTATGTACCAGGAGAAAGGAGAATTTGCATGTTCTCTCCATATCTGGATGGATTTCATCCAGATGTTCTGGTTTTCTCCCATAGTCCAAAAACATACATGCCATGTCAAACTAGTTTTTCTGCCTTTTGCCTCTGTTGTCTGGCTAAAGCTTCCCCATGATATTGGATTCACTAAGTGGCTCTGATAATGAATAGATTGAACTGGCCTTGCTCTGAGTATTTGCATGTTTTTTATTGAACTGGAGGCTATAGTTGATTAGTGAAATAATTTAAGGTCAACCCATTATTTATTCATCAGAAGGAAAACTGATCTCCAAAATAAGTCAACCACTGCAAAGATGCACATTACTTGAAGATGTTCAAAAGATGTTCCTTTTTTAAAATCTATGTAACCTGGAATCTAAAAAGCAGTGTTGGTTGGTTGATTGATTACTTTCTACAGTTAATAATGTGCATTACAAACATGCTTTAAATAGTAGTTGATTTGAAGGTCACTGTAGCTATTCTGCTGTTTTGTACTTGTGAGATTTTGAAGGAACCTTTCTGCCCTTTAAATGTAGTCAGTGGAAGGAAAAGAGGAAAGAGGGAAAGACGTCCATTTATCTGTTTCCATTGAACTTCAGCAGCACAGAAGACAATACCACTATACCACTCTACTTGAGTTTCCTGTTGATTGACTGTGTTTAGCCCCTGTATGGTTCAATCAGTCTGTTTTGTTATATCTAGACTTCTGAGACACACACACACACACACACACACACACACGCCTTTCTGGCTTCTTTCAAACATTTCCCTGAACTCTGAAATTGTCTAAATAGTTTTCCAACATTCTTTGTATTGTCAGTAAATTCAAAATTGTTTCATAAAGAAAATTGCAAAGAAAGAAAATTATTTTACAAGCTTTGACTGTTCAGAATCACCCTTTAAAAAATTATAATTTTTCAATAGAATGCAAAAGCATTCTCTCTCTCTCTCTCTCTCTCTCTCTCTCTCTCTCTCTCTCTCTCTCTCTCCCCTTCTCCTTCTCCTTCTTCTTGAACCCATGGCATTGAGAGAGGCCTATGGTGCTAAATGTTGTTAAATTGTCAGACCTTCTCTTGCTAATAATAAAACAGGCTGTGCTCTGGTCATTAGTCTCTGTTCTATAAATAACAGCTCGTCTGCAGAGCTACAGCATGAATTGGTGCTAAAGAGTTGTTTGTATAAGTGCTTTAACATATATTTAAAATGAGTAAAATTCTCACATATGCTTGGACTTCTTGATGGACAAGATTATTTGTAATACTTTACCCTTTAATGAGTTGCTTTCTTTAGTAACCGCGTGTGGTTTGTCTTCATGGTCTGGACTGTGATAATTATGGTAGATTGAAGATTTCAGCAATCTTAAATACCTTAAAAAAATAATTTAAAAAGTATAGTGCTGCTGCAGTATGTTAAACTGGTGTTATTAGCTGGAGCATTTAAAGAAGGAAGAACTGATTCTGCTTCTCCTTAATCTAAGTCCTGATATTAGGGATAAATTCAAAGTCAAAATATCCATTCAAGGTTTTAAGGGTATAGGTGTGTTTTGTTAAGAATTTGACTTAGTAGAATAGAAAACCTTATGGTGTTAAAAATTATTGCAACTCTAAATGGGAATCTTGACAAATTGGCTTCGGAATAGTTCCATATTTTGAGATGAGGAAGAGGGATATTGTGTTTGAATGGTGATACTGTGCATTACATAAGCCCAGAGACTGAATCTAAACCCTCAGTCATGTTTATGCCATGTTGTACATGCTTGCCAAAAGCTATCCTCAGCACTGGGATTCATGCTTAGCTCAGCTCTGTGCTATCTGGGGATTCTTGAAAATGCACATGGCTGTGTTCACAGTGGACACAAGTCTCCTACTGAAGGACAAAATTGGCCATCTGCATGGCTGTGGGGCAGAGCTTCTCAAATCACGTTAAGGCAGTCTGCAAAGCTTCATTGGATTTTGTGCTCGGATCCATTTTTTTGCTGTTTTATTTTATGTTTGTAGTGTGTAATATGAACAGGTTTATAAGCAGTTTGCACATGTGTGTCATAAATAACTCTCACCTACAGTCAATATCTTAACTGCTTCTTGCGATTAGGGTCCTGGGAGCTTGTCCCAGCTCATATCGGGCGAAAGACAGAAAAACACCCTGTACATGTCATTAGTGCATAGAACAGCTTCATAAATTGTCAGCATCAAATAAACCAGCACTACAAACCTTTTATTATCTATCGTTAGCTACAAAGGCTTCATGCTTTGGTGTTTCTGCAGCTTTTAGTGACAGAAATGCAGTGGCCCAAAGGTTAGGGTTAGTGGTTAGCATGGTTACCCATGCTGTTATCATCGTAATCTGATCTGACCATTTTTATCAAGGTAACATAGGTATAAATCGGAAACCTGTATGATCTCTAGGGGTAGTGGTGGTTTAGAGGTGGGATACTTGCCTACATACCAAGAGATTTGCAGATTGCATTGTAAATCTGTGACCAAATATCAAAGTGATTTAGATCAGAGTGTTCACACAGCTCTGAAAGCATCAGATATGTCATACTGATGTATCTGTGTGATTCAGTCTGGTTATGTGAATGTAGCCCAATAAATCCTATAGAATTAATCCGACAGAAAAACGAGCAAGTTTCCTGTGCTTTGTTGGAATTGTAGAGCTCAAACTCTATCATACCAAACTTTTCTATTATAGCTTGAGAAGGCTTTGTATCTGACCTCATTGTGCAATTCAAGTTGCCAAGCATCAAGGCGAGTAAACAGGTTTAGGTCACATAAGAGTGTTTTTATTCACTTCTGTAATTTAGCACTAATCTCTCTGGCCAGCACACATAGTTGAGCTCATTTTTTGCGGAATACCATGCTGTAATTTTCTTACCCTTGGTGTTGTGCAGGCAGATTAAAACGCACAGAACACACACAAAACTTCTCAGCCCATTGGTACGCTGCCCAGAACTCTGCAAGGCTCCAAGCCCTGTGCACAGCAAGATTACACTCAGTAAATAATCTCTATAAAACACTTTCAGTTGTTCATTGGCAAACAGCTACTTAAAAGTAACTTTGAAGCGTGAAGGACTACTGTATACAAGTGGGTGGGTGCTTTATAGTTTTAACAATTTTAGAGAGTTTGGACTGTGTGTTTAATGCCTTTACACCTCAAATTATTTTTTAAATTGAAGAAACATCAGCAGAACAAGTTCTATTTAAAATATTTTTTCATTTAAAAAAAACTATTCAGTTATTTGCGTAGTTAACTTTTTTTCACCTACACTTCCAAAATCCAAATCCTAAGTGCAATCAAGTGTTGACCAGAGTTTTTATTTATTTATTTATTATTATTATTATTATTATTTTTTCTCTCTAAGGTAAGAGTAATCATCAAGTATGTTGTTGTATTCAACAAAATAGCCCTGAATTATTACCACAAATCACCAATGCAATTCCAAGAAAAGAGCAGCACAGATAAGGAGGAATTCTATTAGCTGGTGATTATGGTTAATGTAGGATTGTAACTCCAGATGTTTTGTGTTCTTTATTTGCCAAGTTTGGTTGAAATAATTATATGTTGGGAAATCAGAGGAATTTGTAAAGCAGGCAAAATCACACAACCACAACTGGAAAGGAATTGCTAATGCTGATGTCTTGCTTTTATTATCATCCTGTCTTCAACATCACTTCCATTCTCTGCCTCATTTTTCCACATCACGCTTGTTCCGATTTCTCACCTCTTTCATTCATTCCCCATTATTTTGTCTAGCTGTATTGCGGGTGCTGTTGTGCTATAACATTAGAGGACAATTGTTTCTCCTTTTTTCCCTATTATTTGGGGCCAATTTTGGTCTGGCGCCCAAAATGTAGTCTGAATTGGGGAAAAAGATGGTGGTAACAGACAGTCTGTTCTGTGACCAACCATAAAAAATATTATTGTCCTAAAAGAAATCTTCGTTGTCCAAATATGATGAATACTAAACAGGCTTTTACTGTTCAGTCCATTATGTTACTGGTATCTATAACCCTTTCTTGTATGATATATTTTTACTGGATCTATAAAGACTGGCAACTTTTCCTAGATAATAAGAATACAGGACATATAAACGTATGAAAGATGGGGAGTTCAGTATAGTACACCCTTTCAAAATATATTGTTCATTCCCCAGTCCTACAATCTTTATATGGAAAAAAAATCCACAACAGCTCATTTTAAATCACTGTTCCTGTGATTCATGCAAATCAAAGCATTCACACATTAGTCCCCCCACATCCATTCGCAAAAGGTTTAGAAGGAGGCACAAACACTTTTTGGGTATCCCTGCGATAGGCTGGCGACCTGTCCGGGGTGTGTCCCTGTCCTTCGTCCTGTGTGAGCTGGGATGGACTCCAGCACTCCCCCGTGACCCTAGTTAGGACAAGCGGCCCAGAAAATGACTGACTGACTGACTTTTTGGGTAAGGCGGTAAGAGGTCATTAATTTGGGTAAGAGGTAATTTATGTGTATCGTTTTTAAAGGCACCTAGAAAAAAAAGGCCAACAGCCTTTTTTAGACCTAATATAGAGTGCTAAGAAAAGGTGATTTTATAAGTGAAATTTGTCTTTGGTGCAGCCTTAAAGGATGTACATCCTTTACAGTCTTGTGGTAAATTAACTATTTTTATATAAGCAAAAATATGATGATGGGGTGTGTGTGTGTGTGTGTGTGTGTGTGTGTGTGTGTGTGTGTGGTTTTAGCATGATCTTAAGCAGGAATTGGAAAACACTGAATTCAGACCACTTCAATCCATCACTAATATCCATGCTGAGACTTCCATTCAACTTTGAACCATATTACCTAGAAGTGCCAAAACATTTTGGCTCTGTGTACCACAATCTCATCTAAGTGGCAAGCCAAGACAGGAAAACCCATATGTGATTTACCTACAGCTCCTAAAGCTGCAAACCTTATAACAGCTCTACAGACACAGTCCCTGGTGCTGATTGCTGATTTTTATTTAATGACCAATCTAAGTGATTTATTGGCATAGCAGAATCATTTTTGTACCATTTACTATGTGATTAGTCAAGATGAGCATGAAGAACCATCACTGGTTTTCCAGGTTAGAAAACATGGCTAACATCTACTCATGCTATAAAATTCCTGTTCCCTGACTTTGGCTCATTGGCAAGAAGACATTTTTATTAATTAGCTGATGATTTTTTTTTTTTTTTTTCCTTAATTTTTTTGTGCTCTTAAGATGCTATGGTAAGCTAGGCTGGTTGCCCTAGGCTGCAGTAAACCCCAGTCTGGGGGTCTTAGACTGAGTAAATCACATTGACTTTATGCCCCATTGCTGAACCAAAGCACAATCAGCTGAAAACCCACTTTAAAAGCTATTCATCACCATGACAAGAGCTAATGGTTTAGCACTGTTGCATGCAGTGCTAGCTCTGGGTAGAAGCTTGTGGCACATACACATTCACATACACATTTAAATCTGCCCTATGTCTTTCAAATGATTAATGACAATCAATATTCAATTATCAAGTCTAATATGTTATAAGCAAGACATCCCTTCCTGCTTCCACAGTCTATTTAAAAAAAAAAAAAAAAGTGAGAATCGGCATGGTCATTCAATGATCAGAGCTGCTTCAAGCGAAGCAACTTATCCGTTGTATTACTTTGTTAGACATAAAGGTTTGGTGTATGTGTTTGGTTTTTTCCAAGAATTAATTTGCAATACTAATTTTCTAAGCTACTTTTAAAACCATAAAAGATATTTTTAATTCATGAATGACTGGTTATCAATTTTCCTCCAAATTTAGCAGTGCTTTACTCCAGCTGATGCTTTTTTCTGGCTAATATTTGGAATCCAGTCAGAGCAATCCATCACCTAATCTAACATAACAAATTGGGAAAAGAGAAGACCATCCGTTCCATCCTGCAAAGTCAACTGTCCTCTATAAGACTCCCAAACACAAATGGTTTTGGGACAAATGGGATTGTGCATTGGGCCTACCGATGATGGGACATGGATAACCACAAATTAAAGAGACCTCTTTGTTTTTATTCAAAATTTAGTTTAAATGATACATCTCATTTAGTGATGAACTTTACATAGATGCCCAGAGACAGATATGCTGTTCCATTAAGTCAGCTTAGGAGTTTGAGTTTGACTGTATTTTTGCTTTGATAGAACAGATGATACAGGATTTATTTATTTCTGTTTATTTATTTATTTTTTTGTTATGCCATTTGGTGCTTGCTTTATCCATTTGCTGAATTGATATTCAGACTAATGATCCATTGTTTGAGTGGTCCAAAAATAATTTCGATCTTGAGTGTAGATTCATGGTATTTTATGACCTTACTCATTGTAAATAGTTCGTTGATTATATAAACAGCCACCTCCCTTTTTTGTGTGGTGTGCATCGTGGTTTGGACTAAAGGGTAAATTTAGCTTAGGAATACCAAAATAAGTACCAAATTACACATAAACATAGTGACAGTTCTCCTTTTAAACATTTTTAAACAGTAGCCTTCCATGGTGAGTGAAGCTAAATAATACAATAATATAATATACTTAGTTTAACAGATTCACTTGTCTCATATTTTTGGTTTATATTTTAAAATGACAAATGAGTAGACTCTGTAACTCTTTAGCTTTCCTCTTCTAATCTTTTCTGCTTAGTCCTCCTCTTATATATCTTTCCTTTCCACTTCCAGGGATCATCTGACGGTATATTTTTTAAGTCATAGTCCCATCTACAATTTGTAAACCAAGCAAATATTAACCTTTCATGCACGCTAAACAAATTGCATGTTAAATATATTTTCATGGTGGGAAGGAGCAAGGAACCGTCCCCATCACTGCTCCCCAAGCACTTTAAATACCTGCCCCCTGCTGCCAGGGGCATATGAGTGAAAAGCAGAGGTTGAATTTTATCATGGCTCACTGTGTGCTGTGTCTTACAATGACAAAAATAGTCACTTTCACATTTTGTTTTTTTCTTTTCGCCAAAAGATTATGGACTACAATTTTAGACTGTATAGAGGCTACAGCCAAGCTACAATAGTCAGCGGACTATCACCTGGTAGTGTGATTTCCTTAACCCCTCCCCTGATTCTTACCTTAACTATGAGAAGATGTTTCTGGTGATTCATTTGTCACCTGGTAAATTATGGTCTTGCACACCATTTTTCTCTAAGCAGTAAAGAAAGAGGAATTTGAAGTTGCTATAGCATGTAGCCAGTCCCCTCATATGTCCAAAACAAGCACAATACAAAATGTCTGCTCTGCTGGCTGGTCTTTTTGTGGTCAGTTTTCTAAATCAAACTTACAAATGGAGAAATGTTTCATTTCAGGTAAATAATCCATTTCAGGGTTGGAGCTGTACACAGTAAAACATTTTATAACCACTGAAAGCATAACTCATTCACATCAGTTAAATACTTTACAGACATCCACTAGCCAGCATGCTTTCATTTAATCTTAAGAAATTCCAACAGAGAGATCTGAAAGCACCCGGAGAATTAGTAACTTTATTTGTTAAAGATTATAGATTAGAGGTAATCAGAGTCTGGTATGCAGAGCTTGGGGCTACATGCTGATAGTCATAAAATAGCATTTAGCTTGGCATTTTTGCCCAAGGAAGTGTGTGGTTTCATTAAAAATGTTATTTGGGTTGGTTTTGCATATTTAGTACTAAATATCTAGAATATTAACGGGCACGTTTTCGCAGCTATAGTTTTGACTTTTGGAATCAAGAAAGTCATTGGCTGATATTGATGCTCAGAATGAATTGGTTCCTGCCACTTCACTGGAACATTTCAAGAATATGCAACATTGTTCTGCATGTGCCTAGACATAGTTATAAAACCACAGCTGACACACAAGAGCTTTTGACTGTGAAATTCAATTATGTTTTAGACCGATTCAGTTATTGTTCATACCAGCACCCTCACCTCATTCGTGGTTAATCTTCATTGCCTGGTTTGAGGTGCATAGTCCAATCACAGTGCCTCCCCATCTGCAAATTCACACAGAAGCATGTGGTATGTGTGCAGACATAGTTTGTTTTACTCTTTGTGCCACATCAGAATTTTGCCATTTTGGGCATGTTTTGCTGTTCACCATCACACAAGAAAAGATAAAAGACCATAAAATTACCTTTTATTACAGAGGTTATGGTCAGATTTTAATATTGGCGTAACATTGTCTAATAACAATAATACAAATGAAGCCTTTGTGAGGCTAGTAGTGCAAGCATATGTGCATATGCGCAGTGTTCAAGCAGAGCGTGGCTGCCTAGTTTATTGAAATTCCCCCGTTTGTTCTGGTAATTGCTCTTTTCCCTCTTTCATTCTTATTCATATCCTCTCCCTGACTGCTCCTCTAGTTCTCTCACCCCATTCTCCCTCCATCCCCCTCTCTCTCTCCACAGAAATCGAAATAGATGGTGAAGGTGCTGCCACGAGGTGTTCTGTGAATTGCTTATGTAGATAACTGTGCTACTGCAGTGAATAGCAATGCACTTGCCCGTCTCAGGTGTGAAAGGGTTTGAGCCGCCGAGATCGAAACTCTGTTGAAGGCACACTATAAGCCTGACTAATAAGATTCATGGATCTGAGGTGAGGAGCGCTCACAGATTTAACGGCGCCGACAGAGAAACCACCTCTGCTCCAAAATAAATTGATTTCCAGTTTGAAGTATTTTTAATGTTATTTGTTATCACTTTAATTTCAGCAAATGCCATGACTGCTGTCACATCTTCATCCCAGATTCTTTATTTGCTATCTCTGCATATTGCCAATGTCCTCAATGCCATATGGCACATTTATGAATATTTAGGCTGGATTGAAGGGTGCGTGTGTGTGTGTGTGTGTGTGTGTATCTGTATCTGTAGGGGTGATAGAAAGTTCATTTCAGGATTATTTTGGTCTTACACTGTGGGTGTTGAGAGGCAGAATAAAAATGTGCTTTAGGGAAACTGGATTGTTTTTGTTAACTAATGAGCAACAGCAGCCTTGTGCCAATTTAAAGCCAACCGCTAACCACCATGTACAACCTGCTCAACATGATCAGCCAGTGTAAGTAAGGCACCGTTTTAAAAGGCTTCCATGGAATACATGGAAACCCCAACATGAGTTTGCGAGTCCCTTTATTCTTGTAATCAGAAAAAATGTTTAGGAGAAACTTCCGTTCTAAATGTAGCAAGAAATTGATTAATTGGAGTATGTTTGTGTTCTGTGTACAGTAGAAGCAAATAAATGTGTTTGGCATCACTTTTTCCCAGTGGAGCAGTAACCTGACTTAGTTCCTACAGACCCCTTTAAAACAGCACCGGCATTCATTGCCTACAAATTGATTTGCTCGCAGTAAAGAAATACAGCTGGCTCCAAGCACAGCCACAGCACCAATGCCATGCTATTTAATGTGTAAAATATCGGGACTGACTTTAGTAGCCCAATAGGCTGATAGTTTTGTGTCCTTTTGGAAAATTAGAATGATTTTAAAAAAGAGCTTCTTGAAGAAAGGTTAGAGAAAGATACACAGGGATAGAACAGTGCTTATTAAGATGTCTGTGGGTAATTGTCCCATCAGTGGTCACCGGAGCAGGCATTTGGAAGGACAGTGGAATCACTAATGAGGAAATCTTGTTGCACCTTTTTCTTGGTGCACAGCAAGCCTCTTCCGTTTTTGCTGTGTGAGGATCATTAGTGAGAGCTTCTGGTTGGACCGATTTCTCAGAACACAGCCAGTTCCTCTGATTCCTCCATATGTGCATCCCCATAGTGCTCAAGATCAGCACTGCTCACACCTTGCCAAAATGCTCTGACTTCTTCTATGTTCTTACTTTCTTTCACTCTCATCATTAGCTCACAATTTTCAATACAAAATGTAGTAATTTGAATTGTATTTTTGTATTTCCTTTAAATGGTGGACAGTTAGTCTACTTCAGCAGTGAAAAAAATTGACCATACAGGTCTCTCTCTCTCTCTCTCTCTCTCTCTCTCTCTCTCTCTCTCTCTCTCTCACTTTTCTCTGTTTTTATTTCTGTAGTTTTACTTCTATGTCTCACTAGCCCTGACTTTATCTCTGTCTCTCCATTAATTATAATAAGGATAAGTGACACAGTCATAGACATGAAAGATGGATTGAGTGAAGAAGAGGAAGTGATATCAGCCTGCTGTCTGTCACTCCAGGAACATCTGTTCAATAGCACTGCTGTTCCTCCAAACCCCAGTGACTGGCACTAAGCATGGACAGCCTATTTTCAAATAATTGTTTTTATGAGGTGTTTGCCTTTAGCAGGTAAGGGTTACACATTCACAAGTCTTAAGCAGTCTTTTTAAGTCTTAAGCAGTCTTTCAGTCCTCACTGCTTTTTGAATTAGACAAAATACAGGAAGGTCAGTCTGTACAGAGGTAATTTATATATTTATCAATCTTAAAGGCACAGCTACAAAACCAGTCTGTTTAAGTCATAGATTACTCTTTTCCATGTCACAGCTGGATCTCAGACAAAAAGCTAAATGGTATAAAAAATATATGGGACCTTTAAGAATGGCTCACACTTATTCAACTAACTTTACCTTCTGTGCTTTTAAATAGTTAAAAAACAGACCTCAGAGCTGGATGCTCTGGACGGAGCATTCCTGCGGAGACCTGCAGGTTGTCATTACTTTTTTTACATAAAGGTTGAAGAATGCACTTATGATGCACTCGTGCAGAAAAGGGCTGAGATAACTGCATGTCTCAAGCTTGAGTGAAATAATGGTTCCAATTATGAGGTTCAAGAGCATTCATGTGTGAATAAAACTAATCTGCCCACCTTCACTTTCTCCACTGCCCACCTTCATAGAGCCCTCTGTGAAAATTGCCTAGCACTGCTGTGGTCAGAAATTAGGCACAAAAATATTTACAGGGGAAAAATGTCTGTTAAAGCCCTACTGTTGAGAAGCTGGTAGTCACACTAATAAAATAAGTATGTGCAGGTATTTGCGTAGAGAGAGAGAGAGAATGTGTGTGTGTGTGTGTGTGTGTGTGTGTGTGTGTGTGTGTGTGTGTGTGTGTGTAAAGTGGAAGGGGAGCAAAGAAAGAGCATGAAACAGTTTAAAATCAACCTGAAATTTAACTAAACCACATTTATCTTGTTAATGGCCTTGGTAATGTATTGAAACAATTTGTTTTGTTTTATCATTCAAAATACATAATTCCTGTTTCTCTAATAGTTTACTAAAATCTGCTTTTTTTGTGACTTTCGTCTGTAAGACTACATTTGATCCAACAGTATTTGCAGCAAAATACACCATCAGAATATCGCAAGCCACAAACAGCAGGTTTTCTTTCTCTACTTTTTACACTCACATTAAATCCTTATGAAATCAAGTATTTTATGTGGTTTTCCCTGGGATTAATTCACTTGACTGGGATTTTTTTCCCCCCTTATTCTATCCTTTTATGTCTAGCTGTTGAGAACTGCTTATTTTTTTCTTAAAGTATATGTATCTGGTGTTCTTGTCACAATGGCATTAAAAAAGGGCAGCAGTGGTCTAGTGGTTAGGGCCACAGGATTAGAAGATTGTGTGTTCAAACCCCTTACCAGCAGGTTGCCCTGAGGTACCCTTGAGCAAGGTACCGTCCCAGTCACTGCTCCATTGGCGCCATCATAGCTGCCCACTGCTGCACGGTGTTTGCATGGGTTAAATGCAGAGATCTAATTTCGTTGTGGTTCACTGTGTGCTGTGCTGTGACCTCCCTTTCACTAAATCTGTTCTGGTTTCTTAAAGAACCTTCTTTAAAAACTGTAACATGTCTTTGAAGAAGCATTTCAAAGTATAAAGAATATCTGCATTTCATAAGAGTACAATGCCCACATGAACCATTTAGGATGATCTCAAAAGGCATAAGTTGAACCCATACTGTGACACCATTAAGCTCAAGAACCTAATTCCAGTATGTATATGCCTGTTTCAGTGTGCTGAAAACAATCGGTTTTGTTAATCTCAGTAGAGCAGAAAATTGCTCCACACAAAGCTGCAAGCTGTTTCTAGCTATGGAATGATTAGAACTTTATATTCCTCCCCAGCCCTTCTCTATCTCAGAGCGGATTAGCTTCACCTGTTACAAGATCTGTCCATCAAAAGTTTGCAATGCAGTGCAATCAAATTCTTCATAGAAACAGAACAGTGTTCATTTTCTAATACTGGTTCTCCTTCATGTGCCAGAGGAAACTTTGTTTCAGATTTGAGTTTTTTTCTGGGAAACTCCTGAAAAGATTTCCTTGATTAAAGCATAAACTGGTCAGGCTGTTAGTCTCCTGTTCTCGCAGCAGTTGTAATGGGTCTAAGGTGAGTTAGTACAGTTGACACTAGTTCAGAAATAGTTCACAGGCACTTAGGATTGGTTCGTGATACTGGAGATCAGATGCTGTTTAAAATGTCATCAGCGATCTATTTATATTTTAAGACTTGCCAAACCTATTTAAATCCATCCATCCATCCATCTTCTTCCGCTTATCCGAGGTCGGGTCGCGGGGGCAGCAGCTTCAGCAAGGATGCCCAGACTTCCCTCTCCCCGGCCACTTCTTCCAGCTCCACCGGGCGGATCCCAAGGCGTTCCCAGGCCAGCCGAGAGACATAGTCTCTCCAGGCGTGTCCTGGGTCTTCCCCGGGATCTCTTTCCGGTGGGGCCTCAGATTTGGAGGTGCTGATTGTCATCCCAGCAGCTTCATACTCGGCTGCGAACCGATCCAGTGAGAGCTGAAGGTCACGGCCTGATGAGGCCAACAGGACAACGTCATCTGCAAAAAGCAGTGACCCAATCCTGAGCCCACCAAACAGGACCTCCTCAATTTCATTAAAATTGAAATTATTATTTGGTCATTCATTAAATTAATACGTTTCAGAATATCATCTGAGTGCCAGAATTCTGCTCATTTATGGACAGTTCAAAAGCTGCATGTTATTTCTTGCCACTTTATTTCACAATTTAAATGAAGAAAACATGGTTGACAATGTAGTAATATTTGTTGTTTATTTGGAGGGTCATTATCCTGGGCTTACCATATTTAACACACTTGTTCTACTTTATTACTTTATTATGAAGCCCTTACTGAGTTTAATCAAATGTCTAAGCGGCGCCTCTCCTCCCAGATTTGAATTTGTGCTTTCCTGTGCTAAAGCAGAGATTTATAGTTCAGTTTTTACAACTTATGACCTACCCACATTTTTGTTTGATCCAAGTTTCTAGTAGGCTGTTTCTTATTTTATTGATTCCTTACCTGTGTTTGCTTGGAAGCTCAGATATAACATTTGGATTGATTAAGGGGCTCAATTGGGGGGAAAAAAAAAACAGGGCACAAATATTTTTGATGTTCACAAATTTTCAGCAAACCATTTAAATACCATGTTTTTTCTAAACATTTTAACGAACGATACTGCAGGTTGATCCAAGAGTGAGTGTGTGTTCCCGTGGTGTTTTTTATTGATGCTCAGGGTTGAGGAGCCCGAGGTGGACAGCACGATGGGGACTCATCCAGAGAAATGCAGGCTTTGTTTTTGACAAGCACCGCTACACTAAGGTGAAAAGAGAGGTGTCGCAAGTCAAGCGTGACTTTTCGTCTGACTGCATGTGTGCCCTACGGAGTCTTAGAGAAGTATAGGTGACTGTCTGTGTGATACTTCAGCATCTCCGGACGTTTGCCCTTGCTATAATGTCAAGGGTGCGTGTGTCTTAACAGCTATAGAAAACTGAAAGAAAGCAATATAAAGAGAAAGAGAATATAGAATATGTAGGCCACAAAAAAAAACAGTGCTCAAACTGTATAGCATTGTAAGTGGAAGTGACTAATTGTCCTAATATTTAATATCAGTAGCCAAATCATCAGATCAATCATCAAAGAAGAAAGGAAAAGAAAAAAATATAAAGAACATAACAGTCATGAAAGTCACATTTTGCAAAAATTTTAAATGAGTTTGCTTTAAATTACAAACTGGCTTATTAATAATGTGGCTTTATTATTAAATTATTAGGAAAACAAAGCAATTAGATTAAGTGGGAATCATCATGCTGCATGACACTGAAATTGAATATCACTAAAACAATCACTGCTTGCCAGAACACTTTTATTTCTACATTTATTACAGTCTTACCAAAAACTCTCCTGAATCATGGATTTGCTCTTCTGCATTTTGAGGGAATCCAGCCTCATAAATCACTAGGTATCAAATAGTGCATCATCTGTGCTGTTCCTTAATTTTGGTGTCTCTTATAGAGAAATGACAGGAAACATGAAATTTAGTTTTTTTGCACTTAAAAAGTGGAGGTGCTGGTGCTGATAAGTCTAAACTGAGTGAGAAATTCAGAGCATCACAGGGCATAATATAACAGCTTCTCCATGGTAGACTATTTCATGAAGTTGTTAAAACGCTGCAGAGCTGAGCAACAGTCAAACCCCTGCACCACCTGACCCTCATCTTTTATGGAAGTTGTGTGGTTTGAAGGCATGACAGAGCTTGTAATAGCATGTAGGGCTCTCCAATGTGGTTTGTTTAGTTTATGCATAAGGTAAGCAACAATTATTCACACCCCAGGGACAGTGATGTGCCCTGATGCATGTCACGTCCTTTGGCTTGCCTTGGTCCGGTCCCCTTGATGTGTGTGTTATGACATCTGTGGTTGACTCAGAAGCCAGGGAGTGTTTTAAACAGGGGGTATGATTGGAAGGAGCGCATCATGTTACAGTGTATGCCTCTGGTAAGCACTGGCATGTTGTTCTGTTTGGATTTCCAGCTGCCCTGAAGTCACACGCGAACAGTTCATGTAACTGTGAGTTATTTAGGATTCACACTCTCTTGATTTTTCTGGCTCAGCATCACAGTTTCTCCACTAAGTCAGGCCCACAGGCGATGGTGTGGAAGAATGCTTTTGCTGATGAGAACTGGGGAGAAACGAGATTTGGATCTGGGAGCTCCTTGCCCTTGCAGAGCAGTTCAGCTTTGCTGACTGACCTAGACATCTTCCATAAAGTGGAGAATATTTTACAGCCTTTTCTTCTTATTTTTATTTTTCCTAGACATATTATAAACAGCAGAACAGTGTGTCAGCAAGCTAACAAAAATGTTTGTTTATTTATTTTATATTTTTTTATAATTTATGGTATACATTTTAATACAATCAATGCAATGTCGAGTCTTCCTGGAACAGGGAGTGACCTTGTTCTCATAATGAGTTAGGGGTGGAACAAACAGGATTAAATTCCAATCCAGTTTAGGGGTGATTGGGTGGACTTTAAAATGTTAAAAGTGGTTTCATTTAATTAACATCGTGCATTGAGAACATCTGATAGAACTAAAACCACATTCTTTGTGTTATTGATTGTTATTAGTTACTAAAAGAAGAATCTGGGGGCAAGTTTTGGAGGGGACATACCTTTTTATAAGCATTTGGTAATTGTTGAGTTGGGTCAAATGTAATTGAGTTGAAAAATAAACTCCAGGATTGGAGTTTGCCTCCTCTGCTTTACCCCCTTAACTAGCCAGGACCCACTGACTGGTCTAAACCTAACCCTTCATGTTCACAAATCATGAGTTAAGCTCTGGCTGTTCTCTTGGAAAATATGGTTAGAACATTAATGAACAGACTGTTCTGTTTTATGATTGAGCCAATACCCTCTTTATACCAGTTCATACACTGGTTTTCAGAAGTTGTTTGGTTGGGTTTGGTCCTAAAATATTGAATTTAGTTCTGGCTGGTTACTTATGAGCCAGAGTTGGTTAGTTGGTGATGGCCACATCAGAAAATAAACAAAAAAACAAAAAGTTAAATTAACATTTAGCCAGTATTACTATCCATTAATGCTATTTCTAGAACCAGGCCTACCTTGAGATCAGATGTGGCCAAACATTTAACGGTTTAAAAAAAAAAAAAAAAGGTTAAAACTTTGTTTTCCTCCACCTTCAGTTAATCGGTGCCTCTGCTTTTATCTTTGCACAAATAAAATCCTACAGATATCTGTAATCATTTACACTGTTTTTTTGATTAACTCAGTTTTAAACTCAAGTCTTACTTTTTTCTCCTTTTTCCACTATTTATTACATATTTTTATTGATTTTTTTTTATCTCTTTAAAGCACATTGAATTAGCTCTGTGTGATAAAGTGCTATATAGATAAACCCTCCTTGCCTTACTTTGTATGGAATACTAGAAGGACAGAGGAAAGTGGGACTCTCCAGGGCTGTGTATTTGTCTATATGTGTATATATGTATGCATGTATGTTCTCAGGCTTCTGAACATAATATTTCTAAATATATATAACCCAGTCTAGAAATGGACAGTTGGGAACCTGGTATGACAACTGATATTACGCAATGCTGCAGAGCAATCTTTTGTATCTTAGAGATGTTCAACTCGGGTATAATGGCAGATCTCCATCTGTGAAGCTGTACTGATGTGAGTGCTTGACTATCGATTGCCCTGTAGCGCTCTTTATTGATGAATGCTAATGCAACTGATTCCTGGCACACATGACGTTTAACCTTTCAGTCTTTCATATGATTGTGACCTGGGTTTTCACCCATGCTTGTGGCTCAACATAGACCAGTATCCACATATGACGCTTGATGATGGATGAAATGAGTGGTAGAAGACATGAGAGGAAAAGGCCAAATGCTAGCAGACCCCTCAAGCTTTACTGTTTGTTCTTTGGCAGAAATGCAGAACCAGCAGAAAATTGCAGTCTAGTTCTTTGGATCAGTTTAGGTGTTTGACATTTTGCACTTACGTATCTTTATTGATCTCCCCCATTTTGTAATTTTTATGCCATAGTTGTGGACAGTGCTGTGAGAAGAATTAAAAGAATGATTAATAACATGGAGACAAAGCACTGTTGTAAGTAGCTCTAAATAAGAGCGTCTACCAAATGCCGTAAATGTAAATTTATCTGCATTGTGCTGTTGTAGAATACTGAATTTTGTGGGTGAATGTTTCATTTTGCTATTCCAATTGAAAAATTACAAAAGACCTTTTTTAAATTACCATTAGGGGATGTGATGAATTATATAAATATAGAAAGATTTAACACATTAAGATTTTGCATGCTGTCAACTAAGTCCAAAAAAATAGGGAATCAGATGATGAAAACCTGTAGAATTGGTTAAAAAACTTATCTAAGATATTTATTATTGAGCCATTATACCAAAGGGTAAGACATCAGAGGAGGTCATGATCAGAATCATAATAGCAAACTATATTTTAAAGCCACTTTATATGTAACAAAAAACAATCTTTCCTAACTTACTATAATTTTAGTCTCTAATACAATGAAATGTTAGTCCCTAATGCACTCCACTTGGAGGTTTTTCCTTAGTATATTTGTAGTGAGAGCCCAAAAAGTGTTTTGTCTCACAGCTAAACTGTGTGTATGGACAGCTATGATTTTGACTGATTTTATATTTATAAAATGTCTCACAGCTAAACTGTGTGTATGGACAGCTATGATTTTGACTGATTTATATTTTATACATAAACACCTTTACGGAAAGGCTTAGGATGACATTTATTTTGATGTATGTCCATTATTAGAGGTTAATAAATGCACATCCAGTTGAGAACAAGGAAGAAAACAGTGTTGCACCGATCTATCAGATAAGCTAATGAGCTACTCTTAACGTTGGGCTAACCATTGATGGGTGTTTTTTTGTTTCTTGTCTTTTCAGTGGGTAACATATTAGCATACTAATTGATCAAAACACTGGAAAAACAAATATCTCTTGACTGTTAGTTTAAGCGAACGCGACACAGAACAATGAGTCTACTCATTACTAAGACTTCTTTTTCATATTCTTTACATATTCTTGGTAATGTTTAATATCTTGGTAATGTTTAATACACACACAACCTTCCTTAGCTTGACGGCCTGTTATTTTAGGCACATAACAATTTTATTAATGCAGGCTTATTCTTGCTGCGTTCTTTGCCATGAATTTGGATAAGGCAATAGGATTGTAGTCAGATTTAAGATAAGCCGAGCAAACTCGCCAGATATGTTTGGGCAACCCTGCCAGTCAAGTTCAATCCCACCTAGATAATGGATGGCATCTGTCTGTATTTGAGCCTCTGCCCCTGTGGTGTATTTATCTGTCTAGAGAAAAATAGAGCTATATAAGAAAAGCTGACATTTATTATACCTACAATTCCCTTCCAATCTATCTCACAAAGGGGAACCTGATCCACGTCTTGCAGTGATCTGGACATAGACACTGATATATGAAAATAGGGGATTTTTATGCAGTATCTATAAATCAATGCCATTTTCTTTGTTGCAATGAAGCAGTTTGTTTGAAATATATATATATATATATAATTTTTTATTTATTTATTTATTTATTTTTAATTATTCTTAATTCCCATTAATGGTGAACAGCGAAAACTAGACACATGCAACGTCAGTGGCATTTGTGTGTTTTTGTCTTTTTTGTGTAAAAGTGGTGCAAAGAGATGTCCTTGTGATCTGTCCTGTTTCATGCTTGAATTAAAGTCCCTGAACATGTGGATTGATTGCTCTTGTAGCACTCATGCCAGAAAGATGCAGTTTCAGTATTTGCTGTATGAAGTTAAGCAAAATATAAGAGTAGGATAATATGAAGGTTAGAAAGTATAAATAATGTAGATCCACTAGGCTTTGGAAAATGGACATTGCAGGGATTTACCCTTGTAGCCTCAGTGAAATATTGAGCTGATAGTAGACAATACAGTTTTTCTATTGTGCTGAAAGTGATATGAAGACAAGATACCCTGCCATAAATGTTGTGTTGTCTATGGGGTTTGTATCCATTTTTGCATAAAATCTCTGAATGCAAAGCCTCATTAACCCTCCTAAGTTAATCCATTAGTGTACTAGTGTCTCAGCAGATATGCTATTTATGTTGAGAAGAACAACAGATGCTTAGTCTTGTTCCCCTCCATCTTTTTTCTCCCTTCTATATTTCTTGGTGACACATACCACCAATGGATTCTCATAGGTGATATACTATCTTATCAACTGTCATTGTAGCATGCAAAGTGAAAAACCTCTCAGAGATACACTGCAAATGTGTGAGTATGAATATAATTTCAACCCTTTGTATAGTGTCCTCATATCCAAAAGGATTGTTCTCTGATTAATGAGTACCATTACTGCCTGTCACAGAGAGCTTGAAAGAGATCAGAGAGAAAAGATGGCAGCTTGATAGATGAGGTCAGCAACAGTCCTTAGCACACTCCACCATTAGGAGACATATGGATGTGCTATTTGGAGCTTTCCAGACGATTTGGATTCAAATATTTCCCAGCCAGAGGCTGCAAGACTGGAGAGAAGTGATCAGTCAGGCTACATTCAGCAAATGACTAATGGAACACATGAACAAGTTCCATGAGTCATGACATGCTCACACTTCCTGGGATATGGAAGAACATAGCCATTGTTTTCCATGGCTGTCAGTACATCTCTTCATCTCTGCAGCTAACCTGAAGGAATTTGATGTGGTAATATACTTCGGTTAGTGTCTAAATGTATAAGGCAAGACCTCTAATATGAAAATCATGTTAAATGACTAAGACTCTCGCATCTCAAACAAGAGAGGAAGACAAAGAGCGAAACTAAAGGAGATGGATGGGGGGATAAAGATGAAGAGAAAGAATAGCTTGCCATTGCTGATATATTTGAAGGCATGAGGGTCGAAGGTCTTGATGGTTAGCTGAGGCATTATCTTCTAACTGGTTGTTAGGGCCTAATTAGTGTCTGCTTCTTAATTATTGATTAGGAATTTAGAGATAAGTCACCCAGGGTATCCAGAAACCCTTCACTACTACAGCTCCCTCAGGATCGGGCAGCCTCTCGCTGCTTTTGTTACATTGCATACAACACATTAACGCTAAAGTGGCAAATCAAATTCCATCTGTCAGGCTTCCATGCATTCTAAGATTAATTTGTAATAAGACAAACAATGGTGCTTGTTGAGTTTACGCTGCTTCAGACCACCAGAGATTAATGTTAACTATTGCCAAGCGAATTCAAAGACCTGATTGTCAATTAAGGGGGAGGATACTGTGGAATAATGTGTGTGCCAGATTGCAGAGCAGAAACATCGCAAGGTCCAAGCAAGCGTAAACCCTTACTTTTAAAGAGAGGAAAGTGAATAGGAATGAGGAGAAGGTGTGCTAAACATTGTTTAAAAACCTGCACACGCACCAGGGTGGCTCTGTTATCTCCTATAGAAATGGAACAGTGAAATGAAAAGTGGGAAAACATCTTCCACCTCTTTGATACCTTCGTCTGATATTGCTGTCTGTATGGATCTGATAACCGACTTTCTCTCTTTTAGGCTAGGCGCTGCCTCTGCTGTGCTGGGCTTTCTCTCTGTGCTGTGTAGATTAGCCACTGTCTGCTATTGCTTTAAAGGAGAATTCCCAGTTTTCAAAATTCTGCATTATTCAATCATTGAGATTCCCATGAAAATGGTTTAGTGAGAAGTTGTGCATTTTATTCAGATTTACTAAGATTTTACTGTTTTAAACAGTGGCAATTGGAACCAGGGAACAATATGTATCCAATGCAAATGGGTGGCGGTGGCCATGAGGTTAGGAAATATGCCCCAGG
This sequence comes from Hepsetus odoe, assembly GCA_017165825.1. Lineage (NCBI taxonomy): Eukaryota > Metazoa > Chordata > Actinopteri > Characiformes > Hepsetidae > Hepsetus > Hepsetus odoe. Next base: position 7,993,405 of record CM029370.1, read on the forward strand.
ATCGGAGGATCTAGGGTTCAGTGAACCTACAACTGTTTGCATATGTAATGTTGTTGGTAATAGAGTAGTAAATCTGGATTGATATACTTTTTGGGTGTTTTTTTTTTTTCCCCTCCATCATTAAAATATTAAGAATGCCTAAAAACGTTTAAAACTGAGATCAGGGGCTAAAATATGCTAGTGCTTAAACCCAGAACCTCTTGATCTGCAGTATTTGACCCCTGATTTGATGTACAAGGCTCTTTTCATAGTAGGAAACATTTAAAGTATATACATAAGTACAAGTGAGAACAAAATATCTGAAATCGTTAACCTTAACCCTATAATTAAAAATGGTTGTTTATGTTTATGATATTTTTGAGAGTTACACCAATTAACTATTGTTTAATGACCCTTTAATTATGCAGACCATGTGAAAAATCTGTGGAATTCGCCTTTATATGAGATTTATCTAATGAGAGACACCCAGCTGTGCACATTAGGAAAATGAATAAATCTATGGTGATTATAATTTATCATGACGGACCATGTGCGGTTTTATTATTAACACTGTTCACTCTTAATTATTTTCATAGTAGTGAACATCTGAATCTAGATCGTCTTCCATATACACTTTCAAAAAGAAAAACATTACGTATGTGCACTGCCATGTGAATCCAAATGCCTCTCTTATTGAATGCCTAATAGTTGATTTTTTCTTTTTTCTTTTTTCTCTCTCTTCTCTCCTTTAGGTAAGTGAATGGGTACATTTGATGGCTTTGCGCACAGCAGTTGGTAAGTGTAGAAGCAGTCTGCTCCTATGCTGGTGTTTTTCACTCTGTCTACTGAGCCGAGCTTTGCTTCCTGTACTTCCACGTTTGTACACTTTATTTTTCTTCTGCTTAAGTTACTATGCTACACTTAGAGACAAAACAATGACAGATGCTTCTATCAGTGCAACCTTGGAATTAAACTTGAATTCATGTGTTATTAAAATCTATATTTCTTGCCAAAATAATTAAGGCTTAGGCTTAAGTACTTTATTTATTGTTTTCAATATAGTAAGTTTATTATTACACTGCAGAAAAAAACACCAAGAAACAAAAAACACCTCTCCTGCACTCCCACCCGATAAATGAACATAATAAAAAAAAAAAACAAAGCAAGAGGGATATAAAAAGAAAATAAGGGATAGCACAGTTTTAGAAATAACTGTGTTTATATATTCAACCAACATATTCAGCTATGTGTCCTAGTGGGATGGGAGAATAACAGATAATGTGATCCTGGCAAAAGTGACAACAATCAAGCAATGAAACAAACAATATTTGTTCAAATGAGAGAACTGACCTAAGGTGCTACATAGGTGCTACCCTATTAAACGCTCAGATTCCTGGCTGTGGGTGGCTTATAGTATAGCAAACATATCAAAATGTAAACATTATTTCAATAAGACATAGCCTGTGCCATCAATATGGTGTAGTTAGAAATAATAGAACTAAATAAGAATGACATGTTTGCAGTTTTTTATTCTGTATATTCTTTCATTTCATAGGAATTAGGTAGAGAACCTCCTTAAACCAGAGCTGAAATGAGGGGGCATGCTTGATTTCCAGTGTAATAAAATAAGATGACAAGCTATGACTGACACAAACGCTATTGTGTTAGACTGGGATGTGGTAATGCATGTCTCCCGGATGGAGAGTCCAAATATGACGTTTACTGAATGGCATTTGATCGTTTTTTTTATTTAACATATTAAAGAAAAGGCCTCAAATATTAGATTCCAAAGTGTTTTTAAAGCTGATCAAATTTTAAATACTTTAAGACAGTCCCTTAAAAATTCATTCAGTCATTCATTCATTACCCATTTCATTCAGTAAAATATTTATTGAATTATTCATTTCATTCTATGGCCTCATAAACAGCATACTGCTTAGCCTCCATCAAATGTTCAGAAGTGGTCTTGTGTACTGAATACTGTTAATAGCGGAATCAGCTTGCAGATGCATGGAGATATTTGTATGGCTGTTAACTGTAATAAATACACACTATAACCAGTTTGACTGTGTAAGCGTGCGTTCTATGTGGTCTTCTATTATAGGCGATGTGTATGCATTTTTGTGTGAGTGTATCATTATGTGGTAGCATTACTGTCATTAGGTACTTTAATTCCAGGCCCAAATGCTCGCAGCAGGCTGGTAATTCCTGCTTTTTACTCAGTTCCAAAAGGGTATCATTTGCCATTTGATGCCACTGTAGCTCTTTCACTCACCATTAACCCCTGCCCTTGCCCAAATTAGCCTCCACAAACCCGCAAAAGGGATTATATAAAGAGAGGAATGGGGCGTGATGATTCAGTGCAATCATCACTTGCTAAAAAAAAGAAAAAAATGGTGGACTGGTGCTGAGCAAACTAAAGGAATTTAATATAGCTTTAAAATTTTAAAGGTTCTGAAACACCTAACTGTTTGAATGGGGAAGAAGGGTTTCATACATTTAAAGACTCTTTTACTGAGAGCAATTGCACTTTATGGAAATATTTAGTAATTTATTATGAGGATATTTTAGCATGGTTTTTGTATTAGGAAAGGAGCTATAATGCATTGGGGTTTTAGGTGTGTGTGTGTAATAATATATATAATTTCTCAGATTTGTAGAAAACTATACATTTATTTTTCATTATCGAACATCTAGTGATCTTGTGGCTTCTTGTTTAATATAGCATTATATATAAATGAATGTATGACAGTGGTGGCCTAGTGCTTAGTGACTAGACCTCATGATCAGAGCATGGTGGGTTCAAGTACTGCATCAGTAGGCTACCCTGAGGTACCCTTGAGCAAGGTACTGTCCTGAACCGTGCTCCCAGGGCACTGATAATGTAGCAGAACCAGCTCTTGGCTCTGCGCAAAACTTTGTTGTCTATTCAAAAACCTCACACTAGTAAGACTTTTAATGGAATGTACTCAGATGTAACCATTTGATGGCCAATGTTAGAAGAACAGCTGCAGGGCTTCGGTTCATCACATTGATGTTGTCACATCCAGAGTTGTAAAGATCTATATGGACAGCTCACAGCTAGCCTTTTCTTTCTGTGAAAAACAGCAACTAATAACAACTTCTGTTTGAGTTTCTCACTCATGTTGATCTTCGCCAAAAAATAAGCCTGCAACATACTAGTTATGCACATTAACAGGGTTTTTGAACAGATGCTATAATATCCTTATGAAGCCGCACTGGTGTAGCCGGGCTGGGGGAGGTGTTTGAAAAATGTATCGGGCATGTGTTAGAAATGCCAAGCAGTGCCTATGATGTACATTCTGGCAGATGCCAATCCAGAATTATTCTAGCAGCCTGTGTTTCCAGGCTAAATCCGGCTGTGTATTCTGGTGAAATGGTGGATTTCCAAGATCCCTCTCTCACTCTTTCTCACTCTCTCTCTCACTCTCTTCCTCTCTCTCTCTCTCTCTCTCTCTCTCACGTCATATCAAGCCATCACTATGGTGACAGTACCTCCCAGCACTGGAAAGCACCCATGGTGTGAACGCTCTACTGAACTCTGTAGGAAAGAGCACATGTAGTTTAAATTACCATTGCCTTTGGACCTGAGCACAATTCTCATGAATGATATTACAGTATACACTGCTTTGGCATCACTGCATTCAGTTTATTTACATTCCATTCAGTAATTAACTGCTGTAATGCACGGTTTGCCAGTTTACAGAAAGGCCTTGTCCTCGTCTGTTCATTCCTATGAAAATGACTTATTATTGATTCACCGCAGAGAGCCATTCAAGGACAAGAGACATTCTTTGTTCATTTGACAAAGGAAGTAGAAGAGTGAATCATTATTTATGTAAAGCACTGCCGAGAATGGGCGGCTCAAGTATTGATTCGTATTTTTGTACATTGAGAAATATTTCGTCATTCAGCTGTTTCTGCTGGATGAACTGAACATGGACTCGTTTTTTTTCTCTCCAGCGTTTTGCACTTGCCTTTCTGTCTGGATTCATCCAAATGTATTAAATGAGATGGAAATGGAGAGAGTAAAGAGAATATGAGCAAGTCATCGCTGTCGGAATCAAACTGCTGTTTACATTGCTTTGAAATGTCATGATTAACTTGACAATGGAAACTGTGCAAAATGATGCAAAAACATTTTGATAACTGCAATTTGGAGTGTTATGGGATTTTGTCCCAGCAGCAACACTAGGTGAAGTGAGCGAATGGATAAGGCATGGTTCACATTGGGGTCCTTTAAACTGATTAAGGTTTTGCCCTATTGTTGAGATTGCAAGTTTGGATCCTCACAAAGCCATGACAAAATATCCACTTTTTATCAGTCTATTATCTATTAACTATGTTTTTACAGAGATTGATAAATCAACTGGTTGTCAAAACTGGCAAGTCATTTCAGACATTCAGCAGATAGCTGGGGCTGCAGATAGAAAGATTAAGAAGTTACAGTGATTGCAGAGTCACAGCAGCTCACAAAACACATCAAGGTTTCAAATCTGTACCCAGACCAAGGGTGGTTGTAGTCGGTAGATTTTGTTAAAGCAAAATGAATAGGTTTAAATGTTAGGTGCCCCCCCCCCCCCCGACTGGTTTTCAGAGTATAATACTTCTTCAGTAGTCGATGCTGTATGTGATGACTTTTCTGTGCCTTCCTCGCTCTTTTCTTCTTTTTGTTCTCTTCATACCGCTTGGTGATGTTCTTTTGCATTCTTGTGAGGCCATTTAGGTCACATAGCCTGTTCTGCCCAGACTAGACTACAGACTGAACCATGCGAAACAGCTTGTGTGGGTGGCATGTGTATGTGCATTTGCATATCTCTGAGGTCAGAATGGTTGGTGGTTGTTATTTTTACAAAAAGCAGCTGCTAGACACATACTTTGTCAAAGTGTGTTAATCGAATAATACCCAGTTCGCACAACCCGGCATCTTATAAATCGCATTATAAAATAGAATACAATGCACATTAAATGTTCACTGGATTGCATCCTATTGCCTCCCCTCTCTCAATCTGTCTCTGAAGCATCACACATCTATTATCTATCAGCATTCTGACATGGGTGAAGCTTGTATGTGAAATTTGAATGAGTTTAGCAGGCAGTATAAACTGCTCTCATCCATTTTGCATGATGCTACACACCAGTACTCCTGTGAGAATTGTGTGGTTGAAAATAATTGTAAAAAGCCTTTAGGGACAGGAAAGGGAAAGAAGAATATGCAACACAACAACAAGTTTCTGTTTTTCAATAACCCCACTTTTTTTTTCACCTGAGATTCACCTGAGGCTCCATTTGATTCAGGGATTTAGTTAACCTTTTTGAGTGCGATTACCTCGGGAGACTTTTCAGTGTTCAGTTTGTCATGTTTTGCGCTCTGCTCTTGTTCCTCCAGGACACAGATTGTGCCTGTTTCAGTGGCTTTATCGAAATTAGCATTAGTTATTTTTTCACTTGGTTCATTAGTATGATCTGATTTAGTATAATCTAGATTAGAATGTCCAGCTATGATGCTTTGAACTCACCTAACACTGGAACGAAATACTGCTTTGAAGAAATAAGCCATTCAAGGCACAATCAAATGAACAGACCACTTTTAATTATAAAAATCTAAATATACTATATACTATATATATATATACGATATACTATATACTAAATATAATATATATAAAAATACTCTTATGAATTGTTTAGCATTGTTTACACTGAGAGTCAGATGCAGTCAGGTTGAAAATATTTGTCTTTTTTCTTGTATTCAAATGAATTCTTTTGTATTAGAGCCAGTTTTAGCTTAAGAATGTGCAGAATCTATCAGCAGTTACCCAAAGGATTTAATTGCAGTTAATACTGCTCAGCTCATGCCAGATACTGAAAGCAAAGGTTCACAAACGTTTGCCAACCAAAGAGGTGTAATATTGGATCAATTTCCTTCATAAATAAATTAGCAAGCATAATATTTTGACCTTGATGGTTTAAAAGGATTTTCTTTATCTACTTTTCGGATTTTATCTACTTTTCCAACTAAATCTTCACCCACTTTCTGAAGTTGAGTAATGTAGTTAGACTTGCCCTGGAAGTCAGAAGATTGTGGGTTCGATTCCCTCACCAGTAAGTTGCACTGAGGTACCCTTGAGCAAGGTACCATCCCCGTCACTGCTCCCCGGGCACTTTCAATAGCTGCCCCCTGCTGCACGTGTGTATGGGTGAAACGCAGAGGTTGAATTTCGTTGTCGTGCTGTGCTGCGTTTCACAATGACACGGGTTGTCACGTTCACATTTTAATTCACTTATGTGGTTTTTACACTGAGATGTTCTACAATGGATAAAAGTACCTGTCAAATCACGCACAAAACAGTAGTAGCAACTGCGATTATTTTTACACTTTAATCGTGTTTAATAAAGTTGGACAAAATAAATAGAAGAAACAAAAATTCTTCTATTAGAAATAGATGTAGCAAATAGAATGAAGTGTATACTTTGTTCAAGATTAGCTTTATTAAGTAACCATACCTGTTTTGCCAGATTACTTGGTCCTGTTTGTATTATTCTTTGCAGACTGTGCCAAAAGTTCTCCCACATTCTGAAATCCCCTGCAAAAGCCGCTTAAATGAGTTGAATGCCACTGCAAGGAGACTTAGTTTGCAGCTAGCTTTCCTTGTTTGTAGCTTTGTCTATGACCTGAAGCAGCAAACTAGAGAGCTGTAGGCAGAAATTTACATCACATCCATGTTGCTGTGCAGTATTTGAATTTCACACCTTGACACAGTATGGTTCAGAACGTTTATGAAGCGGAAATCAATAGACTTGAACACTAATACAACCTGACAATCTAACTTAACAAATTGCATCAGGTATTGAGTTAAAACCTGACCCTGGTTGGATGATGTTTTAGTCCAGACCTGACCCAGTCCCCATCAAGTCCTACACTTACCTAATTGAAAAGTTCCACTGGCCTAACCAGTTCAACTGCTCCGTACACTTTTTGAACATTGACCCAATACATGGAAAATGACATTTAAACCTGACTAAAACCAATGCAGATGGGTCCTGTAGGCTTCAGGCAAATTTTTTAAGCTTATTTTGATTAATTAAATAAGATTTATGTTTAATATTATGTTACTAAAATCCTGACCCAAAGCCTAAATCTATTCTTAGTCTCAATAAAAAAGGGTAAAAATAAGAGTAGAAAAGGCTCAACTACAGCTAAAGCTTATGTTTAGCTGTATTAGCTAGAAAACTTTTTGTATCAGATAAGCTCTAACACCGACTGAACATTGCCTTAAGCATTAGTGTAAACACACACTTGCACGCTGGGTTTGAGCGGTTCATCGCTTAAGATGTGGCTGTCTAAATGAGCTGCAGTGTTGATGTCTGATGGTTGAGACATGCTTTGATGTTTTTATGAGTTTGTACTGATGCTTGCTGAGAGATTGGAGGCCCCAGGGCTGCAGCACAGTCTCCCAGCAGCGCCGCTCCACCTCAGATAAACGCAAATATTCATTGCGCCTATTACATGAGAGTGATTATTCATTACAGATCATTCATTATTCATGAGCTTCTCTGTGGATGATGTTGATTCCCTTGTGCCTCTGGGACTTAGGATGGCCTTATAAGAGGCTCATTCATTCAAGGTGCAATATTTAAGCAACTAAACTTGGCTAATGGAGATAGAGGCTAGTATTTTTTTGTTCCTTTGTGTTGCATATTGTTATTCATATTGTTAATTAGTTGCTGCTCTTATGTTTGGCTTTAAGTTAGCATATTCTACTTCCTTTTAACTTCACTTTTAGAGAAGTTTTATACATACATTGTTGACATGCAGTGTACAGCAAAAAGTTGAGCAACCTGAATTTTATTACATTTTTTTGCTGCAAATTTACGTGTACATATTCGTTAAATATAAAAGTTTATTTGTTAAACCTAAAATATAATATGTGCCAATAGCTCTCAACTGGTCTTTTTTTTTTTTTTTTTTTTCTATTTGTTTATCTATTTGAGCTGTTATGCCTATGAATAAAAGCTATTTGTGCATAAAATGTTTAGAACCGTGGTCTTTGTAAGACAAAGCAAGGCAAACTTATTTCAGTATTTTTGTTACTAAAAAATTCTAACTAATGCACACACGCACGCACACACACACACACACACACCCTTTTCATATAGTGGGAAAAAAAAAACTTTCAGGATACAACCACTGTGTGGTTCCTTCATAAATACTTTTTCATTAATTAAAAAAAAAAAAACCTTTTCATTAATTTAAAATACACAAATTGACTAAATACATTTACATTTACAGAATTTAGCAGACGCTCTTATCCAGAGCGACTTACATGTCCTAATTACAGGGACAGTCCCCCTGGAGCAATTCAGGGTTAAGGGTCTTGCTCAGGGACCCAGTGGTGGTAGTGCTAGAGGTGGGATTTGAACCGGGGACCTCTTGACCCCGCCGCCACCACCCAAATACACCCTATTTGATTTCCAGGCTTGAGTTTATATATTTTATTTAAATTATAAACTTAACACTAAGAACATTTTAACCCTCTGAAGATTAAAGCACTTGATAAGTTATACTCTCATACATTATTGATCATTTATTGTAAGCCCTCTAAGATCAGCATATGATCCAATCACAGAGAACCAAGACCTGTTGACCAGCCTATAAAATGCAAACGGGTGTGCTAAATTATGCAATAATTTCCTGGTTTACATTTCAAAATGAAAAAGGAATACGGAAAGCCAAATTTTTTGACTGGATATTTATTTTTAGATTGTAAGCAAATCAAGTTAAACAGAAGCATATTTTGCAGATTAAACAGTGTTACTATATGTAGCCAAGTAGTGGGATAGGCTATGTTGTACGGGTTGGAGATGATGGCACTGACGAAAAGACAGGAGACGGAGCTGGATGTGTCAGAGTTAAAGATGCTGATTTTCGTTGGGTGTGACGAGGATGGACAGGATTAGGAATGAGTATATTAAAGGGCCAGCTCAGGTTGGAGACAAAGTTAGAGAAGCAAGGTTGCATTTGTTTGGACATGTCCAGAGGAGAGACAAGGATTATATTGGGAGGAGGATGCAGAAGATGGAGCTGCCAGGAAAGATGAAAAGAGGGAAGACCAACGAGGAGGTTTATGGACGTGGTGAGAGAGGACATGAAGGTGGTCAGTTTGAAGGAGGATGATGTAGAGGACCGGAAGAAATGGAGACAGATGGTCTGCTGTGGTCACCCCTAAACGGGAGCAGCCGAAAGAAAAAGAAGAAGACGACGACGACTATGTGTAGTCACGAACATAAAGTTATCACTTTATTTAAGCGTTATTCTGATATATCGTGTTTAATTCCCCTTAATTCTTAATTCATATTTGAAGCATCTGTTTGGTGTATAGAAGGTGTTGGCAATGGTGTTTGTTTGCTCGAAGGTGACCAGTGCTCCATGTTCAGTTTTAACATCAATAAAGTGTTTTTTTTCTTTTTCTTTTCAATAAGCTTCACTTAATGCTTTTCAGTTGCTATACACATTGCACCAGCCCTCACTCGTCTAAAACACTAGATAGCTAGAGTTCTCCTTTCCATAAAAGATGGCCCGACTCAGTGTTTCATTTCATCAGTCAATGCTGAAGCAGGACGCAGTCATTAGCACTGGAGCAGGATGAAATAGTGGAAATGATTTAGATTTCTTCGTAGGTTTTTCTAGGATGTATAAACACATGAGGGGAAATAATCATATTTGATGTAAGACTTCAGTTTAAGATGTAATCGTGTAAATGGTTTAAATGATATTTTTGGCTTCGCATCTCTGACATGTCTAAAATAAAAGACTACTTAAACTCAGTTGTGTGTTTATCTTTGCCCAGTATGCTGCTGTTCCTCTTTAATATTACATGTCTAGGAAGGTGTGTGTTCTCTAGAGCTTGAAAGCAGACACCAGGAAGGAGTGAATTACCATACCAGAGTTCTGGAGTCACATCTGAGAGCGAGAGAGCTGTTAGTGTTGCTGCGGCATCTTTTTGATATACACTTTGGTATGGAAATGAGTTTGTGTGTTTGTGGCTGTGTGTGTATGTGAGAGAGAGAGAGAGAGAAACAGAGAGACGTGCATTTAGTGTGACACCGCCTTTCGGAAGTGTTTCTTTTGTTGTGGGTTGATGACAGCTGCGGTTGTCTGAAAGAGTTCCACAGAGTCCTGACAAAGAAATCACACTAACTTTACCTGAGAGTTTTAATAGAGTTGAGAGACTCAGGCTTATCACTTACTATGTGAACCCAACACAAGCTGGATTGAGACATTTTTGAAGGTTATTTGGGGTTGTTCTGGTACAACTGCAGATTTGCTAATCTCTGCATTTCAGCTGCCAGCACTAGATGTGCTTCACACATTGGACTGAATGCAGTGGCTCATGCTTGTCAAAGTGAGTGTACTGTGTGGGGCTGTTGTGCTTTTCTAATGAATAGACTCAATTATCTTCAAGAAGATTTGGATTTTATGTGAATCCTCTTTACAGTTTTAAATGGCAGCAAGGCCACTGTGTATTTGTGCACATTTTCTATTGTATGGATATCATTTTTATCAGCTGCTATCATACAAAAATTTGTCTTCTGTCCTCAATTTTTTTTTTATTACCTTATTTTTCTCTCTCTCTCTCTCGCTCTCTCTCTCGTGCTCTCACTCACTTGTTTTGAATGTAATTGTACATTTTTGTGTGTCAAACCAGTTTTTAAGCTCATTCAGACACAAACATTCCAGACCTCCTGTTTATGCTTTACATCTTACTCATAAAGATTTTATTTTGAGGCTAGTTTATTGATTGTCGGATTAAGTGGCTGTCTTGTAAAAAAAACAATAATGAATGATTGACTGTAAAAAACAAACAAACTCTTTCTTTCAAGTAGGAAGTAATACTTGATTTTGAACCCATGTTTGAGGATTGTGGGTTTTAGTCGCAGATCAGTAGGTCACACTGAGGTACCCTTGGGCAAAGTACCAGTCCACACCACTGCTCATTGGGTGCTGGGTATATGGCTGTCCACTGCTTCACATGGTGAATTTTTGAAATGCAGACAAAGCATTTTGTTGAGGTGCATTGTGTGCCGTCAGGTCTTTACAGTAACAAATGATATCTTTCACTTTTACAATTCCATACTTGTAATAAGTTTAATGGTTTACTTATGAATTAATTACTTTATTTTCACAAATTTGCCAATAGTATAATTTTTTTCCTGTTTTTTTTTAATGAGTTTAAACAATGAGAATGAAACACTGATGGCTGCTGTGATCTAATTCAGTATTAAAATGGATTTCAAATCATTTCTCTGCAACATGAAACCAGTTGTTCATCCTTCTTTAGTGTATCCTGCCATTGTTTCAGTTTTCATGTCACTAGCACAAGACTTAGTGTTGAAAGCCTGCACACCCACTCAGACTGTGTCTGACTCTTTCATTAAAAAAAAAAAAAAAAAGCCTAAGAATTAGTCTCAGAAAGATGCTGCCACTGCAGCTTTAAAGATCAGAGATGCTCAGATTCTCTAGAGGATAAAAGGCTTACACTGACATGGTTTGATTTTCAGCAGGCTAATGACCAGCAGACATGTTGCATATAATGCAAATGAAGAATTGTGAGAACAAATGTGCTAAAAATTGTATCTACACTTTAATCCACTTTAAAAATGTTTTCTATTTGATGTCAGAAAAAAGACATTCTGATAAATTATGTATTGATATTCTAAAAATAGGTTATATGGAAATATAGTGACTTATAGTGACTTTACCTTTGCCAAAAGTTTTGGGACACACCTCTTAATCACTGATTGCAATTGTTAAGCCACTCTTATTCCCACAGGTATATAAACTTTAGCACCTGGTCATGCAAAGAGGTATGAAAGAATGGGTCAGTTTTGTCACAGGTGTCCTCCTTTACAATAAGCAATTTTCTTTCCTGGTATGCATCACATTGTCAACTGTAAGTGGTATAATGGTAAAGTGGAAGTGTTTAGAAACTCCGCCATGAAGTGCCAGACCACATAATGTAGTGTGTAGAAGTTCCCAATGCTGTGTTGGCTCATTAACTGTAGAGTTCCAAGCTTCCACTGGCATTAACCCCAGCATCAACACTCTGCAGCAGAAGCTTTATGGAATGTTTTTTCCATGGCATGGCAACCGCATACAAGCCTTACCTCACTAAGCATAATGGCAAGCATCAGATGAAGTGGTGTGAAGCCTGCTGCCACTGGACTCTGGGGCAGTGGAAATGTGTTCTGTGGAGTGATGGATCTTCCTTTTCTGTCTGGCAGTTGATGGATGAGTCTGCTACCAGTGTGACTAAATTGTGCCAACTGTAAAATCTGGTGGTGGGTTAATGGTATGTGGTTGTTCTTCAGGGGTTGTGCTTAATGCTTTAGCATACCAATACCAATACCATTTTAGACAATGCAGTGGTCCCAACTATATATCTGGTCTCAGTGTTAAAAAATAACTTTTTTCCTTCTTCCTTTGTAGCAAGATAAACTTATTGACCAACAACATGCAGAGGAAAAGGGCCTGCTTCTCACATTTATTAATTCCTGTAATGTTAACTACCTCTACGGTGATATCTAGTGATATAATGGGATTTTATAGTTTCCATAGATGTAATGGCAAGAGTATCATGATATTATATTTTTTGTCATATCATGATTCATCAAGACTTGAGTGCTAATAATATAAAGAATGTTCTGACTGCAGACATGGCTTTATAATGGCCTGCAGATACCATTGAAAATGTGAGGTAATCACATGAATGGATCTAAAGTTAAATGGCCCAATTTATAACCTTTCATAACTGAGCACCTGTGACTGTCACATTTCTCATTCAAAAAATAAATAAACTAACAAATAAAGATCAAAGAATTTTATAATAACTAAAAAACCTAATAGCAGCCATCTTGAAGCCTGAATTAAGTCCATACTTTATATTTTATACATATTCCATGCAGTCTCCGAAATCACATAAGCAAGTTTATTTAACCGTGCTACTTAAAAATTTGATGCCATTTGAGAAAAGTGGATGATCTTTCCTTTCAAGGCATGCAGCATGAAATTTTGCATGCAAACCCAGTAGTTCTTGCCAATTTTTCTTGGTTAAAAGATGGATGAAAGAATATAGGTCCTGTAATTTAATGCTGAGTGGTTAGAGAGCCCTGTTTCAGTGTGGATCTTTCATTTCCACAGCTTTGACCCTCACCCCTCACCTATAGAGGTAGATCACTCCTGCTATTGTAGTCTTGAGTGAAGAGGGGACTCAAGAATGTCCGATTTATCCTGCTGCTCTCTGCCTTACTGGAATAAGTCTCAGAGCTGCAATATCCAGCACTTATATTTACCAGAGCTCTGTGGTGCTGATGCAGTTACTGAAGCCCTCTGGCACCTATGCTGATACTTGCATGCAGTAAGTGAGCTGTCTGTCTCCCCACTGATAGCTCCTTTACTCTCCTGCTCTGTTCAGTTTTTTTTTCCTCTAAGAAACACAATAGAATCATCGGCAAGAGGAAATGACATTCAGGGCAGAACAAAAGCTGCTTTAATTGAGAATGGAGTTCAGAGTCTCATTTCTAAAGTCCTTGTTGAAATGAATAGAGGGGATTCTGAATTGTCTCACATGTGTGAAGGACAGCCAAGGTTAAATGTGATTCATGTACTTGCTAGGTTCTGCGCTTATCTCAAGGCCTACTTCTTCAAAAAAGCATTGTGTTTTTGCCCGAGAAGGCTCATACTTGTTTCTATTACTCAGTCTGATTAACGGCAAATTTCTAAGGTGAAATCCTAATGATGAACTGAAAGCGAAAGTGTCTGCTTTTTTGTCATTGTGAAAGCAGTGAGACAGTGAGACACAACGAAATTCAATCTCTGATTTTCACCCATACACACCATGCAGCAGGAGGCAGCTCTTTAAATGGAAATCTTAATGTGGACTCAAATTTCATTGAGCTCCCTGATGGCAGAAATTTTACCAGTAATAACTGTTATTGGTTTCACCCTTTATAGATTAATAGTTTTTAATAGATTAAGAGATGCTTCAGGAAACACAGCAGTAACATCTCAACCCCCATACACCAGGTAATTGTGAAAAGACAGACTAAATGGCACAACAGAGAGTATCTCTTTGCCCTGCATTACATTAGGTGTACTTGCTTGTTTACATACTGCACTGCACTTTACGCACTGGGACAGTTTTCCAGGCAGAATTAGTTACATTTCATTATCATGACGAACATTTCCAATCATGTCATGGCACCTGATACATGTTTCCTTACAAAGAGCATAATTTTTCTTGTTTCTTTTGATAGTCTAGCACATTTTATTTGTGTCATATTATTGCTTTGTACCTTGAATCACAAACTCTGCACACAGCTAAAATAATCACAACAGAAAAGCACTGCAAACAGAATATAATTTAATAGTTGTACAAAGATAAAGGTTTATTTTGGTCAGATTCAAGCATAGGGGTGGATTTGTTATTCAGAATCACCCAACATCAGTATCTGATCACACCTATACTGTTGAATGCAATGAATCTATGGTAAAGCTTTTCCTGGCAACAAAAAAGGGACCAACTTCCTAATGAAATCCTTCTCACCTGAGGCCAGGAAAATTGCTGCATCTACAAACTGGTACACAGATTAAAACTGTTTACCAGTGCACTCCATACACTGTACATGCACTTACATATACCTCAAGTCACATTGGTCATCTTGTTTTGTTTCTGCAGTGCAAAGCTTGAAAAATATATGTACCTTGCACAGCTCTACTTTAAAACATTGCTAGTGTAAACATTGCTACTTCATTGCTTTACAGTTTATATTGCTGCCATGGAATGCAGTGAGGTTTGCTGGTGAGTTACCGTATATTTCAGACATTTTGATGGCACTAATCCCATACTAGACACTGGCTTTGGGCAAGCATCAGGAGAAAATGCTGGAAAGGATATTGTAGGGCAGAAAATACTGAAACTGATCCAATCTAGTTACAAAAGAAGCATGCATTTTCACTGATCTGTTTTCCAGTGAAATCATTCATGAAAAAGTACTATAAGATGATTAATTTCCCATCATCCAACATTATAAGAGTAGGAGAATGTTGCTTTTCAAGCAAAGGACAGTTAAAAATAAGTCCCCAACAGAGAGAATGAAAGATGCTTTTTAGTGTATGTATAGCTTTTCTTCATGACTAGCTTCAATTTTCTGCTCCTGGAGTCGCATGGACCCAACCTACTTAAATCTGGTGGAATTGCCATAAAAGCTTCATATGAACACTACACCTGCCCATAGTGCTGCTGGCTACTGGCCATGATGTTCAGTATAAATGAATTATGTCTACTCAGTGCTGCTAGGTGCAGTTGGGCCACTATAACTGTCTGCTGCCCCAGCATTTATTTATAGCTGACAGGGACACATTCCCTGTGGACTGTTCCCTTGTTAGCACAGACTAGATAACATAGCTGTCAGGTGGCAGCCGTTTGTATGATGTCAGTATACTGCCTGCAAGTATAATAGCCCTAATAGTCTAATATATATATATATATTATATATATATATAATATAATATTGACATCAATAAAGATTTTTTTCTGATTCTGAGACAAAGTGTTTGAGTGGCAGAGTGAAGCAAGAAAGGGTAGAGATGCCATCTTGGCCTTTGTTCTGTAATAAGTGAAAAAGTGAAAGTGACTATTCTTGTCATTGCAAGGTCACAGCACACAGTGAACCACAATGAAATTGGACCTCTGCATTTAACCCATGCACACAAACACCGTGCAGCAGTGACGGGGACGGTACCTTGCTCAAGGGTACCTTGGGGCAACCTACTGGGAAGGGGTTTGAACCCACAAACTTCCGATCATGTGGCCAACTCCCTAACCACTAAATATATTTTGAAACGCTCTTGTTAATTTATTATGTATCAGGTATGAGACTTTGCATCTACAGCCACAGCAAAATGTTTTGCGAATGACACAAGTATTGTTTTTCTCAAAGTTAGCTGTTTCAGTGTTTTTAGATCTTTTTGTCAGATGTTTCTGTGATAACTGAAGTATGATTAAAAGGCTCAAAGGGTTATATTGACAAATACATTCATTTTATGCAATGCGTCAATATTTAGAGTTTTGGCCCTTCTTTTTCAAGACCTCTGCAATTCTCCCTGTCAGTCAACTTCTTGGCCAAATTCTGACTAATGGCAGCCCATTCTAGCATAATCAATGCTTGGAGTTTTTGTATGTTCACCCACCTATTCAGGATTGAAAGCAAGTTCTCAATGGGAACATGGTCTGGGGAGTTACTTGACCATGGACCCAAAATTTGTTTTGTTCCCAGAAATGTTTTGATCCCAGAGAAAAAAATGTTTTGTTCCCAGAGCCACCTAGTTATCACTTTTGCCTTATGTCATGTTGCTCCATCATGTTGGAAAACACATTGTTCTTCACCCAACTGTCCTTGGATGATTGGCAGAAGTTTTTCACAGCCTTTCCTTATTCATGTCTGTGTTGTTTAGCAAAATTGTGAGTGAGGCCACTCACTTGACGGAGAATCAACCCCACACATCAATGCTCTCAGGATGCTGTTGCCCTGACAAAGGACTGTTGCCCTGACAAAGGAGTTATACTAGTGCTCACCTTTTCTTCTCCGGACAAAAAAGGGGAAAATTACTTTATCCCAGTCCTCAGCAGTACAGTCCCTGAACTTTTTGCAGAATATCAGTTTGTCCCTGATGTTTTTCTTGGAGAAAAGGGGCTGCTTTGCTGCCTTCTTGACACCAGTTTAGTCTTCACCTTACTGTGCGTGCATATGCACTCGCACTTGCCTGCTGCCATTCCTCAGTAAGTTCTGCACCGGTGGTTCCATGATCCTGCAGCTGAATTAATCTTAGGAGACAGTCCAAGCACTTGCTGGACTTTCCTGGCCACCCTGAAGCCTTCTTCACAACAACTGATGATCCGATAAATGGTTGATTGAAGTGCAATCTTACTAGCAGCAATATCCTCACCTGTGAAGCCTGTTTTTTGCAAAGCAATGATGGCTTACTGTGTTTCCTTGCAGGTAACCATGGTAAACAGAGGAAGAGCAATATCTGAAAGCACCACCCTCCTTTTAAAAGATCCAGTCTATTTTAAGTCAATCTGCATGATGGAGTGAACTCCAGCCTTGTCCTCCTCAACACTCTTACCTGTGTTAACAGGAGGATCTCTGAAAGGAAGTCAGCTGGTCCTTTTGTGGTGGTGCTGAAATGCAGTAGACCAGTTTTTTGGTATTACGTTCATTTTCAGAGACTTTGCAAATAATTGCAATTTTTCTGATCACTCTTAACAACATGCTGGAGTTTATGCAAATTACTATCATAAAAACTGAGGCAGCAAACATTGTGAAAATTAATATTTGTCATTCTCAAAACTTTTGGCCGTGGCTGTAGGTCTGACTGTGTGTAAATGTGTTTGGGTGTCTGCGCTGTGATAGACTGATCATCTGTTCAGGGTGTTTCTCCACTTTTCACCCTATGAGAGCTTGGATAGGCTCCAGCACTCCAGAATTCCTGCTCCAAAGAATGTGGGAGTAGCAAACTAAAAAGGCAATAAAAGCTAAAGTTAAGTGCCAAATAACAAATTTCTCAAAAGATTACATGAAGAAACCTGCAGACCAGTGCAACTATTTTTTTTAAATCTTGTTTAAAAGGTTCATTTTAAATGTGTTGTAAATATATTTTGAATATCATCACCCTGTGACCAGAACCCAGAAATTCAAGTTAATTTTAAATTGTTAATTTGTCCATTCATCTTGAAATTGAAGAGTAGCCGTAACTATTTATTT
Organism: Hepsetus odoe; assembly: GCA_017165825.1. Taxonomy (NCBI): domain Eukaryota; kingdom Metazoa; phylum Chordata; class Actinopteri; order Characiformes; family Hepsetidae; genus Hepsetus; species Hepsetus odoe. Next base: position 8,011,231 of record CM029370.1, read on the forward strand.
ATTTATTTATTTTTAAGTGCACTTAATTTTTAAATAAAGCTTTGCCTTGGTGATACTCCTCACCTGTGGTTTAATTTTATTTTATTTTCTGGCCACAGGAAGAAAATCTTCTAACATCTGTTCCAGCTCACTGTATTTGTGATAGACTGAGAAGTTGTTTAGCCTAAGAGCTAATGAGCTTATTCACTCATTTGTATGTTTTGGGGGTAGTCAGAATTACATGTATGTGAGCAAAGGCAGAGGTCGCAGTGTCGGGTGTTCCTCCTTCAGAATGCAGTGAAAAACAGCTGGTGGAATGAACTTGGCTGACTTTGCTGAACCGCGGTCTGTGAGAGCAGTGAATTAATCAGTCCACTTGTGGAAATTCATGTCTGTGTTTACATTAGTAAAACCTGCACGCCTCCCTAGCTGTCAGAAACCATGAAGTATATTAGCATAGTGACAAGTGACGAGTCAACTTTCAGCAGAAGGTAATCAGGAGCAGCGGGGCTGTGTGTGTATGTGTGTGTGGCAACATGTATCTGACATTTCAGACAAAGATGCATGCTGAACAACCATTGCTCTGAAAATATTGATCTATCCAAAAGGCCAGTGTAGAACTTGGAAGAGAAGAGCATGCAGATGAGCAGAAGGAGAATGACGAGCACTGGGAAGGTAGAAAAATTCACGATTCAAGCCACGTATGTATTGATGTCACAAAATAAAATGCCTCATTATGTGCATTGTTAGTGATGTTATTTTTAATGTTACAGATATCCTGCTGCATGTGACCAGGGGGTATAGTCAACTTTTGCAAAATGAGCTTTCAGTTACTTCCTATGATATCTTCTCTGTAAATTAGGCCAGTTAATTTAGGCCACGTAGTAATCTCTTAATCACCATAAGAACGATATATTATACATTGGTGGATTAATTGCAGATGCATGTAGGGCAATATTTTAAAGATACAGATGAAATACTGTTGTCACTATGTGGTGAATATTGTACAAATACATTTTGGGAGACATTTACAACATGGATCATTGCATGTGTTTCACTATAATGAAGGTCTTTTCATGATTTTACCCACAAAAAAACTTTCATACTGCATTCTGATGCTTCTGATGCTAATAAGAAACTTTGCGTGATTCTTTGCGTAGAAGGAGCTCTGATTGGACAGGCTGATTTTCAATCTATCCATATCATATATGGCATTAATATACATGTGTTTGTTTAGAATTTTTTTTGTTCATGAAAACCAGGCTGAAAAGGCCTTTATACTGAGGTTTATTTCCCATGAGCACTTGAACTTGAGCTCCTGAGTTTTTAGATTTGTCTTAACATGCTTTTATAGTTCAGTATAATAGTATCATCTTTTCGGAGTGCTTTCATTGCTTTCCTAAAACTTTATTTGGGGGGGCTTTAGCCTTGGCCTGTGAGCTTGGGCATGGCTTCAAATAGCTAGCCTTTCTTCAGGATTCCAAAAACTTTCAGTCAGGATTGAAACACTTTGTGGTATTTTAAAGGAAAGCATGGTTAGAAATTAAGAAATAAGGTAATCTTTTATCCTCAGGCTTGACCATTATTTGAACTACACACACATATCCGTAAGAAAGTCTATGAAATCTCTCACCCATCTCTGGATCTTTGTGTTGGCAGAGTAAAGGCATTGCTCAACTGTTCCCCCTCCTTCTCCGTTCTCATCTGAGTATGGTGGAATGTAGATTAGCATTGCAGAACAGATGGCCCTGTCACTCTGAAGTGTGTCCATAGATAGATGACCACCTGGACTCAGGTGTCCTCACTGAGATGCTTTGTACACAGAAGCAAATATAGAGCCACCTGATCTCTTTTTAGGAGAGTTGGGGTAATGAGCAGAGCATAATGGCTTTTAACTACAGTATTACGGCAACAACTGCAAAAACTGCGATATAATATTTGTATTATTTTGATGATCTAAAATGCTGATAGTGACTCACACATGCAATCTCTCAAAAATAATGGAATTAATTCCTTATGTCTGTGACTTGTTTTTAATAATAATTAGGTGATGCAAATTGGAAAACTGTATAAATTCACTCATCAAACCCTTTCCCAAAAGTCAGCAGTCATGGGCTCCTTTAAGCAACTGCCCATTGAAGAGCTGTGATGCCAAATGGTTCTCTGCAAAAGACCTTCAGGAAGATGGAGTGGTGGTGCACTGTTTGTTTAAATGTGCAGTGACACCTGAACAAATACTTTTTGTAGAGACTGCAGGAGAAAACCTTTACTGCAGGCTGCTGCATTTTGCAAGTCCAGTCGACTGATAAAGCCAAAATAAATTTTTTTCCCCCACAATGTGCAATGTGCTTTGGGAAAAGGGATGCTTAATTCTAGTAAAAGAACACTTCTTAAAGTATTAAGCATGGAGGTGGAATGATCTTGCTTTGGGCATGTGGTGCAGAGAACATGGCATTGTTAGAGGGAAGACTGGATTAAAAGAAAATATCTTCAAAAGCACTTACCAGCTGTAATGCTTGCCAAATGGGTTGTTACTAAGTGCTAATTATACTGGGTACCCAAACCTTTGCTTCAGGCCCTTTCATTTTTATATTTATACTTATAAATTATAAAAATTAAAGTTATATTGCTTAAAATAATAAAAGTGTCATCTTTAACTTTGTCTTTTGGTGATCAGCTTCTGCTCACTTAACTGTTTGCAGTAACAGAAATTTTGAGCAATGCCCAAACTTTTACATGTCAATATATATCAACAACTTACTTTTAGTTTGGAACTAAAGATAGAATGGATGATCCTTCCCTTATTTGTGCAATTTGTGACATTTCCAGACATTTACTGTATACTCCCTGTTCATTGCCTTTCTGTAATGTACTTTGAGGCACTGCCAGACTTGCTGTGTTCTATTAAATGAGGTCTTGCCAAGGAATGAGACTGAGCACTGAAGTTTCCATTCTTTCCATGGAAATGTTTGGCTCCCACACTCTGTCATTATCTCCAATCTGCGGTCAGCTTCTGGCCGAAGGAGGAGCCACTCTTAGACAGGAGGAGACAAATGTCATTTCAGCTCCTCTTTAACCATAAATGGCTTAATCCTCGACCTTGTCGAGATGCAGCCACTTGCATCAGGCATCCGTGCAGCAGCAGGCCTTAAACTCTGCACATGTAGAAGCTCGCCTTTAAATTACTGGAACGAGACGATCAAATTACAGGGTGGTGGTTTTTCAACTTTTAAATTGATAAGAGGCGGTTCATTTCTCTGGCAGCTAAGTTTCACTGAAATGCCCAACAAGCCACTGCCAGAGTCAAGAATGTTGCAGCCTACATCTCTGTCTAACTGCACTCACCCAAGTTTATTCATATAGCAGCGGAGAAAACTATTAACCTCCTGTTGTAAAATGTGAGTGACCTAATTTAATGTTCTAGACAGGCCTGTGAATGCTATTGCTTTTGCACACACACCCAGGAGGCTTCTCTTACACACTGCTGAACAACTTTTTTACTAACCAATTCCAAAAGTAGACATCATTACAGTAAATGATTAGTCTTACTCTTTTTTTTTTATTGTGAAGCTAGAATAATGTTTTCCATTTTTGGTTATATGACCTGCAGCAACAGAGATTCATTTTAATAGGACTGTATGGTCCAAACACAAGCTTTTGGGTCATTCTGGCTCAACTAAACAATTTGTCATCGGTGGCATTTTGTTTGCCCCTGGGCCAGTAGGAAAAAGGTGTTTTTTTTTTTTTTTTCCTGGTCATATAGTTTAGATTACAAAAAGTCATTCTGGATTGAAATGTAATTAATCCCTTCATTCACAAAAATGCTTCATGTGCCATTTTCAGACGCCTGTATCTTTGCAATGGTAACACCTCGGCAATAACACTGTGGAAATACAAGTCCTTATTCCAGATATGTAATTATTTAGCTTGTAGTATGTACTGACATAACACCAGAAAATACTAAACTTGTGTTCCAATTTATTTTTCACCGGTTTTCCAAAGTCTGTTTCTCTGTCAGTATTGCAAGTTTGGTCACAGAACATTTTTTGGTTTGTATTCATTGCTTCCTGCTCTACAACTGCACTTGGTACTTTCCTCTTGTAAAGGGGTGTGCACTACAGGTCACCAAACATCATACATTTCCGTACAGGTTATCTTGCTGCAGGCCCAGAATCTCAATCTCAGGGAATAGTAAAGACATGTTGTCTTTTAATCTTTGTTGTCTAGCTTTCACTGTACCCTTTGCGTCATTGTTATACTGGAGAAAAATCTCAATCCCAAATTGTAGTTCTCTTGCAGACTGGATCATATTGTCCTCCAGGATTTTTGCATATTTGCTGTATTCATTTTCCCCTCTACCTTTACAAAGCTTCCAGGTCCTGCCACTGAGAAGCACCCCCACAGCACGGTGCTCCCACTACAGTGCGTAACGTAGGGGTTGTTGTGTTTGTGGTGATAAGTGTTTCGTGTCTGCCAATAAAACCTCTTGCCTTATTCCCAAAAAGCTCCATTTTGGTCTTATCAGACCACAGTCTCACACATGCCTTTGGTAAACTCTAGTCAAGAATTAATATGAGCTTTCTTCAACAATGGCTTTCTTTTTGCCACTGTCCCATCAAGCTTTGACTATTTAAGAAACCAGGTAACAGTTGTGTGCACAGTCTCTCTCATCACTGCCAACGAAGCTTTCAACACCATTAGAGTAGCAATAACTGTCTTGTTATCCTCCCTTGCTAGTCTCCTTCTTTCACAGTCACTCAGTTTGTGAGGGCGGCCTACTCTAGGCAGATTTGTACGTGCCGTATTCTTTCCATTTCTAAATGACGGATTTGGATGAATAGGAAAATGTAAGGAATGTTCAGTGACTTTGCAATTTCTTTGTAACTGTACCTTGTTTTTTTATTTTTTGGCTCTTTTTTTAATCTGTGATCTGAACCTTCCAGGCACAGACATCTTTATTCCCTTACACTTGAGACACATTCACTACACTCCATGATGATCTCCATGTCACCAGTGGTGAGACTACTAGTGCAAATTTGCTGGGACTTTTATGAATTAGGTTAAGTCAAATAAGTCAAGTCAAGTCAACTGTTGTTACAAAGCAGCTTTACAGATTCCGGGTCCAAGCCCCAGTTGGGTAAGCCGAGGGCGATGGAGGCAAGGAAAAACTCCCCCAAACATTTCCAGTAAGCATGAGTTACAATAAAAGTAAAAGAGTCCATTGGTGACTGTAAATGCAGGTTTATGAGCTAATGGTGGAAGCTCTGTTTGAGTGGGGGAAGCTTTAATCTTCAGATCAGCTTCATCAGACTGGCTCTTCTGCAGGAGCTGCTACCATGAGGTTCAATAATTTACAGGATATTTATGCAATCAACAATTTTTCATTCTAGTTTTTACATGAATTGACACTGCTTTGTAGAAACCTTTTTACGTTTTGACATTAAATAGATTTATTGATCAGTTCTTGACAAAAGGCAATCATCTATCACAGTAAATCTCCCACATATCAGTTGATCTAAAATCTTAATTACTTAACTATACAATGGGAAAATAAACACTTGATATTTGGTTATGTGCTAATATGACGTGATGAAATGACAATTTTGCCTTATGAATGCCAAGTGAACTTAGACTGTAGGAGTGTGCAGATGAAAGATGAATTTATTGAAATGTTCTAATTGCAAGTCAATAAACCGCAGCGCTTCAGCAGAATCCTATTTTTTTTTTAAGACCGGTCTGTGTAATTCACAATGTTCTAAATCTAACCAATTTTTACTATAGAAAATGGGGATCTTGTGTGTTTGTGTGTGTGTGTGTGTGTGTTCGTGCGTGCTCCAAGAGATTATTTTGGGGAATTTAAGATTCTGTTTATTTACTCATTCCCTTTGTAAAACTCAGTGAGGCAAAGCAATCAAATAGTGTTTCTGACCAAGTTAGAGCTACATTTGTTCAAAGAAAAAATTGTTCAAGATAAACAAGGACCCTCATAAACACCCAAAAAATATATTTATATACACTGAATGCTTATGTTTGGTTGCTTGCACTGTAAAACAGAATGCTGGATATTTAAATGCATTGCATCTGTTATTGTATATGTCCTCATGCAACTCACCTTGCTGATGCATCCCACACTGCATGATGGTTTCCTGTGAAGCGAATTCCACCTCCTCACTCAAGTTCAGTAGATTTGAATTTTATTCGACTGGCTGCTGCCATTGCATTTCATTTTGTCATCTTGGAATGCAGTTGGCTGATCTTCGTCATGGAAGGCATACAAGTAAAGATATATATATATAATTTTTTTTTTTTTTTTTTACAAATATAGAAGTTTTTATTTTAATTTTTGTATTTTTGGGAATATAAAACATAGTTCGCTTTCTGTGTTATATCAGTATATCTGCCCAATATATCCATTAAATGAAGGTTGGGTGGAAGACATTTAATTGGATAGAGTTTCCATGATGATCTTACACTAAAACAAAATTGTCACAGAAACGCCCATAAGCAGCAGGCAGAGTGCAGCAGAATGCAGCAGAGAAGTGTGAGTGGACTTGTACCACCTGCCTTCTGCTTTATTATACACAATGCTAATCACAACACAACAAAGCACTGCCAACTCAACCAAGCTATTCTGAGGCTCTGCTATGATTTACATCTTTGGTTTGACATGAGCAACAGTGCTTACTTAATAAGCAGTCTGCAGAAAAGGAGTGTGTTTCTGCAGCCGGCGGCCTGTTTGTTTTCATTCTAAATTATGATGCTACTGCAGATGAATGGAAATCTGTCTCTGTTCAAGGTCCCCAAATATAAATTCAATTAGAGGAAACATCCATCCTCCCTCCCTGGGTCCAAGTGAAGACACCAGCCTTGAGAGGGCTGTATTGCATCAAGCCTATGACTAAAATAGATGAGTACAAAGGTCTATTCACTGGCTTTTCTTCTGAATTTTTTATTTTAACCACCCTCTCATGCAGAGCACTGGTCGTCATCTTCTTTCGCTGCTCCAGAGGTCGCCAGAGTCACCCATTTCCATTTCTTCTGCTCCTCTGAATCTTCCACTTTCACTCCAACCCTCTGCATGTCCTCTTTCATCACTTCCATAAACCTCTCCTATTCTTGCTTGGCAGCTCCATCCTCAACACTCTTTTCACAGTATAATCCTCACCTCTCCTCTGTACAAGTCCAAACCAGTGCAATGTCGCTTTTGTCTTTGTCTTCAAATCATCCAACCTGAGTTGTCCTCTGCTACTCTCATTCCTAATCCTGTCCATCCTTGTCACTTGCAATGCAAATTTCAGCATCTTTAACCCCAGCTGCGCCACCTGTCTTTTCATCAGGGCCAACATCTCCAACCCCTATAGCATAGCTGGTCTCACTGCTGTCATTTTGGTGTCCTCCCTTTCATTCGCACTCATATATTCTGAATTTATCCTACTTACTTTCATTCCTTTAATTTGTGTGAACTCAGCTTACAGAGCAAAGGGCTACAAACAGTATTTTCTGACATTAAACCATAATTTTCCCAATATAATTGCTTACATGAAAACAGTATCAAATTAAAAAAATTCTTTTTTAAAATCCATTTCAACTTATAACAGAATACGAATGGGTAATTTGGAATCCACACACACATACTGGCTTTTAAAGGAGCTAAATACTTCCATGGCATTGTGTGTGTGTGTCTGCTTCTCAGGCAGACGTTTTGACGTTTTAGTGAGAATCTCAGTTCGGTTTCAAAGTCTGGGTGAGATAGCAAGCTGACAGCATGTCAGTGAACCATGATGTGTGTCAGAAGTTTTGCAAATGTTTGATCACTGAAAGTCTAAATTGAGATTATCAGCAATATGTGTGTATTTCACTGATGCAAATCTGAAGAGATTTAAAATGTCTGCTTCCCTCTGAAGTTGATGATTTAAAGGTAAATTAAAGACTAATGTAGTATGTGTCAATGTTAATTTGATATCTAATTGTGTAAACGCTGTAGGAAGAGGACAGTTCAGCGGGTTATTTCTCACACACTAAGGCAACTGTACTGTTGTCTTCACAGGATGTGATCTGAACTAGAAGTGTAGAAGATCTATAGGAATCTCGGCTTTCATGGATTTATCCCCACAGAAAACCGAAAGTTGAATGAATAATGTATGTGTGCACACTGATGCAACTCACACACACACACACACACACACACACACACACACACACACACACACACACACAAGGCTTAGTCCTCTCATTTTCTGCTTCTCTGCCTTCTGCATCACGAGTGCTTGCTTTTTACATTTGTTGCCCTCAAAGGTCAGACTTATTCTGTGTGTGTGTGTGTGTGTGTGTGTGTGTGTGTGTGCGCAGCATGTTTAGTTACAGCTGAAATGTGATCACTGTTTCTCTTCCATTGTTGGAAAAAGATGTTTGGCATGGGTCATAGTCTTTTCCAGGTTCTTGATAAACAATAAGCTGTAACCTACTTCATTCCCCAAAAAGTAATTTCATTTTATTTACTATTTTCAAGGCATAAACACAATGAATGAAAGTCATTGGTGAAAGGGCTAGATATCTTTAAGTGTTGTTCGTATAGATGAGTAGTATGAAGAGTCACTTTATGCATTTTGAGAATTTTTGAGTTTTTCTTTCTTTTTTTTTTATTGTATTATTCATAGTAAATCAAGATAAATACTCTAACACCTCTCTTAGGAATATGTCCTGGCCCATCAAAGGACCATTCCTGAAAGACCATATCAGTTTTCCATTCTGTGTATTATTTTTTTTTGATTGACAGGTCGTAATGGTATTCTTTGTAATATTAATAATTTATTTATATTTTGCTTATAAAAAACTTTTTAGTTGTTATGAATTATTGCAGCCACATTGTCTCTCTCACTGTGCTGCTTTTTATAACTGAGATGACAAAAATTACACTTCAAAGGGCACTACTGAGATCTAAGTCTAGACGGCCATTTACCAGAGTATTCAAACTAACGTTATTTAATAACTTGGGCTGTTTTAGTACTATGATGCTGACAAAAACCTGATTGAAAATAACCAATTAAATGCAAGGAATATTTAAGTCAATGTGAGGGGTCACCTTTCCTTTGATTGGGAGATTTGAAATAGGCTTTGGATAGGTAGTGGCGGCCAAGTAGTTATGAACCAGGGCCATAATCGAGGCTACCGTGAGGTACTGTTAAGCAAGGTACCGTCTCATCAATGCTGCCCACTTCTACACTCTGTGTATGGGTCAAATGCAGAAAAAACATTGAATTGTGGTTCATTGGGCGCTGTGCTGTGCGTTCACAATGACAAATAGTCGCTTTCACTTCACATAACTGTGTTGGGGCATTTTTAACATCCAGACAGCAGAACAGTGACCAATCAGCACCCACCCCTTCTGCTTTCACCCCAGGAAACTGGATAGATTCCTTTTGCCTAGAAATGCCCCTGAACATATCGCATCACAGATAAATCCACATTCTGTAGCAAACTGTATGCTGTTGCAAGATGTATGTAAAACCGAATTCTAGAATGTAATACATTATGAAGCTTGCTACATTTAAAAACAATAATACATTTTATACCAAAATACATTCTACAACATATTACATTGTAGAACATCCACATTCTAGACATACTACATTGTATCACATTCAAATTCTAGAAGCTGCTAACATGTGGATTGATGGAATGATCTCCTAGAATAGAAAAGACACATTTTTTTGTCACTGAAAAACAGCACCAAGTTGCTCTTTGATGCTGTACCCAGCCTGCAGCCCAGCACAGTTCATGCATTTAAATAACAATATTATTGTAATGACAATGTATTTGTGACCCTGAATAATTGGACGGGGTGAATAATCGGGATGTGTGTTGCGCTTCTCAGGCAGATATTGCAGGGTTTGCTGAGAGAGTGTAAGAGGTACCTTCTGGAACGCTTCTGATCAGTAGTGTCCTCCTTTCTGGGGTGATCAAAAGAGCTTTTGGCTGCTACTGGCAGACATTCTGTCTAGGAAGTTAAGTTTATTTGTACAGTAGGCTTAGATATGCATTGGTAAATGTATTGCAAAGTTATCATCAAAATAACTAATCTTTCTTTAACCGTTCTTACTCGAATTATCCTCCACATGTTCCCTGTCTGAATGATCTCTGCCTTTAAAGATACAATTCTCGGATTCACTCTTGTAACATTTTAAAAGAAAATTAAATGCTTCCCAAATTAAAGTGGCAGTGGTGGCCTAGTGGTTAGGGACTAGGGCCTATTATCAAATGGCCATGGTTTTGAGTCCCAGACCAAAAGGTTACCCTGAGGTGCACTCAAGCAAGGTAATGTCACCAACACTGTTCTCATGGCACTGAATAGCTGCCCCTTGCTGCACTGTGCCTATTGATCAAATGCATGGATCTGGTTCACTATGTGATGTGCTGTGTGTTCACAATGACACATAGTGGCTTAACAAAATGAGGTTTGAACACTATAACCTATCTTGAGTAATATGGTTGCTGATAAAGTAATTTCTTCACCTCTAACCCACGTTTAATGTAGAATTAACACCAGGCAGCTCGGGTTAATTGCTGCAATTAAAGAAATCTATTCCCAATTACAAACACTATTAACTGGAGATGCCTTGCGATAAACACGAACGATCACAAAACAGCATTTAATCTCAAACAGCCCCCAGTGCTCATGTTTTTAATGAAAGTCAGCAAGGTCCTTATTTTATTATGAACTTGCGGATACACACCTAGTCTCTAAGTGACTTTTCTCTCTCTTTTTATGTGCTGTTTTGATTGTGGCTGCCTGGATCTTCCTCCATCCTCAGGTAAGAAGCAAACCTACAGGCGCATGATATACTTATGTCAGGGGTCACCAACATGGTGCCCACGGGCACCAGAATGCCCCCAAGGGCCACATGAGTCGCGGACCTGTTCTAAAAATAGCACAACTCACCAGTGAGCAGAGTCTAAAAGTTATCCTGTTGCTATTCTGCTTTAATCACGTTTGCATTTATGTAGATTTGAAAATGACTCCAAAAAAAAAAAAATTTAAAACATGCTTATTATACATGAAGTTTAGATACGTTTAGGTAACTGGTGGCCCTTCGTATGGCTCAGTACCCATGAAGTAGCTCTCAGTTTCAAAAAGGTTGGTGACCCCTGTCTTATGTAGTGAAATACTGCAGTAGGCTAATATTTTGTTTCCATTAAGAAGGTTCACAGTCTGTGTTGGTATTGTATTGACCTATCTAGGGCACCGAAGACGTTATTGGAAAAAATTATTTCAGCAAATATTGAACAAGGCTGCTGCTTAAAGTGACTATGGTTGGATTTAGAGTAGTATCCAAGTAAATATTAGCAACAGCTCTCTCCTGTATGTAAAGGAGAAATTCTTGTGTGAAGAGTAAAAGGGAAGGATTACAGGATAGCAGTGAGACCAGCTGTGCTATACAGGTTGGAGACAGTGGTGCTAACGAAAAAGACAGGAGGCGGAGCTGGAGGTGTTAGTGTTAAAGATGCTAAGATTTTCTTTTTGAGTGACAAGGATGGACAGGATTGGAAAAGTATATTAGAGGCACAGTTGAGGTACAGAGGAGAGATGAAGAGTATATCAGGAGAAAGATGTTGAGGATGGAGCAGCTAAAAGGAGAAGAGGATGACCAAAGAGGAGGTTTATGGACATGCAGGTGGTCATTGTGAATGAGGAAGATGCAGAGGACAGGAAGAAATGGAAATGGATGATCCACTGTGGTGACCCCTAAACACGAGCAGACAAAAGTAAAAGAGGAAACACTAGGCGGACCATTCACCATTCATGTTAAGCTTTACCTCATTGTAAGCTGAGGTAAAGAATGAGGGAGGCAAAGACAGGCGAGTTTGCAGAAGGGACAGCATGGGAAATGAGCACAGCATGGCAGATACACCTTCTGATCAATATTTTGTGTGTGTGTACAGTACAGTGCACACACACATACACTCTCTCTCACACAAACACAGAAGAGGAAAGACTCTAATTCAGAATTGTCTCAAATTCTCAAAAGTACTATATTGACAGCAGAATATGTCCTTGTCAGTTCTCCTGTCTTCTGTGTTCTTATTCAGCTCAGGGAATATTTTTCTCCCTGACTGACAATTCATCCTGAATTAAACTCTGATATTTCTTCTCTACTGATCTTCTCATACATCATGTCAAGGTATTCTCACTGACAGTTATGTCGAAAGTGAAAGATGTCACCAGGCACATCCTTAGACGCTGCATAGAGACTAGTGAGAATATCACACACAAACCAGCTGAAGCTACAGTGGGTGTTTGATCAGCTCTCATGTTCCAGTTCTCTTGCACTTTGAAGTAAGGTATTTCATTTCTGAATGGTTGTTTGACATTTATTTTCTATTTTCAGCAGTGCTGTTTAGGAATTAAGTAGTGCCTTGACATATTTAATTAGACACAGCTTTTATCTACTCTTCATTTTCAAGGACGTAAATGTGTTATTTTTCTACAGTTTGTCATACAAGCCTGTTTTGAAATCAAGTAACCTCAAGAGGCTTTTGACACTACATTAATGGAGTTTCTCCAGTAGACTCTTCTCTTGCCACATGATAAGGTTAGAACATCAATGATCATATTACCACTGACAGTCATCAGGAGTGAGGAGTGGTATATAATATGCAACGCAGATGTGTGGCTTCATGTGCACAACCCAACACAAGGTGAAATATGACAAATTCGTAGATTCTAAGAGAATTTTCTTCAGGTATTCCTGTAGCATCTCTGTGATATTTTTTTTCCCAAGATTTCTTCTAAAGATTAAAGCATAGTTTTTTTTGTTTTGTTTTGGTTTTTTTTGTTTTTTTTTGCCATAAAATAACTGATTTCTGAGTTCTGTATGTGTTTATATGTCACAGAGTTTACACTTGCAGTGCAACACAGTGAGAGCTATTCAGGCTAAAGCCTCTGCACATTGGGATATGTAGTTTAATAAATTAACCTCCCAAAGTAAACACTCTTTAATCCTTCATTTTTTTTTTAAGAATGTTCATCATGGTGATGTGTTTTCATGCTCAGGCAAGACATAAAGGGTGCTTGTTTTTCTTGAACCCTTTGGTTTATTACTAAAATGAAGTTCAAATTAAATTATAGCAAAGTTAATTATTAAGCAGTAAACAAAATGTGTTCGGTTGTGTCTTGATCTGTGTTACGCTTTTAGAAACAAAAATGGTCTTGAGAAGGTAAAGTGCTTTATAACTGAACTGCATGTTTCATTGTTGAACTGAACATGTAAAACTGTTTTTATTGCATAGTGAGAATAAGGATAAGGCTTAAAGTAAAGCGGAACCCGTGCTCATATTTCCCCGGATTCAAGGATTTATATCTCACATTTAGAAAAAATGTGACCTGCAGGTGAAACTTTGTCAGCTCTTTGTGAGCCTGCCAATTGCTCTTATTGCTATAAGTGGGTCATTTCTGATGACTATGAAACATGACTGCATAAATTTTTGCTTTATTTTTGGAATATTTGCTTAAAGTCAACGTGCCAGTGATTTCACCTTCAGATTGTACTTTGTTTAGAAATAATCTCATAGCATATAGGTACTTGCTTATCATTACTGTCAAAAAAAATAAATAAATAAAAATAACTTATAAATAAAAAAAAACCTTTCTGTTTACACAGACTCAAATTTCATAATGCATGCACCAAAACGCCTGTGCTGACATTGTATGGAAACAAGCATAACATACAGTTGTATAGCATGAATTCTTTAGCTGTGGCCCAGTGCATAGCTTTCAGTGAATCAAAATGCAGACAGTGTCATATCTCCTCCCAGGAGGACAGTCCTTAACCCCTCAGCCACTGACCAGTCAGCTGCGACGGATTCCCTGTAACTGCCAATTACCATCAGCAAGAAGAGATGTCACTTTAAGCGTCAATTGAAATTATTCCATGAGGAGTTTTATGAATTATTACCTGATAAGCCGTGAAGAAAACATGTCAAACTCAGCAGGCGGTCCCTTGTATCTCCCTGTCTGTGTAAATGAAGATTAATGGGCTTTTGATTGTAACAGTAATTGACTGTAACCAGATTTTGATTGTTTCACATGGTAATTACCTTGATTTTGCCTCTTTTCTTCAGTGCTTGGATAGCATTTTACAAAAAGGTAGATTTAAGTGGTTAAAAAGAATTGTCCGAGTCTGCTTCCATTGCCATATCTTGAGCTCTGTTATCTGATGTGTAACTCATTCAATAATCCGTAATGCCTCTGATCTCAGGTGACAAATAAGTCAGGGTCTTTTAATTCAGTCTGTCAAGGCTCTTCAGATCTGTCAGACTGAAGATGATGGATGGGAAGGAGCCTGACAAAAAAGAGCAATCTCAACTACACCTCAGAAAGATCGGACTACTGATAGAGTGCACTTAAATAACTCATACATGAAACACATTTACAGCCAATCAGTTAGGAAATGCATTTTAACAGCATGCAGTTTTGTATGTCATGTAAGTGATAGATAGAAAAACTGGTTCTAACAGGGGGGGGAAGTCCCTGTGGTATAATCTCACAACAGTTGCCATTTAAGCTTTGCATTAGAGTTAAATGACAATTGTATTTTTTTTATAGTTTAGTTTAGTTGTGTATAGTTCCACTTGATTGCTAGGGCTCCCTGAGTCATACATAACTACCAATGCTGGGATTTTAAAGGCTTCCCCCAGAGTCCAGAGCATCTTTATTTTCAACTGCCACAAATATATCATTGTACAGCTTAGAGGGAGAACAATAACTGCCAATTGTGAATTAATACTAGAATTAACAAACTCCAGCACTTGCAGACTGATTAGCAAGAGAAGAGGTGAATTGTAGGACCATTCGACCAATCCCAACAACTTTACACACATACAAATCATATGGAATTATTGATAACTACAACAGGCCAAAAACACTAAAAAGTTTAACTGATTCAAGCAGCAACTGTTTAACACACAACAGAATCAATTTGCAATAACCATGCTTAGCTGCAAACACACTCAACTTAGAACAGAAGAGCTGAAAGTGACAACAAATAGATTAAGACTTGCCTTTGTTGTTTCTCGTTCCTCTCAGCTTAATTGCTGTGTGGTTGCTTGTGCACCGATAGTTGAAGGTGTAGCTTTGTTTGAACAATGGCTATGTCCTCCATTGGGACCTCTTTTAGTATCACAGATCAGAATCAGATCGATGTGCCACAATTGCCAGAGTGATCGCCCCACTGGGTCCTATTAAGAGACAGAAGTGCGAGTGTATGTATGTAGAAATGTGTGTGTGTGTGTGTGTGTGTGTGTGTGTGTGTGTGTGTGTGTGGGGACCCTCCCCTGGGTCTCATTACTTCAGCCAAACAGACGTACACTCTGACAGTGCCATCTCTCTTGCCACACACACAGACCTTTATCTTTTTATGAAGGTGTATTGATGTTTGTTTTGTATGAAACCTGGAACATTAGTTTCCATGAAACTGACCTGTTCTTAGTACACCTAGAGTGAAGAACCAACCCCCACTCTAAACTTCAAATGTGTATGCAGTGTACAGCCTGGTTCACAGGACTCATTAGTTTTGTCTCTGAATTACCATAAGAACCACTTTTCATTAATTATATTTAAGGGATAATTGTTGGGGCATGATGTAAGGTGAAAAGCTTTAAGTTAGTAAGATGCAAAAAGGTTTCTGCACCATGTTCAGTTGAGCCTGATTTTTTTTTTCTTATTTGTCTTTCTGATTGGATCCTCAATTTCAAAATCTTGCATAAACTTTCAATGAGAATCCAGACAGGAGATTTGCTAGGCCATGAAAGAAATTGCGCCAAATGACTCCTAAATTTTGCGCCATTTAAGGATGTGCTTTTTTCACATATTTTCAGTGATATTCAACATATGAAAGATTTTCCTTTTTTGCCTACGGCTAATGACAGCTGAAGGAAGTTCATTTACCTTGACTATTTAAAAAGGGCTACACAGCTATTAACAGAAATAGGAGAAGTGCATGTCGCGAAGTTTAAGCTGAAAAAATTTTAGAGCTAGAGTTTTTTTTTTTTCCTCAAAGTTTAGGCAAGCCCTAACTTTCTTTTAATGGTTTAAATTTTAAAGTTTGTCTAGCATTTTAATAAACTTATGAAAGCTGGCATTAACAAGTGCTGAATATTGTCCCTTCCTAGACTGTAATAGGCCTTTCAGTGAACAAAAAACAGTTACCCTAAAGAACTATCAGAATCAGAGCTTTAGTGTGACTGTGAGGTGATCTCACAATGCACACACACACACACACACACACACACACACACACACACACACACAAAAAGTCTATTTTGTTTGTGCCCTGAAATCTCCTTGGAAGTGACAGTTTTGTCAAAACCCAATTTCAGACGAAGTGATAAAATAAATTCCATCACATCTCTGTGTGTGTGTGTGTGTGTGTGTGTGTGTGTGTGTGTGTGAGAGAGAGAGAGAGAGAGAGAGAGAAAGAGATAGAGAGACACAGATAAAATATGGATGGCATCATTTGGGGGGCAACGTCGTTCTCCATGGGTGACTTTAATTACAGATGGAGGGATAATCCAGCCAGAAAGCCTGGACTTCAGAACACTACCCCCCTTCCAAACACATATACACACACCCATGCACACACACACACATGCGCACACAAACAAAGTAATGCTGAGCTACTTCACCACTAGGGTGATTGATAACATGACATAAAAATGACAGGATCCCTTACTGTCTGAGAGGGAGAGCGGGAGAGAGAGAGAGCACGCATAAGTGATAAGTGATGGGGTGAGTCTTGGGTATAAAAAGTAAAATAGAATTAAAAGCGCAACGCTGCAGACTTCTTTATGATGGGCAGGAGCACCAAACTGTGTGGGGGGATTTTTAAGGGCTAATTAATGAAAAATGTTCTCAGCCTTTTAGAGAATAGTTTATGAAGCCCCCCAGCAAGTCAGTGACCCAGAAATTCCAATTAATAAAGACTGTTTCTTCCCCTCTCTCTCTCTCCCTCTCTCTCTAGCCCCCATCCATAAAACATTCTATAAAAATTAGAAAATTTTGTTTACTTTTGATGCTAAAATGCAAAGACAGACACTCATACAGTAGGGCAGTGTGGCTTGAATAAATTTTTTTTCCCATTTAAATTGATTTTCTTTTGACTACTGCATTTGAATCTGACTTGATTTTCCCACCCTGTACAATTAGGATGCATGTAGGAAAGAGAAAGGCTGGTTCGCTGCAAGAATGGAGAGATCTAAAGCCCTTCCCAGTCCTGCGCTCAGACATACATGCACACTCATGCAGGCATTAACACACATTTTAGAAATCACTCTTAGCCTTACTTCGTCTTTGGCTCTGTGGTTGCCATGGTGATGGATGATAGTCGTCTTGGGACTTAGTGAAAGAGTTAAAAGACTGAGCCAAACACGACACCTCCAGCTTTTAAATCATTTATGAATAGAGAGCGGAATTAATTTGACTCCAGTGCAAAAAGAACGAGACGAAAAGAACATTACTTATAGCAGCTTAGACAGGAGGGTGTGTAATGTGTCAGCAATGGGGGTGTGTAAGCAATGTGCATGAGGATATGTGTATCTTTTAGGATGATGAAACCTAGTGTTTAACATCAGATCTGTAAAAAAGAAAAAAGTCAAACACTTTGCAGAACATTAAATTTTGTACACACAGTATGTAACAGCCTCAGGTAAAGGGTGTCATTTTCTCCAAAGTGTCAATAAGATTAGTAGTGATGGTGTCAAGATCACACTTTTGACTTGGATTCTCAGCCTCAGTCCTGGTGACTCCACATTCGGGCTGCAAACTGCATCATCTCTTAACTGTTATTGTGAAATTGGTCTCTGTAGTACTGATATCTTAGAAGGCTACAATACACAAATGAAAATGTACATTTACAGCATTTAGCAGACATTCTTATCCAGAGTGACTTTCATGTCCTAAATACAGGGACAGTCCCCCTGGAGCAACTCTGGGTTAAGGGTCTTACTCAGGGACCCAGTGGTGGTAGTGGGCAAGTACCCTACCAATAGACCACTGCCACCCATCTAAATCTAAACCCGAACATCACGTTTTGTCACTGCACCTTTAATATGTGCAAATGATCTCTTTTCTGATTGGCTGCTGTATATTGTCTATGTATACTAAAGCGAAAGTGACTACTTGTCACAGCACACAGTGAGACACAATGAAATGCTTCCCCTGTATTTCACCAATACACACCGTGCAGCAGGGGGCAGCTATTTAAAGTGCCCGGGGAGCAATGATGGGGAAGGTATAGGATACCTCAGGACAACCTTCTAGTCTGGAATTTGAACCCATGACCTTCCAATCCTGGGACTTAGTCCCTAACCACTAGGCCACCATTGTGTGTGTGTGTGTGTGTGTGTGTGTGTGTGTGTGTGTGTGTGCGTGCGTGTGCGCGCACACGCAGTATTTACACATTTTGAACCCCTTTAATTCCAGAATAAGTTGATGATAGAGCCATTCAATGTATAGAAAGCTCTACCCCACATATGAGCATTTTGTACATTGTCTCATATCACATCTAATTCGATTAATTAATTAATTAATAAGCACCTGGTGCTGAGTCAGATTAGACAAAGCACCCTGGGGTCAAAAGAATTGGTTTATCTTTATCTAAAATATCAAAAAAGAACATCATGGAAGCATTAGAAACATGCCATGTCTCTTGTAGGTAAAGGTCAGCAACAGCCGATGAGATGAGTAATGAAGTGGGCAAGGTTCTAGTGGTAGGGAGGGTGTGGGGATCGAGTCCAGTGGTTGGGAACCAAAAAAAAAAAACCCTATAGGCGGTGAAACATATTTTATTTCTCTCAGCTTGATGAAGCATGCTTGCATAAAACTGAGGAAATATGGAAAGAAAATGAATTAAACTTAAAATGTATTTTAGAGGATGTTGTGATGGTTAATATGAACATAGACAATAACTGACCAGACGAAGAAAAAAGAAAAAAAGCTGTCTTGATTTTAGATTCGCTCTTAAATGTTAGCTAATTAATTTATATTCATACCCAACAAACAACACTTAAGCCTCCAAGTGGGTCAAAGGACCATAACAATAGTTTTCACTCTCTTTCAGTCTCTCCATCTCTTCCCAGCAGAGCTATACCCATAATTCTACCTCCCATCTTCTGTCTGACTGATAGAGAAACCTCTCAGGCCCTTGGGGAGAATCCGCATAGCCCCTCAATCTTTCATCCTCTTTCATGCTTCCCTTGGCTCTAACTCTTTACCTCCCATTTTCTTTTGCCCTCATCCTCCTGCTATCCCTCTGGAGGATGACCACTGACTGATAGAGGCAGAGGAGGGTATTTTCCCCATAGTCTGTATTATCCAAGCAGCTTGCTCTCTCCTGTCTTTCCATATTGAGACCTTCTCTCAGCTGCTTGAAGTGGTTTACTTTGTGTTTCAGAGTATGTGCCACATCATCAGTCCTGGCCTGAGAGAATGGCATTCACACAGAGTGATATGAAGACATGGGCTTAGGTTGAGACATGGGCTTAGGTTGTCCACACATTTATCAAGGCTTTATAGTCCTTCTGGCTGATGCTAGGCATCGGCTTTGGTAAGTGCTGGTCAGCTGTCCAGAGCCTCCTATTTTACCAACAGCGCTTTAGTAAGCGTTTTAAAGTATTTTAAAGGGTGCATGCTTTTCTTTTCCTGTATTATATTAAACTTCATTTACATTAGTGTGGGTTTTGTATCACAACAGTCATTAAATGAGCTTTGCTTTGATCGTCTGTCGTGCTTTATTTCAAAAGTAAATCGGGCTTAAACACTCTTCAGCTGAAGTGTAAAAGGATGGAGCTAAACAGTGTTATTACATAGAATACAGAGTATGAATGTATATGTTGGTGAACTGGAGTTGCTGTGCGTTACTGAGTTCACTTAAACCTCTTGGATTCTGCTTTTGTTTTTCTCTTCCTTTTATTGAACCGTTTTTGTGTAAAGGGATCTCGTTGCTGGTTACATAAGCTGTAGTCTAGGGTAGCTCTCTGTGTTGATCTGCTTGCACAGTTGATATGAGGCTGGGGTCTATGAGGCCTTTGCCATTTTGCTGTCATTGAGCACACAGGTCTCAAGCCAGTATTGAGCTTATGCATCAGAGAGAGAGAGAGAGAGAGAGCGAGATCAGAGGAGAGAGGGGGCTTTGAGGCAACACGTCCAGGTGGAGCTTTGTGCTACTGAGGAGGGAAAAGGAGGGGAGACGGGGAGGGGATTTAGGGGAAAAGGAGCTTGGGAAGGGGATTAGGGAAAGGCCTTGGAAGACCTAGATGTAGGGTAGTTTTGTGTGTGTGAGTGTGTGTCAGAGTGCAGTTGGCGAACTACACTGGTGTGATTGAACTTTTCTTTGACATTTTGTTCACAATGCACTGCTGCCATCTACTGGGTATCTCTCTCTCTCTCTCTCTCTCTCTCTCTCTCTCTCTCTCTCTCTCTCTCTCTCTCTCATGTCTCCGATGATCATCATTCTTTTATTGTTAAGGGTCAACAATATTCACAAGCGTGCTCACACACATGCTCTGAAACACACTTGCACACACAGACATACATGCACACAGTCGCTCATTTGCATATAAATTGCCTTAAGTAGGACATCCCTGCTAAATTCTTCAATGGTAGCTTGTTTAAAATTCATGAGGGCTTTTGTTCAAATAAAGACTGAAAGCACAGGGGTATTCACTGGATATGCTTTGAGGCACTCTGAATGTTTCAGGTGTGTGTGCGCGTGTGTGTATTATGGTAGTAATGATAGATGGCTTGCACTTGTATGTGGGTGAGTGTATGTGTTTGTATTTAAATGGATGAATAAGCTGGTGGTTTGGGGATTCCAGGGCCTTTTGATGTTTGGTATCCTGATAATGAACCGTGTGTGTGTGTGTGTGTGTGTGTGTGTGTGTGTGTGTGTGTGTGTGTGTGTGTGTGTGTGTGTGTGGAGAAATCATGTTTGTCTTTTCAGTGTTCCTAGTGATTAGGTCAAGTGCCCCCTCTAGGGGGTTCACCTGTCAGAGCCAGAATCAAAGTCATAGCCCTTTGGCTCAGCAGGAGACAGAAAAGGCTTTAAAGAACTACATGTCCCTAAAAATGAAAGTGTCAAAGGTTCCTTTGAGTGATGCCTGAGAACCGTTTTTTGTTTCTTAAGAACATTACAATGGTTGAGCCTATAAGAGCTTTATTTTTGTAAAGTAGATATATAGATATCCGGTTCATACGTAAAGAACATTTTTAAAGTAAGGCTCATTCAAATAACTGACTAGTAGATATTATATATACATTTAAAAATCTAAATACATATTTTATCCTACTGAAACTGGACTTGAATCTGAAGATCTATAGTTGTGCTGTTTGTTTTTGTGTAGTGTTCAATACCCTGCTTTTTTTTTTTTCTTCCCCCCCCTCCTCCTTTTCCTTTCAGGCTATATTGCCCCCTCTCTCCCAGTCTTAGTTCAAAGAATCTCCATCTAATGTAAAAGTTTCACATAATTTTCTTAAACTAAAAACCTTTTAGGAACCTTTATTCTCAAGAGGTGCACAATATCTCTACAAATGAGTTTAATTTCACAGGAGGACAAAAAAAAATTGTTACACGCCGACACACATCTGCATCTGGCCTGATCCATTTTAATCAGAGCAGACACTGGTATGCATTTGTGTGTGTGTGTGTGTGTGTGTGTGTGTGCGCACGCATGTGTTTGAGTTTAATTAGCCCAGCTTGTTTTTTTCAGCCATGTTTTGAGAGATGACAGATTAAAACAGCACATGCTGAAACAGCATGCTGTCTGACACAGCAGGGTAGCTTCATAGAAGCAACATGCATTTTATCATAAGTAGCAAAGGTTGATTTCTTTTAGCCTCTTTTGGGTTCAGCATAAACTTCAAAATGGCAATCACTGTCAAGCTGTTTTTGGTCTCTGACCATGTGACTATAAATTCAGCTTTTCAACATTTCTGATACTGTCTGAACACAAAACAATTGTTTAGTCACACTTTTAGTTTAACAATTTCTCAGTACACTGCCTGTTCTACCCTACGCAAGTCATGTACCTCTCCATGAATAAATTAAAAGGAAAAAATTATCACAAAGCTACTGTAAAAAATCAGCAAGCATAGTATTCATTACCATTTCATAAAGCTTAACGC
Source organism: Hepsetus odoe (assembly GCA_017165825.1). NCBI lineage: Eukaryota > Metazoa > Chordata > Actinopteri > Characiformes > Hepsetidae > Hepsetus > Hepsetus odoe. The sequence continues at coordinate 8,033,384 of CM029370.1, forward strand.
TACCCATTAGTGGGGCTATACTGAGGTACAGTGGTGGCCTAGTGATTAAGGTTAGGGTTTGAATAATGTGTTCTAGTAGGTTGCCTTGAGGTACCCATGAGCAAGGTACCATGTCCATCAATGCTCCCCAGGGCACCCATGTTGACCCCATCCATTGTCAGAAGCACCCACAATGGCTTCACATGAATCATGTTTTCTCTTACATTTTAAGCAACATGAGTGTCGCTTATCTGGAGAGGAGATTATGATGGGAAGAAAGCACGCCAGTAGAGTCGGAGTGATGCCCTAGGCAGTGTCCTGCTGGAAATTCATGTGAATGTTTTTCCTGACATGCACCGCCTACCTTAACATTGGTGCAGACCAAACACACCTTCATGACAACAGTATACCATAGCAGTTTGTTCAGCAGAATGAATCCAAATTCCCCAGATCTCAGTCCATTGAAGGATATGTCCGATGCATGATGGCCACAACTTGCATCTTAATGAAATAGAGGATCTGCTGCTAATGTTTTGGTGCAAGGCACAGCACAACTTTAGAGGTTTTGTCAGAAGGAAAAGGATCTCTGCAATAAAAGGAAAGTGGTTTAATGTAATATAATTCTCCAGATATTTGTTGTGTACAGATTAAAAAAATTTTTTAAAAAACTTTAAAAAAAAAAGCTCATTTGTCTCTCCAAACAACTGGATTCTCTCCTTCAAGCTAAATGTACTCTGTGAGGAACTAGTTTGTACACTACTTTCCACAGGCTGGATCAAGATTAACTCCTTTAGCCTGAGGGCTTTATAGCCTATGTGATGCAGCAGCACAGTGTCACTAAGTTTGGTGGTCACTATAAAGCCTGTGGTGATTTGTTCTGTTAGGACACACAGGCTCTTACTGGTCACTTTGGCTGGACACGGTCTCATTATGGACTAAGCCTGAGGGTTAAAGCACAACCGGTACTCTGCCATTCTATTATAAACCATAATTTATCTGAAGCCTCTTGCCTGGAAGATGGACTGTTCTTTTTTTCTCTCCACAATTACATACATACACAACCCAGGCTCATTTTTTCCAGGAGCTTTATAGAGGCTCCCGTTAGTGGGAAACAGCCTTTTTTTTTTCTTTTTTTTTTGAAAGTAAAGGAGGACAAGATGGAGACTGAGGTTCAAATGATTAATGTAAATGTGTTGAAATTGTCATCTCGTACTTAAGGAAAGAATGTTTTGGGTGTTTTTGACCTTTATTGCTTGGAGCTTAAGGCCAGTTTCTGTATTTTTCTAGGACTGCAGTTGTCTTACAGTCTCAGGCTACATCCAGAATCACATGCTGTGGCACCAGTCTTGCATCAGTATCTACTGGAAGCCAATCATTGATTCATTGAGATAATTCATCATTGTGCTGTAAGGTTAATTAGCACTAGTGAGTGTGGCTTGTGTGCTTGAGAGATGTTTGAACATTGGCTTTGCCCATAGTGCTGTATGTGGTTGTTTTATGATACTGGGCTCTCTAGTAGAGACCAGTCAAGGAAAATGGAACAGAAAAGCTGAGGATTGGATCACTTTCAAACGCCTTTAACTCACTTTAATTCAGGTTCACTCTCACACTGTTTTGGCCTCTTCTCTCTATCATCTTTTTCCCCCTCTCTCTTTTTGTAGGTCTCTTTGCATCTCTTTGTTTCTGTGCATGTCTTTATTTTTCTCTTTCTCTTTGTCTCTCTGTCTTTCAACCTCTCTTTTTTCCTCTCTTTTTCTCTCTTACTTAGTCTTCCTGTCTCTCTCTGTATACTGTATATTTAGAGAAAACCCCACTGTGTGACTCACTCTGGTAATTGTTGCTTTTTGTTGTATCGAGTTTCATCTTTTCCTTTCCCTTGCTTTTCTGAATGTGGGCCATTTATAAATCAGTGCCCATCTTCCAGAGACAGAACAAAATGTGTGTATATGTCAGGTCCATACTGAGAGAGAGAGAGAGAGAGAGAGAGAGAGAGTATGTATTTGTGAGTGTGCATGTGTGTGTGTTTGTAGGCCTCTAGGCTGTGTTTTACTCTGTGTGGGAAGATGCTGGCAAGACTTAACAGTAACAGGAAATGCCAATCATCCCACAGGAGCCAATCAGCACATAGCCTAACTGAATGCCAAAGATGTTGCACACATTCAAACACACACACACACACACACACACACCTCTGGGACCACAGCTGTGCTCTGTGTGTGTGTGTCAGAGTGCGAGTGTGTCTGTGTGTGTTGATTGTATTCTGATACAACAGCAGCATAACTCCCCTGGATAAAATGGTTTGTCACATAAGCTAAAAGTAATGTGTGTGTTTGTGTGCACCCTAAGGAGAATAGTTATGTTCTGATTTATGTATGGTCACTCTGGCTCCAACTTGCTGCAGCTGCCATGCATTGTTCTTTCTATAACTGAAAAAAATGAGAAAGATGGGGAGAGAGAGAGAGAGAGAAAGAGGGAAAGTAGTGTATTGGGAAAGGCAGATGGAGAGGGGAGGGCGCTCAAGAGAGAGGAAGGGAGGGAGTTCACAGAGAGATCCAGCGGTTTATGGTGTGCCTCAGAGTGACTCTAACAGAAGAAACTTTCAGAGGCGGTATTGTGCTGGTAAGTAAAAGGCTTTAAAAGTGACATTTATTATTATTTTTTACACTGAATAAGGGCGACTAAGGCCTAAAACTTTCTGAGTGCTTCCAGTGGTTTACTGCAAGTCTTTCAATGACTGGCATTGTGTTGGGAATGTTTTAAAAAGGGTTAGTGCTGGATTTAAGAAAGAACAGAAAAACAGGGATGATGTTTATGCTAGCGATACCAGATAGCCGTGTTGGGAAATGCTGGTTTATAAATGCTCTGAAGGCCAAAGCAGATCACTGTACCTCATTCTGCTTTCTTGGACTGTGAGTCTTTCAGTACATGTTATGATGGTCTTCTTTATCATGCATGATAAGTGATGTATGAGTGTGTGACCCTTTGAACATTTTTCTTTCATGCCAGCTGTGCTTTTTTTTTTCCTGACTTTTTTATAACGCAAATGTATTTTTGATGATCATGTTAGTAATGATACAGTAGCAAAGGATCCTATAATTCTTCCTTTATACTTGTGTCATAATGTATTTTATCTGTTCACGCACACACATTATGATCATATGTTTGACCGGCTATATTTTACATTGCTCTTAACATGCCACAATTTTAATGCTTTAATATCATGTCAAATTAACCTTTGTTACATTAACATATTAAAGTCAAATCTTTTTTTTTTTTTTTTTCTACCTCCTGTAACAATGCATTGCTACAACATTGCCAATGCACACGTGCACACTTGGACATGCAGCATAAACAAAGACTCCATTGGCAGGTCACACCAGTGCAATAAAGAGGGCAGGAAGGCAGACAATGATGTTGTGTTACACACAAACACGCTTACAACACTTACATGTTCTCACACACTCAAACTACAGCGGTGCCAAGGAAATGAAGACAATGAGGTAAGATTGTGTGATTGTGGGGCCAAAAGTATAATGCACATAGGGCTTTTTTTTTTTTTTTTAAACCTTTTTTTAAACCTGCAGAAATACACACAGACACACAGACACACAGCTTGTATTCAGCTTCCTGTCTGGAATGTCTCCAGCAGCATCTGGATCAATGAGAGAGAGAGAGAGAGCGAGAGAGAGAAAGAAATTGGGTTGGGGGAAGGGTTCTTGTGGTGCAGGCTATACACTTTCAAAGTCCAAGCTCAACAATCGACAGCAGAGAACGAGAGAGCGAGAGAAAGAAAGAAACAGAGAGATTGAAGGAGAGAGACTGAGGTCAGACAGGTGTGGCCATCTGCAGCACTGGGTGCGGTCACAGCATCACACCTACTCTGCCTAACTGTCTGAGAGACGGAGAGGCTTGTGGTTCTGGTAAGATGGTAAAGTGGCAGCTGCCAAACAGATAAATATTGCAGTAGGAGATTTCAAGGCAGTCTGTTGCCACAGGACCAATTATGACATCACCTGCACAGTCTAATCCCATTAATCTGCCCCTCTTTCCTCCCTGCATCATCTCTTTTAAATGTCAATCTTTATCACTTTGGTTTCTTGTAAGTCCTTTGAGGAATGCATATCAGTGTTGCCATAGGGATTGTGTGACCGCTGTTGCCGAGCGCTGATGATCAATCATCCCCCTGGAAAACATGGCAACCATCTCTACACCACGCTAATAGCCTTGGACACCCTGGGTTCTGGGGACTTCAGCCAGAGTAGTAGAGAGACACTGCTGAGCAAGCAGCTGCATCAACTATGCTGATTACCACAGTATGAATGGAGAAATGCCAGCATGTCTCTTGAAAAAATATATATGCATATTTTTGTTTGTTTTTTGCATGTACAAGTGTCACCATAGACAAATGATGGGTGGTTAAGGCTGCATTAAATGAGGGGTTGCAGTCACCTGCAAATATGTATATAATATTTGTACTGGAGAACTGGCTAAGCAGCTGATGCAAAGTGTAAAAATGAGCAATACCCTCAGTCTTTAAAGCCTGCAGTAGAATGTTGTTTATTTTTATAGTCCATAGTAAATCATATTCTGTCCAGAGCCGCATAAACAGGTCTGTGACACCTTAATATAGAGCTGGATGCAGATGGAGTCGGTTGAGAGAATTTTTCATAGAATTTGAAAAATGAGAAGGACTTGTTCACTTGTAGGCAGATTTGGGAATGTTTGAGAATTGTTGACTTTCTTCAGCCCGTGAAATAGTCAGCCATTCAGATCTCTAATGTGGAATTCAATTCAGTTATCCAATGAAAATGTCAGCTCTTTTCTGAGTGTGGAGTGGATATGCAGTTTTTAGCAGGCTTTCCTCTTTGCTCCATCAGGGACTTCAGTGGTCAGACACTTTTCAGCAAACACATTAGAAGTTACATGTGAAAACAGCAAGTGAATTATTAACATCAAAACCTGAGAGAGCTTTAGTGGAGAGGTGAGTCCCGTTAAGCAGATATGTGAGAGGGAAAATGAAAGAAATAGAGTTCAGTGATTTAGAGAAAGTGTGCCATTCTCCAGATGTGAAGCAGTGACTTCATCCAAACAGAACAGCACCGTTTACTGAGTTTCAAACAGCAGCAAAGCCACGCTGTGTTGGCTTCTGAACAGTCATCTCCCTGTGTGTGTGAGAGAGAGAGAGAAAAGAGAGAGAGCTCCAATCTGTAATGACAGTATGGTGGACACTGTTGACATCATTCTGCATTGAAAGATTGAAGCATGTCATTGGACTCTAACCCACTTGTGCTGCTTCATTCAGGATCAAAGACAGGCTGTTTCAGCTGTCAAGACTGTGCGTGTGTGCGTTTTTTTAAGAGTGCAGGTACTGAGATTTAGAGTAGACCAACCACAGTGGGAATGAAGAAAATGAAGCATGACATTTCTTATTTTTCTGCTGTCCATTCGGTTTTTCACATCGGGAGAGAAGGCACACTCATATAAAGATTACAATACCAAGAGCTCTGTGCATGGGGTGTGTGTGTGTGAGAGAGAGCGAGCATTTTCATAATATTTTAGAACAAGAATGTCCATACTTTGTAGGAAAAACAGAAACTTACAATTTCCAAACCTGCAAAATGCTATTTTTCTGCCGTTTAATCCAAACGTGTAAAATCTTTAGGCTACTGATGTTAATATCAGCTACATGTTTAGAACTGGCTTTATTTTATTGTACTTTCGTATTTCCTTCAGCAGCTTTGTGCTGCTTTGAAAATCATTTTTGGACAGTTATGTTCATGTTACATAAATAGCATTAAGAAATACAAAAATAAAAGGAAATGTTAATCTTTTACCCTGTTAAAGTCTGAAAGCTATTATCCAATATCTAGTTTAATCAGCCCTATCAGATTAGAGCCTGTCACAACTATTTAGACTGACTAAAGCTGTTGTCCAAAATCACTGGCTTTCATGACACTATGATGCATTTAAGATACACCATGCATGTAGCATATAATGCATATAGAATGCTTGTTTATTTGAGCTAGAACTGCTAAGCACTGACAGTTTTACGGCAGCGGTGGTCTGGTGGTTAGGGCATTGGCCACATGATTGGAGGATCAGGGGTTCGAACCCCTTCCCAGTAGGTTGCCCTGAAGTACCCTTGAGCAAGGTGCCGTCCCCGTCACTGCTCCCCGGGCGCTTTCAATAGCTGCCCACTGCTGCACGGTGTTTGAGTGTGCATGGGTTAAATGCAGAGGTCCAATTTCATTGTGGTTTACCGTTGTGGTTGTCACTTTCACTTTTTTTCCACTTTCAGTTATCAATGAAGGCAATGAACAGAATATAACAATTAACTTGTTGATCCCAATTATTTATACTGTATTTAATATCAACATCAATGTCACTGATGAGTACAGACCAAAAAAAAAAAAAAAAAAAAAAATCAAGCAGTGGGTAGAATACACTAAACTTAGCAACTACCTACAATCAGGGTCTTCTAGACAACCAATAATAACAGTTTTTAAAAGTAAACATTTACCTTACATTAAACTATATTGTCTATTTATTCTGCTGTTTTGGAAAAAAACAAACATTTCAGTGTCCAATATCAGTACTATGCATAATATATGATTAAAATGCCTAATGCATATTATATATGCAAATAGCAGAGTGTACTGACACAGAATGTGCGTGTGTGTGTGTGTGTGTGTGTGTGTGTGTGCGTGTGCGTGCGTGCGCCTGCTGTGCTGTGCTGTGCTGGCCAGGGTTCTAGATTGCCTCTATTTGAATGAGGAGTGAGCTCATTACTGAACATTACAGTGGGGAAAAACAAAAGAGAGCTTTCTTTCTCCACATGCGTGCACACACAAACTCCCTCCATCGCTTCATCTCTCAAGCACACATGCACAAACAGAGCTCATAATTACAGATGAGCAGAGCTCGATGGAAGAGAGAAAACACAGAAAATGGTTGTGCTTCTGTTCCACATGATTCTGCTGCTTGTTTTTTGTTTAAAAATAGGAGTTTAAGTCCAGCTCTGAAATGGGAAGGTGTTGAAAGATAAACTGAAGGGAATAGAATTTTCATAGCCCGAGAACAGGATCAGAGGTTTCATTTCACTGTAGGGTTTGTGTAATTTGTGTGTGTGTGTGTCACAGTGGAAGAAGGGAAAATAAAGAGGGAGATGGTCAAGGCATATGTAAGCAAAAGGGGTTTTCAATATTTAGAAGCAACTTTGATCTTGTTCTGTCATTATCCTTTTCGTTTGTTGTCTCTGTGTGTGTGCGTGTGTGTGTGTGTGTGTGCACGCCTGTGCACGTGTACACCCTGAGCACGTCTTGTGGATTTGGATAGGTCTTTTTCAGTCAGACGCTCTATGTTGAATCTTTCTCGCCAATATTGTCTCTGCCTTGACGCTGCCAGTTATGACTGTTCTGCACCTCAGAAGTGCCAGTGCAAACTAGCCTTTCTAAACTCTGTCTGTCTGTCTGTCTCTGTCTGTTTGTCCGTCCATCTGCCACATTAACAAGACTGCATAAGAAAAATCAATCTAATGCATTCCTGTCTTCTAACCCTGCTGAATCTAACTTTACTGTGGAACCTGTATGAATTTGTTTAGAAAGCAATGAGTAATACAGTGGGTGGTGGTGGTCTAGTGGTAGGGTACTTGCCTATGGACCTATGGCTCAAGAGGTCCCAGGTTCAAATCCCACCTCCAGCACTACCCCCATTGGATCCCTGAGCAAGACCCTTAACCCTGAGTTGCTCCAGGGGGACTGTCCCTGTAATGAGGACATGGAAGTCGCTCTGGATAAGAGCGTCTGCTAAATGCCGCAAATGTAAATGTACGTCTCTCTCTCTCTCTCTCTCTCTCTCTCTCTCTCTCTCTCTCTCTCTCTCTCTCGCTTGCTTGCTTGCTTGCTCGCTCATTCTTTTTCTCTGTGATCTCCCTTGTAAGCATGGTAAAAGGATATACTGTAATTTTGGTAGATGTCCTTTTATCTGTCTTTGAATTTGAAATTGAGAAATTGTGTAGAATTGACTCTTAATCAACTCCATCTCTTCCAGCACTCAGAATCTTAGGAACTATTTCATATCAGAAATTTCAGGAATCAGACAGCCCCATTGCTAGCTCATGAGTACATTTTCCACTGTGTAAAAATCCATTTTAGCACAAGGAGCTAAATATCAGAATTGAAAAGTGACAGAATAACATGTTTGTATAGAGCTCCCAGCCTTGAAAGACACGCACAGCTCCCATTGCCTCAAAAAAAAACTACCAGCATCTGTAAGGCATCTGTCTGGCAGATGTCATAAAGTCTTCTATTCCTGCACCTCTCAACTGAGAAATAGCTTTTTCCCTACAGCTAGAACTGCTCTGAAACAGTGTTCACCAAGCTTCTCCCTTAATCGGCCTGAGTGCCCCCAAAATTGATTGGTACAGCTGACTTCACATACAGTGATGCAAAAAAGTATTTACCCTTTTCTAATTTGCACTGTAAGAAAAAAAGATTTTCAACAACACACCACTTTCAAGCAATCATGTGATTTAATGAAGGACAAAAACCTGATTATACTTAAATAATGACTCCATTAGTTACTCAATCAACCAATAAACCAAATTTAAATACATTTGACAAGCCAGACTGCACTTATAGTGCAGAAAAAAAGGATTTGCCCCTTTTTATGATAATACTAAACTTTTTCTTACCTCCAAGAAAATGGAACATAATACCTAGGTACCTGAGAAAATACAACATACGGTTTTCAAAGGACCTTGTGAATTATGGAAGCACATCATTCACTACCACTTTTAGCACAAATATGAAAGAAAATGCCCTTTTAATCACTCAATCAACCAATGAACTAAATTTAATTGAAAAATAGCTCGATTAGACTATCCTCACAGAGAATTGATTGATGTCAGCCCTATCACATAAATACAAACTTTCCAACAATGTGAAATTCCCTAAAAAGTCTCAACCACAGCAGACTATGTCTCAATCTACAAAAATTCCAGAAGATAAAGGAAGTTATTTTTATATCAATTGGGAAAAGGGAAATGTGAGTTAAAAAAATGAGAGGGAATGCCAAAGAGGGCATCTTTCATCCTTTACCCCCAGCAGGGAGCTACGTGGACGTGTGTGTGTGTGTGTGTGTGTGTGTGTGTGTGTGTGTGTGTGTGTGTGTGTGTGTGTGTGTGTGTGTGTGTGTGTGTGTGTGTGCGCGCGCGCGCGCGCAAATGTTTGTGTTTGGCATCAGGCTTCAGTGTGTAATGAGATGAGGGGAAACTACCTGGATCAACAGAATGGCAGTAGACATGAACCTGCACTTTATTTTTTTCATTTTTCTCTTCTCACTTCACACTCCACACCTCTCCCTCCCTTTTTTAATAAAAAAAAAACTTAAGAATAATTAAACTAACTATTAAAATTTTGAATCCCCTTTTTTATTTATGTAAATTTTGTGTGTGCGAGTGTATGCTGCTAAACAGGTTTAAATCAGTGTAGTAATAAAATCAAGTAATAAAATCAAACAACTGAATTATTTACAATTCTGTGTAAAGAGTGTGTAAAGTTTTTGGGTCAATAAAATCTGCAAAAATAAACCATATTCAGAAACTTTAATGAAGACCATTGCTTTATTAGAATCTGTCAAATACAAAAACAAAAACAAAGGACTTATATATTGCCTGATTTTATTCACCAAAAGTTGTATTAACTGACTTCATCATGCTTGTCTTCATTCAGTTCCGTCCTAATCTAGGGAGCAGTACTGTATATCCCAAGAGCGTATGATTCAATCCTACAGCAACTTTAGTGCAGACTGGAACAAAGGCCTCATCCAGCCTGCTGTGTCCCTCAGGTAGGATCAAACTCTGAGAGCTGAGGGGAAAAACACGGTGCTCACGTTGATGAAAAATGAAGCAGGCAGTTTTGGGGCCTGCAGAGTCATGCTGACAGTGATGAACAGTGTAGGAGTGTGTGTTAGTGTTTTAAGAAATCCTTACTCATGATCCCATCTCACGGTGGTCTTTGTGAACTAAAACGCCTCCATATTTTAACCAAATCTGTCATACACAACTGTCCATTTTCACTGATAAGGATGCTGATGCACAACTGTCCATAAGGAGTCGGTCACATCGAATGCATGTGTTCTTTACAAATCAAGTCAATTTAGCTAAATGTATTTGTCCCTTGGGCTTGCATATACCTCAAATGCATTCCCAAATGGTTTAGAGAATAATCATGCTTACAAAAAATGACTTACAAGAACTTTTTGTTCAAACACTACAGAACTCCAGGCCTGTAGTAGAGCACCGTGGCCCCTAAATACAGCTAGTGTGAATCAAGTGTCACATTTGATCATTAAAAGTGTGTCTTTTCTCACCACAAAAACTTTACAGCAGTAGCACAAATTTGTGTGCTGATGTGCCATAACCACATACACAAGTAGAAACTAATAGTCTGTCATCAGAGCTGTTATTGAAGCTCATGTGAGTGCTGTTCTTGTAAGTATTAAAATAACTGAGGCTTGAAAGTCATTAAACTCTGGTTTGTGTAAACACGATCTGGATCTGGAGAAGGGATTTGTGTATGGGCTGTGTATAGTGAATGAATGTTTACACTTATGGGGTTTTTGGCGAAGTGGAAAACTAACGACCGCTCAATATACCCTTAATACACATCCAGCTGAAACGGTCAACGTTTCAGTGCCTGTTAAAAGACTTATAGACTAATAAATCCACTAGTGGGCACTGTGGGCAGCAGTCGTCCGGAAGAGTACAGAAGAACCACTGCAAACTGTATAAAATTATGTTGTAATAGTCTCCTAAATCAGAACCCCCACTCTGTGTGTGTGTCTGTGTGTAAATGATATAATGTGTTGTATCCTGTTTCTCAGACACCTTTTCTCTAAACGATATACCTCCTGCTTTATGAGTTTGTCTTAATTTAGATTTCTGGGCCTGTTCATTCTGTTAAATTTAAATGGGGAAGTCTTTCTGTCTTCCTGGACAGAATTGGCCTACAGTGCTGGAACTAATAGCTGACCATGTGTTGAGGCTCACCTTGGATCTGATGCCACATCATATGGCTCTGACTGAAATATTATTGCTGTTACCATGGTAACGTTCCTTCATGGCCCATTCCCCCTTACTTTGGTCCAGTGCCAAAGAGGGGATCATTCCAAACTATGCGCTCATGCACACACATATACACACACACACACACACACACACGCATGCACACACGCACACTACACTGTTTGCCAAGCACTGTGTACTAAATAGCTATGCACAAACAAAGGCTCACACACACTTACATGCACACACACTCACTACACATAATCACATACATACACATGCAGACTGCGAGTGGCTGTCTGTGTACTTTTTTGCAGGATGGCTTTGATGGCCACTGAATGCCAATGGGCACATATATGCTGCAGCTGTACACCACTCTACACACACCTGTCACATAAACCTATTACTGCCAACTACTTCACAATGGTCTCTCTCTCTCTCCCTCTCTCTTTCTCTCTCTCTGTCTCTCGCTTTATCTCTCTCCCTCTCTCTCACACACACAAGCTAGGCTCATTACACACTGTGTAACAACATACTTGGAGAGCTGTTTCCCTGTGATTGATATTGTTGTCTTAAGAACATAGACGGGTCTTTGGAAATGTATTTGTGAGGGACAAAAGGAATTACACTTGACACCTGGTGACCTGTAGTGCACACCTTTTTGACAGATTAAAGAAAAATACCAAGTCTAGTTGTTGGGTATTTACTAAAGAATTAATGCCAATAAAGGTTTTGTGACCATACTTACAACATTGACAAAGAAACAGTCTTTGGAATAGCAGTGGAAACTGAACAGGGATACATGTTTAGAATGTTTTATCTTAGGTTGGGTACAAAAAAAACAAGATAAATAAACACATATTTAGAATTAAGCCAAATACTAAATTAAGTGCCTTGGTATTATTTTTGCAAAATACAGCATCTGAAAATGCCTGATACAACAGTTTTACAAAAAATGAAAAAGTCTCATTATATGTAAATCCAGTGTATCTAAACTATGTGAGCAAAGCAAGATATAATTTTGATTGTTCACATTGGCCTGGGGGGCAAACGAACTGTCACAAAAATGGTTTACTTGATGGTAAGTGTGGATGATTTTTTGGGAATGGCCCAATCTATCGCCCACTCTATTTCTTGTCTCCCTCTCACTCTTTGTCCCCCCTTACATATCACTCTTTCTTCTTGTTTCCTCACCGTCTCTTTTAATCTTTCTCTTTATTTTGCTTTCACTCTCTCTCTTTCTCCGTCTCTCTCTCTCCCAATCCGTCATTGTGCTGCCCCCTGCTTATGTTTGGCTTAAAGTCAAGTCAATTTCTCGCCTGCTGACTCAGTGTCCCCCTTCTGCAATCTCTTTCTCTCCCTCTCTCTCTCTCTCTCTCTCTCTCCTCTCTCTCTCCCGTAGGTGGTGGAGTGGTCAGCAGTAACAGTGCTCAAAGGCTTATTAAACAGTAATTGATATTAAGTGACAACACAGATGACCCTCCGACCTCTCTCATTTTATTCTGTTAATGGCTTCCCTGGCCTGCTTTTCTTTCAATTCTCATTAAACCATTGGCTAGTTACTTTCTTGTGTGAATGTGTTTGTGTGCTTGGCTGGTTAGCTAGAGGCCACAAGTGGTAATTGTGGTCTCTCTGATCTGTTTTGGCTGTGATATGAACAAGCCAGAAGTGTTTCTCGTGCTGCTTCACATGCATGTTCACACACAAACAAACAGTCTAAGATTATGACTGAGAAATAGCACAAAAGCTGTGAAGAGATTTATGACAGCAGGCAGAAATCACAGACCTCTTGCCAGTGCTCTAATGCAGCATAAAACACTCATTAAAGCTGCAGGAATATTGCATGCAATGGAAAATGGCAGTTTTTTCCCCTAAGACATTTGTTGTAATCTATCTTTTTTCAGATATTTCTTCACTTGCATCCACATTCAGGCATGTGAATCCCCAAAATAAGGTATCACAAAAAACCTTACTGTCAAAGAAATAAAGGAAATGTGTGTGGTGTGTTTTTCCAGCTTGACTAGATGTTTCAACTAAAATCATGCTTCGCTAAATGAACTGTAACTAAGGGTATTTCCAGTTAACGTGTGGTTTAACATCCCAATGTAAGAATTTCACTCATAAGGGTGACCATGACTGTATACTGTATAGAGTGTATACTGTATAGACTGTATAGAGTGAGCAAAGTGTGTCATTGGTCAAGGGTGTTAGTTTGCAAAAATCATGTGTGTATGTCTGTGCTTTGCCATTTGTAAAGCTGCAACCAGTGAAAAATTGCTGTGTGGTGTAACCTCTCTAGTGGATTGGTTGCCATGGTGAAATGGCTGTTTGTTGTGGGTGGGAAGTGGATGGAGGCAAACACTGAGCATCTGAGTTGGCTGACCAAGCCTGCCAGCTGAACTCAGTGCAGCCTTGCAGAGCATTTCCTCCACTGGCCTACAGCACCTAGCCTCATCTGACCCCTCTGTAACGTCCTATTTCATCCCTTTCTAGCCCAGTGTGAGCCCTTGAAAGAAAGAGAAAAAAAAAGCCCAAAAGACACCATTGACAGATCAGCATGATTAGCAGGAATTACCATCGCTGGCCGTCTGATAAGGCACTGTCTCTGTCTGTATCTGTTGGCAGACATCACCATTTGCAGCTGTCTCCTGCAACTACATTATCCCACAAAGGCCAGCCTGAGTAGAGCTGTTTGGCCTTGTTGACTTTTTCTCATACGGCCTCTCAAAGATGGGAAACCTCAGCATTAAATTAGTCCGCGATGAAGTCAGTGGAAAACCAGCAGATAAACCTCTGTTTAGTGTTAGACTATGGAACTATATGCAAGCAAGTATTAATACGTTTTAAACAGGAAATACTGCTAATATTAGTTCATAGATAATAAAATAATTTCCAAAGATTTTTTAAATGTTTGCCATGCAGAGTGGTTGATAGGAACCAGACACCTGAAGATTTTAATCCCTCTAAAAGCAACCACACAGTAACAGCTACAGATCTGCTGTTTGTTGCCAAAAAAAGTATTTTAGAATAGTTTTTAAAAATCTGTTGAGGGTGGAGAAGTACATGCTACATGTTAAAAATGGAACCCAGTTTACTGTTTCACATCTACGAGGGATGATTATTCAGAATAGTAAAAGACATTGTTCACGCTGATTAATCAGTTAAAGGCCTTTGATGTGAAATGCTGCACAATTATTTTGCCAACATCTTTTACAGATTATTTAGTGATCGTAGCTCTGGTTATTGTTCCCGTTGCTTAGTACATGCACAGAGGAAACAGTTTCAGTCTCTCTGGTGAATTTGATATACAGCTGCTATGAGTGTGTGTAAGAGTGTGGGTGTGGTGGTGTAGATGAACACGACAGGCCTATAACAGGTCTCAGATTGCAGCAAGGTGATCATTAGGGAAGATGACAGTTGTGCATGTGTATAACCATTCATTTCAGACTGTCCAACCTTGTCATAGTCTAGCAGGGCTACAGAATCCTGTCTACCGTTCCTGCAGATTATTCAGTTTACACATTCAGCTTTAAGTCTTTTTCAGACATTGTCCCCTTCACTTGTACAGGGATTATCCACAAGCGCAGTGTTACTGGTGTAAGAAAACATTGTCAGAAATGATAATGTTGGGAGAAAAAAAGACTTGAAATTTCTATGGACCATTTCTATTGCTCCTTTCTTCATAAAATTTCTGTTCTCTGTAAGATAGTGCCTATAATGATAAATTACCAGCAGGGGGAAGTGTTGAGCTCTATGTATTCGTGTGTGTTTCAGAGAAAGAACTTGAAAACATTGACTAAGGCAGACTTTTTGCACCGCTGTGTCCCCTGGCATAATTAATACTTAATGTTAACAAGGCCCAAAAATGAACTTTAACCAAGTAAAGGATGTTACTCTGAACATCCTAAACCATCACGCTCACTAGTAAAGCCCCCTTCACACACACAGTCACAGTTGTGTGTGGAATGCTATCAGTTCATTTGAGATGCAGTTTGTTTCCAAACATCTGTGCCAGTGTCCTGCTTCAGTTTGTTGGAATCTCAACATTTTCCCATACTGTAACAATGATGTAACCCAATCATTCACACAGACACTCCCCAAGCCTATTTCATGTGGCCTGTCTCACACACACACTGTCCCCTACAACACACTGTACACTTGCATTAGTGTGTCAGTTTAGGGAAAGTTAACCGAGCACAAATCCCTTTGGAAATTTGATCTAACCGAGAACACTAAGCAAAGAGAGAGAAAAGAAAGCTCAACAGATTGTAAAACCAGCCTAATAGTGCTCAAACTCAGGCTGTTTGCTGTTTATTTACAAAGCCTTTGGAGCTCACCCAACCCAAGATACTTGACCCCACCACTTCACTTCCTCTGACTGTGTGAGGACAAAAAGAAAGAACTGTAACTTTTATATAATCTGTCATGAGAAAACCATTTCCCTCAAACTTCTCCATAATACCTGCTGAGTGATCTGTTATATAAACATTTCATGAGGAATATTTTGCACCAGCAGAAGTGGTCCAACATTACTTTGAATGAAATAGTAGGCATTATAATAACATGACCTGTTCTTCAATACCATGAAGGATCACTGTTGCCATGAAGGGATGAATATAGTCCCCAATAAAGTTTAGGTTGGTGGTACAACATCCGCAACACAATGGCCCTTAGCAAAAAATTGCCCAGAGCATCACACTGTCTCTGCTGACTCGCTTCTTCCTCCAGTTAATTCCCAGATAAGTACAGCCCACTCACTCAGTCATCCACATGATTAAAAAAAAAATCATGACTCAACAGATGAGGTAGCCTTTTTCTACTGTGGTGTGTCGTACTTTACAGCAGTGTGATTATACACACATGTGCCAATATAAACATACTCATCCATGCTTCATACAGAGCCAGTTTGCTTTCTGTGGTTGTGCATCGTGTTGCACAGTTGGGTATGAGCCCCCCTTCCGACCCAGATATACAAACACACACGCCTGTTTCAGCTGTGTTTGAAGTTAGCTGTGCCTGCATTGTGGAAAAGGTGCATGTTTAGACTAAGCCGCCGGTAATGCGATGCTACTAGAGATGTAACATTAAAAGGTTCTTTGAAGTGGAGGAGCCACTACAAGTCACTCAATTCCACTATAGACTTTTTTGTTGAGTAACGATCATTGACATGGGTTCCTCACAAATATGTATTCATTATTTGTGCTATTCAAGTGTGCGGGCATAAAAAAACACACACAAACTCATAAAAATACCAGCCCGTTCATGCCTGTGGATATTTTACTGTGGAAAGATCTAATGTGTGAATGTATCCTCCCTCTCTCTGTCTCTCTCTCTCTCTCTGTCTCTCTGTCTCTCTCTCTTCTCTCAAACCAGTTTCTAGCTCTGTCTGCGGGTTTATTGTCACTGCAGTGTTCCTTACAGGCCCATGGCATTGAACAGGCTATAATCATGTCTCTGTTTATGCCTCCTAGCTCCCTTTTCACAAGGAGACAGGTCTGTCTTCTTAGTTAGTTCATTTAAGTGAAATACTTAAACATCACTATGGGAGACTGCGTTTATATTACAATGTTTTTCCAACTCATTTCTGTTTTATGTATCCTTTGCCTTCGACACACCTGATCTAGCTCATTAGCTGGAGCTTGATAATTAGCTAATGAGCTTCCTCCTTTTCCACTAACCTCATAGAAACCTTCTAAATTAGCTTGCTATACATATAATGATCCAGCACTTATTTTTTTTCCAATGAGCTCATTTTCGTTGAAAGGCCACATTCAGAATAGCTACCTGATACTACCCTCCTCAAACTACACCAACACATGCACACCTTGAAACCAGTTTCCAGTTCTTTATTTTGTGGTGATGCACAGTGATTTCTGAAACTTACTGGTGTTGACAAAGAAAAAAAAAAAGTTTGGTTTCCCAAAAATGTCAGTTGTGCTAATGTTGAAACCTGACTGATATCTAAACTGATATTTGAAGACAGCTATTTTACTCTGGTAAAGCAGAACCGGGATGCGTTACCCTTTAAAGAAATAAACAGATTTAGACCTCTCTACGACCAAGGTCTATCCCTGAGTGAGAAAATGTATTTCCGATGGTAACTATCTTACTGAGTGTCTACAAGTGAAAATCTCTCTCAGACCTAAAAACTTTCCCTTGCCAGAGGAGGAAGTGTTGCTTGTGTTGTTTCTGCTTGCACGAGTCAGGACTTTTTTATTTTTTATTTTTTTTGTCTTACCTAATTATAATTGTTTTTATTAGTAGTTGTATTATTAGTATTATTATTTTGTCCTGATTTAATTTGATAAATGTTTATGTACCAGCAGTGGCAGATAGGTACCTTTTTAAAAAAAAAAAAAAAAAATGTAAAAAAAATTGGAATTAATCCCCAATTTCCATTTTGATCCCATGATCTGCTTTTATCACACACTACAAGCATTGCTGGGATATTTTTGAATATGCTGATTTAAGAATCAGTTCTAGTGTGTACTCCCCCCATTCTATTATCCGATCCAGCATGGTTGGTTGGTTGATATGGTCACTTTTCAGATTCATCCCATCATTTTATGATACTGTTTCACGCTTGGTGTGTCAGCTGCACTTCCACTGGAACAGAACTTGTGCAGGGACCCAGGCCAAGGTGGCTCCGCCACCAAGCAACCACATCAGTGGAATAACAATCAAGCCATCGCAAGAGAGTCACTGTGTTTGACATACAACCAGTATTTACAACATCTCTGCAGGTGCAGGGAGAAAGAAAGGTGGACGCAGATGTACAACCATTAGAAAAGTGAAAAATGTTGGAGTTAGTCCTGTTTTTTTATCTATTTAGTTTTTGGCAGCTGTTTTGATTGCACTCAATTTGATGGTTTATGGTTTCGGCCCAAGCGGAATGGATTTAAAAGATGCATTGTTTCACACTAGCCTCAGCCAGGTAGCCGGAGGTTAATCTTCCCAACATGCCTGAGATTATATTCTCTATGACCTCACTGTATAACGTTAAAATAGAAGCATTATGTTTTCAGGCTATGGACCTGCTGGACTTTTCCCGTGTTTAATGTTGGACGTATTTATAGGTGGTGTGGATTAGTTACAGCTGCACTAGTGGCTTTGGATTGTGAAAAAGTGTGTGCCTGAGCCACTTCCTGCCTTTGTTTTCCAGTTTTGAGTTACCTTCTGTGTGCTTTAGGCTGAGGATATATATATATATGTGTGTGTGTGTGTGTGTGTGTTCTGAGGGCAATATAAGGTTATGTTGTATATAAGAAAGGCCTACAGGCTAAGACACCTCATGGTGTTTAACAATACACCTTTATCCTGTAGGAAGAAGTCTTTGATTATTCAGCAGTGGACACCCACAAAGTAACCCATACACACAGGATTAACAGCCCTTTTCTAAGAATTGTCCTGTTTGAACATGTCACTACTGGGGGCCTTCCTCTAGTGTTATCTTAGGTCCCACAGAATGGATGGAAAGCTAAAACACTAAGTTTTGTGGCATCGAGTACATGCCTATGGCCTACAGTGTTTCCTTCTTTATTATAGTATTCCAAGTGGGGCTCACCTGCCTACTGGTAAAGTGTGTTACCAGTGAAATGATTGTAGGCCATTATGTTTTAACTATCGCCATTCTAGGGTTAACAGTCAGCTATTCCTTGGGGGGATCATGCATATGTCTGTTTTTGCGTGTGTGCAAGCCTGAGGGAGAGAACATGTGTTTAGACTGTTAGCACTGAGCCTGTTCAGCAGCTGTTGCAGAGGCCCAGTCTGCAAAAGTCATTCTGCCTTTTGCTCTTTCTTGGATTTGTGTGCAGATTAGTGTAAATAGGGTGTGTAAGTGAGAGATCTAGAGAGGTTCCTGAAAACAGAAAGGCGTCAGGTGTCAGGTTGCAGCGTGAACTAGAAGGTGTTGATGTTCGCTCAGGCCTCAGTTGTCAGGAGATGGCAGAGAACATGCAGCTAGAAATCGAACGCACAGAAAACCTATTGCTTTATTGTGCTCTCAATACAAGGACTGTACATTTAACAGACTGCCTGCGTGTATGTCAGGAGAAAGTCCGAGGTGCATATATGGAATTCTCTCTGCTACATGTGTGACTAATGAGGAATTCTCTCACTGTTCTCACATGCACTCTCTCTGTCTGTATTATCCTCTGTCTGTCTTTCTCTCTCTCTCTCTCTCCATTCTGGCATTTGTCACAAGATTACACAGCTGTTGCTGCTGCTTTGGGGAATGTCTCTGGCAAAAGAGTGCAAGAGATGCAGTTTCTTCATAACAGGGGCCAGGCATGACAGCAGATACCAATCATTTGCAGCACAAAGTTTACGCTGCTCCAATTTAGACCGTCTAGTTCAGCTTAAGTTCCAGCTTAGAGCCTCCAAAGATGTATCCCAATTACAAAGAGCCTGTGTTTAAAAAAAAAAAACAAAACAAAAAAAACTGCTTTCAGACAAGGTCTGGACTAGGCAGTGGTCTGGGTTCATTTTGCAGACACTTTGCATTGTTTGGAAACTTGGAGCCTTATAATCTAGGCCTAGAGCAGGATCACATCACTCCAAGTCTGCAGGTCTGAGTGATACAAAGGTGTAACCTGCAATTAACTGGTGCACTTTAGAAATAGGATCTAGCAAAAAGAAAAAGTATTTTCTTTTATTCCCTGGGGCGGGGAGGGGTGTGATTACGTCATGCTCCTGAAATATTTGTCTCACGCGCTTTTTTGTTCGGCGAGGACAATAACAGCGCTTTGTTCCTTTGTGTTTCACCGGCGGCGCGAAAGCGGGGCCGCAGAGGCAACGCAGAACAATATCCATTCAAACAACCTTAATGTCATCAAGGCTGGTCCAGAAAATCACAAAGTTTAACCCGCTTAAAAGCGACGCGAGGCGTTTCTCCGCGGAGAAGCGGAGCGCGAGCTGCCCGTGTTTTGGGGAGGAGAGGTGAGGAGAGGGAGAGCTCATTCTGGAGTAGGAGGGGGATCGTGGAGCATTCAACAACAAGAAGAGATAAAGAGGCTGCGTGTCACATTTGTTCTCGTACGGAGCATTCACCGACGGGTTTTGTGGGACTTGAATTTGTTTTCGAAACGTCTCGGCTAATGACTGGCTTCGCGTTTACACGCCACCGTGCGCCGAGCACCCCCTAAATCTCCGCTTGGTTCAGGCCAGCGGAGAGCTCAAAGCGGAGCGATGCGTCTCGGCGTGCAGAGAGAGCTGGAGTGTCAAAGTAGCGCGCAAAGTTAGTTGAGCCTCAACTCAGGTAGAAAAACTCTTTAAACGGGGTCAAACGGAGTGCCAGCGAGTTGAGCACGGGCATTTGGGACCGTGTGTGTCATTTAATAGGCGCATTTGTGTTTGCATTGTGTTTGGGTCCAAAGGAATGCCGGTTAAAGGGGGCTTCTCGCTCCCGGGCTCTGCTGCGTTCATGGTGGGTTAAAGCAGTGCTACTCAAACTCCAGCTCGACCTTCACTTCACCATGGAAGCGGATCAGGCCTGTCCCGAGGAGGCGCAAGCCAGCAGTGCTGTGACGGACACTTTCTCTCAGCTTTGGTCGGACGTGATGGGGATGTTGGTAAGTTTGGAAATGAGGAGGGGTGTGGGTGGGGGTCACAGGAAGGTCACAAGAAGCCTTGAGCCTCAGAGGGGCTTCTTTGTGAAGCCAGTAGGTTGTTGTTGACTGTGGGCGCATGTCAATGAGGGCTGAAGCTGCTCAAGCATTGCACTGTTTCATCTCATCCAGGTTCTTCAGAATCAGGGGGGAAAAATCACTGATCCCAAGGGAAATTGTTTAAATTGCTTCGTTACTGTGCTACTCTTTGGTTTGAAGTCTCTTAAAAGTGATCAGAAGCCACACTGGTGGAAAAAATGAGGACTGTGTGCGTTATTGGAAGTGTTGTTGTTTTTGTTGTTGTTGTTGTTTGGACCTGAGGTGCTTCATGATGAAACTGGAGATCAAATATGCAAGAGACTTCTGCAGTGTCTTTAGTTAAATAATAATCTGTTAAAATCGTTTGGGAGCTTGGATGAAACATCGGAGCAGTGCTGCTCCATTCCACAAGAACGTGCCAAAAACTACAGTTTACGGCTTGATCGGAGCAAAACAACTGGAAATGTTTCCTACCAAAGTCCTGTCGTTCAGCCGATTTTGGTTCTGCCTGGATTTATGTTGCCTGTCATCGGGGTTTTAATCCAGGGTGAGAGTTTGATTTACTTTTTGTAAGAGATTATCTGAAATGCTGGGCATGTCCTGCTAGAGTCCTGTCTTGTTTATAGAGCCACCAGGTGATAGCATCACAGACAAGCAGGTTTATCTAACAGTGTATTGTTGAGGTTGAAGTGTAAATGTAGGATCCGTGTGTGTGTTTGTGTAAAAGGGATCAGTTTCCCGCCTGTAAAACTATGCTCGTCTTACTGTACTCCATGATTTTCTGTTAGCCTGACTTTCAACAGCAACATTCACTGACCCTCAAACAGTTTGCTGCCTCTCCTCACGTCACCAGTGGCTGGAACCCAAATCCTTGTATTTGTTTACATACAAAAACCTGATTCTGATTTTAATGCCCAAGGACCCTGAGCTTTGAATGGTTCCAGTACAATGCATCTTCTATCTTTTGGCAACTAACAGACAGGTCTATATATATCCACCTCTCAGCGTTTCAATGCTTTAGAATGGCCTTTGTCTGTGGGGTTGCAGAACCGTGTGCCCTTTGAGCACCTCCCTGGCTCAACTGTTTAAAAAAAAAAAGATTATATTATGTTAGCAAGCTTTGGTTAAACTCTGTGATGGTAACATGCCTAAGCATTGTTGTGGGCTAAGAAATAGTTTAATGAGCTTCACTTTAGAACTTTCTGTTAAAGTTTTAATGTGTGGCCAGGAAAAATATTGGCACATAGCCAGTTAAAGTTTTAAATCAGTTAAAAAAGTAAACAAGCCATACTCTCATTCTGTAGTTTTATTTGAGCTTGTATTAGAGCTTGGGCCAAAAGATACTAACCAATGAAAGTCATGTTCAATGGGCTAATCAGAAGAAAAAAGAAATCAGCTAAACAACTCCTGAAGAGGCCATTATGTCCTTTTAATGATTGGAATTCCTGCTGGAATTTGCACATATTTGTGTTACAGCCCAGGTTGACATTCTGAGGTTTCCAAATTCATGGAAAGTTTCTAATGAGAATGTCATTTAAATGCGGTAAGAACATGTGTGATCCTCATTTAAATGTGGCTGTAACCAAGTAAAATGACTTCAAAGCCACCTAACTGTCTACTTCCCCCTTTTAAGTAAGTCTGAAACATGTGTAGCCTAGACCACTTGGTGTTTGTATGGGAAGGGGCCCAGAAATTTAGGCTCTGAACTTTTGACATGGAGTCATAGAAAACGTTGCACATTACAAATGAGTTCTGACAAACCTTCCCTTTCTTCCATGACTGCATGTGTAAACATGGTGTGGATGGGTGCATTATTTCATAGGTTGGGATGAGAATGTCTATATCTTGGATGAATGTCAGAGAAGGGATTTTGTGTATATTATACGTTATTGACAAGTCAAACATCACGCCCATAGAATTGCTCACTGTTTTAACTAGTTTTACCATCAGGGCTTCTCCAGATTTGGTCTTTGCCCCAATGTGGTCCTGTCTCCTTACAACAGTGTGGGACTTTTCAACTTGGCTAGTGCATTACTTTATGAAGAATTCTGTAGCCAAACCCTGATCAGACTCATTTGGTGGTCAGCCGTCGTTCACTATCGTAATTAAATTTTAGAATTCAACAAATTCTTCTGCCCCTCAGAGAAAAGCGCTCAAATAAATGGAGAGAACTTGTTATATACAGTACTGAGTAAAAGTTTTAGGCAGGTGTGGAAAAAATGCTATAAACAAAGAATGCGTTCAAAAATGGAAGTGTTAATCATTTATTTTCATCAATCAACAAAATGCAGTGAATGAACAAAAGAGAAATCTAAATCAAATCAATATTTGGTGTGACCACCCTTTGCCTTCAAAACAGCATCAACTCTTCTAGGCACACTTGCACACAGTTTTTGAAGGAACTCGGCTGGTAGGTTGTTCCAGACATCTTGGAGAACTAACCATAGATCTTCTGTGGATGTAGGCTTCCTCACATCCTTCTGTCTCTTCATGTAATCCCAGACACACTTGATGATGTTGAGATCAGGGCTCTCAAGCAAGGCAAAAGGTAGTAACACCAAATATTGATTTGATTTAGATTTTTCTTTTGTTCGCTCACTTTGCATTTTGTAAATTGATAAAAATAAACAATCATTATTTATATTTCTGAAAGCATTCTTTGTTTACAGCATTTTTTCCACACCTGCCTAAAACTTTTGCAAAGTACTGTGTGTGTGTGTGTGTGTGTGTGTGTGTGTGTGTGTGTGTATGGATAAAATTACACTTGCAGTTGAATCTTGACTTATTCTGTTACAACTTCCAATGTATTGCTGAATCAATATAAACTAATAGAAATAATCTCTATCATATTTATCAAAATTTACTTTTGAAATGGAAAAATTAGATTAATCAAAAGACCCAAAAACATCCATTCATCTGATTGGTTATGATAGTTTAGTGCTTATTTGAATATTGCAGCCTTCTGTATTATCAGTGCGAGGAAGACATTGCATTTAGAAAGAAAAAAATAGATAATTTGTGAGTTTGCTTTGGCACTGGACATTTAGATATTCTCTTTGATCTTCTGATCCGGGGAGTTTGCCCCGGATTGGAAGACTGTGGGTTCGATTCCTTCACCGGTAGGTTGCCCTGAGGTACCCTTGAGCAAGGTACCGTCCCCGTCACTGCTCCCCGGGCGCTTCCAATAGCTGCCCCCTGCTGCACATGTGTGAAACGCAGAGGTTGAATTTCGCTGTGTTGCGCTGTGCTGCGTTTCACAATGACAAGGATGGTCACTTTCACTTTTTTTTCACTCAGGCTACAACCAAGGGCCAAAGTGCAAACTAAAAAGTTTTACCTTTTAGTTTCTGCATGTCGAGAAAGAGGACCTTAACAGGAGTGAAAGAGAAAGTGTTGAGGGGAACTTCTTTTCTTTAGTTTCACTTAATTTGTTGAGTCAGCAGTAACCTTGAGCTGTGACCATTCTTCCTCCTGATTGCAGTCAATTCTCGATCTACCCACCACACTGACCTCAGACTGCTGCACTGACAGAAACTCTTCTCTTCCTGTTCTCCTCATTCTTTCTCCCTCTGGGTTTTCTGGGGCCTTCTCCTTTCTGCCCTTGCGGATGTCCTGTGGAAGCCCCCAGAAAAGGGTGAAGCAGAACCTCTGACCCTCTCGTCTGCTCCTGGCACTCTTTCTCTTTACTGGTGCTTCCATTATAGACCAGCTTGACTCAGCTCCTGCTCACACTACTTTTCCTCCTGCAAAACAGCGCCACGCATCCCAAAGACTCATTCTTCCTGAAGCATCAAGCCTCCAACATTTTCTTCTCTTTCCACCTTTTAATCCATAATTTTCAGCCACAAGACTCGCACAGTGACTCAAAGGCAAAAAACTGTGAGGGCAAAAAACTCCATAAGCTTCAGCATGTACATTTTTCCTTCTATGTCTAGGAAACAAATATTTAAATCATCTGTCAACCAAAGAAAAATGAAGATGCCAAAAAACTATGTTTTGGGAACTTTAAATCCGTATACAGCACCAGCTTCAGTCACTGAAAATGGCATCGTCCCTGCCAGAGCTCCGTTTTGGAGAATCTCTCCCCTTTGCTGTGTGTCTTTTTGATGTGAACAGATCAATACATTGTTGCTTGGGGGATGGAATACAATAAATTCTTCATTACATTTT
This sequence comes from Hepsetus odoe, assembly GCA_017165825.1. Taxonomy (NCBI): domain Eukaryota; kingdom Metazoa; phylum Chordata; class Actinopteri; order Characiformes; family Hepsetidae; genus Hepsetus; species Hepsetus odoe. The sequence goes on from CM029370.1 coordinate 8,058,242, forward strand.
CAAATGATCCTTCCCTTTAACTAGATAAGATCTTAATTATTATCATTAAATAACTGTCTGTTCTGGTAGCATAACTTGTCAAGGTCACTGTATCAGTCTACGAAAAACAAATTGATGATGTTAAGATATGATTAACAAAACGGTCATGAAAAAAAAAAAAATCTGAGCTTTGATGAAATGTTCATGGTATGCACTTTTGCCAAAACCATTTCAGATGCAGTTTTTTTTTTCTCGCTTCATTATTTTTTTTGCTAACGAAATGAGTGATCCTTTAATAAGCTCTTTAAAAAAAAAAATTGCATTCAGAAGCCCTGCACTGCGGTTATGGAACTTTCTAATAACTCATATAAGAAAGTCTCATATAGCACTATATTTTGAGTTGTGGAATGTACAGTGCGTGTGTTTTTGGCTTGTAAATGGCCTGATTTGTGTGACCATGACCATAGTTCTAAGTCTAGGACTGTACCCTTGAAAGCCACAGGCTTGTCTTTTAGCTGTCATTATTATCTGTGATCATAGAGAATATACATATTTCCATGCTAAACAACGGGGGCAGAAGCATCTTGTATGGTTTAAAAAAAATGTTTAGTGTTGAGCTAAGCTAAAGTTTTTGCACTCATCTTATAAAGAACACCCTTAAAACCATAACAAGCTTACAGTTCATGTTTATTTTTGTATACTTGTATTAAAGGTTTTAGTATTGTTGTTATTTTGGGTTATATGCAAATAAAATTAGTTCCTTCTAGAGGATTTCAACATTTTGAGAATTAAAAAAGCAAGTAGAGGATATAGTTAGTCAGACTTTTACATGTGACTTTTATATGTGACATTCAAATCGTGCTGGGTGCAGCTGCTGTAGTTTCAGTGTAATGTCTACATTTGTGTAAATGACAGTAGAGCGATGTATAGTGCAGTCTGCTCTCCATCTGAGCCCACTTTCTGCTTTAGCATTCTTTTCTTCTTTCTTCTTGAAAAGAGCACATAAATTTGGAACCAAGTTACAAACAGTGTTTCCTTCTGATATAGTCTTGGATCATGTCCACCATGTGAACAGGATTATGTAAATGGGCCTACATGGTGAAATATGCTTTCCTTGATTTGAAGCCTCTGAAAAAGAACAGCACTCGGGTGATTGTTGTTGCAGCACAATGGCAGTGCAGTGTGAATGCGCCCCGGCTGTTTGCTTTGGGTCAGTGAACTGTGCAAAAGAAAACTTCATCTTGCCTTGTAAACCCATTTCCTGCGTCTGTTAGTGAGCGGCACCCCATTTGTATGGCCATCTAATGCATAGCCAGACTAGCAGCTAGAAGAATGACAGGAAATTGTATATAAAGAATAAGACATTCCTAAGATTTAGCCTCTTTTAATTAGAATTCCAGTAATTCCCCATTTATTAGCTAAACATTTAGTACATGTTATTGTACAAGGGTGTTTTGTATTTGTTGCATGTGTCTGGGTGGCCAGAGTGCAGGACAAAAATGCTGGATAATTGATTAGCTGCAGTTCCTCACAGCCATAGGTCAGAGGTGAAAACTAGAGGGCTTCCACATTACTCTCTCATGACACGCACTTTGTTCCCCTTCTTTTTTCCTAGTGCCGAGCCTTTTACAGCCTTGTTTGCTTTAATGTGTCTATACCCCAAGCACCTAGAACTGACCTCAGAAGTTAAAGTCTTTGTTTGCTTACTGTTTGCACTTTTTTCTGTGAAGGTTCTGAACTGTTGCAGGTTTGTCTGCTCCCCGGTCCACATTAAGACCATAGAGATAGCATTAGCATATTGTGCTAATCTTAAATCTGCCTACGTTCTTGTAAATGCTGTGACAGCCCTCACTCAGCCCACATGACAAAAAACAACCCGACCTTGGGAAAGCATGAGCTCATTTAGGAGGATAACAAAATAACCCCACGTTCCCTTATTGTTGTTACATAAGTTTTGGACCTAGGTTCATGCTAAAGGAGGGTGTGGGCTGTGAGTAACCATTATTCTGTGTTAAGATGGTTCTCAACATTACTGAAATGAGCTGTTTCTTCTTCCTGAAAGTTTGAATGTTACTTTTCAGTTTCTGTAAAAATATTGTGCAGTTCTATAGATTTATATATTATAAATAAAAGTATTTGAAGAGCCACTCTGTAGCATCACTCCAATGAACTTTTACTGCCATCGTTATTTTTAAGAGCATATCTTTGAGAAACTAGGTTTTCTTGGTCTGTTGAGTGACGTTGGTACTGATCAAATGCTGAATCATACTGCTAAACAAAAAGACTCCCTGCTCTAATTATTGCTTCATAATGTTATTTCTAATTACTATAGTTCTGAATTTGATAAATATGGTTTCTAACTGTCAGAAATAATGTAGTCATCAGCATCAGCAGATGTGTACATGACCAGTATCAGCTTTCCTAAGACATTAGCTATGAGTTAGCAAAATAATCAGTTTGATTTGCAGCTGAAATATACTGAACAACACACACAAACACATTTGCTTGCTACATTATCTCACTGCTGGCCTGGAATCTCTGGTATGGTAATAAGAATATGGGAGGCATGTGCTGCACTGATGGGCCTGGACTAAAAGTTTTCATCAGAATCTTCTGGTGCTGCTTCTAGTACATTTTTGTTACTTTGTGAAAATGTGTGTTGAAAGTCTATAAACTGACAGCTCGTTCCTCCCTTTATAACAGCAACATCCTGTCTGCTGATTGTCTGTCTGTCTGGCTGTCTGTCTGTCTTTTCATGGTTCTTCCCCCTTTCTCTCTCTTTGTTTTGTATTTCTACATACAGAAAAGTTAAACTCCAAATTTATCTCTAAATGGGAGGAACATCTGAAAAGATCCGGCTCTTCATTTACTGTCCTGCCATTTTCTGGGCCAGCCTGGCCTATGTCCTGTAATTACAGCTGAGCCACGAAGTCTCCAGCCCAACCTAATTCTATGAGAGAAAGTTACAACATTCAAGATCTTGAGAGTGTGTTAGGTCGGCATACAGCATACATCACAAAAGAATTGGCTGCTCTTGCTTATATCATTTTACCAGATATTTGGAATGAGAAGAAGAGGGAAACCGCTTGTGAATCTTCTGTTATTTTTAAATGCTGGATCTCACTTGTGAATCTAAGAAGATCAAGAGTTTCCTTTCGTTTTTATTTGTGGATTTATTTTTGTTGGGCAGCAGTTGAGGAAAGACTTGCATGCTCGATCAGTCGATGATCACTTTTAGGGCAAGAGGAGTTTCTCCAACATCGATATCACGTTTTGATGAATAGTTGGTGAGTCCCCTGGCTGTTCAGCATCCACATGCCAGAAGATCGGAATGCAACTCTTGGAATTTCTCTGTGCAAGGAGTGTTCCACAGGGAGTCTCTTTAATCTGAAGATATACCATTCTCTACTTCTCCCAACACATATGTATTCTCAGAACAGTGGGACGCGAATTCATATTAATTACATAAACTATGGATTATTTACTAGTGTTTCAGTTTTAATGTAACTTTATACATTAACATTTTACCTTTATTAACAGTTCACCTTTAATTTGGCTGCCTGTTGCTTAGGAACTTAGAAACAGAGGCTAAAAATTGGAAGTGTTTTCTACTTTTCATGAGTGCATTTTTGACATCATTGGTCTAAATGTTCCATAAGTTTTATTGTTTTTATTTTTTTTTATTCAAATCAACATAATGAATAGCTACCCAGGCCAAAACTTGAAAAGCACTGGCTTCAGTTACGTTGATTTTTCAATACATTGGGACCCTTCAAAAAAGGGGGTTTCTGTTAATGTGCTGGAAGCAGTAAAAATGCCTAAAGAGATCAGCTATTTTAAAAAGGGAAAATTATAATGGCTAAACGATAGGGTCAGAGCATCTCTAAACTGCTCCTGGGGTGTTTCCTAGTATGCGGTAATGAACACCTACCAAAAGCGTTCCAAGGAAAGTGAACTGGTTAAAGGATACTGGATGCTAAATTGCCTCTAGGTGTGACTGTGTGTTTATCTGCATAATGGCAAACTGTCCACCTGTCCCACAAAAGCACAGATGCAGTTTGAGCAAAAGGCAATTTGTCTGAATTTTTACTATTTAATCAGTCCAGCACTTTATAAGCTTTGATTACTTAAAACCTTTTTTTTAAATTCTATGGTTATTCTGTTTTCACTCAGACATAATTCTGGTCTTGGATTAATTACATCTCAATATTCTTTCTCATTGTAACACAAACTTGTCTAATTATTAATTAATTATACAGCTGCATCTTTCATTATAAAGAGAGCATCAATAGTCCTATTATATTTCTGTGGCACTATTACTTCCTCCTTCTCTATTCAGACTTAACAAATTCCCTCCAAACATCATTATATGTTGTGTATCATGAAAATATTGTGAAGTGAGATTATAATTTTCCTATATTGCCCACCTCTGCTCAGCAACACTAAGAAGCTAAAACGCTGTCACTTAAAGTTATACCCATATCACTTTATCAGGTGTTAATTTGTTCAACTGCTTGTTAATGCAAATATCCAATCAGCCAGTCACATGGCAATTACTCTTAATTTAAAGACATTGTCAAGACAACTTGCTAGGGTTCAAACTGAATGGGGAAGAAAGGTGATTTAAATGACAATGTCTTGGTCTGCTGGGATTTTCACACATAACATATCTGGGGTTTACACAACCCAGCCACTAAGGATGCATAAACCAGTGTATTTCCAGGTGCCGGGCCCAAGCCCAGATAAATGGTCAGGTTAGGTCAGGAAGGGCATCCGGTGTGAGGGTAAAACTTTTGGGAAATCAAATATGTGGGAAGTGAAACAGATTACCATTCCAGAGAGATGAAGAAAGTAGACAGGATTACAAGGAGAAGTGGCAAAGGCTAAAGATAAGGTGTATGGTGAATTGTATCACAGGTTGGACAGTAAGGAGGGAGAAAAAGACGTATACCAATTAGCTAGACTGAGTGACAGAGCTGGGAAGGATGTGCAGTAGGTCAGAGTGATAAAGGACAAAGATGGAAAGATAATCACAAATTAGCAGATGGAAAGAGTACTTTGAGGGGCTGATGAATGAAGAGAACGAGAGGAATGGATGCAGTGAGGATACGGAACCAGGAAATTCAGCGGATCGGCAAGATGAAGAGGATAAAGAATGGAAAGGCTGTTGGTCCAAATGAAATACAACTGGAAGCATGGAAGTGAGATGTTTCTCACTTGGAAAGTGAGAGGATGCCTGTGGAGTGGAGACGTGTACTGGTACCGATTTTCAAGAATAAGGGTGATGCACAGAGCTGTAGTAACAATAGAGGGATAGGCTAGGTTAAGAAAAGAGGTGCTGATTAGTGAGCAGTAGTATGGTTTCATGTCGAGAAAGAGCTCTGAGGTAGTTGATGCAGAAGAATAGAGGAGGTCAGAAGGAGTTATATTGTGACTTCATGGACTTGGAGAAAGCATATGACCGAGTGCCTAGAGAAGAGTTATGATTCTGTATGAGGAAATCAGGTGTGGCAGAGAAGTATGTCAGTAGTACAGTATATGTGTGAGGGCAATGTGACAGTGGTGAGGTCTGCAGTAGAAGTTACTGATGCATTTAAAGTAGAGGTTGGATCACATCAAGTAATCAGCGCTGAGCCTATTTTTGTTTGCAATAGTAATGGACAGTTTGATGGACAAGGTTATACAAGAATCCCTGTGGACTATGATGTTTGCTGATGATATTGTGATCTTTAGCTAGAGCAGGGAGCAGCTTGAGGAGATACTGGAGAAAAGAGAATGAAATTGAGTAGGACAAAGACAAAATACATGAGTGTGAATGAAAGGGAGGAAGGTGAAATGGTTAGGATGCAGGGAGTAAAGGTGACGAAGGTAAAGGATTTAAATACTTTGGAACAGTTCAGAGTAATGGGAGCGTGTAAGAGAGGTGCAGAAGAGAATGCAGGCAGGTCGGAATGGGTGGAGAAGAGTGGCAGGAGCGATCTATGACAGACAGGTACCAGCAAGAGTGAAAGGGAACGTTTACAGGATGGTAAGTGAGACCAGCTATGTTACCTCAGGGTAACATGCTGGTCCAGGACTCGAACCCACAACCTAAGATTATGGGGGGAAACTCCCTAACCGCAAGTTTGAAGCTGGATGACAGAGGTGAATGGTCTGACTGGTTTAAGATAAAAGAAAGACAACAGCAACTCAAGTAACCACTTATTACAAGGTATGCAGAAGAGCATCTGTGAAAGCACAACACATTGAAATAGGAAGACACCACACCGGGTGATATTCCTGTCAGCTAAGAACAGGCAACTATTTCACAGGCTCACCAAAACTGGACAAAAGAAGATTTTTAAAAATGTTGCCTTTTTAGATATGTCTCGATTTCTGCTGCAACATTCGGATGATACAGTCAGAATTTGGCGTCAACAACATGAAGCATGGATCCATCCTGTCTTGTATTAACAGTTCAGATGGGTGGTGGTGGTATTTTTTGGCACTCTTGGGTCCCCTTTTGAGCACTGGAGATACACAGCATGGATGCTGCAAATCTGCAGTAACTGCTTGACGCATTCTTGTCAATATGGATCAGTATCTCAGGTTTTTAGCACCTTGTTGAATCTATGCCATTAAAGTGTTACAGCAGTTCTGAAGGCAACATGGGGTCCATCTTGGTAATAGCAATGTGTACCTAATAAAATGGCTGTATGTGTGTAAGTGTGTATGAAAGACGTTGAGAACATATCTTTGCGTTTGGGTGTGTGAGGCCCTTGATTTCCTACCGCTGGCCCATACACACAATGACAGGATGTGTGTGTTTGGCAGAGCCATTGCCGGGCAGGAAGAAGGCATTTCTGTTTGACTTTTCAGCACCTTAGACTTTAAAGGCCATCTGGAATTTGCTGGGGTTTTAGGCAGGCATACAGAAAGGTCCTCTTTCTTTTTTTGAGTGGAAGATGTGGCTTTAAATCTGCAGAAACTGATATGGCCTACAGTTTATATTTAACTCCTCCAGCTACATCATTTCAGGGTAATTAATCATTTTCTAGTGAACGTTCATCTGTACCTCTTTCACAAGTTTTAGTTTTTACTTCATAACTTGTGCACTTTTTCCTTTCAATGGTTTTAAGGGAAATATGTGTGTGGTGGGGGGGTGAACCTAATATTCTACTAACCTACCTGTTTGGATTACAGTTTCTTTAGTTTTCTAATGTAGCTTCTTGGCTAATGTAGCTCACTAAAAGTAGAGGTCAACAGACATGGAATTTTTTCCATAAAAATAATCCACATTAACCTCTCTGTTAAAAATGCATCCAGTTCTTTCATGTGGTGCTGTATTTATAGATGTGTTATAAGACCCCGAATGATTACTGAGGGCTTATAAAAATTTTAAAAACTTCACCACCACAGGCAAACATTTCAGACAACTCCAAGGCAACTGTTCCCATGTATTCATAAGGAAGACTGATCTTGAATCAGAGTCAACGCATATGGTAACCGTCATTCAAATCTCACTATTTTGTTCATTTTTTGAAAGCTCAATTTAATCGTTCTTTGTGTGTAACCACCTTCACAGGTCTGTGTCTCATTTGATCTTTCAAGTAAATGAGATGCAGTGTGTACGTACACGCTCCAGATCACATGGCCACTTGCTGGCATCACAGGCAGGCAGCACCAGGGCTGACTGTCATACACTCTGTTGAACTCACACACCCAGACAGCTGTAGGGGTCAGCATGGGTCACTGTGCTGGTCATTGTTTTTTTTTTTGTGTGTGTGTGTGTGCGCGCGCTTGCCTTCTTTAGAATTTAAAGCTGAATCTCTCTTTATAAATAAGAGAAAGCCCTTGTTCATGACACAAGGACAACTTTCAGCCTGAGTACAATGAAAGAATTATATCCACACCATAGACAGTGTCTCAAGAATAAACAATAGCTGTGTCAATCGAGGAAGAGACAAGTACATGTGTCGCATTTACGAACCAGTAAGTAAGAGTGGAGAAAAGTGATGACAGGAATGTTGGCAGTCACTGACTGTGCATCTCTCTTTGCAGTGTAGTGTTTTAATTAGAGGGTGTTTTTGAGCGTTACACAGCACGTGTTGGCTGGCGCCTTTGTTGTGAACCTAATTAAAATCATGTATCTCTTACTAAGCTTTAACTGAGCTTGTTTAAGTGCCTGTGTTGGTGTACATGCGCATGGCTTTGCATGTGTTGGTCAACAGCTAGTGTATTATAGCCAGGGTGGTAAACATGAGTGTAGACAATGAACAGTTTGATGATATTTGAACATTTTTATAAAAGTTACTTTGCAGTACTTCTGTATATGCTGGTACTGAGCATTTCATGACTCAGTATTTAAAGAATACTAATACCATTTCAAGTGTGCATTATTTCCCCTGCTTAGCAGGATGTAGTTCGGTGCAATTTATTCACAGTTCCTTTTTGTCTGTTTCAGCTCAAACTAAAAAACAACTAAATATTATAATGCATGTTATCAGAAAATGCCTTTTTTATGAAGTTTTTTATGAAGTTATTTTTATTTACACCCTTAACCAACTAAATGGAATTACAATATTCTATCATATTTATTTTTGTTTTACCTTATTAAAGGTCTATGAAAACACATAGTAACAGCCATATTGTGACAGCCATTTAAATCTGCATATCCCAATAAATATACTGTCCTCACAGTACTTTCCCCCAAAAATGAATGATTTCTGTTCATGAAAAGAACGAACAACTCTCCAGGGTTTAATTTATCTGGCTTTTGTAATATCTGTCATTAGTTAATGAACTAATCTTGGTCTCTCTTTCTTTTTGTGTGTGTGTGAACAGGATGGCTCTCTGGGTAATATAGACGATCTTGCCCAGGAGTACTCAGAATACTACAACACATGCTTCAGTGACGTCAGCGAGCGTATGGAGGAGCTACGCAAGCGCAGAGTTTCTCAAGAACTAGAAATGGTGAGTTTATTCTCTCACAGCTTAAAGACTCGGCCACTAAATACAGCATGCGTTACCAGATTACATTGATCCAAACAAAAAATCTGTTCCCAGTAATCCACAGAATCTCTTAATTAACACACAGTAGTTACAGGAACACCCTTACACCAGGGCATCTAAAGTTAAGGAGTTTTTTCCTGAATCCAGTAATACAATCTTAATGTATTCAGCTTTACCTGGGTAGCTGAGGACCAGTGTGCATGAAACAGGCTTTTCTATTATCTTGCCCACGAGCACTCTGAATACTTGAATATGTGATGTCAGCAAGCACATTTTTTTTTAATCTTATAAGAGGCAGCACATCACAAAATTACATTTTTCTCCTCCATCTCTTTCTGTTGATTTATGGATGGTCTGATGGTATGCCCCGTACATTACCTGTGAAGCAGGCTTTCCTCATTTACTTGAATCAAACTGGTCAGAAATTCATGACTACTTCTTTGTACAGTAGATTTGATAAATTGGAAGAAAAAAAAGACAGCCAGCTCTTTACCAAGTACTTCTGACCCAGTTGTGCAAATGCTACTTTCAGTATTTTCCTTTTTTTTTTCTAATGAAGTTTGTTAAATCTATTAGCACTGCCTGGTATCTTAATTGTCGTTTTGACTGTAAACCAAGTCTGACCAGCTTTGGCAGTAGACTCCTGTCTATTCACGCTCTGTGGATGTGGAAATGACCGGAAACCACAACATTTTTTCCTTCAGTTTTGTTCTTCTTATATTTATTTCTTTTCACAAAATGGCCTCTGCAGACCTATAATCACTTCACATTTTAAAGAACTGTCCAAGAACGTTCAAGATCAGACAGTTTTCAGCAAATCTCTCTTTCTCTTCCTCTTTCTTTGTCCCTCTGTGTTTGGATTGTCTGTAGGGTTTCTGTCAGTGAAGAGAAGACCTCTAGCTGGGTTTTCTTTGTTTTTGTTTACTTTGTGTTTCTGAAGACTTTGTGGCTGCTTGCACTCAAAGCGCCTGTGTTCTCAGCCTCCATCCCGGGATGTAGGCTAGTGGGCCACCCTGGTGTTGCTAAGAAACGAGTTGACTTATTAAAACATGCAGCTGCGATTGGTGTAGCCTAGCCAGGGATTTTTTTCTTCTTAAAGAGGCAAAAAAGAAAACAGCCATGAAGTGAGAATGAAAGAAAACATTTTAACGCTTCTGCTCAGCTGTGGTGGCTGACCCGGTTGAGGGCAGGCCATGTTAGTTAAGCTTTCGTAACACAAGGTCACAGTGTTTTGCTAAGGTGTTCAAGAGGCTTTCATAAAGAATGTATCTATAGACTAAAGTCTTAGTCTCATTCATTCTTAATCAGTTGTTCTGTCACAAAAATGACCATGGCTGGTTCAACAAACTCCAGCTTGGGAGTCTTTGCATGTGCTTAGTCCCTCTGTTCACAATGTAAACCGTCTGTTTAGTTTGGACATCCCTTGCCATCAGTGTTTGATTTGAATTTTTACTTTTCAGTTTTCAATTGCTACATGCAGAAGGTATGTAACTGTTAAAGGTATGTAAAGGTATGTAAAAGTAACTGTTGCTAAAGGAACAGTTCCAAATGGTGATTGAACTCACCTGAAAGATTTCTGCTGTAGTCATAATACTATGAATATAATGTTTTGAATGTAGCATTATTACAAAGATGGAACTGAAGTTCCCACTTTTGGCAAAAAGGAAAAATTGGAAAAGTTTATACAGGGTATCAATATTAGTAATATATGAAGATATAGCTGCCTAAAGACATTTATTGAAAATACTTTGAAATAGATGGTATCCACAACATTCTGAGAGGATTTAGTTCAGCTTGCAGACAGTTCAATAAGCTGTTTTTCATCACACCATGGGCAATGACTGCTCAGTGAGCATTTATTGATATTAATGTAACACTTTCATTATTCATGCTGACGCCCTAAAAAGCAATCAGGTGATGCTTGCAGGGTAGAGATGCTTACATAGTACAGTTTTCAGACTTTGATTGAGCATTATTAAGTTTATTGATTATTGGATTAAGCTTTCTTATACGTTTATTGTTAAACTGTATTTTAGCCTCTCTGGGTCTTTTACTGATCTTTTTTTATTTGAAATGTTTTGCAGGCCTAGATAAAGCACAACGCTAGATTTAAAAAGCCCTTGGAGCTGTAGGTAGCTCAGCCATGTAGTCCCAGGTTAAAGTCTTCTAGATTAACCTGTGTCCAGAAAAGCAGCCCTAAGGCTATTGGTGGCAGAGAAAGACAGGTTTGGCCAGTAAACTGAGACAGTTAAGTAGGTCATCGGTGTCTTTGGTGTCGATCCATGCTGAAGAGGGGAAGCACTAAGATGGACTTACTACAGACGAGAAAGAGTCTTGGCTAATGGGGATTAGGGAAGTTTAGATTAAATGATGAGGATTTACTGGGAACATTAGTGTGTTCCACTGCAGAAGAGGGATGCTAGATGATTTAGAACAGCAGGGAATGCAGCTCCTTCTCGCTCTCTCTCTCCTTTTCCATCCACACATACTTAGCAAATCGTTCATTCACCAGCTTTTGATTTAAGAATGAGGTAATGACTTGTACATGTGTTATGTGTGGTAAGGATATGACAGTGACATTGGGCAAATTTTGGCCTTTTATTGGTTCATACTCAATCACATCAACAGGCAGCCCATGTTTGTTTCTAATTTTGACTTTAAACAAATCATTTCTGACGTTATAGGCTTTGTTCTTTGTTTGCATCTGGCATTGGTCTTTGCCCTTTTCCCTTCTTGAAAGAATAGAAAGTGAGAGGGATTGAAGGAAAGATACAATGTTATAGTGGCTGCCTGCCAGGTGTTTGCTGAATTCCCTCTTGGCCAATAGCAGGTGATTATTTCCTTGCTGATTAGCTGTTTAAATGCCAGCCAGTGGTATGATATTTCTACCTCCTCTCAAAAGCATGACCTTTTAAGACTACTCACATCAGAAAAGAAGGTCTCTTCTCTTCACATATCCATGAAAGTAGGAAAGCAGGTAACCTCTGTCCTTTAGGCGTGTGACCCCTACAGTAAAGGTCAGGCTGGCCTAAGGGCAGGGCATAGCTAAAGAGAGTAAGGGTGAAAGGTTATCTACTATAACTGAAGGCAACCCTGTCACTGTCAGAAAAGCAGGAGAGAAGTAGTCCATTCAGGCAGTTGATGAACAGAGCATAAACAGTTTGAATTAAAGCACCTGTGCAAAGAACAGGGCACATTCACTGGAATTCCCTCCATGCATGTACAAATCTTTTAACTTCTGAAGGAGAAGTCTAAATGTAGCTCACAGCTTTCACTTCTCCATGCAGTGCTTTCTATTACAGCCAGTGATAAGATTTCTCAGATACCACATGGATGGACTCAGAATGGAAAGATTGCTTATTTCGATTCCTCTCTGTGTGGCAGGATTTTCCCACTTCCATATGTATATTTTTTTTCTCTCTCTCTCTCTCTCTCTCTCTCTCTCTCTCTCTCTCTCTCACACACAGACACACACATTCTTGTTGTTGTTATAGGAACTGTGTGATGATAATGGCTTTAAGAAAACATCCTGTCACCAGATTGTGCTGCATAGTTAATCCTCATCATGAACAGACAACAAACCAGCCCACCTTATAGAGTCCCAGTCCTCTCATCTCTCTGAGCTGCTCGCCTGTCAGCTAATGTAGATGCTGGAGTGAATGGGAGATGAAGTCATGTGTGCTTGCAACCGTGTCAGGATACAGCCCACATCAGCACAAAGCCAATGAAAACACGAGTTCACTGTTTGGTGTATGGAGGCAGAAGGTGATATATATGTGTGTTCATTCTTACCTGAGAATGATTATTGCCGTAGACAGTTTGCTGAAAGTAAGTAAATCTCAAATGCTGTCACACATGAGAGGCTTTTGGGTCAACCTGAATGGTCCTTCTATTTTTTCCCTCCTTTTTATAGATAGCATTCACAGCACAATGTCTCTGCCTAAAAAGTTTTTTTTCACATGCCACAGTGCAATCAAATAAAATTTAACCTACCGAATTGTCCTCAGTTTGAAATGAAAAATGCAATTAATTGGTGCTCTTAGAAAAGCGTATTGAAACGAGCATGTTAAGAAAAGCATATTCAGACATTTTGCCTTGATTTTATATTACAAGAGGTATTATCATATTGCTTAAAGGGGTAGATTCAGTCTGTATCTCTCTAAATCTCATTTTCTCTGATATTGGACCTTGCAGTGACTGTAACAATGAATCAGTCTTCTAACTGCCTTGGGTCACAGCGAACCGCCCCATGCTTTACTAGCCCATAACTCAGGCAGTCATGCTATGTATCCATGTTATGAGCGTGATGTATTTTTTTATGCCAGTGATGGATTAGTTTCATTGGAGCTGGTTTCTTTTTCACAGGGAGTTCTCCCTTGTCACTCTGTCATAAACATTTTTTTTTCTCCTCCCTCTCCCAACTCCCTGTAGTTCAGGTTCAGACATGTTGCGTTATCCTGGGGCATAGAAGCACAAGTTCATTTGAGACTAGGTTAATTTATGGAGGTAAGCCATCAAGTTCTGGAAGAGATCCAGATGCACAGGCTGATTTAATTCAAAAACCTGAAACTATTAAATGCATGTTTTGCTTGTATTTATTTAGGGGGCACTTCAGTACATAATGCACTGCTCAGAATTTATTGTTCTTTTGAAATCATTCAGAATTATTTCTTGTGGTTTGGAAGAGCAATTTACATTAGCAGTGTCTTAATTTTCCAACCTTTTTCTATCCTTTGGGGAAAAACAATCTTTAGATAGAAAAATGTTGTTGTTTCTAGTTACTGTAGCTTTTAAGATATAATTATTAGCTATTGTCTAGTGTGCCTCATTCAAGAAGCAGACGGTAAGATAAAACTGAAGCATTAATTGACAATTTTGGAACTTTAACAGTGTTTACATGCTACATCAAACATGGAATATCTGTTACACTTTAATGTTACCCTGACAATTAGTGTCTTAGTTTGTTTTTATACCACTTTATACTCCTAATGTGAAGTGAAAACAATTAAGCGAGGTCATGACAAACAAGAGTGTTAGGAGTCAGGAAAACAAGGACACTAGAGTGTGTGCGTGTGCTCACATGTGTGTGCACGTACTTATAGACAAGTCTACTAGACTACGAAATTTGTTTTTGGCTGTGGCACTTCTGACAGACATTATTAGCATGACTTGTGTGAGTGTTTGTGTTTTTGGGAGGGGTTGGGGTAGTAATTAGTCATGAGTACTGGATGCTCAGGTAAGTCTGGCTCTTCAGGCCTGCTGGCTCACCCACCTGCGGTCTCTGCTGACTCGACCTTCTAGGGTCTGGAGTCTCCCTCACTGAACCACAACCACATCCACCTACAGCACACTGCAGCTACTCTGTGGCCTGTTTATACAGACGGACACTGTTTGTGTGTTTACTGCATATCCATTCATCCTATTGCTGTTTCTGTGATTTATTCCACCTTTTTACTTTCTCTCCTACTGTCTCTTTCCCTTTCTTCAGTCTCTCCATTTAAAGTGAATTTTATATTGCTGTACATAGCTGTCCATAAATAGCCAAAGTTTGTGTTCTTTACTTTTATTATCTTGGTTGAGGGAACGCTGAAAAATAATTAGAACTTTTCAGTGTTCTTTGAGGAGGTTTTCTTTTCTTCATTTTTCTTTTCAGGACACTTTTATTACCATTTAAAATAGACCCAGCAATACTCTTTCTGCATACTTTCTCTAATGTTCCACTGAGGCTGTCTACCTAGAAGAGTTTTCAGTAAATGGTCCACCTTTTGCCCTTCATTCCAACTGTCATTTCATGCATGGTGGGTGTGCGCGTGTGTGTGTGTGTGCGCACGCAGATGTGCGGGTGTTTCACCTGTTGACATGAAACACCTTTGTTACAAGACAGCGGAGAGCTGCTTCATCATAAACGTCTTAAGTCTGAGAGGATCTTGTTCAAGAAAATGCATTAAAAACACTGTCCAAAACTCAATTATTCTTTTAATTCAATATAGTGCTTGTTTTAATAGTATCTCAAGCAATACTGAGGCATAGACTGCCTCTGCTGTGACTGTGTCACTGAGTGCAGAAAGAAACAGACCATCTTTGTGAACTCTGTATGTGGATGTGTATTTTGGATGATTTTTGATGATTCTGGCATTAGAGGTGAATATAGACATCTCTCTACCGCTCTCTCTCGCTCTCCCTCACTCTCTCCCTCTCTTTCTCGCTCATTCCTGCTCGCTCTCGTTCTCATTCCCTGTCTTTGTCAGGTGATCATGGCACTGATGTTACAGATCTAAGAGTCTCTTTAGAATACAGAACCTCAATATCTGGGCCATGCAGGAATCCTGTATTTTATATTCCCCTTATGGACATTCTGTCCAGGAAGGCTACATGTTTACAGCACAGCCTCTGATTTATTGCACAGAAGCTTCCGGAGTACACCAACAAACCCGCTGAGAGCTAAAGCAGATGAACAGAGTGGCACACAGACAAAACACACATCACAACCTAAAAACACGATCTCTGTTATTCTAAAGGATTAGATGCTTAGCTTGCAGAAACACAAGTTTGATGCTAACTGCATGATCAGTGAGGATATCGACTGAAATTTTCCAGAGTGCCTTCCTGAATTTCTGAGGCAGTGGTAACACACATACATAACCATGTCTGCACGTGTACACACACACACACACACACACACACACACACACACACACACAGAAAAAGACGGTGGTAGCCTCAAGTCAGCAGATGATTATATCCAAGTATAGTTTGTTAAAGCTCCTGTCTAAACACAGCTTATCTGTGCCACAGTCTCACAAGGGTCACTGGCAGCAGCCTTCTTCACAGAATTAGTTGTATTATAGCAGCTAATTGGAATGGGCAGTTTTTTCAGCAGAAGTATTATCATGGTTGCTATAAGCTTGTTTGGTGAACATTTTTTTAATTGCTGCCATGTTTTTATTTCTGTGCACACGCAGAGTGTCAAACATGTCATGAGATTTTAGATTTTGAGATTTTATATTGCAATCACCAATTAAAGTGCAAGAGCCAGCAACAATATGTAACATAATAGCATGGGAATTGTGAACTGCCAGTAGATGGGATGGTTCAATTGGAAGTGACTACTCAAAATTACAGCAACTGCCAAATGAAAATGAAAAACTATTTTCCCCATATCACCCATATTCTGCAGTTGTCAGTCAGTCATTTTCTGCCGCTTGTCCCAAGCGGGGGAGTGCTGGAGTCCATCCCAGCTCACACAGGGCGAAGGACGGGGGACACACCCTGGACAGGTTGCCAGCCCGTCGCAGGAAGGAGCGTGACAGGGCAACCTATTGGGAAGGGGTTCGAACCCCCGATCCTCTGATCATGCAGCCAACGCCCTAACCACTAAGCCAGATTTCTGTGCACCCATATACTGTCCTTGTACTTTTGTCACTGAACTGTTTTTTTTGGTCAGGTACATATTCAAAATGCTCAATTCTGTTGGCATAGCTTATTTTTTGCTTTGATCCAACATTTGGAGGAGTGACCCAAGTATTTTTTAAAGGTAAACTTGCTTTCCTTTTTCGTGACCTGCATGCAGACACTCAAACCAATAACATAACTTATGGGCCGTGAAAGCCTAACTTTTATGTTATGCTATGAGAATAGCAAGAATAACAAACTAAGGCTGTATCCAATTAGTTTCCGCTAATAATCCTTCCTTCATTTCACCCTTCACATAGTACTTGGTTAAAGCATTTCTGACAGTGATTCATGCTTTTAAAAAACATTGCACAAGCTTGGCACACCTTTTATTAGGAAGTCTCTCCTTTTCTTGGGGAAAATCATGTAGGTTGCATGAAGAGCATTGGTGCGTAATCAATATTAGTTTTTTTTTGTTTGTTTTTTTTAAACTAAGTTGAACTAAGTTCAGGTTTAGACGGCTTTTATGTTACAGGGTTTCACACCTGACATTGCTCGATCATGAAAACTCTGGAAAATATTTTCACCCAGGATTCCTTGCAGTTTCTCTGCATTATCCCTAATATCCTGAGTTCTCTCCCAGTCCCTGGTGCATAGTAGTAGCCTAACAGTGTGAAGCTACCACCACAGTGTTTGACTGTAAGTGAAAGTGACCATTCTAGTCATTGTGAACACAGCACAGCAAAACAACAAAATTACACCTCTGCATTTAACCCACACACACACACGTGCAGCAGGGGGCAGCTGTTGAAACCTTGCTCAAGGGTACCTCAGGGCAACCTACTGGTAAGTGATTCAAACCCACAATCCGTTCCTGGGGCCACCTCCCTAACCAATAGGCCACTGCTGCCCCTTGTAGTAATGGTTTATTTTGTAATGCTCCCTGATTAGCTTTCTTTAGACACACATTTTGGAATTGTGATCAAAAACTTCAGTCTTCAGAACAGTCTTCAGTTGAAAAGTTGATAGGGTGCTTTTTTAACACTCAAGTGCAAAGCTCTTTCTTTGACTGTGCAGGAGTTGCTCCAGTTTTTTCAGCTGCTTTAAGCAAGTAATCGTAAACTTGTGTGCTAAGGTTGTGTAAGACATGCAAAAGCGCATCTGCTTTTCTCTGGCAACTCTGAGGAGAAAAGCATGTCCGAGTCATTTTCCAGAGAAAAGCTGACATCACTGTTGAGCCCTGCAGTATAGTTTATACTGAGCACAAAATTAACAGAGAGAGGCTGTTGTATTGCCCTTAATGACAGAGAGAGAATGTAGCACATCTGTGGGCATTTTAGTGAAACAGGGAAACAACAGACTACGAGAACCTGTATGTATAAAAATGCATACAGGACCTGCATGATTAGAGTTAAAGCATGTAGAGTTCTGCTATAGCATCTGAAAGACAATAAAATGACGTTTTGGGAGATTATTATCCAGAGTTGGAAATGGCAGTAGCAGTTTTTTCTAATATTAATAAATCCTTAAACCTTCCTGATTTTAATCTGTGAATCTGGGTCATTGTAAGATGAAAATATTATGATTTGTATCCAAGTGAATTCAAGCAGGTGCAGTAATGTTGTTGGTCCAGTAAGCTTCATTGGGGTAATGCACGTTTACTTTATCAAACCCAGCATATCGGTCATGCAGCTCTACGAGTTTGTCAGGATTTACTACATCACCTCATGTGGCGTCATTTTGGGTGCGCTTTTGTTTATGAGCAGATGTGTGAACACATATTCACATGTTTATAAGCATGTACATGTCTAACCTCTTCAATGATATATGTTGCAGGAGAATGCAGACTCCAGCTCCACTTCTCTCCAGCTCGGTTCCGAGATCCAGGTGTGTGTCTGTAGTGCTATCACTGTTTTCTCTCACAGACACCACACTCTAGAGCAGCGGTCCCCAACCTTTTTTGTGCCACAGAGCAGTGTCATGTTAAACAATATTTTCACATACCGGAATAGAAACAGCCAGTGCATAAAAATATGCTTGTTTTTTACTCATTTTCACTAGCTTGTGGGCTTAATTTTTGATGTACCGTATCACGCGACTGAGATGAGTGTTTTTTTTTCTAAATAAAGTCTTTTAGACTCTGATAATCAATGAAATATTTTTTAATCAGTATTTCTGTGCAGCCCAGTACCAAATGACCCGGTGGTTGGGGACCACTGCTCTAGAGCATGTATCAGCAGCCTGTGCACATAATGGCTGCTATATAAGAAATAATTCAGCCCATGCTACTGAACTCTTCTCTGCATAACTGAACCTATTTGGTGTTTTGGAAAATTATTAATTGACCTTTCAATAAGTATTTTATGGTTGGAAACATGGGAAGATGACTCATTTAATGCTTTAAAGAAATTGGCATTCCTAAATAGACTAGACTGGCCTTAATATTTTTTTTCACTAATTGCAATACTGGTTCTGTCCACAGGAATCGCTAGGCTTTAGCAGTGAGGTGTCAACTCCTGAAACAGAGAGAAAGTAAGTGCACATTGTTTTTATCTTCAAAGTGGCTGCTTTACATAAAGAAGAAACATAAAATGTCAGTTCATGTAGTTTCATTTTATTCCATCTTTCCAAGTCTTTTAGTCAGTTCATCATGAAATTTTTAAACCGTGTACTGAGCAGCTGCCATGTTTAGTTTAGGGTTTAAATGTTTATTCTAAATGATCAAAGATGTCAGCAGTTCAAAATGTTATTGAATATTTTTGTGTCGTCAGTTTTTTGTTTCTATTTAAGAAGGGGTTTCCAGCCTAGAGCATTTAAATGAAAAGTGGAGCCATTCCTACAGGGTCCTAACCTATGCAAGCAAAACAGAGAGTTGGGCAGTGATGGCCTAGTGGCTAGGAAATGAGCCCTATAATCGAAAGGTTGTGGGTTTGATTCCCCAAACAGTAGGTTACCCTGAGGTACCCTTGAGCAAGGTACCATCCCCTTCACTGCTTCCCGAGCACTGGCTACCCCCTGCTACATGATGTGTATGAGTTAAATGATGGGATGTGTTTCACAGTGATAGTCACTTTCACAAGTTAGTGCAACCTAAACTTGCTAGCTTTCATCTCTGCTTTTGTTCTATTGATCATTTTTGCTCTTGGGACAGCTATTTGTCAGAACTACTTCCAATTCTTTGAACATTGGGACATTTTCAATTTTAAGTAGAATTTAGAGCAAAAGTCAGTACCATAATATTCAGTTTTTAAAAAATGGCAAACCTTTATATTCCAGGATGATTGATTAGATGCAGTCTGTTAAATTCACATAAATAAGTTGCCTGTACGTAAACATACATAGTTGTATGTAGAAGTAGAAAAAAAAAAAAAAACTTGACTCGAAACGTGTGTGCGCAAAGCAGCATGTGCTGAATGAATGTGCGAATGCTTGTATAACTTCACATCTAACATTGTTGGTGCTTTCAGGCTTCCTTCCTTCCTCCTATTGTCCTTAAATGTTTAAGATTAATCTGGCTGATAAGAGAGAAGGGAGAGGCTACTGTATGACTCAAGTAGAAAGCAGAACACGAGGAAATTAGTCAAGCACTTAAAAAAAACAAAAAACAAAAAAGGTCAAAATTACCTAATGAATTATATTGAGCATTATTACCTAATAGCTAAACTGATATCATCTTTGACCACTTGTTGGGGAAGGTTATATTGTTTGATCTATATCGGTGGTACATCTGCCTTTCTGCTCGGAATTAGATTTATTATCCCCTTAAACTGCAGATAATATTTTTGGTTATTAGATCCAGCATCTATTGTAAAACGAATGAGTACATTCTTAATTTGTGAGCGTGAAGAACTATGGTCCAACATGCAGTCCTTTAGCGGTTAGCTGTTTGTCTGTTTGTAAATGTCTGGTCTCTGACTTTAGTACAGATTGCATAATTATCTTCACAAATATAAAGAAACTGTTAAAAAATATATACTATTAGCATGACACTGACAGTGCCTAATGAAGGTTTTAAAACATTTCTTTGCACTGTCTATAGGCTGTAATAACTCCCTGCTGTTGGGGCCACGCGTGTTGGCCACATCCAGGAGAGACATTTCATTCTGCTGTCATCAAGAGAGGTTTTGTAAAAAAAAAACAAAAAAAAACAAAAAAAAACCCTAATGTGAATCTGGGCCTGACATATCTCTGATCTTTTACATGCCACTGTGGCCTACAGGGACATCCCATGGAGTTCTTCTCTGACTCCTTATGGTTCACATAGCCTTCATTAATGACCGGCAAAGTTGAACCTGTTTTAGCATCATTGTTTTCTAAATGGAAAAAGTACCGTACAAACTGTATCGCCTGCTATTAATGGATCAGTTGAACTCTTCTTCTCTGGTTAAATAAGTTGAGCTACAATTTCTCAGACTTCCTGTCCCTGTTTGAGGGACTACATGGATATACGTTCTCCACCAGGGATGTGCATTCTGGATGTTTATAGAACTGAATGTAGGGTGAGAAAGGTTCCTCTCTTTCACATTGAAAGAACGTTTCCTCTTAGCAGAAATCGGGATATATATTTATATTTTGTTCATTTGATAATTCATATTTCATATTTCTTGCTATTTTCTCCCAATGTGTGTGCTATAGGATCACAGTGGATTTGTGTGTTTAAATTCTGAAAATTGTGTGTTAGCGGAAACAACACTAAGTGCATGAAACTGGGTGTGTTTTTGACGGGTTTTCAAGGAAATCCGCCACCTCCATTACCCATGACCTCTACTGGAGGGCATTCTCTCACCACTTCCCTTGGGCACCTCTCACGTACATTCACAAAGCTTTGTGTTCTGGACACACAGACCAGGTGGATGACAGTAAATCCCTCTGCCACAGGATACTAGGTTCTTTCTGGGATCTGTCCCATCAGCTTTTTGACCAGGAAACCAGAAAATACATCTACTTCCTCTTCAATGATCCAGTCCTGTCATTTGCTGTAGATTGAAGTTCATCAATTAAAATCATTAATAATATTCTTGTACAGCATTAAATGATATGAAATAAAGTGTTAAAAGAAAACTAATTAGACATAAATCAATTGTTAAATATTATAAATGGAAAAAAATAAAATAAAACTGATATTTCCAAAGTTGTCCTGATAAACCAAACCAACTACTGCTAGTAGAAACACAGTTGCACACTGCAAGTGATTTCTTTGAACACACTCATGTTACCTTACAATGGACACTGACGTTCAGAGTGTTTCCTCACCTTTCGCCCTATGAAAGATGGGATAGGCTAGGCTCCAGCACCCCCCTGGACCTTAATTATGACAAACGGCTTTGAAAATTAGTGAGCGCGTGAGAGAGCCATGATCATAATCCATTTTATCAGATGACATTTATCACTTTAGTTTTTGTTTATCACTTATAATAGCATCGGTTTCATCATGGGCAGGTTTAAGAAAGATGCCTGAATCAAAGCAATATGTGTATTTATGAACACCGTAAGCAATTGCAAGACAAATAGAGTGTTGGTAGGAACATTAGACATTTTTTTTAAATAATTTAATTGAAAAGTCAGCAGACAAAGAGAAATTTCTTGTTACAACTTTTCACATTTTAGGCTGCATTTGGACTATCATTTGCACGTGATTTTACAAAAAATCTGTAGCATTAAAATAATCTTTTTTAATAGCATTATAATTACCCCAAAAAATGCTTTATGCTATCCTGAATACAGCCTCACATACTGCATTGTGTTGAATGGCTAAAAAACAATTAAACAAAGTTATCAGCATACATAGCCACATATTTGTGCACTGCTATGTGATGTGAATCCATAGATGGCTCTGTAAACAGTAAAGCTTGTGAATGGAGGCTAATTTATTGAGTTGCTTTTCAGCAGGGGCCCTTTGCAGTGGATGCAGCCTGCATACTACTATAAGCCCCTTGCCGACCGTGTGTGCGTGTGTCTGTTGCCTGCATTGTGTGAATGCAAAACAAAAAGGCAGAAAGCATGACTGAAGAGTAGGGCCTCATCAATTATCATATCATTATGTTGCCATGGCAGCGCTGCTTTCGTCAAAGAATGGGTGTCCAAGTTGGTCCTGGAGGGCCGAAGTCCAGCTCAGTTGAGTGATTCCCATGCTGTTATTAAATCTGGTGATTAACTGAGATGTTCAGTCAGCAACCTGTTCTGAGCTTTGTCCCTCCAGGAACAAATCTGGACAAATTTGCTGTGAATTTAACTTTTAAAACTTGTCAATATTTAAGAGTTAGTTTTAAGGACAGGTTTTTTTTTTTTGCGATTTATTTTCAGTCATAGCTTGCAGGGCAGCCAAGATGCACCTCTCCAAAACTTCTTGTCACATGAGTCTGTGTTGCACAGTTCCAACACTGGCTGGCTGAGGGGTGTTCACCGTTATAGATTGTTTATATTACCATTCTTCAGAGCGTGGTACATGGTATTTAGTACATGTTTGGTTTGGTGCAAGTGACACTGCCCCCTAGTGCACAGATAAATGTTCCATGAAGTTATTTAATCAGAAATATATGTACAAACTGGTCAAACAATACACACCTGCTTAGTTTAGGGTAATGTTTTAAACCAATCCCCAATTTCATGAATATAACTCTGGTCTGTGCTTTTGTTGTTAAATGTAAAATAGCAAGAGATGCAGCAAGAGGCTGGTCCTGAGAATTGTATCTACGTTTGGTTGAGTTTGTTTTAACAGAGAGGATTGGATCCCAACTGAATTCCTAACTGTATGCACAACACACTTTAGTTATCACATGCATGCATAGGTGCTGCACAGAGTGAACATGCCACCATTTTTGTTTCTGAGCAGAAAATGAAAGCAAAAAGGTCTGCTGAAGGTTGCAAATCCATGTGCATATATGCTTTACAGCCTGCTAAATGTTTTCTTGCTCCATGGATGAGAGGAAAAAATGGCTTCTTGCAAACTGAAAAATACACATTTGAAGAAATTTGTTGAACATACTAGAAACTGACTTTACCTCCAAATGTGTAATGTCTAGCAGACCATTTACTGGCAGTTGTAGCTGGTTTGGTGTTTTTTTTTTTTTGTTTTGGTCTTTTTTTGGTACTTGCTTCTGATTCACTCCCAGGCACATCTTGTCCTTACTGATAAGAAAAGCATACAAGCATTAGGTGTCCATTGCACAAAGTAGGACATCTGCCACATTTTCTATAGGATCTAAATGTGTCTTTATTATTTTCTATTATTTTTTTCTATTTTTCTGTTCATCCTTTAAGTGGAAAAATGCACAACATGTACTTAATTAAGTAGAAACAACAAAAAATGTGGCCCATTCTTCCAATAGTTACAAAGACAACTGTTGCTACATATTTTGCACATATTTTTGGGTTCTGTTTTCAGCTGGGAGTCAGGACAGCTCTGAGTATGGTTACACGTGAGAAAGAGAGAGAGACCGAGAGAGAGAGAGCACAGTCTGCATGTTCCATGGAAATTAAGACTGATGTTTAGTTGGTTTGATGGGGCTGGCAGGCCAGTGGGTTGCATACCATTCAGTTTTTGCTGTGTTGGGGCAGTTTGAAGACTTTGTCCTACAACTTGTAAGTGTGCGTGAGTGTAAGAGTGAGTTTGTGTGTGTATTAGAGGTCTCTGCCTTGTTATTCTGGTATTTTCCACGGGCACTGTGCCCCTGAGCTGCAGAGGCTGAGTGTAAACAGGCAGTGTGTATCTTTGTGTCTCCTCATCGTGTCGTCTACTCTTAGCACGGACAAACTGGTGCCTTGTGAGCCTCTGGAGCCTGCACCCCAGAGCCTGTGCATAACTAGACTGTCCCCTGGTGGTACATGTTATAACACACTATGCATACACAGAGACACGGTCAGAAAACTGACAGCAAATTAGAATGAATAAATATAATTCATAATTTATCAGTGTGAGAGTTTCTGTGTGAGAAAGGACAGATATCCTACCCCTTCCTCATTACTAATGCTGAGTCTTAGGGTGTTATTGAGACAAGTATTAAAGATCATTTACTATAGTAAGTTAAAAAGTGGGCACAAAGAAGCTGGTGCTGGACAGACTGTTTGGTACCCATTGTGGTTTACAGAATAAGGGCAGATTCTCTTAAAGCACTCATTCTTTCTTCTCTTCTCAGAATCCCACTGCACAAGTCCAACTCTGAGGATGGCTCAGGTGAGCAAAAGCAAACCTTTACAATGCAATATTAGTCATTAGTCACAAGTCAAGTAGGTTTTTATTTATTTCAACCATGTACATATTAAAACAAAACAACGTTCCTCCAGGACCATGGTGCTACATACAAGACGACAAACATTACAAGGAATACTACACAAGTACAGACAGGACTAACACAAGACAAGACAACAGTTATTACATAGACAAGTGCTAAAGCGAACATTCATCCGAAGCAGCAGACAGTATGTACATGAATGTGGATGAAACAGAGCAGCAGTGTTTTAGCTAGACTATACAGGGCAGCAGTCTAATGAGCAAATTAAATTAAATAGTGACAGTAGTAGTAATAAAGCAACTATAATAACAGTAAGTGGCTATAGTAACAATAGTACGTATAATTGACTAGTGTAACAATAAAGTGAATGGTGTGGAGGAGGTAAATAGTAGGATTCACAGAAGGAGCTGGTCAATGAAGAGTCATTTGCAGTTCAGGAGTCTGATGATGGCCACTAAGAGCTATTAAAGCTTTCTTTATGCTTATATGTATATACACTATTAAAAGGGCCTGGAAAAGTAGCAGACATGCAAACATAAGGGCCATAACACAATATTCAAGCTACTTATTAGCAGTAAGAATCAAATTACAAATTAGAATTTGCAAAAAAGTGCATAAGTGTCACAAAGCTTATCAACATGCATCTCTACCCAAGTGATAGAAAGGCCAGTGTGGGGAATGATAGTACATGCTCAGGATCTAAAACATAAAAGCTCATCTGTGAAGCACAGTAGGTATAGTGTAATGGCTTGGGCTTGCATTCCTACTTTTGGAACAAAAAAAAACAAAAGAAAAAAGCATAGCTCACGATGGTACCAGCAGAATGAATTCTGAAGTCTACAGTAACGATTAAAAGAGAAGTGCAATTGCAAGAGGAGAACTCCAGAGGGGAAGTGCATCCAAAGTAATCATGGGGAAACTATCATTCAACAAGACAATGATCAAAACACACTGCCAGATTAACAAAGTGGTATATTCTATGTCGTTTTGCAATTTAAATACCAAAAACTAATCGTTCCTCTTTTGATCTTGTTGAGTGCATTGCAGAAAACAAAAGCCTCACTGTTCCAATATGTTTGGCTCTGTAATTAATAAATGTAATCTTGCTCAGGTTTTGTGGGCTAACCTGAAGTTCACTTGTTTTTTTTCACAGGGAAATGGGACAACAAAAAGAAAAACAAATCCTTCTGGCAAAACTTTCGAAAATCGCAAAAAGGGGTCGTACGACATACCTCCAAAGGTAAAGAGAGAACCGTATACAATCAACTGCACAGACATGATCTCTAGCTCTCTTGCTCTTTTTTTCATTATTTTCATTCAGTTTGCTGCAACTTAATTATCACTCAAATAGTTCTGTCTAAGGCTGCACAATATTTGCTAATGGACAATCAAATAATGGATGTTCAATCAAAACAATTTTGGATAATATAAGGCTTACATCATGTGACTTTAACCAGTGTATTTTGATATGCTGTAAGCCACAATCTCAATATGCAACAATAAAATCTATGTATGTGTTCCTAACCTGGAGCCTTACTTCTAAATGTTGCCGTTTCACTCTTTGTTCTTCACTAGGAGAGGACATCGGATATGTGGCCAGTGAGATCACAATGAGCGACGAAGAGAGAATACAGCTGATGATGATGGTCAAAGAGAAAATGATCACAGTGGAGGAGGCGTTGGCTCGGGTAAAGGCCAAACCCCAACATTAAAATCTGATCCATGTCTGAACGCTGCTGAGTCATCACCAAGTTCTGTTCATGTTTACTAACCCTACTTACCAAGCCTAACAGTTATCGCATAATGTACATACACATACACTCCTGTAACAGCAACTGGAGACTCTTATGGGAATCATCTCGGTGGTCAACTTTTCCATGCTGTGGAAAAAGTCTGCAATTTCTCATATAGAATTAGCTGAGGTTGTGGTAGCACTGGTTTAGTTTTTAATTCTTTTTTTTTCTTACTGTAGGTCTGGGTGAACAGGTGAAAAGCCTTAAGTTTCTGTTCTTCTATCCAGCATATCACTCTCTCTCTTTCTCTCCCTCTCCCTCTCTCATTCCCATTGATTGCTCTCTGAAAGAGCATGACCCACTGATAAAGACTTAATGGAAGACCTTAGGACTTGGCTTTCCCCTCTCCACAAGGCCATCATTGATTCTTCTTCTTCTCAGAAGACTTTCCCTCCAGTTTGATTTTCCTTCTTGATTGTAAATAGATCTCTTCTCCCTTCCTGTAGCTTTGATTTGGCTTAATGGTTTCTGAACACAGAATCAATGCTAAGCCTCTGTGGACAGATGTGTTCATATGTGCTTAAGTAGGTGGGCGTGTGTGGGCCTAAGTATGCGTGTGTATGAGAGTCTTGTCTGTTTTATTATAGTTTCTTCTGAGCAATGTTTGATTTGACCTGTTTTTACTTCTGATTGTTGTTTTCTCATGTTGCGTGGCTGGAAAAATGTGTTTAGGGCTGTCCTTGTCAACAGGAATTATTTTCATTATTTAGCGAACTTTTTATGCTACTCAAAGTTTTTGATTTACACAAGGGCAAACAGCTAAAATGGCTTAACATCCTATAAAAAAGGTTAAAGCACTGAAAGAAGATATATATAGAGAGAGAGAGAGCAAATCAAAACTTGTATCTTGTGTTTTATCATTCATTTAGAAATGAGTGGCAGCATATTTGGAGAGCGCTCAGTAATGTGGTGTCATGTGTATGTTGTAATGTGTTATGCGTCGGATTTAGGGTGAGCAACTGTGTCTTACTGTCTGTGAGTGCATGTTTGTGTGCATGTGGGTGGGCAGCTCTCTCTGACCTCTTGTTCTCCATAGCTTAAGGAGTATGAGAGGAGCAGGCAGTTGAGCACCAGTTCAGACACTGCAGAGTGGACTGATGGATCCAGTCCCACTGTTAACCTGTCTTCCACCTGCAACGTAAGTACTGCAACCAAGCAGTGTGTGTGCATGCTTGAGAGTACGTGTCAAGAGATTTGTTTGTGTGATGTCTTTTACGTAGTGTATGTCTATATATCTAACTTCATTCAGCCAAGTGGTCGCATTACCCCAACCACTGTTAAAACACACCACATTTATTACTTGTCAAGTGTGCTAATCTTGTGTCTGTCCCAAACCGTTTCTCGGTGAGATGTTATCTAAGCTGCGTCATTTGATTTAAAACACTGTATGTTCTTGTAAGAAAGACTGTCTGTCTATACTGTATTATAGACAGAAGAGACACTAAATATCAGTTTGATTCATACTAGAACTGTACAATATCAACAAAATAATGTATTATGTTGCTGCATATTTTGAATGCAAGATGGCACTGCACTGGACTTTGATTCAAGTCCTGGTGTGTTTGAGAGTGGCCAGAATGCTTGTAACACTCTAACAGAGGTCATTTTTGACCATTAAAGAAACCGTTTGGCAACAAATCAGACAATTTTCTACTCACCCCAGATGTAGTCGATTACCCAAGGTATGTTTAATACTAAATGTTTTCCCATTTTCTTGTTGTTCCTTTCAAGCTTAGTTAATAGTCACCCAGTTTATTAATTTTTACAGTTTTTTTTGCATATCAGAAATTCTGAAACTGCATCCAGCTTTTAATTATAATGGCACAGACATGATTTAGTATGAGCGAGGTAGAAAAACCATGTTAATCAACTGAGAAAGTGGAAACATATATCATCTTTAGTCATTGCCTGAATATTCTGTTCATGAACCAAGATATTGTGCAGTCCTGGCTTATACTGTAAATTGGCAGTGTCTCCAGACCTCTCCAGCTACAGTAACCCATTATTATTAAATATATACTTTAAACAATCATCTAGTTCTTGTCACATCATTAAGAGACTGATGTTAACCAACACTAGCTTATTAGGAGGTGAGTGTGATTATGCTTTTAGAAAGACAGAAGTTGGTGAGGTGTCTAGTGGTATGATACTCGCCTATGGACCAAGAGGTCGTGGGTTCAAATCCCACCTGCAGCACCACCACCTTTGGGTTCTTGAGCAGAACCCATAATTCCAAGCTGTTCCAGGGTGACTGTCCCTGTAATCAGGAATTCTGTTTAAGATCGTCTGCTAAATGTAAAAATGCTGTAAATGTAATGCAGAAGAATGAGCAGTGTTTGAGGAGTGGTTAGACTAAATGGAATTTTAGACTAGCTTGGTGTTTTAGAATTTTTTATTTATTTATTTTTATTTTTATTTTGGACAATTTTGTAGATTCCAGTAAGATGTCACACAGTGTTTTCCTCATGTAATGGGTATAGTTTTTCTCTAAGTGACTTGAGTCATGGAAGGAGCCAGTTGCTTGCTTTTGTACGAGCTACGCAAACACATTTCACTGACGTACACTGGGGCTCTCTGGGCTGTAATGTTATTGCATGTTAGCCTTACATATTGGCATTAAGTCTGTCTCTTAAGAATGAGGTCATGAGTGACGTTTTATTGGGGAGGTGCATAATGAGGGCAGGCTCTTTCTAGGTAGTTACTCGGGTACATTACACTTATCTTGATCTCAGTAACAATTACAAGGGACTGCCCTTCCCTTGGCTGGGTCCAACTGTGGGTCTATGTACACGTTGTGTTTTCATTTTGCATGATAATATGAGCCACTGTTTACCAGTAACCATGTGTGTGTATGTACAGCTCATACAGGTTTTAAATGAAACTGAGTGAGGTTGTGGGGGTACAGTCCTAGTATCTGAACTTTTCCACTGATGCCAGTTGTCAGCATTGCTTCTTCCCCACAATGGCATCTGCATTGCTCTTTGTTTCTAAGCAGGATACGCTCATAAAAGGCCTTTTGATCAGTGATTCAAACAGAACCAAGCTCAAACTGTTTGTAGTTTTAAGGAAGAAATTGCATGTCTAATGTGGGGCTAAATGATATAAGCTGTAAGTTGTTCTAAGATGGGCAAGTGTAAGTATCTCAGTTACTTTCGTCAAAGATGCCGCCAAACCTCTGTGGGACATGCTGGACAAACCATTCTGAACCATGTGGGCCCCACCTTACAATCTATAAAGAACTAAAGGATGCAATGCCAACATCTTACCCTGACCCATCAGAGCTGTTTTGGCAGTAAGAGAGGGACTTTTCCAATATTAGAGTGGTAGTTCAATGTTTTGCTCATGCTACACATTGTGAGTTATGCTATTAGTTCTGTTGTAGTGAATACTTGGTGTGACTTGTTTAAAAGCTGGCTTGCATTAATGTTGTTGAAATTTTTGTTTGTTGGATCATGTGGTCATCCAAATAAAAAACAAAGAACATCTGCAACTGGTCAACATGGGCAGAGCACATAATATAACTTCCAGTAACTGTTTAGGTAAAGAGACAAGACAGTCCGAAAATAATGCAGCAGCAAAAACAGCATATTATAACTATTTAAGGGCTATATAAAGTTAGAAATCATGTTAAAAATGAAAAAAGTTTGATATGTGCTCTTACGTACACATTTGACCACTAGGCACATAATCAAAGCACTGTTTATTTTTCTGTATCATAAATGTACCGTATTGCGTTCCCACCACATCACTAACTCTACGAATGAGTGTAGGATTTTACAAATGATTTGTGTGTTTAATCTCTATACAAGCATGCATGTGAAATTTGGTTTTAGATGGCTTCCTGTTCTTGTTGCACAGTTGACCCTGAAAAAGGAGAGAGCTTAAAAAAAACTCCTACATACGGCACCAGACAGTCAGTGCAGAGGAAGTGAAGACTCTATACAAAGAGCAAGTCTCTCTCCCACACAGATTGAAGACTATGTGTTAGAGTTAGAGAATAGTGCAGTGTTTGGATCCATGGCCCCTAGGCTCACTCTCTGGTGTTTCTAAATAGAAACGAGTAGGGCCCCCGTATGGTAACGGTTAAACTGATGACCATCACTCTTTAAGATTAGTCAGTGGGACTCTCACTGATCTGAGGCCAGCTCAGCTCCAGTCCGCATATAGAGGCAGCACTATGTTTCCGTGGGGCTCCACTGTCGTTAGACCGGCCCTCGCCTTAGTAACAAAGCTGTTCCTCATAGTCCACCATATACAAGTGTATGGTCAGTTTTAGCCACCGCTAACACAGACCATCCACTGTCCTTGCACACCACTGATCTGATCTCAGAGCAGCTTTTTTTCTTCCTGCCTGACTCACATTCCTGCGCCTGTCTAAAGACCATTAGGGATGTGCTTGGGTCATCCGGGACACCCCTCAAAGTTCCGGATGCACCAACCCGCCTTTGCCCAAGTCCACTGCACACGAACATAAAAATGCGTTGGCTTCCCGACTGCTGTCTGCAGTATATGTATGTGAGTGTAAGTTGTTGCTTTGTCAGTGCTGTGTGGGCGCCTGGACCAAAGCTTTGAATATGATGAAACTGCTGCTGGTAAGATGGATCAAATTAATCACTCTCTTCTGTTGAGACACTGTGTCTCCTTTGCACTGTCTTTCTCTCTTCAGCCTTTCTTTATATCCCTCTCTCTTAGAAATGTGGCTTGGACACATTATACTGACTGCTGGAGTTTGAAGTATTTGAATGGCCGAATCTGCATGTTTCATAGTTGTGGCAACATTTGCATGTAGACTGAAGGGTAGACTGTGGTTAGTGGTTAAGATTTGGGCCAATTGTCCTTATTATATCACTTTCAAATAGAGGTTTATGCTTTGACCGTGTATGTTTCTGTCTATGGCATCATGCAGAATTTGTGTTCACTGTGGGTGTGGTTTTGATTTGAACTTTTCTATGCAAATCATTCCCTATTCACTAACTTTATTTCACTTCAAGGGCTACAACAAACTTTTCATTCTTCTTTTCTTGTGCTCTCTCTCTCTCTCTCTCTCTCTCTCTCTCTCTGACCTTTGCCACATAAATAACTGAATTAGAATTTGTAATACTAATAAATATATATGTAATATTGTCTCTTCTGTTGTCCCTTTCTTGCTTCTTCTATGTTAATAAATATTGATATAGATGGGTATTCTGTTGTTAGTGTTCCATTCTGCTTCATTAGTAGAGATTTTAGGATAATTCTGGTTAGCTGGCACTGGAAACTAGCTGTGCAATTCATCATGTGTGTATGTGGTTTGTGGAACTGAGTTTGGATAGAGGGGAGTATGCTGATCTCATGTTTTTGTGGTCAGTAGCTGAGAGGCTGTCATAAGGAAAATAACAGTACTTGTTCGTTGGTTGCTGTGTTGACAGTGAAATGGTGTTCTGAGCAGTCCTTGCTGTCAAATTTGTACATTTTACAAATTTTACAAAAATGTGTGCATATATAAAATGTTCGTGGTCATATTATTTGGCATTATTATATGGCATTTTAGA
This sequence comes from Hepsetus odoe, assembly GCA_017165825.1. Taxonomy (NCBI): domain Eukaryota; kingdom Metazoa; phylum Chordata; class Actinopteri; order Characiformes; family Hepsetidae; genus Hepsetus; species Hepsetus odoe. The sequence continues at coordinate 8,090,159 of CM029370.1, forward strand.
ATTTATTCTTTTTCTTTTTTTTTCTTTTTTTAAGTATTGTAAGTTATGATTTATCTTATTCCTTCTGGCTTTTTTTTTTTTTTTTGAGGCATTAAGTTATGTGACTCTAGAGACCTCTGTGTTTATGCAGATACTAGAGAACTGGCACCTGATGGTTTCTTGAGGTTTTTTGAAGCCACAGCTCATATTCTATTCTGGGGTTTGTGATAATGCAGGGATGGTATGTGTTAGCTTGTTCAAGTGACTTTTTCTAACAAAACCTTTTCATAAGCTTACTTAACTAACAGTAACAGTCCATCTTAAACCAACAATTCATTCCATCTGTGCCATTGCAGCTTTCTTGTTTAATGTGAATTTCCATGTAAACAAAAGAGGGCACATAAAAAGGTCTGTGGTTCACACAAACATATTGCACAAACTACATAGCCTATAATTGCTGTCCCCCTACTTTGTCCTTTCAGTCTCAGGAACAGTCTGATGATGAGCAAGAAGACTCTGTGAAGTTTAAGAGGCTTCATAAACTGGTCAACTCCACCCGCCGGGTCCGCAAGAAACTTATCAAAGTAGATGATGGGAAAAGACATGGTTCAGAAGGTATGAATGGTGTTAAAAGTCTTTTTAGATTAGTATATTAAATTAGTACATTATGTAAAACTGATTTCTTATGATTTTATTTATTTCATAAGACTCGCTGAGCCTTGAAGCTTCCCCATCATGTGAGGATACTAGCGCACTTTACGCTGGAGTCCATAAGAAGGCCACTCGCTGCACTGATTCCTCACTGCCGTCCTTGGCTCAGGAGCAGCTGTCTCTGGATGGAGACACGGACAGTCTGACAACCTCGCCCTCTTCTAGCAGCCTTGAGGCCTGGAGCTCAGCACACAAGCTGGTTAAAACATCTGGCAGCAGCCATCCACATGGCCTGATTCGGCCTTCTCCCCGCAAGAGCAGCGCTGGCTCCTCCTTCTCAGAGTTGGAGGGCTTGGGGGATGATGAGGCCAAGGTTTCGCGGTCTGTCACAGATGGAGAAATGCGGAAAGCGTTGTCTTCATTGTCTCACGGGGTAAGTACCGACAGTGTTTATGCCTATTATGGCCTGACTCGTCCCCGTCCACAGCCACAGCACCACCTTCTGGTGTCTCTGGATGAATTTGGCAGCACCAAGCGGCCACCTATTTCCACCTGGCAGCGCAGCAAGCCTGACCCAAACTACGCGTACTCCACTAAACACCTGCTGTACCAGCACTCCCGTAGTGTCCAGAAGCCCTCCAGCCCTCCACCGGCCTTGCCTTCATCCCCTCTGGTCCGGGAGAAAGGAAAAGGCCTCGGGGGTGCTGGGAGTGGTGGCTGGCTTTTCCCCCCAAGGCGTCTGCGAGGCAGGACAGCTGTCAGTGAACTAAACATTACTTACGTGGTGGAACGCAGCCTCTATGGCCACCTGAATTGGACCGGCCTGGTGCGGCCTGTCACACTTGGCAAAGCAGAAAGACGTTGCCTCCTGGAAGATGAGAGGGATGCTGACAGGAAGTGGGCGTCCAGCGTGGACCGCTGTACTAAGCGTGTCCTTTTACGCATCCAGCAGAAGTCCGTGAGTGGCCGATGCGGGTCACAGTGTGCCCCCTTCTGGTTTGGAGGAGTAGATTATTGCCGGGCTACTGAACAGAACTGCAGGCAGGGTTAAAAGAAGAAAACTTTTCCTTTATTAAGAGCCTTACATCAGTTTGTTTAGTCTCAGTTGGAATCAAGGTTCACTCGATTGTCACCTTGAGACTGCAGCCTTCAGAGCTTAGTCTGCAAGCTGAGGCAGGATAACCTACTCCCTCATGTAGAATCTGGTCTCTTCAGATATATATTCTGATTCTGTAAAACCTCTAGCACAGACCTACTGATACTTCCTCAAATCTCTGTTGAGGTGATTCAAGGAAATCTCCTTGATTCATAGAGGCTTATCAGGCAATTTTGGAGTTTCTGAAAATGTCACACAGTCTTTGATCCCAGACTGATTAAGTGAAAGAGAACTGAGGGAGTGGACAAAGAAGGAAAGAGTGTCTAGGAAAATTGAGAACCTCATCAGAGCCAGGCTCTTGCCCTCTTGTACCCCCATGTCTTTGTTCTCTCTTTTTTTTTTTTTTTCTTTTGCTCAGTCTCCAACTGTGGTAGGATTGCTTTCTGATAAAGGCTGTCAAGAGAGATTCTTGATTTTAATCATAAAGCAAGAAATCTAGTATTTCTCAGATACTAGATATTAAAACAAGACAAATTATAACTCATCTTTTGAGTGTTGGAGCTTAAGGTACTACTGGCCCTAATGTTAATAGCACAATATACATTAGGAGGAATTATTTTGTTGGCAGTTCATGTAGCCCTGCATTGTCTGGATCCTCTGGTCATGACACTGTCATTCATAGTGAGCGTGGATATGAAATCCATCCATAGACTTTATCCATGCCGCTCGTCACATTTGTTTTTCTTGTTCGGAATTTGTTCTTCGTAATATGTTGGTGATACCATGTTATAGTGGCTCTTGTTTTATATTTTATATATTTTATTTTTCTTTCTATTGATGAAAATATCACATTTCTTACATTTGTATGCATGCTTTTAGAAGACTGTCCAATATACATCAAAATTGTTTTTAAAAAATGTGCTGTTTCGTTTAGATTTTCTCATCATTCTGAATGCCACATTTACTCTATACACAACATTAGAGATTGAATTATATTTGGGCTGCTTGGTGTTTGTGCTAATGCAGTTTAATCATTAGGTTTCAGCTCTTGTTTCCCAAAAATGAGTGTGAATGTTTAAAGTGTTTTCATTTATAGGCTTTTGATAAATCAACTTTTACAATTTGGGAAACTGGACTGATAATCATTTTACATGTTGTTTTGGTCGACACATTAGCTTATATTTCCCATTGTAAAATAGTAGCATGAATCATTGTATCTTGGTGAATCAGCTTGAGTTTATTCTTGGTGAATCAGTCTCTTTTTGAATTCTTAAGAGCGATTTGGTTTAATTATGATTCATTTATTGATTCCTACAGAGAACATGTAGTTTTGGGGGCTTTGACCTCTCCAACAGATCTCTCCATGTGGTCAACACAGGCTCTGAGACAAATGTGAGACGCATTCATACAATTAAAACATTTTCAGTTGCTTTCTTTTATTGAATAAAAGGTCTAATAACAATCATGGTTATTCTGTTTCAGAATAAGGAGCAAGAGGCTTTATACAAAGATGCAAAGTCTCCTACGACCTCTCGCATCTCTCTGGGAAAGAAAGTCAAGTCTGTCAAAGAGACTATGAGAAAACGCATATCCAAGAAATACAGTGGCTCCCTGTCTGAGCAGGTACACATACATGCATGACCTGGCCATTTCCTCTCATACTTAATTTTTAAGAGATAGTCCCTCAGTTCCAGTAATATGAAGTATAATACAGACAATTCAGTAATGCATTCCAGCCCATGCTCAAGGGGGTCTTTAGAACACTAGCCCATACTGGGCTTAGCTGCCACATCCACCCCCTTAAACAGCCTTAAGGCTGGAGCCAAGTTTGGGCTCTGTCAACCTCAAACCTCCACTCTTTACTTGATACAGAGTGAAAACACAAAGACATGCACACACATATAGCCTTGACAGTTCTCTTTGTCTTCTCTTCGCCTGTGTGCATGCAGCGGCCAGCCATCGTTTATATACACGGCTTAAATTACGCCTTTATGCATCTTTTTGTTTACTGCAATTCTGTATGAGCACATACACTGGTCTTTTGTTAACGTGCAGTTGTTTTCTCCAATAACTCCCACACCCACAGTGTTAGAGTGCCATCTAATGACAAAGACTTGAAATATTTTTGTTTGGTTTTATGCTCCCACAATTTTTTTTATTTAAGATTTTAAATTAATTTTATTGTTTGTTGGGTAATCTCCAGCAGGTGACTTTATTGGGCTGTATTTTATGTTGTTTGCTATTTGTCAAGCAAGGACAAACTCTCTGATGCTCTCCAGTCTCTTTTTTACAACACACTTCAGACATGTTCAGATGTATACAAAGTTTGAGCGTCCAAAAAATCCAAAGGTTATGGCATATTTATATTTACAGTTAAATTTGATATGTTTAACACTATCTAATAGAAACTAATAGAAGCTGTGCACATAATTTGCTAAATTGACAGACTGTTGAGTATCTCAAGCCACAAATCTAGTCAGGAAATGTTGGTAGACTATTTTATAAAGTGCTGAATAAAAGGTTCTTGCTTGGTTCTGTATTGTTAACTGCTTACTTTCTCTTGTATGTACAGTCAAGTCCAGATGGAACTCCTAGCTCTCCTCAGTCTCCTCAACCAGACACAAACTCTCTGGAGAAGCCCAAACTGAAAGCAGGAGGCTCTGTTGAGAGTCTGCGCAGCTCCCTCAGTGGACAGAGCTCCATGAGTAAGTGTGTTTATTTGTATACACAGAGATTATACCTTTTAACTGACTTTAATTGTGTGCTTTCAGGTCTTTTTTTCAGGGGGCTTTGGTTGTTTGACAGTAGAGGGTGCTGTTTCATGCTCTAGGTCATGTTTGAGATAATCAAATGTCTCATACTGTATATTAATGTGCATTAAGCCATGGTATTTTTTAAATTCACCCTTCAGTCTTAATATTTCCATGCTTCCCACAGGTGGTCAGACAGTGAGCACTACAGACTCATCTGCCAGTAACCGTGAGAGTGTGAAATCGGAGGACGGTGACGACGAAGAACCACCTTACAGAGGTCCTTTCTGTGGCAGAGCCAGAGTGCACACGGACTTTACCCCCAGCCCTTATGATACAGACTCTCTTAAGCTAAAGGTACTAAACATACACACACTTCACTTCCAGCCTTTATTTCAGACTCATTCCTTTACTTACTACAAATGCGCTTTCACATCCAGTTGTTGTCATGATACAGGTCTTACAATAATAATGTCAGCTTTGCACATGATTCTCAGATTTCAAATTCACCAAGAAACATTCACTCATTGTTTCTGTACTTGACTGTGTTCCCCTCAGAGAGGAGATGTAATAGACATCATCAGTAAGCCTCCCATGGGCACATGGATGGGCCTTCTGAACAACAAGGTGGGAACATTCAAGTTCATCTATGTGGATGTGCTGGCAGAGGAGGAGGAAAAGCCCAAACGCACTGTGAGGAGGAGGAGGAAGGGAAGACCTCCCAAACCTAGCTCTGTAGAAGAACTGCTGGAAAGGATAAACCTGAAGGTTAGAGAAGTTATGCGCACATAACTAAATGATGCAAGTGCCTACAAGTTATTGTTTAATTTAGAGCTAATATTCTGAACGCTAAACACCGTTGTCAAATTTCTATTAAGCAACAGAAATAAAGGTTTTAAATAATATATATATTGCAATGAGGAGTCTTTGTTCAGTTCTTTTCAGACAATGTTTCATGTGTTATGTTTAAAATGTTACGGTTTTATTTTTATTCAGAATGTTCTTTGTATACAAATTTATTTGATAATCTTGAGATACAGTACTGTGCAAAAGTTTTAGGCAGGTGTGAAAAAATGCTGTAAACAAAGAATGCTTTCAGAAATGTAAATAATGATTATTTCTTTTTATCACTTTACAAAATGCAAAGTGACTGAACAAAAGAAAAATCTAAATCAAATCAACATTTGGTGTTACTAACTTTTGCCTTCAAACCAGCATCAATTCTTATAAGTACACTTGCACAAAGTCAGGGATTTTGTAGGATTATAGTCGGTGTATGATCAGCCAATTTTACCAAACAGGTGCTGATGATCATCAGTGTCACACGTAGGTTGAAACACATGTGTTTGGAACAACCTACCAGCTGAGTTCCTTCAAAAACTGTGTGCAAGTGTACCTAGAGGAATCGATGCTGTTTTGAAGGCAAAGGGTGGTCACACCAAATATTGATTTGATTTAGATTTCTCTTTTGTTCATTTTGTTGATTGATGAAAATAAATGATTAACACTTCCATTTTTGAAAGCATTCTTTGTTTACAGCATTTTTTCGCACCTGCCTAAAACTTTTGCGAAGTTGTGTGAGTGTGTGTGTGTGTGTATATATATAAAATCTTAAACACCACGGTGAGACCTTGAATGCTGCAAACATGCTAAAATTGTTCTGAGTCTAGAATTTCTTAATTTCCCTAAAATTATAATGACAGAATAGAACAGAGAGAAAAGAGAGGTTGAGAAAGATGACGTCAAGAAAGCAGAGGTGGTCCATGTTGTAATGAAAGACTGAAACTCTCCCAGAATGTTCTTTCCCACATGGAAATGAAGGTCAAGTTCAGCCATACATATAATAGTTTTATTATAGGTCAAAGAGAGCAGCCACCTTTAGACCTGCTTTTTGCATGTGTGTGGTAAAGTATTGACTGTGGGATGGTTGGGTATTTTTGTTAAACAAATACCCAAGCTGGATAAATATATATTATTATTTTGACTGAGTAAAACCAAATAGCATATTTGGGAGAACAGCAATGCACCCACACGTATACACCGGGGCAATATCACCCATTATTTATGATTTGCCATGCTTGATATTTAATTGCATCTTCTATGTGTTGATTTTAAAAGTCTAAACTTCATTTGATGTTTTTGAGCATTAAAAGAAAAACATGCAGCTGTGCTGTCCCAGTGGGGGGGGGTGGGGGTTAAATTTCAGTATTCAGCTATAAGCTTGCAGTCTGAAAAGTTTATAGTACTGAAAGGGTGTGTGTGTGTGTGTGTGTGTGTTTTACAGGAACACATGCCTACGTTTTTGTTTAATGGCTACGAGGATTTGGACACCTTTAAGTTGCTTGAAGAGGAAGATCTGGATGAGCTTAATATCCGCGATCCACAACACAGGGCTGTCCTGCTCACCGCAGTAGAATTATTGCAGGAATATGACAGTGAGTTTCTCTCTCCCCTTCTTTGTGTTCCCACATACACCTTTACTCAACAAATAATTCACAGACTCAGAGCTCCTGGAGTGCTAATTAATACCCTTTTTATAACTTTTTGTTAAATTGCACAATGCATCCAATCAAGGGCTTGGCAAAGAGGACACTAAACTCCTTGAGTAGCACATAAAGGTGCCAAAGTACTGAGAAAACTGTTTAAAAATATGTATCTGGGCAGTGTTGTTTTTATTTGCTGTTTATATATTTAAGAATAATGCTTAAAAGAACAGCGTTTGTACTTCTTCTTATGAATGGACTCTATGCATTAGCTGCACTTTTTTGCACAGTACTACAAGCCTTCTAGAGTAGAAATACTTCAGCAGTAAAAGAAGTAACTCATAAAACTCTGATACAGAAACACAACGTAACACTTTTGTGCTTTTTGTGTTGTTATAGGCAGCAGTGATCCAGAACGCAGTGCTCTCTCTGGCTCTCAGGAGAAGCTCCTTTGTGAGGGGCAGGGGTTATTGGGTGACTCCCCACGGGACTCTGGTTGCTATGAAAGCAATGAAAATCTGGAGAACGGTAACCAGATGCTAGTTTAGCACCCTTATAGCAACTGCATTCCCCATCTCAGCCTAGCATAGCAACGCCATGACACATCTCCCTCTCATCGGCGGACCATGCCTCTTTCCTGCCCATGCTTCTGTAACCTAACAGCCAGTGAGACAACTCCGTCGCCTCTGGATCAATCAAACATGTTGTATTTCTGTCACACCTTCCACACAAACCCTTCTTCTTTCTCCTGTCTTTCTGCTGAGTGCATAATCACACCTTCACCATCTACTGACTGCACTCTTCATCTCTTAACACTTCTTCCTTTCTCTCTCCCAGTATGTGACTCACCACTGGTAGCCCCAAAATGAGTTCTCCAATGTCCCTCATGCTTTTCTCTGGATCCTAACCCACATAGGCACAAATGCTCAGGGAGTCTGAGTTGCTGAAGGACATAGCATAAAGACACAGATGGACAGGCAGACAGATTTCAGAAATGAGCTCAAAGACGGACAGACTTATATGAGCTCAGAACAAAGAAACTGTTGAAAGCTGCATTGTTGACGATTTTTCTGCCTGGTCAACTTAAAGTCTGGGTGGTGAGAATGTTGAACCACATTTATCTGTTGTCCTCAGACCATTTCAGAAATATAATTTCTGTGTGTAAATTTTTCAGATCATATGTGCCTAAACAAAAAAAAAAAAAAGATTTATGGTGATAGTTCTTAAAAGGATAGAAAAAAATCTATCAAATCTAAGAGAGTAAGATTTTATGTACATAAAGTTTGTGAGGAATGTGTGTGCGTGTGTGTGTATGAGAATATGAGGGACTGGACTGTAAGTTCCCATCTTAGAAATTGTGTTGTTCTTGAGTGGTTAAGCTAATTTCTTATTCTTTTTTTCATAATGCCATCTTATGACACTGACCTTACTTTGCACGTGTATACACGTGTGCTATTAGTGATGGAAATGTGCAATTTGCCATAAAGAAAATTAACCCTAAATAGTCTAAATCATTGCTGTTTTATTTTGTCTCTTCTTTTTCTCATTTCCCCTCATTTTTTGCCCCTTGCTTCAAGGCTAGAGCATTTTCATATATCAGTGGCTTAAACAAGAATTTTGCTTAGGGTTCTTTGCCGAGGCATGCCCCGTGTATCCTGTCTCTCAGTTTTGCTTGTAGAAAAGTAATTTATTGCTCACTGTGTCAATCCAAATAATCAAAATTCTCAAGCAACATGTTTCTTTAGATGTAGCCCTGCTATTTTGGCTTCCTCCCAGTAATATGCTTAGAATTTCTTCCTCCTTCCCTCCCTTCTTTCTTTAATTCTTTAATGACCTGCTGATCATGTTCTAAAAGCACACTTTCCTCTAATGATCTCAGTGTAATGTTCTACTCATTTAACTTCTAAAATAAACCTCAGTTCTTATTAACTCTCAACTGGTTGATTTCATTAACAGTCCATTTCTGTGTTTGTGTCTATCGTCAGCACTAAATCTCATCATTAACATTGCACATGTTTTACACATTCACACGTTTTTAAGTATGTTTTTCAATACTGGAAACATGTATATAGTAATCAATTTGGTGTGCTTTCATTGAATCATGATAGTTTTTAAACTAATTTTATTTAATCAGAGCTCTTTAAATGATTCATTATTAAAACAGCATAAAATAACCTTTACATGTAACTGTATATGATTTAATTTACCATTTTACAAATTAAAAGACAACTGTTTTTATATATATATATATATATATATATATATACACATACATACATACATACATGATATATATATATATATAAATATATAAAGCAGCTTTTCTATTGGAAAAAAAAGAACAGAAGAAATGTCTGAATGTGACTTGCCAGATGAAACAACTTTTTCTCAATAAATGTTTTAAGGCATTAGCTGACAAGCTGAAAAAAAGCTTTTGTTGCCATGGATTACTGTATATAGTCTAAAAAAAGTTGCTATCTGGAAAAAATTTAAAAGCTTACGTAAATATGTGTAATGGCATCGTGCAACATTCTTATTTCTGGTCTCTTTTTACCCATGCACTGTTCACTAAAACATTGTATAATTTTCAAACATTGTATGCATGTATGCATTGTATGCATTTAACATTAACATTATCCCATAACAAATCATTTCATACCAGGTCAGTAACCCCTTTTTTGTGCATGGTCAAGGCATATTTAAATCACCAGTATTAACCCTGCCATTGTCACTGGAGCTAAATTTAGCTGTGAAGAAGTTTCAATGATGTCACTCAAAAGTGAATGAGTATGTATATAAACTATAAAAAGTAGTTTTTGCTGAAATGTTACACAATTGTCTCCATTAGCATGAAATGTTTGTAATATGGAGGTGAATGTTTGAAAGTAAAGCTTTATGTTGCAGGTAAGAACCGCAAAACCTCTCGCTCCAATCACGGCTTGTCTGGCTTTGAGACTGGGCGGATCCAGTCTCCAGATTACCCCACCCTCCCCATGACCTGTTCCAGTGAGATGCTGCAACACCAGACCAAGAAAGAGCGCAAGTTCCCCAAGCACTTTCTCCCAAGGCCCATCAAAGGCTTCAGTCTACGAGCTCTGGGCCTGAGGAAGAGGACTCGCATGCCAGCCAGTCGCAGCTGTGAGGAGCTGGATGGCCCCCAAGAGACCCCTGAGCTGTGGAAGCGCTCACGCTCTCTGGGGGACCTACAGTGGGAGCAGAGAAAAGATCAGCAGGCCAAGGCTCGGCATGGCAGCATGGAGTTTGGACACAGGAAGGACGCAGCCAAGTCTCTGAAAAGTCAACAGGATATTAAGGCAGGCAGGATGGAGTTGAAGCCAGAGGCTGGATGTAGGTCAGGCCATGTGGAGAGACCTCCAGTGCCTACCCAGCTACCTCTTTTACATAGCTGCCCTGTCCAAGGTCCTGAACTTTTGGACGCCCAGTCCCTCTCAGCACCTACAAGTCCAGTTCCACGGACTCACCCCAAAAAGCCCCCTGTGCCCCCTCCTGTTCCTGCCAAAAAGTCAAAAGAGAGGCTGGTAAATGGTCTACGTTATCCACCTCTGGTCTTGTCAGGCTCTACTACAAGCACAACACCTCTGCCTCCTAGACCTGTTTGCAGCCCTGCCAGCCCCTCTGAAGGCATCCCATCTACCCTGGTGTCCCCAGATGATACAGAAAGCACACCAGCAGTTCCCCCACCCTGGCTCTCTGACCTGCCAGAGACTGCATGCCCCCAGATTCATGGGGTCAAGGTGGCACTGGGCAAAAAGATCTCACATACCAAGATGGCTGATTTGGAGACACAACTAGAAGACAGACTGGGGTCAGAGAGTATTGATCTCACGGCAGAGCCCTACTCAGATAAGGTAACAGACCCTGTGGCCCAGATCAGGGACTAAACACAACATTCTTCCACTACACTTATACCTTTTGTGCTACTCTACCCATGTCTAGTAAAATATAAGGATTGTTGCATGCTTACCTTTCCAGAAAATGTCCTTTTGCAGTTTTTTAGTGTAGAAAATGAGGTTTGATAAGTCTTTCTTTTTGAGATCTGTTTACCTTTTAAAATAATATTTTAAGCCTCAAAATGTGAGAAGAGTGATCACCAAGCAGCAATTTTACACTCAAAAGGAGTTGATAACCAAATTTCAGTGGCTAAAAGATATAAGGTGTACAAGTAAGACTCTCTTCCTCAAACACATACTTGAAGTAAAGTATTATCTTTTGAGGGTACTCAGGAAAATTCAAATCTATCAAAGTTTAAATACATATAACTAATTACTACCATCTTTTTACATTCCACTTGATTGTTGACAGTAGTAACACACCATTAACAGTGCAAAACACTGGGGATATCCCAGCTCTAAACCCAACAAAACTCATATTGGATAAGGCTGCAGTATTTTTTGTTTCCCTCTTTGCTTGTTCCATTTTTCTGGGTTTTCCATGTCATTAGATTCTCATATGAAGAACAAACTCATAAAAGGTAATGGCCTGCTGGAAATAACTGGCAATGGCATGTCGTAGGTCAATGCATGTGTTGCAGAATTCTAATTATCTTTAAAGAATGTCAGCTTCTGTGGAGTACACGTGACTTTGAGAGCAACTTTAAGTTCCTTGGCAAAACTGCAGAAACAAGCTAAAGAGTAAGCTAAAGAGTGTGATAATTAGAGATGGATTAATCTTAAATTCTGCACCAAATTATGGTTTCAGAGAAAAAAATGACTTATTTACTCTTTATATTTGAATAAATACATTAATCCTTTGCTGAAATATGCACATTAGCCTCCCAAAATACAGGTGTCTATAATATAAAAACAAACCACGATTAAAACAAAGGTGGCAGTGAGTTATTTATTGGAAACTGCTGGGCTGATTTTTATTTAGGTAAATGCTCAGCTTGCCATAGACATAACTATCACATATCCTGTATCCATTCACTGGTCCTCTGTGCCATGCCAGCAATAGCAGTGGGCCAACATTGAAATCCTGCCCTGCACAGTACACAGGGGGAAAGTCTGGATGGAAAGAGCATAACTGTGGATTTGGCCTGCCTGTAATTTATAATATAAGTCTATTAAAGGTGACCTGTTCTGCTCTAATAAATACTGAGCCACTGAGTATGGAGCAGCATGCCTGTTTTGCCTATAGAGTAAATGTAGTATCTAGAAAAAGAGAGGGAAACGTCATCAGAGAGAAGTTGATCTTTGTACATCGACCTTGATGTGTACACAGTTGGTCACCAAAGCTAACGACCTGTTACCAAGACCTCCACTGGGACACTGAGGTTGGAGTGGAGGTGAAAAATATTCTCACCGAGACCGCAGGCAGCTTCTGTTTTTATGTTTAAAGGGAGACAAGCTCGTAGCAGTTTTCATTGCTCATTAATGGCAACTGAATGAATACTGCTGCCACTTGAGGAAGACCTGGGTCAACAAGAGCAAGCTACGTTGTTTTGAGATAAAGAACAGTTTGGCTTCTGTAATTCTTATTTATTCTGGGATGGCACAGGTCCATTTAAATAATTTCAGTTGAATCAAATAAAAGGTGTTGAACTTGACTGAGATTAACTGAACTCCTTACAATTACGATCCATGCCACATTCTATGCCTGTTATAATGTTTCATACGAGTCCCTGGGTTCCTTTTGAATTAATTACATTAAACACATCTAATGTGCAGCCAGATTTCAAGAGCTCTGACTGGAATTGTATCTCCATGTAAGATGATCCAGCCAATAAGACTCTTTCAGAAAGTTAGTGGTCTGTCTGGTTCCTTAAGGAATTTCCTTATTTGTGCAAGCTTTACCCCAGTGTTACAACCCATTAGGTAATTATTTGTCTCATAATAAGAAATGATTGTGTCTAATTAGCCTCATAATCCTGTGATTGGCATATGAAAGTTGTGCGTGTTTGTGCATCAATCTTCATCTCCAAGCATTTGTTGTGCTGGGCTGGTCTCTGGTTAATTTTAAAATTTAAAACGTTAAAAACTGCAAGAAGTAAATTTTATGGCTAATTCTGCCTCTTGTTCAAACTCAAAGTGCTGTGCTGGTTTCACCAGTGCTGTAATAATCCTGGATTTAGTTTAAAAGAACTTGACACTGGAATGTGAAATGCATGCAGAACCTTGCACATGATTAGGTGTCATGAGTTCAGTGTCAGTCATGACCAGAGGGGAGAGCCTAGAGTCTATGGGATGCTTTGAAGTTAAGAAGCTGAACAGAAAATGTGTGCTCCATATCATTCCTTTTTCCTTTTAATACCTGTGATGGTCTTGGCTAATCCCTTGTCTCTTTCACTTTGTATTTCTCCAGCACGGCCGCTGTGGTATTCCTCAGGCCTTGGTGCAGAGATATGCAGAAGACTTCCAGCAGCCAGTGAAGGACGTGGCGTCCACTCTGGACCACATCAGAGTTAAACTGCTTCGTAAAGAGCACCGCATGGCTGTGAGTCTCTATATTATCCAGTGACTAAATAAACTTGGCCAACTGCTCTCGTAATTCTTTCTATTTTGCATATGTTCCACATTATTATAATTTTTTTTTCTTCAGATTTTCAAGCTTTTATTAGGCTGCAATAAAGAGAATTGTATCAGTGCATCAGTTATTTGTACATTTTGACTGAAAATGATTTTTAAATCAATTTAATAATTGAGGTTGATTTAAAACTTAACCAACCAAGCATCAGTATTTGTATTTCCAGACATTACATTTAGTCATCATTTTTTCAAGTGTCTTCCCAGTATTTGTCCTGTTTGCTTTCTCATTCCAAATAAATAATTATTTTAAAAAATCATTAAGCATTTGGCAGTTGATATCACTGATATCAATGAGTGTGAAGGCTTTTCCCATATGCAACGGGAGTAGCTGTACATCACTGGGAATCTGTGGAATTTAAAACTAGAAGCTTCCATGTTGTGTTGTCTTGGTTTGTGGCAAATGTTTCATCAAAACTAATTTGGAAAATCCTTGCTTTTATACTTTAGGCCTATGATGTATATTTGTATATTAGGACATGGAAGTTGCTCTGGATAAGAGCGTCTGCTAAATGTAAATTTGTAGTTTGATTAATGCTCACATTAAACCAAAGTGTGATGTTGATTTAGTATAGCAACACATAAAGCAACACATAAAGGCTGATGTAATCATGTTTTTCCTGCATGCTCTCTCTACAGATTCCCTCAAAGGGTTTGACCGACATGAGTCGGAAGCCTGTGTCTCCAGTACATTTGAGCTCTGTTTCGGATTGGCTGGTGTTCATCGGAATGCCCATGTATTCTGATCTCCTTCTGGCTGCAGGCTACAATACTCTCGGCCATTTGTCTGCCCTGACTGAAGTAGGCATGAGGCAGGCGGGGCTACAAGAAGAGAGACACATACGCCGGCTGCTCAGTGAGGCCAGACTTGTCACAGCCAACAATACAACGGAATCTTAACACAAGCGAGGGCCAGTTTTTACCCTCATGCGAGAAGTATCAAATGAGTCATAGCCACAGCTGCAGAGTTCATGACTGGGTAACATATTGGGTTCCAATGGAAAACCGAAAAATGGAAGAAGAAAAAAAAAAAAGAAAACTACAGCATTCTAAGAACTTTACCTTCATTTTCCAACCTTTCCTTCTCTCATATTCTACTGCCCTCGTTTGCTCCGGTTTATAGAGGAGGATTTCAGGAACGCTTATCCATTACCATTCCATTGAGGTATTCATAACAAAGTTCACAGTTGGGAAAGATTCCTTTTTAAGCGACAGCACTTTTTTCCAGACACTTTGAAATTTATAAGGACTGTTCAATCACAACTCTCCTTTTTTTCTTCGATAAGAGCTTGTTTTTTAAAGAAAAAGAAATCGTGTTCCCTTTCAGCAAAGCAAGGCGATACAAGCTGGTCAAAGCAATTTCACTTACTACAGGTTAAAAGAAGAATCTTGGCGATTCTCATCTCATAGATACAAATATTGATGGACATGTTTTGGTCACTGAACGCTCAAGCACAACTTTTAATGGGAAATCTGTTACAAGAGTATGACTCAGAATTCCCAGGACAGTGGAGAGAGTATATGATGAAGCCATTTCATGAAATTTCTCTTATCCTCAGTGCCAAGTGGATGTAAGATGTAAAACATTGCCTTTTTTAAATGTTCAGTTAGTTTAAGAATATGCTGTATATTCAGAGTGCATTTAATCTTCCAGTACACAGTATCTAACACATTACTCAACATCTATCTTGGGAAATCAGCCTTTGTTACTAAATCAATTACATTTTCCTAAGTTAATATGATGTTGCCTTACCACCATGTATGATGCAACTGTTCATACACATGCTTATGAATATACTACTCACCTTCTGCAATGTAACTGACTTGGGTGACACATCCAACAGCATGAACATGCTTATTTGATGTATTTTTCTTTAATGCTTTCATTACTGAGCACTGTGGCAAAGTTTAAACTAGCAATGAAAAGCACACCGTCAAAAATCATAGTCTTCAACTTTTTCTGGGCAATTCAGATTTCAAAGGGCTCGCAGAGACGGGCTCAGATACAGTAGTGGATTAAAATGAATAAGGCCCATTTACACGATGCCAGTCAAGTGTTTGATTGAAGCAGCAGGAATTGCATTTGTATTATTTTACTTCATTAGAGTTTAAAACTTTGCTGGTCTCTACACTGGGGCTCATTAGCTGTACAACAATGTAGTGCTTAAAAAATGGTTTGGGGTGAGAAAACCCTTTTATAGTTTCCCTACTTACCACAGATGCAGCTGATCAGCCAAGATCTAGATTGTGCTTCTTTAGCACTGGCGCTAATGCTGTCATCCCAAAATACATCCCCAAATCTTCTCTCAACCAGCTCAGACCAAACCAGCTCTTCATCATGGTTGCACAGATATAGGACACAGTATGATTGTGAACTATAAAAACTAGCATCCTGGGTAGTCTAACCGTGCCAGAGGCCATTTTAAACAGGGTCTGTTTTTACATTCGCAGCATTTAGCAGACGCTCTTATCCAGAACAACTTCCAATTCCTGAATGCAGGGACAGTCCCTCCTGGAGACACTCAGGGTTAAGGGTCTTGCTCAGGAAACCAATGATTGTAGGAGGTGGGATTCGAACCTGCGAGCTCTTGATCCATAGGTCCGTAGGCAAGTGTCCTACCACTAGACCCCCACCCCCTGGTTTTTATAAAAAGCATCAAGAGTAGGTGTGCTCAGCTAAAATCAGTCATATTAAATATGGAGGAATTTGATCCATGATCACTAATCTCTATGATGCTGAAGTGGCTGTAGCAGGTTCTGTTCCGTTGTATAGATCACAGAGAGACATACTATTTCCTAGATGACATCTACTCAGATAGTCTCTGCCACCTCAATAAAGAGCTGGATGCTGTTTGAGTGGTTTCAGAAAATGTGTGGAGATGTATTTATGGAAAAGACTTTTGTGACTGTTGGTTTATAGATTTTGTTAACAATATTAGATTTGGGTTTTCAGTTCTAAACTAAAGAAGCAAAATTAGTACACTAAATATGCTCTGGCACATTAATTACACCTGAAATAAGTGGCTAATTTGATTTGCCAAACTTTATCTGCCTCTGCATAGTCGATCAGTAGTCCTTGCTATCAGACAGTGTGTGTGTACGAGACGGAGAAACAGAGTGAACGAACTTCCCATTTGCTGAATGTTTGGACTGTACAGATCTGAAGGTTTTGTTACTTTTGGTCTGTGTGTGTTTGCATGAGAGGCAGGCAAGCACAATATTTTTTTTCCTTGGGTAAGCCGCTGATGGAAGAGGTGTTCTCCTAAAAGACTTGATGTGATGTCAGACAGCTACTTACAGCTACAGAACTGCATTCGATTGACATTCCACTGATCAGTTAACTCCTACAAATATTACTTGTTCTTACAAATAATAGCAGGGGTCTGCTATTTTGATCTGGATAAAACAGGACAAAAGCCAGGGTTACTGCTTAAGCGGACTGGAATTATAGGCTACTTTTTTATTTTTCTCCAAGACTCCAGTGATTATGTAGATATTGGTCATGTAACTGTGAGTCTGCAAAGCTTTACAAACACATGCACACAAACACACACACACACACTGTGGCACCTTTTATGGGTAAATGGTTTTGCTCCATGTGAAGTTTTGTATCTATGGCAGCACAACTTGCATTAAGCTCACTGTGGCACTCAAACGTCTTAAACAGCGGCAGAAAATCAGGAGACTTTTCCTCAAAATGGATGCCTTTATTAACAAATTAAATAAAAACTCAATCAGAAGGTGAGGGATGCTCTGGGATTTTGTGGAGTTTTACAAAATGTATATACATTTCATAAAATGTTACTGTAAAAATGCACTTTATAGAGAAATATAGACCAATTAAGGACTTTTCTTTTGGAAAATAAAATATTTGGCAAATGTCCACAAACGGGCAGTTATTTTCATGCTCTGTGTAGAGGGGTTAAATAAGGTTATGTCGCACTCTTTTTATAGAAGAGTGATTCCCTGCCAGTTCTGTCCCTCCTCATCAGTTAAAGAATTAACCTTTTTGAGCTATTTCCTAAGGATTATCGTGGAATTGGAACCCTAAAAAAAAAATCTAATTACATATATGAAATGGTGGACAGGTGTTGCACATTCTATATGTGTAATTGATATTTAAATAACTTATTTTTTGCTTTTCATATCAAACTGTAATTATTAGCTGTACTATATAAAAGAAATAGCAATACTCTTTTTGCATATTGCTTTAGCCGGTGCCCTGCTACAGTATCTATTGTAAAATATGATGTGTACAAATGGTTTTATTGGGTTTCAACTAGCTAATGATTGTCTATAAAAAAAAATTTTGCTTGTGTATTGAAAAAATGTCTAAAAACTGTCATTCTGAAGTGAAATAAACAAAATTCTTTGCCTCATAGTTACGCATTCAATGTTTGATTCTCCTTTTTTTGTGGCTAAAAAACAAAACTGTCAGGTGAGTTTATTTAAGGCTCATGTTAAAGTAAAACAAACAGATGCATAATTATGGGAAACCATAATAATCAGACACAACAATAAAATCACTGACAGCAATAATATTCTAAAGGGAAAAAAATGATATATATCTGAGCAACTTTGGGTAATGCCAAACTGTGATGACTGGATACCTGGGTTGGAACACCTGGGTCTCATGTAGTGTTCCCGTTATGACGTGGTTAATACCTACCAAACATGGTCCAAGGAAGAACCAATGAAAGGGTTCAAGGCTCAATCATGCTCATTAATGTGGGGAGCAAAAAGTGTAGCTCTAGAATTTTATCATGGTCAGAAAATAAATCTTGACAATTTTTTGCTGCGTTATATTTTCATGCTTATTTTCAGTTATTTTTTGTGAAATGGCTGTAAATACTTTAAGAAGAGGGAGGAGCACAGGGTGACGTATAAGAGTGGTGGAAGATGCTCACAGGTGGATTATATCCTTTGCAGGAGGGTCAGACTGAAGGAGACTGGAGACTGCAAAGTAGTGACAGGGGAGTGTGTAGCTAAACAGCATAGGATGGTGGTCTGTAGGATGACCTTGGAGGTCAAGACGACAAACCTGGTGGTGGAACTGAGAAGTCCAGGAGTGTATACAAAAGAAGAGGGAGGCAAAGAAGAAATGGGACCGTCAGAGAGATGAAGAAAGTAGACAGGTGTACAAGGAGATGAAGCGCAGGGTGAAGAAAGCAGTGGTGAAGGCCAAAGATAAGGTGTTGGGTAAATTGTATGAGGGGTTGGACAGTAAGGAGGGAGAAAAGGACCTTTACCGATTGGCTAGACAGAGAGACAGATCTGGTTAAGATGTGCTACAGGTCAGGGCGATTAAAGATAGAAATGGAAATGTACTCACAGGTGAACAGAGCATGTTGAGCAGATGGAAGGAGTACTTTGAGGGGCTGATGAATGAAGAAAATGAGAGAGAGAAGATTAGAAAATGTGAGGATAGTGAACCTGGAAGTGCAGCAAATAAGCAAGATGGAAGTAAGGGCAGCAGTGAAGAGGATGAAGAATGGAAAGGCTGTTGGACCAGATGACATATCAGTAGAAGCATGGAGATGTTTAGGGGAGATGGCAGTTTTCTGACCAGATTGTTTAACACAATCTTGGAAAGTGAGAGGATGCCTGAGGAGTGGAAATGAAGTGTACCGATTTTCAAGAATAAGGGTGATGCATGGATGAGTTGTACTGACTATAGAGGGATCAAATTGATCAGCCACAGCATGAAGTTATGGGAAAGAGTCGTGGAAGAAAGGTTCAGAAAAGAGGTGAGGATCAGTGAATAGCAGTATGGCTTTATGCCGAGAAAGAGCACTACAGATGCAACGTTTGCTCTGAGGGTGTTGATGGAGAAGTACAGAGAAGGTCAGAAGGAGTTACATTGTGCCTTTGTGGACTTGGAGAAAGCACATGGACAGGGTGCCTAGAGAGGAGTTGTGGTTTTGTATGAGGAAGTCTGGTGTTACAGAGAAGTATGTGAGAGTAGTTCAGGATATGTATGATAGCAGTGTAATAGTGGTGAGATCTGCAGTCGGAGTTGACAGTCAAGGTTAGGCAGGAGTCCCCATGGATGATGATGTTTGCTGATGATATTGTGATCTGCAGTGAGAGTAGGGAGTAGCTTGAGGAGAACCTGGAGAGAGAGATGGAGATATGCTCTAGAGAGAAGAAGAATGAAAGTGAGCTGGTCAAAGACAGAATACAGGAGTGTGAATGAAACGGAGGAAAGTGGAGTGGTTAGGATGGAGGGAGTAGAGGTGACAAAAGTGGAGGAGTTTAAATACTTTGGATCAACAGTTCAGTGTATGGGCGAGTGTGGAAGAGAGGTGAAGAAGAGAGTGCAGGCAGGTTGGAATGGGTGGAGAAGAATGGCTAGAATGATTTGTGAAAGACGGGTACCAGCTAGAGTAAAAGGGAAGGTTTACAGGACAGTAGTGAGACCAGCTATATTGTATGGGTTGGAGATGGTAGCGCTGACAAAAAGACAGGAGGCAGAGCTGGAGGTGTCCGTTGGGTGTAATGAGGATGGACAAGATTAGAAATGAGTAAATTAGAGGGACGGCTCAGGTTAGATGTTTTGGAGACAAAGTTAGAGAAGCAAGGTTGCGTTGGTTTGGACATGTCCAGAGGAGGGATGAGGATTATATTGGAAGGAGGATGTTGAAGATGGAGCTGCCAGGAAAGAGGAAAAGAGGAAGACCAAAGAGGAGATTTATGGACATGGTGAGAGAGGACATGTAGGTGGCTGATTCGAAGCAGGAAGATGCAGAGGACCAGAAGAAATGGAGACGGTTGATCCGCTGTGGCGGCCCCTAAGTGCCCAGAACATCACACTTCCTCTGTTGGCTTGCTGTCCTCGTGATTTGAAAATAAAACACAATTTACAATTTTCACAGCTGATTGTCACGCAAAGAGGGGTGCTGGAGCCTTCCTTCATTATCTAACTTCATTATCTGACCTGTTTATCGTGCACAGGGTTGCGGGGGGTTCTAGAGCCTTTCCCAGCTCTCACAGGGTTTAAGGCAGAGAAACACCCTGGACAGGTCACCTGTCAATTGTAGTGATTGTAGAAAGTGAAGTGATTTTTCCTGGAGGCGTTACAGTTGGTCCACGAGATGGCGCCACTGAGCGTTTGGCGCCTGGCCGAGCAGAGCCCGTCCTCCTGAACTTTTTCCTCCGCACTTCAGTAATCTGACACCAGCGCGGAGCAGACGTGATGGATCCCCCGCTGCAGGCGCGCACACAGTCAGAGTGAGAACGAGAAAGAGAGGAAGAGAAGGAGTTCCAGGGAGAGAAAAGAGCGCGGAGACTAAAGAGAGCAAGAGGCCAGAGGGAAAGAGAGAGAGGAGGAGTTGAGCCGGCAGTGTGTGGATGCTGGTGCAGCTCGTCCCCGCGCTGCTGATGGCTGAGAGCCGCTGCGGGAGAGGATGAGGAGCAGCAGCAGCTCCGGCTCCAGGGCCGGCAGGGCGGCGGGCGGCGGGACCCCGCGGGACCTGGCGCTGTGCATGGGCGCGCTGCTGCTCTTCTGCCTTGGCTCGCTCTACATCCAGCTCAACGGAGGACCCCCGAAAGTCCTGCTGGAGCTCCGCCGTTATCTCGGTGAGTGTCTCTTCCACTCCGTCTCCCCCCGCCCGCGCTGGAAGGTGTGTGTGCGCTTGATCAAGTCCCGGCAAGTTTCCCCCCCTTTCCTCTCTCAGCTGTGCGCGATAGAAAAGAGTCACACCTGAAGTTGTTTTCGGATATTGGGAGATCAGTGTGTTTGAGATCACTGCTTTTGGGATCAGGGTGTTTAACTGGGACTCAGTGTGAGTGTGTGTGCGTTTGGGATCAGAGTGAAATCGGGCTGTGTGCGCGTGTTTGGGATCAGTGTGTGAGTCTGAGATCAGTGTGTTTGAGATCTGGCTTAAAAGCCAGTCACAGCAAACAGCTGTAGGAAATGTTTATCAGCCCTCTGTGTTCACCCCTCTTGATCCTGCTCGAGCCCCGGTGTGTTTCTCGGTAGTTGGAGGGAAAGTGCGCGGGGAAGTCTCGACACGTCAGCGCAGCTGGATTTGTGTGAACTGATATGAGTGACATACAGGAGCCTGCAGAGTCTGATCCCCTCAACAGGTGCCAGATGCAGACATTTGTCTGTTCCAACACACACACACAGGCTGTGGCTTTACAGTCAGGGTTTATGAATGAGGGACAGCTGTCCTTGTGAGGTCCAGGCTGCTTCCAGGGTTACAATAGTAGCTGCAGGATTGTCTGGATTATAGTTCATATATTCATATATTTCATGTTCTGTCATAGTGTTAGTTGGGCAGTTTGATAGTCATACAACAGTAAATTGGGCACTTTGAGACTTTTGGAGCAGTTTGAGAGTCAAATGTTTGGTCTTTTATTCACAGTGTTGGGTATTTGGGGATTTTTAGGGGAGTGTTTTGTGTGGTCTTGACGGTGTGCTCGATGTGAGACATTTGGTAGGATGTTTGGGCCACAGTGTTGGGTTCAAGTAATGTGACAGTTATTTTCGGCAGTATGTTGGGTATCGTTGGACTGTGTGTTGTATCAGCTGTGTGCTGTGTGTGACCCTCTTTAGCGCAGTGTGTAGAATAATAAGACAGACCGTTTCGTGCACTGTATCATGTGTTATGTTGAAAAAAAAAAAGTCTTTTGAAATAGTGTGGTGAATATTTCTGGACAGAATTTAAGGTATTCCTGGACAATTGTAGGGTCGTATGGAACTATGTGTTGTGGGTTAGGTTTTATTGCAAAGTCATCTTGAGGCAGTATGTGATATGAGACACTGTTCTTAGAACTCTTTAGACAGTTATGTCTGGTCACGGTCCGCAGTCTGTTAGTCCATAAGTGTATTAGATATTATGGGTCAGTGTGTTTGATGGTATGGGTTAAAGTGAAAGTGACTTTTGTGATTGTGAAACACAACAAGATGTTTCCTCTGCATTTCACTCATGCACACAATGTGCAGCTATGTCCAGTGCTCGGAACGGTACCTTGGTTACCAACGGTTACCAAAGGGCAACCTAATGGTCTGGGATTTGAACCCATGATTTGATCCCATGCTCATGCACCCATGCTCCTGTCCCTAACCGCTAGGCCACCACTGCTCATTTAGGGAGGAAGTGTCATGTAGGGAGGGATGTTGGATAATATTATATCAGCTAGGATGTTAGGTTGGTGGTTTCCAGTGTTTTCCCTGCTCAAACACACCAGGACGAGACTGTTAATGCTGAGGTTAGATGGACCTAATCTGTGGGGGGAAACAACTGATTAAGCCTGGCAGTATTCCAGCACTGGGGATGAGAACTGCTGTTTGGTCAAATGTGATGACACAGGTCCTGAATAATGAAGCCATTTTTTTGTTTAGTTTTGTGCTTGAACTTTCTTTAGCAATATGTCTTTTTATTCAAAGCTAATCTTCCAAGGCCGCCTGTGATCTTGTTGTTTGTAAATTTTGGGGTGGTTTTGGACTGCAAACACACAAGCTGCAACCTTTTATAATGCAATCAATGACTCAATCAAATACAAGCAAGCATTCCCCTGCTTATCTGGGACTTGTTCATGACGGTAGCAGGCTGTGTAGGGCAGCCCAGATGTTCCATTCCTCTGCCACTTCCATCAGCCACGCCTGGTAGATCCTGGTGCCAGGCCTGGGAGGGGAGATGGTGGGTTAGTGCTTGGTGGTCAGACCTGTCACAGAGTGCAGCTGGGCTCACCAAGAAAGACCTCAAAGCGCTGCCCTCTCATGAGCTCACCATCTGTGAGAGCAGGGACTGCGTTCGAAGCCACAAGTGTGGTGGGTTGAGGTGGAGACCCTGGTGGACTGGAGCCATGGTGCAGAAACAGGCTACTTAGGAAAAGGTTACTCTTATCTCCTTAAGCTAATGTGCTGTCTGGTTTAGGAGGTCTTTTTTTTCTCTTGCAAGAGGTAATGTTTAATTTTACAGTCTGGTGTGCACATGCAACACGTCTGCATTTGTAAGTAGAGTTTTCTGGCTTTTTCAGCCATGCTAGCTTGTCTATAACTTATAAGGGTATGGCTAAAGGCTGATGACAGGGATGTAGTCTAATGAACAATGTTGATAAAGGCATCAATGCCCTCTGACCTTCACCAACTCCACCTTCACAAGGCACTGAATTGCTTAAGAAATTTTATACTTATTTTTTCCCACCCTAATAAGTGTATGTTCCCACCCACGTACAGCCCACATCAGCTGTCCCCAGACATTCTCATTACAAGATGTCTGGCTGCAGGAGGAACAGAAGCAGGACAACAATGTGTTTCCTTTCAAAGTAACTCCCCTCTTCCGTTTTCCCTGACTCTGTCCTCATCTCACACACACACACTCACACACACACACACACACACACACACACACACACACACACACACACACACACACAAGCTATTTGTGAGTGCATCAAAGATAGAGCAGAAGCAAAAACAGAAAGTCAGACTGATAGAGTGGGAGGTGTATACAGATAAATACTCTAGTTATAAAGCATGGGATAAACCACAGAATCAGAATCTGACTCCTCAGCCTTTAATCTTTCACGACATCTTGGGTATCTGGGATTCTCTCAACAGACAGATAAGAATAAAGAGCACTTATTGTAAGTGAGTGTATGAATCTCTTTTGGGGCAGCGGTTGACTAGTATTTAGGGATCCCAGATCAGTAGGTTGCCTTGAGGTTCCCTTGAGCAAGATACCATTGCAATCACTGCTCCCTGGGCACTGGATATGGCTGCCCCTTGCTTCAAGTGTGTATGGATGAAAAGCAGAGGTTGCATTTAATTGTGCTCCCCTGTGTTGTGTTTCACGATGACAATCACTTTCACTTCACTTTCTAGGTGTAAAGGCTTGTTACTACCTGTTGTTGGTGTTCTGGCACCAAACCTCAACCCTGCTGATCAAACACGGTCAATTAAGTTTGTTTATTAATGTTTGTTTATGTGTGTTGTGATGTAAATATCTGATTATGGAAGATAACGATAGTGACAAATAATTGCGAACAACTCATTTAATTGCAATCATACAGATATTCTATGCAATAACCTTCTAACAGCCTGTCTTCCCCTCAAGTCCTTCTGTGGCTGAGGGCTTGTCACAGGCTTTAGAAATTCCTTCCAGGGTGAAGATTTATAGAAGCCATTTTATAAGTGTTGATGTGCAAACAGAAAAAAACAGGTTTAACTTGTAATGCTTAATGTGCACTGTTGTAAGTTGCTCTGGATAAGAGCGTCTGCTAAACGCAGTAAACGTAAATGTCATTATCAACTGCGTTCACATGAGGTGATTTCACTGCCTGTTGTTTTGTCTGTTGGATCATATTGACTGTGCCATACAGTGTGTTTTGTCGTTTCAGTGCTTGTTTGGATGTTTTGTTTTTTTGTTTTGTTTTAATTTCCTTTTTTTACCAAAAGATGACCCTGAATATAGGTTATAGACTTCCTTGCTCAGCTTTAAACACAGTATTAAACTCCCATGCAAAGGTGGCACTTTTTTATGGGAACTAAAACACATACTTTGACACTGATAACATTTCCTGAGTGAACCCTTATTTCTCAATACATTTACAGCAGCCAGTAATGAGTGGGAGTCGTTGGAAATGAAAGTGTTTACTGACAACAACAGATCATCGAGAAGGGTTTAGTGATAAACATGATGGAATATAACTGACAGAGCCAATCAGCTGTCCAGATTTTGGAACATGCTCATTGGCAACTACCCCGGTGTGAATTGTGGTGTTTAATAGCTCAAAAGTATTAGATATTCAAAAGTCTCCCCCTCTAACTCTTCATTTCTCTATTCTCACTCACTCTCTTTTTCTGCCTCTTTTCGCTTTCTTTCTGTCCTTCTTTCTTCCTCTGCTTATTTCGTTTTGTCTCTCTCGCTTTCATTTTCTCTCTCTGTGTAACTCTCTCTTTCTCTTTCTCTTTCTCTCCCCATCTCTCTTTCACACACTCTCCCACTTTCTTTCTTTGCTTATTTCTTTTTGTCTCTCTCTCTCTCTCTCTCTCTCTCTGTTTCTTTCTCTTTCTCTCTCTTTATTGAATGTTCAGTGGTATGTGCGGAATGTTTTTGTTTTAGAGAGACTACAATCTCCAGCGATGCTCTAGAACACTCCAAAGACTGCAGGGTCAGACAAAGGTGTGTGTTTTTCAGCAATCTGTCTGGGTGTGTGTGTGTGTGTGTGTGTGTGCATGCATACTTGTATAGTTTGCTATTAATCTTGTTGTTTTAGAGAGTTATGACTTGTGGACACCCACAGAGCGTTCAGTTTCTTTAAGAAGTCTGGAACTCTTGTACACACTCTTTCACACACACACATACATACATACACACACACACACAGAAGTTATTAAAGTTTCTTGTCACTGCTAGAGGAGTGTGTGGAATACAGGGGGAATAGTCAAAAGGAGCAGCCAGCTGTTCTGTTT
Organism: Hepsetus odoe; assembly: GCA_017165825.1. Lineage (NCBI taxonomy): Eukaryota > Metazoa > Chordata > Actinopteri > Characiformes > Hepsetidae > Hepsetus > Hepsetus odoe. The sequence goes on from CM029370.1 coordinate 8,116,084, forward strand.
TCCATACACACACCCTGAGGTCAGCCTCATCATAACTTCATCATAGAGCTACAGTTAAGTCTCTGAACACTCTCACCACATGTTGCTCCAGAGAACATGAGAGGTTTGCTCTTTTTCAGATGTTTCATTGTATTTTAAGCTCAATGTTTGGAACAAATGAACAACAAAGAGACCATATTGTACTTTTAATTGTATTTTTTTTCTTGCTTTCAATGTTTGTGGTTTTAAGTCAAACAGACCATAACAGTCATCGTTCATTTTCATAATTGTCATCCCTACAATTAAAGAGCAGATTTTTCTCTCTGCCTTTAAGACATATGTTAATGATCTCTGATGCTGCTCTGTAGCATTGCTTTTTCAAAAAGAGCCTGATGGGTTTGGAAGATTATAAGATCAGGCACTCCTTCAGGTGGTTTTGTTGGAAGGCTTCAGTTGTACAAATGTTTCCTGTTGTAAAAAAAACAGCATTTCATCGATGTCCTCAAAAATCTTCCACTTCAGTAACTTTTACACAGACTGTCTGCACTGATGATACTTCCTTGTTCTTTAGTGGTCAGATGTGCTCTGTGCAGCTCACTTGCAACCACACACACACACACACACACACACTCACACTCTCACTCTCACTCTCACTCTCTAGCCAGGTCATGTCAAGTCAGTTTTATTTATATAGGGCTTTTTACAACTGTTGTTGTCATACAGCGGCTTTACAGAATCCAGGTCTGAAGTGAATAAGCTGAAGGCAACACTACCCCCTAACCCATCCTACTCTGGTCAACACAAGATGACCAAGAAAGAAAAGAAAGTGAAGGTGCATATTATAAATTAATAGATTTCATGAGTTCCAGTAAAACATGAGTTACTATAAAAGAGTCCATTAGAGTCTGTAATTGGAAGTTTGATAAGCAAATAGTGGTGGTTCTGTTTGAGTGGATGGAGCTTTTGTTAATCTTAGTTTGTGGCAGCAGTTCACGCAGATGAACCAGTAAGATGGTCGGTCCTGATCATGGAAGATCCTTGTAAAGGGGGATGACAGATGATGCAGAGAAACAGATGGACTACAGTTCATAACTGTAAACCACAAAGTGCACCTGTAAGGTGAGGGGGGCTAATAAAAGGAACAATAGATGCAGATTCAAGGTAAATGTACCTAATAAAGTGGCTTGTTGGTGGATTTGGGTGCTATTCCAAACATTTCTCTTTGTGCTTCAGGTCCTTCATTGACCTGTAGTGTTTGCATTCTCTTAGAGGCCACTGCTGTGGAAAGAAAAGAAAAGAAGAGAATTTTTTTTTTTAAGAAAAAAACATTTGAGAGTACCACACACCAGGGATAGAAGCTGTGAAGTGCATTTCACCCCAAAAAAGTGGGTTCACCCCATCTGTTTTGAAATGTTTGTGTATTTTCAAGACCGTTGGGAAGAAAGATTTATGTCTGCATCTGTCCCTGATGTAATGTGGTGTTCAGTTCACAGTGAGATTAATAAAAATTCTAATTTCTAAAAAAAAAAAAAAAGCACACTTGGAAAGCTGCATTAGAGACAAACCTTTATTAACAGCAAATGGAAATCATACACACGAGTAAAGATACAACTTTTTAAATATACGATCATGCACGTGAATTTGTGTGTGTGTGTGTGCGCGCGCACTAGTTACAGAGAAAGAAAGAGTGACATCATTCCTCTCATTCATACAGGCACAAATTACAGTGCGCACACATTTTGGATACTTTGCTTCCTTTCTTCCTTCACAAATCCATCAAGCCCTCAAAGAGCGAGTGTGAACCATGTTTCATAACGCACATCCCTCATATAGCAGGCCTTAACCATGCTGCAGATGTGTGTGTTTTTTGGCCTGTTCCCTCTGCTTTGGCTTGTTGCATTAGTCTTAAGAAGAATGGGAAAAGTTTTTATTGCATTAAGTCCTCTCCCTCTGAGCACACTGACAGCTTTACAGAGGAGCCCTTAAGCCACCAGAAGAGCTTCAGTCCGTGGCAGGTGGGAGGTTGTCTTTAAGGCAGGAAAGTGGTGTGTGGAGCTGTCGATCAGATTTTAAAGGGCTTCATTATGAATGCAGTATGTTGTTAGTAAAAACTCTGTTTTGGTAATTTGTTTACGAGGTTTGGAAAACCCACAATACTGAATAGCATCTTATGAGAGTGGAAAACTGTAGAATTCTATAAGCTCTTGCAACCAGACAGCAGTGACTTAATGAATGTAGAAATAAACCTCATCCATGTAGAGGAAGGTGATCTCAAAAGCCTCTCTCTCTTTCTGTCTCTTCTTTTTCTCTCCTTCTTTCTGTCTCTCCCTTTCAGAATAACAATTAATGAGTTTTTGATGCTTGCGATGGACTGGCGACATGTCCGGGGTGTGTCCCTGCCTTTTTCCCTGTGAGAGCTGGGATTGACTCCAGCACCGCCAGTGACCCTTATAAGGACTATTGATTATGAAAATCAGTGAGAGAGTGCGTTTTTTTTAAATTTTTTTTACATTTTTTTTTTAATTGGCTTCCAAAAACTGACTCAATAATACTCAGTAATAGCAAACAATGTCTGACTTTCAAAAGTTCCAAACTAGAGTAAAGCACATTTTACTAATACACCAGTCAACCACACCAGCAAAAAATGACAGGTTGCATAAGTGACATTCATTATATCGACTCAGGGGCACATGATTGTCCAGTATTAACGGACAGTTTAAAGGGCAGATTTGGAAAAGGTTAAGAGCTGATTTATAATGGAAAAAAATATTTTATGTATGTGTTCTTGGTAATAATGGAGCATATTTTAGTTTACAGATCTTTATAGACTGTTTCTACATGTAAAGCCCAGTTCCAGCAATGCATTTTATTCATAATAAAAAGAAAATTCTTGCCAGTTTGTCTGCAATGCATATTACATTATAGTTTTGTCTGAATCCGACACGCCACTTATTTTTTATGAGCTACACTCTCCTGCGACAGGACTGACTCCAACAGCTTTAACCTACTGTCAAAAAAATACAAACCAAAGCTTATTATAAATTTGCCATGTCTGTAAAAAAAAAAAAAAAATTATATCTTGTGGAAAAGGAGTTGTCATGGTTTTCTGTAATGAAGGCAAAAAAGGAACAAAACCCTGTATCTTTTTTTTTTTTTCTTCCTTTTTTTCACAATTTGAAAAATGCAGTCAGCTTTTACATTGTTTTAAAAAAACACACTCTATTTATCAAATGTCTGACAGTAAAGGTTGTCACTGACAATGAAAAGATTTAAAGTGTCGATGTTGCCTGTGGGCTGCAAACTCACCAGCTGATATCCACACTAATTACACTGGATGGCACTGTCTCTGGGTAGGAATGTGCTCAGTGCAAAACTTGCCAACATGGCCCTAGCTATAAGGTGGAACAGGATACTACTAAATAGGGAAGAAATATGGAAAGTTGCATACAGAGAATCCGCATCCAGTGTGAATCATTCAGAAACCTATTGTGCGCTCTGTGCTTTCCACACTACAACTGTTCATACCGAACCCTAGACTAGAAGATTTCAATCCATTTTAATCTAAGGACTCTTTTGGGGATATTGTGCCCCCACCCCACCCACTAGAACCTTATTGCACAGCATTGTCAGTGCCATAAAAGATAACTCATCAAGTGGGTCCTGGAAGGCTATAAAATGTGACTAGTTGGCAGGCAGGCCTTATTTTTTATGTCTGCTACTACCTTTAAACAGGAAGTGCAACAGGAAACTCTTCAGCATTTTTAGCACCATATTTCCTCTCTGATCTGCCTGAATATGAAACTCATGTAGAATCAACTGCATGGTGGTTGCTGCTAATTTGGGCATTTTCTTTTGGGTGTTGCTCACCTCGTCAAACCTGTATAGGCACAATAAACACAAATGGGTTTCACATGAGCGGTGTGTACACACTGCCAAGCGACCATGTGTGAAGGAGTGTGAGTCTGCACTCACAGCCTGAGCAATAAATGCCATATGCTTTTTAGCGCTGTTACAAAGGTTTTTCTTCCACTTGATTTCTTCCACTTGATGTGTCCACGTTTTCACACGTGATTTATGTCTTGAACATGACATACACTTACAGTTATAGTCATATGCAAATGATTTCTCAAATGGCATGTTGTGATTATAAGTGCCAGGAAGTATGCAGCATCTGCAAAAAAGCATGCTGTATTTTGATTTATTTTTATATATTATTTGCTGTTACTATTGTAGTTTTTATTTGCTGAAATTTAAAAAAGTTAAATGTATATGCAAAAATTATACATTTTCTTTTTTTTTTTCACCTTGCGGAGGTTGTGATTGAAACTATAAAAAAAAAACTAAAAAACTATAATAATCACATCACTGACTGGCTGTCCAACAGAGTTTAACTGGTCACCCTATTTTCCCATTATACATGATGCTTGTTAGAGAAGGGATCTGTTAGGTGATGTAAGAGTACTGGGAATTAGTGTCCTCCTCCAAGCATGCTGAAGCATTTGAACAGATCAGTTCAATAATTAATTGAGTTTACAGCAGAGTATTACTTATTCTAACTTCAGAAAAACATATAGTTTGACCTGGACATTTAAACTTATGTATATGACAGTGTATTGCAATCATGGCTAGCGTATTACAGCATGTACTCTTATTGTTGGCCAACACAGACTGAGCCATTCACAATGTGTTTCTCTTGCCTGAAACCTCAAATTATAAAATTGGTTCAATTACTGCACCCAATTAATGATGAAATGCCAGAGCCTTTAAGAAATTTATCTTCAATGAAAACCAGGAAACCAGGAAACCATTTTCGCACAGTGGGAGCAAATTACAAATAATTGTTCACGCATTAGAATTGTTTTTCTTTCATCTAAAAGGGAAATTATGTAGCCGTGCAATCTGTTGTAATCCATTTTGAATTTTTGACAATATTTATATGAAATTACAGATGTCAGGGGTCTAGTTGGTCTCTAAGCCAGCAACAACATTAAATAGCTTTGCCATTAGTTTTAATGTGAAAAACTTTAGAAAACATGCCACCCAGTTATTCTCCTCTAATATTCTCCATTCACCAAAGTGAAGGCATTTTTGGCAGAAGTGTGTCAGTAAAGATTTCTTTTGGGTGATGGAGTTATGTGAGGTGTGGTATTTCACACCCGGCTCACCTCTGACTCGCCAACCAACCTCTTGCAGAAATAACTTAAAACACCTTTAAAACTCCCACCGTCTTTGATAAGTAGAACCAAACTGAAGATCCAAGGAAATTAAAGTCAGGATTATGATCTCATAAACCAAAGCTTTCTTTAAACTTCAGTGATGTAAGAGAAAGACTCTGGGTCTGTAGTGATCAGGTGAAGTTGGAGTCAGCTGCCTTGTTTAAATTGTAGTGGTACTACAGCTGTGCTTGAGGTGGGTGGCACTTCAGTAGGACTGCACTCCAGCAGACAAGCAGTCAGGTCTTTACAGATAAAAAGTGATAAATTAATAAGGGATCTGAGCTCTAATATTAAGTTGAAAATGATATGTGCACAATTTTATGATGGACCTTGAGTCATGTGAAACATGTGGAGATATAAGGCAGTTTAGGATAAAATAAAATGCAGTCATTGTTGAAGGTTTGCTGAAGAAATGAAGTCTTGATTTCCAAATTTTACCTGAGCCACAGATATCACAGATAACTCTTCTTCTTCTTCTTTTTCTTTCGGCTGCTCCCGTTTAGGGGTCGCCACAGCGGATCAACTGTCTCCATTTCTTCCTGTCTTTTGCATCTTCCTGCTTCAAACCGACCACCTGCATGTCCTCTCTCACCACATCCATAAACCTCCTCTTTGGTCTTCCTCTTCTCCTCTTTCCTGGCAGCTCCATCCTCAACATCCTCCTTCCAATATAATCATCGTCTCTCCTCTGCACATGGCCAAACCAACGCAACCTTGTTTCTCTAACTTTGTCTCCAAGACGTCTAACCTGAGCTGTCCCTCTAATATACTCATTTCTAATCCTGTCCATCCTCGTCACACCCAATGAAAATCTCAGCATCTTTAACTCCGACACCTCCAGCTCCGCCTCCTGCCTTTTCGTCAGTGCCACCGTCTCCAACCCATACAACATAGCTGGTCTCACTACTGTCCTGTAAACCTTCCCTTTTACTCTAGCTGGTACGCGTCTGTCACAAATCACTCCAGCCACTCTTCTCCACCCATTCCAACCAGCCTGCACTCTCTTCTTCACCTCTCTTCCACACTCGCCGTTACACTGAACTGTTGATCCCAAGTATTTAAACTCCTCCACCTTTGTTACCTCCACTCCCTGCATCCTAACCACTCCACTTTCCTCCCTTTCATTCACACTCATGTATTCTGTCTTTGCCCTACTCACTTTCATTCCTCTCCTCTCCAGAGCATATCTCCATCTCTCCAGGTTCTCCTCAAGCTGCTCCCTACTCTCACTACAGATCACAGTATCATCAGCAATATCACAGATAACATGAATGGAAAATAAGTACAACTCAGAAAGGGCCACAGCAATAAAATATATCTGTGTAAGGACATTTTAAAACAAGTGTAACATGTTATTACCAGATCTGGCTTCCCTAATCCTTAAGTAATCAAGCATACATTTTGTGTGTGTGTGTGCGCATGTCTGTGTGTGGAGGACAGTACACAGTGTCCCACCACTCCTGAACATGATTTGAACACACACAGCTTTCTTATGTATGTGCTTCAGATGTGGCTACCTAGTAAATGAAATATATAACTCTCTGTCTTTACTTTCTCTACAATTTAAAATTTCTGGAATGCTCTGCACCACGATTTCAAAATGTTTTATGAAGCATTAACCTCAGCACAGTTTGCAGAGGCCTGCCTACTTTTCTTCCTTGTTACACACAGGAGTTGAGATCTGTGCATGAGGAGACCTGTGTAACTGTTAAGTCTGGGACCACTTCAAGATTGATAGCCATGGAATCAGTAATGGATTTGTATGTTTGAGCATTCTGTGACCTGTTCTGTCATGCAAAACATGATGCTCCTTTAACTCAAGTGAGTTCCCACTGGAGTGTTAGCACACAGAGAAAATGCCACTAGTGAGTTTTTAATGTTTAAATAAATAAGTAAATAAGTGTAAATGTGCTGTCAGGATTGGATCACAGTTTAAACAGGGCCAAATTTAGCCCTGGAGCAACATAAGTGATGTGACCAGGAAAAAAAGTCATTCACAGTTGGAGACCGGAGATCCAGGATTAGATCCAACTAAACTTAAAGCAAAAAAACCTGTTTGGCGAGACAGGCTTCTAAATTACAACAGCATGGCTTTAAGCATCTTCAGAAAGCCAGAAATAGCACCACAACTATTATTTGCTGTTGGTACTTTTTAGCACTAAATGATGAGGTTATGATCACCAAAGTTCTTTCTCACCACGCTGAAAAATTGGGAAACAAACCAAAACCAGAACAGCATGTCTTGGTTTTGGACATTGGTGATGGATAAGGCCAGAATGTCATTCTGAGACTTTTTTTTTTTTTTTTTTTTTTTTTTTTTTTTTTTTCTTCTTGGCAGAAGCAGTAATCTGAAGTGCCTAGTTAAAAGGGGGGAGGGGCTGTGCCCAGTGGCCATGGCTGTACTTTGTTGTGGCGCGACTGCTTTCGTTTGGCATGCAAACCACAGCCCATCTTTACTCTCTTTTACTGCTCATGAAAGGACCGATATATTTGCTTCAAAATGGCAGCCTTCAATAAACACTCCTCTGATAGGGCAGCCATGCCCTTTGGTGAAGAACCGCTTCATGTTGGCTTTTAGGAGGGTGTGGGTGCAAAGTACAGCACTTTCATGTTTTATATATGCCAGCATTCCTGCCAGCTGCTGTTTCCCTCAGTGTCTCTGTGCCAGCTCACATTAGCGATTATTTAATCCAGCCTTAGCACATAAGCACCTCTGCAAGCCAGCCCATTTCAGGAGCTTCCACCCCCTGCTTCAGACAGGGATGTTTTTTACTTGCGTAGTTAAAAAACATCTGGGAACAACATTTCAGATTTTTCAGGCTTAACTTCTGTCAAGACATTCTTCAGCATAGATGAATGAGTGCGGTAGTGCTGGAACCGCTCCCCTGGTTTATATGATTTCAATAGCTTGACTTTTTAAACTGTAATGAATTCGCACTGCAAACTGGGCTGCAAGTTCTCTGTAAAAGTGAATAGGCAGAAAGATTCGTTATCTTTAGTAACGAAGTTCATATGTATGAAGCAAGAATTTAGAACTGAATTTACTTTGGGGCTTTTAAAATATTCTGCTGTATCAGTCTTGTTGAGTGTCTCTCAAACTGAAGACCTCTAAAAGGAATTTTATCTATCAATTATCTGTTTCTTTTGAAAGAAGTCTTGAGTCATTGCCAAATTGGAGAAGCATGTCAGGGCTCACCTGAGGTGTAGATGAATTGCACTTTTTCCTTCTCTAATTTCCAGTTGTCTGCTTAACTGTCATCATATTTAACAACAGTGTAGATAAGACTCAATGAACACTTTCAGTTGTCTTGCCAAATATTGAACTTTTAATGTCTCTATGTATTTACTTCAGTGCTTCTTAACCCTTTTTCCTGGAGCACCCCTGTGTTGTAGGAAGCAGTTGTTAATGAGCAGATCATCGGACTCAGGAGAGGAAGGGAAGGCCAAACTGTTGAGGAAGAGCTTCTCCAGAACCAGTGCTGGATTTGCTTAAAGCCCCATGGAATCAAAATCCATGTTTTCTTTCGCATTAGTGTAGTAGTAGTAGTTGTACTATTATTAAGGTTGCCCTATGGCCACTAAACAGCCAAGGTATTTTGTGACTAAATAGGTAAATAGGTAAAAGTATTTCACTTTAGTTTGTAATATTTAATATATTATTGAGGAATAGTCCTCCAGTCTTCCTGAAGGACAACGTTTTGACTCTCACAGTCTAGTCCCTGTACCCAAGCAGTTACAGAGAATAATTATTTTTCTTTAGCCACACTGTGACCTGTGTGTGAATCATTCAAACAGAATAAAGTCTTCCAACTTAAGGCATCAAGCAGTGAAGAAAGAGGTGCAGATGATTCCAGATGATTAGGCTGGTGATTTTTTTTTTTTCTCTCTCTCTCTCCCCCTCTCAAACTGAAACTCAGACTCTTTCTCATACTATCTCTAATTCGCACACTTCTGTGGTCTGGAGTGAATGTTTAGTGGCTGATACTGAGACTCGTGTTGGATGTGATCTGATCGGAGTGAAACTGAGTGTTTTGATTGGCGGTTAAGGGCTCTGTAAGAAATGTAATGCTGTACAAGCACAGCGCTCCCGAAAGCTGAATGATTAGCATTGACTAGAACTATGTAGGGGCTCTTACAGCTCATACAGTTAAAAAATTCTTGTGAGAGGTGAAAGCAAATAAAACTGTGCACATCTATCATGGCTTGATTAATCTGGGGCTGCCACATTTATACTCAGTCATGAATAATGATGATAAACTATTGTTAGCAGGATATTGATTGGTTTCACAAGATTGCATGCCCAATTTGCAGTACTGGAAACAGAGAGAATGTGCAGAATGGGAAGAAGGCATGCCTCTGTAATGCTCTTGGAAATGTTTTGCTGGGAGTCCTTGGACCTTAGTGTTTATGCAGATGCTGCTTTGACATTTACAGATGATGTACACTCCCTAATGGCAGTGGCCTCTTTCAGTGGAATAATGCACTGAATAATCACACTGCAGGAAATAGGTTAACTGCTTGTAGAGTCCATGCCTTGATGGGACTGAGCTGTTTTAAATGTGCAAGGGACTTGGATAATATTAGGTAGACCGTTTTAATGTTGTGGCTACTCAGTATGTAAGCTCTCTTTTAAAAAGTAGTTCAGGCCTCAACCTGTCTTGCTTGGCAGAACTTGATCAGATGTGACTAGAATCAGATGAATATCTGTCTGTCATAAATCATAATCCAGTATTCTGCTTAAAGGTGTCCAGATTCCTCAATATATGTGTATATTTGTATCATGGAAACCCACGATTCCTGTCCTCTTTAAATTTATGGAAATCTTATTACGGCATTTCACTTAATATTTTTAAGAGGTTAAAAAAACAAGAAGGGATTACTTTAACTTTCTTCACATGGGAAAGTAATAGACTTACTTTGTAAAATCACTATGTCACATGAGTCTCCTTATACCAGCACATTTACGGCATTTAGCAGACGCTCTTATACAGATCCCCCTGGAGCAACTCGGGGTTAAGGGACCCAGTGGTGGTAGTGCCAGAGGTGGGATTCGAACCTGGGACCTCTTGAGCCATAAGAGATCCATAGGCAAGTACCCTACCACTAGACCACTGCACCCCTAAAAACACAAGTCTTGGTTTTCACTGGGGCATCTCAAAAACCTTTCACACTGTCTCCTCTGACCTTTTCATGTTTTTTTTTGTTTTTGTTTTTGTCTTTCTTTTTTTCTGAAGCTCTGTTGACATAGTCAGCTCGCAAGGATCTGTGTAAAAATTTGATTTGATTTGGTTGGCCCAGGTTAACCCAAGGAAGCAAAAGGTTATTCCTTCTATTCTTTTTCTGTTTGAATTTCACTACTCATATAGATAGATAGATAAGAATACACACACAAATGCTTATATTTTTATATTGGTTAGTTTTGGTTTAATGGATAAACTTTGGACATTTTTGACCTCCTCATATTAGGGTCCAAGCTTCAAGTGTCTCTCAATGTTTGATTTTGACAGCATGTTTATAAAACCTTTTTTATTGGGCTTTAATACCTGCACAATTAGGCAACTCTCTATGCTGCCCATGGTGGCCAAAAATGAAAGAATCAACACAGAACTCAAACCTTCCTGAGGGAAGAGGTTGTGTCCACATGCACACCAGACACTGTTTAGACTTATCATGTGGGGATGCCAAAAAAGACAACTAGCTTTTCAGCACTCCATATCACTGGAATTCCCAAGCTAAATAATAATAAAGCCTCTGGCCAGCATGCCCTCAGGACTTTATTGCATATGCCATGCTCATCTGGTCCACTGTGGGAAGCGAGATGGGCACTTTCAGATTAGGGTTTAGCTAGGATGTACTGACTGAATGCTGAGCTAGGGATCTACTGTTTTTTGCCTCTTCTGATACCCCTTATTGAACTTCAGTTATTTATTAAGCATTAGCTTGCATGAGATGGGCTGAGAAAAATAATCCCTCTGACTTGAATTCACAATGACCAATATTTGCTTAGGACACTAAAGGAGAACTTTCCATCATCTGTACTGTATAAAAGCATTGGGCTGTAGATTGTTTGCTATTAGGCTCAACAGGGTAACAGAAAGCAGGGGGTAATTCTACTATAATTGATCTTCTACCTATTAGGGGTTGCCACAGTGGATCAACCATGTCCATTTCATCCTGTCCATCCTCATCACACCCAACGACCCATTCGTCTCCACCCATTCCGACCTATTTGATCTTCTTCACCTATCTTCCACACTCCCCATTACTGTTGATCACCAGTATTTTGAATTCCTTAAGCTTTGCCACCTCTACTCCCTTCATCTTATTCACTCCACCTCCCCCCCCCTTTTCATTCACACTCATGTATTCTGTCTTTGTCCTACTCACTTTCATTCCTCTTTTCTCTAGAACATATCTTCACCTCTCAAGGTTCTTCTCAAGCTGTTCCCTACTCTCACTGCAGATCACAATATCTCGTCCGTCAGCCTATCCATTACCATTTATTAATGTAATCCCATCATTATTTTAAATGAATCTGTCACTCCTACTGCAGACCTCACCACTGTCACACTGCCTTACTCTCACATACTTCTCTGTCTGACTTATACAAAACCACAACCTCTCTCAGGTCAACTCTCTAGACCCCCTGTCATATGCTTTCTGCAGTTCCACAAAGAAAAAAAAGTGAAAAAAAGTGAAAGTGACAACCCTTGTCATTGCGAGGTCACAGCACTGCACACCATGAACCACAACGAAATTGGACCTCTGCTTTTAACCCATGCACACAAACACCGTGCAGCAGTGGGCAGCTATTGAAAGCGCCCGGGGAGCAGTGACGGGGACGGTACCTTGCTCAGGGGTACCTCAGGGCAACCTACTTGTGAGGGAACCCTCCATCAGCAGAGGGAATCGAACCCACAATCTTCCGATGTGGGGCCAACTCCTTAACCACTAGGCCACCGCTGCTATAATACAAGACATAAGACAACTCCATCTGACCTTCTCTATACATCTCCATCAGCACCCTCAGAGCAAACATTGCATCTGTAGTGCAATGGACACCATAAGGCTGATCACTAATCATCACCTCTTTTCTTAACCTAGCTTCCACTACTCTTTTCTTTATTTTATACTTTATAATATAACTGATATTATGTTGCAAATATATTGGTATTCATTTTTTATGTCTTTCATTGGAATTGGGTATAGCAGTATGATACTAACATGGTCAATGACCAAACCTTCCCTAAACCTCACAGTAAACTTGAAGAACTGCCTTAACTAGTAATAATAATTTACTAATACTTTATAAATCTATCTGGCCCAACGATTAAGGTATGAATTTGTCCAGAGAGGAATGTACTCCTTATCTGTGGAAAGCAAACTCAATGGACTCCCACCATAATCTGGGAAGTATATGTTAAATGTTACATTAATTTATCCCATTCATCATCAGCATACAGAAAGAATTCATACATCTCAGCCATTTGTTCACTGATAAAGTATAATAAAATTTATAGAAATGTTAATTTATGCAATTAGATCCCTATTAAATCAGGTATATCTTGCAGCTATTAGAAGCTTCAGGTTTTATCAGGATTTATCATTGTTTTACATTTACTAGATTAAAGCCAAATATAAATGTATCTTTTACACATGTGGAGAACTGCCTCCTGGGCAGATTGGACAATCTGCTGTTGTTTTGGCTGCTGCCAGTATCCTTTTCTGCATAATCTTGCTATCTTATCCAGTAAAGACGTGCTTCATCCAGATGCTCCTCCAATACAAAGAGAAGTGCAAGAGAGGAAAAACAGCTGCAATCCTCTCTCCAAGAAAAAGACAGATATGGTTCTGAGGATGTTTTCTACCCCGGAGGCTGTCCACTCCGGTTCGGGGCAGAGGATTTGGCTGAGCTGGTGAAAAAGAATCTCATCACTGTCTAGCTGACCTCAGTTAATATCAGTAAGATGTTATTAAAAAGATCAAGGATGGCTCAGAGGAGCATCCTGAACACTTGTAAAGGTGAAGGAACCTATAGTGAGCCAAATCCAAAAGTCGTTGTTAGGCAAGTGGAGAATGACAGTAAATACTGACGTTCATCTGCAGCTGTTGCTTATTAATGTGTTTGGGCCAGTGTCAAGATGATGAGCTTTTGCTTTTAAAATTTCCATCCAAAATCTTGCAAAAGCACTGTCATATTAAAAACAATAGCTGGGCTTTGAGTGGGGTTTGGTTTTTGCAGTAGTTCCCCAGATATTATCAGTTGAATAAATACATGGCGAATGTTGTAACATGGTTACAAAAAAAAAAAAAAAAGGGCAGTTAACTTTTGAGTCATAGTTCCCTAATGCTTATCTGTATAAGCATAAGCAACACTTGGCAGTCCACGTGGAATTAAAGAGCCATATCTTTGTAAACCAAAAATTCCTTGCTTTTTTTAAAATACAGTCATGTGAAAAAAAAATTAGGACATCTTGTGAAAGCTTGTAAGTTTTTGTAACATTTTTGGACATCTGGATATTTAATCTTAATTTTAACAATACTGGGAGATTCAAGTAATATAACTAAACAATTAAAACTGAAGAAAAGACTTTTCAAAATCTTCTGTAAAATGTAATTCTACAAAAAAGCAATTTCTGGTTTTCTGGTGAGGAATAAATTAGGACACCCCCACCTTTAATTCCCAATTAAAATGGCTCAAATCACACACAGGTTTAGCACATCAGGTGCACATGATTAGAACATCGTTACTCAGCATTTTGAAGTAGGTTTGCCCAAACCTCAGACATGAGGTGAGAGTGAACACCATGGCGAGATCAAAAGAGCTGTCTGAGGCCTTCAGAAAGGAGATTGTAGCAGCTTATAAGTCTGGTAAGGGATTTAAAAAGATCTCAAAAGAATTTGCAATCAGCTATTTCACTGTCTGGAAAATAGTCTATAAGTGTAAGACTTCCAAAACAACTGTCAACACGCCCAGGTCTGGTCGTCCAAGCAAATTCACCCCAAGAACAGACCGAAAGATGCTAAAAGAAGTCTCCAAAAATTCTAAAATGTCTTCACAGGACCTACAGCAGGCTTTTGGTTCTATTGATGTGAAAGTGCATTCCTCTACAATCAGAAATGGACTACACAACTTGCATGGAAGGTGTGCAAGGAGGAAAACTTTGCTTTCTAAGAGAAACATCAAGGCTAGAATAAAGTTTGCCAGAGCAACTTCCAAATCCTGATTACAGGGACAGTCCCCCCAGGAGAAAGTTGAGGTAAAGGGTTTTCCTCAGGAACCCAATGGTGGTAGTGCTGGAGGTGGGATTTGAACCTGCGACCTCTTGGTCCACAGGGGAGTATCCTACCACTAGACTATCACCACCCTGTTCTTTGGAGTCTAAAATTCTAAATGAGTCTAAATATTTGGACACCAGAACAGATGACATGTCTGACATAAACCAAATACAGCATTCCAGGAAAAGAACCTCATACCAACTGTGAAGCATAGAGGTGGAAATGTCATGGTTTGGGCATGCTTTGCTGCAACAGGACCTTGCCAGTTCACCATCATAGAATCCACCATAAATTCTACCGTGTATCAGAGGGTGCTTGAGGAACATGTGAGATCACCTGTAAGAACACTAAACCTGAAGCAGTCCTGGACCCTGCAACATGACAGTGACCCAAAACATACCAGTGAATCCACCAAGGACTGGTTGAAAACTAAGAAATGGAGAGTCCCGGAGTGGCAGAGTAAAAGCCCAGATCTTAATCCTATTGAGATGCTGTGTGGTAACTTGAAACAGGCTGTACATGCAAGAAACCCCTCAGACATCTTGCAGCTTAAAAATTCTTCATTGAGGAGTGGGGGGAAATTTCCTCAGACCAATGTCAGAGACTGGTAGATGCTACAAAAAGCGTTTCACTGTGGTTATTTCAGCCAAAGGGGGTAACACTAGCTATTAAGGGGTAAGGTGTCCTAATTTTTCCTCAGTTAGAATACACATTTTTGTTGATATATTTTGTAAAATTAACCTTGATTTATTCACTATTGTTATTTACCTGCAATTAAATCACTTTCTTTTCCAGAGATAGATAAAAACAAGATTCATATGTGAACATCCATATGTGAACATTTCTTAATAAAGAACTGATTATTTAATGGGTTGTCTTAATTTTTTCACATGACTGTAGGAATTTAAGGTAGCGCAGAAATACAGCTAAAAAAAATACTATTCAGGCCTTAGTCCATACAATCCAAAACAAAGATACTCAAAGATATCTTTGCTCAAAGATACTCCTAGGTTAACCTAATGGTCTGGGATTCAAACCCACAACATTCTGATCTTGGGGCCTAGACCTTGACCAGTAGATGTGTCCATGTATACACCCATCCTGATGCTCATGGGGTAGAAGGTGGAGACACACTACAGACAGGCCACAAATTCATTGCAGGGCACACACACAAACACTAAGTATGTATGTGTGGTACAAATTTATGTGTCTTGAATCCACTTTTTGAGCCACATATAAAGCTAGCTTTAAAATCCCCCAACTGTGTAAGAGACAAGGAATAGGATTTGCACTATGCTTTTGGCTGAATTATTCATGTATAGTAGGTGCTAGAAACAGTTTACATCTTTAATTGTAGCAGAGGTGTACAAGTTTCTGGTTTTTCAATACATATCTTACTCAAATGCTTTAAAAACTATTAAGTAAAAAAAAAATATTAGATTGTTCTCTGCCTTCCTCTGTCAGAGTGATTTTGAAAAAATCTGTATGCGTTTCAAGCCAAAAGGGACCTATTATGGCTGAGAGAGGAGCATTGAATGCTTGAAATGTCATTAGAATTTAGTGACTCTGCTGTGTGTTTTTTATGTTCACCTGAATCTAAGGTCACCCACACATACATAAATGGAATGCTTTGGATGAAAAACTGTCCCTGCATGTTGAAGGACTTCAGACTTATTGTTATTCCAGGAGATGAGTGATCTGAGGAAGTGAAATGTAATTATCATCACTATCATTCATATTAGGCCAATCTACCATCTTGAATTACTATTTTCTCATTTGTTTCTCATTTGTGTGTTTTTTGTTTTTTTTTTTATTCTGCGGTATCAGTGCACACCAGCATATTAGTTGTATTGCAGAAATGCAGAGTTGGAGAGTGACTCCATCAGATGTGTCCATGGGGAGCATTATTATCAGCTGAACTGGAAAGTACCAGATTTCTGTGCAAGAATGTTGTTTTTTTGTTTTTTTTTTGAGCAATCACAAACTTTTTTTCCTCCTGAGTGTTATGAGTGAATAAGTGGGGTTTATTTAAGGCATCTGTGTAATACATGCAAAAGCTAATTCTGAGATACTGATGTTTGACTGTTCTAAATGCAAATCTTTGTTCTTTAGAAACCATTTTTGTTTGTCTTGATGAAATCAATCAGAAGCTTTGTGAGCTGCTCTAAATCATTCTCTTGCCCTGGAATTTGTTCTAGTGACGCCATTCTCAGAGAAAGTACTTAGAAAGTCTGGGTAGTTGTGGGACTGAACACTTTTTGTTTTCTGTCCAAGTTTCCAAAGTCTAAGTGGCTTTGAATTTGGGTTATCTGAAAGAAAATTACATGTGCAGGGTATCAGAGACTGGTCTCTTGTTCTGGATCTGGCCCTCAGTCTAACTCATGTTTGTCTTTTGTGAGTCATAATTTTTATGTGTCGTCTTGTAAGGAACTCCAACAGTAGATTAGGGCTGGAAGAAGAGAAATTTGTTTTAGATTGAAAAACTAAGTGGGTGCAATTGTCAAATAGCAAGAGCAACAATTTTAATCCCAGCCAACATTATCAACAATATCTGAGGTTTTAAGTGGTTTTAAGATTTATGTCCTCACAGCACAGCATATGAATTCCCTTTAGGTGAGAGAGAGCTAGGGCTGAACAATATGCAGAAAATTGTCATTAAAAAAAATAAATAATTACAATTAATTAGTACATACAGTAATATGTACTAATAGTAATACATTTGTAATAATACAAAAATACTTTATGGATTAGAAAATTAGAAATAATGTATTTAGAATTGCAAGTTAAAAATTTAACTTTTTCAAATTTAAATGTAAAATTATTATTTGTTCAGCCCTAGTTAGAACCAGGATACACTTGCTGTTTACTAATGCATGTGTGTACATTGCAGCCATGTCTACATGGCAGCCATGCAAGCAGCATTGCTCACATAATTCTCAAGCTTAATTTTGTCTGTCAGGAGGTTTAGAAACTATATCTGGCGGGCAGATCAGAGCTCAGTCCTTCCCCTGAGGTCAGAGGATGTCTTCTGTGGTTTTCAGATTTAGCATGGGGCGAAGGTCAACAGTGAACATGGTCAGATAAGGAGACCACATTAGTGTTTTTTATGAGAAACTGATTTAGCATTAGCCATTACCATCTAGTAAAGTGTTACCCCAAATTTTAATCCCCTTAAAATCAGTATCGACCAAATAATTATCATATTGGTTGGGCCCTTATTCAGTCACAGACATTTTAAATTCACATGCAGTAACACTGCAGCAGGATGTAGGTCTCAGACTCCATTATGTGGATTAGAGGCCAAATTTCACAGTGGCATTGCTATCGTAAGCTTCAGTTCATCTTAAAAAGTAGTTACTCTTTCATGTTCCTGTCTAGAAAATTAGTTATAGTGATAATCTTTAGCTCTTGCTTCTGAACCTCAGGCTAGACAGAAAGTGGCTTTTGTATACATTGTCATCTTTCTGGGATATTATTTGTCGCTTTTTTTAATGCCAGACTGGATAAGAGGTACCAATCAGAACCTCTATTCTTTTTTTTTTTTTTTTTTTTTTTTTTTTAGCAAGGCTGTAATTCGCGATGATATGCTTGCTTCAGGAATGTAGCACAAAGCATGGTCGCTGTGTTTGACAGATGACTGTTTTTGTCTACTAACTAACATGCATTTAGCTGTGAAAGTCATCTGAAAGTGGCACAGGATGCAGGTGGGACTGACAAGGAAGAGTGGAAGCACGGAAGCCTGCAAAGCAAGGAAAGTTAAGAGGTGTTAAAAGTGCAGAAAGGTGATTGGTAGTTATAGGGATGGGATGTTAAACCATTTCCACTCATGATATCATATATCATAATCATCATAATTATCATAATCATATGCTTGGAATAAGCCCTTAAAAATGCCTGGGTTGTGAATGCTACCCTACAGTAAAGTGATAGCAGGTAAATCATATGGTTGATCCTTTTTTTTTTTTTTTTTTTTTTTTTATGTCTGAGAAACATGAAAGAAAACAGCAGTGAATGGACACTGAAATTTCAACACTCTGGCATGTTATCAAAAATAATGCTCATATTAGACAGTAATGTCTCAAAAGTGTTTTTCATAAATGTGATGCATTATTTGCACAATTTTAGTGTGAGATTCAGTTCCTGGCTGGAATTCATTTAGACAGCTGATTGGAAACCTATGACCATCTTCTGATCCGGGGCCAACGCCCTAACCACTAGGCCACCGCTTATATATTAAGTAAATGCCAGTAGACCTTACAATAAAGAGTATACAAACTAAGTCTTGAGTATATAATCTAAGTTTTCTATAAAACAAGCTTTTTTCTTCAATTGTTTGTAACTATGTGAGTTTTGGACTGTAATGTTTAGGCTCTCCAATATTTGGCTTGATTTCTTGCTCAAGCAAATTTGTAGTTGAGGTGTGAACGGCTTAATGAATAGGGCTGAAGATTGTCTGATAATGGCTCTCACAGTATTGATTTTTGCAATACAAATATTGCAAAAGGCTGCAGTATACAAATCAGCCTCCAGCCAATCACAGGGTGACAAATCATAACTCAAGGGTTTAAACTGTGTATCCCTTAAAATTAATAGCCTGTTTTTGTGACTCTGCTTTTAAGACTGCTTTTAGACTGTCTGCTTTTAATGCAAATTGAATGCAGGTTCTTCTGTATTGCAGCTCTAAATACAAAATACATCTTAGAACTTCAGCATGAATGGGAGTGGCTAAGCTATTGTAGGCAGAATTAGGATTTATATGTTAATGTGTTGGTTTTGTGACATCACAAACATGGGCTGGCTTTGCAGCTTTGTTTTATAGGTACAATGTTGAAATTGCCCTGACAAAAAGACAGGGTACAGAAGAAAAAAAAAAGCACTGACAACAAGTCCAGCATCAGAGCTGGAGGAGTTGAAGATGTTAAGATATACTTTGGGAGTAAAAGGGATGGGCAGGATTAGATGTGAGTACATTAGAGGGACAGCTCAGGCAAAGTTAAAGAAGCAAGATTGCGTTGGTTCAGATGTGTAAAGATAAGAGACAAGGATTATATTGGGAGAAGGATGTTGAAGATGGAGATCCCTGGAAAGAGGAAAAGAGGAAGTTCATAGAGGAAGTTTATGGATGTGGTGAGAGAGGACATGCAGGGTGTTTGGCATGAATGAGGAAGATGTAGAGGACTGTAAGAAATGTAAATGGATAATCTGCTTTCTCACCTCTGTACTATTGGAAAATGATTTCCTTTTTGCTGGATGGGCTTCTCTTTGATGGATGTGCCTTAAGGAGGGAGAGAGAGAGAGAGAGATGTGTGTATTTAAAGGTCTGGTTGGGTGGAGCAGTTCTGTGGCCTTCTGCCCCACACTGAAACTGCACTCCACTATTTATACCCCTTACCACCCGACCCAAATGAGGGGGTAAGGGAACGCTGTGTGTACTTCTGTGTCCATGTGTGTGTGTGTGTGTGTGTGTGTGTGTGTATGTCAGAATATGTTATGTGTATCCGACTGTGTGTGTGTCTGTGTGCGTGTGTGTGTGTGTGTGTGTGTTAACATGCTGAGCAGAACGTGTGCTTCGGAAACCCATTCCAGGCATTCCTGGCACCAGTGTCCAGGCTGTTCAAGGACGAACACTCCCACAGAGTGGACCCTGACGTGTGGTCAGACCTTTCCATTTTACACAGAGTTGTAGTCATCCTTAAAGAAAATGTGATGGAATTAATCACTCTAGATATCAAGATTATCATGTGAACTCAGTCATCAACAGTATTACACATATCGTCCAAAATTGTCTAATGAAAGACAATATGAGAATAAGTAGTAATAAAGTTTTCAAACTCAAGGAGGCTTCACAGCAACAATCTAACAACTAATACTCACAAACAGACAAATGCACACCATTCCTTAGCTGGCAGGAATAAAATAATCTTGACGGTGGTAATTCACAAGTCATACGCTGCCAAATGCTGCACAGTCCCTAGCTCTTGACCTAGTCCAACTTTACTTTACTTTGCTCCAACACTGAGTCCCTGCTCCCAGCCCAGTCAGACTCCAAGGTACAAAGTCTCAAAGTCTTAAGTCCCTGCTCCATGCAGTCAAAATTTACTTCCAAACAGAAAATTAACCTCATTTACAGCCTAGTTTAATGTGGTAGTCATGGGGCACCTTCCCAACTTGGGGCTCAGTAAAACTCCACTTCTGTAGACCTCCATACTCCATATTTCCGGGGCATTAGGATGATAAAATTCTGCCTACTTGGTGCTGACTGCTGGGTGAGATCATTAAGTGTTTGTGCTCACTCACATCATGAATGTACCTTTATCAAGGTTTAAATTCATTGGGCATGATATCAAAATATCCATTTTGGTGGGTGGGCGGGTGGTTCCCTCTATGCAGAACAACGCAGCAGGGCCGGCAGACCAGGTGAACACCTCTGGCTCCTGAGGCTGCACTGCAGAGCATGTGGTAGACGTGCCCATGTTTGTAAGGCCAGAGGGGTTGAAAATGTTTCAGCAGCATTGTGGAGCTACAGCTAGCAGCTGAATTTCTATGGCGAACAGTGTCTGTGTGTGTGTGAGATGAATGACTAACTGACGACTATGAATAAGGTTGCGGCAGGATGCTTAATCTGTGCGAGACCATAATGAAAGATGGTTTAAATCAAATGAAGCATAGAGAATATATGTGTGTGTGCGTGCGCGTGTGTTGGTTCCCACTTTCACTTCAGTGTTATTTTAAAGCAACTATTGCTATTTTCCACACGTTTTTCTGTGATTAAAGCACAGAAAAGAGTCACTGTTGAATAATGGCAAGAATCCAATTGTCCTCTAACACACACACACACACACACACACACACACACACACACACACACACACACACACACAAATAGATGATGAAAGTCATGATTCATCACTCCATTGTTTCAAGCCTGTGTTTCCGACACTGTTTTCTTTGCAGTACAAGGTGACAGATGGCAGAGGATTCAGCATTTTCTGGTCTCAGTGGGCTTTCATATTGCTGATTCAGCTTTCCGGAGGCACTGTGCTGTGAGACGTTTAGTGAATATTCTTCGTTTAGCAGAATCTCATGTCTGAGAAAGGAGGTGAATACAGGCATGCATTCATTCGTGTATGTGAATCTGATGAGGCTCGACAAGACACCAGGTTTTACATGCAACTTCAGGCACTTGCCAGACTTTTCCAAGTGGAATACTTCTGTAGTAGATTTCACACATTCTCTCTCTCTCTCTCTCTCGCTCTCTCGCTCTCTCTCTCTCTCGCTTTCTCACAACCACACACTCTGTTTTCTTTCTTTCTTGTAACATTACATGTGTTGGCAATAGCTTGGAAGTTTGTTCATTGAGAGGAATGTGCCCCTCAATGAAACTGCATGAGTGCCTGAAGTGCGTGAAGCATTTCTGCTGGAGCAGCAGTAGTGAAAGCTTTAATGCTGTGAAGCACTTCAACAGTTGGAGAGTGGATGCTGTTCCCTGCCAGGTAGCCTATGGTCAGCATTTCCAAAATAAACATCCTGATAATAAACATACAGACAATGTAAAATGCCATTTTATGCCAAGCTGACATTTTCACTCACAACTAGGCACATTGCTAAACCAATGCAAATTTAAATGAGCCCATTACCTCTGGCATTGGCCTTTTCATTTCATTTTTCTGCTTATCCAGGTGTAGGGTGTTCCAGTCATTTTGGTGGTATTTTGAAGTAACACTTTCAGAGGCAAAGTGAGAAATTAATCAGAATGCCAAATGAATCGCCATCCAGATGGATGTGCAAGTGGCCAAAGTTTTAAAAAATATATAGTTTTAAAAAAAAAGTTCAGGATAATATGGTCTTTTTCTTCATAAGAAGCACAAAACACTAGATACCTTACATTGTTGAACTGTGCATGAAAATCCTCCATCTTGAAATTTTTATGACAACCTTTTATGCCATCAATTGAACTGAACTCAGTCCATCGTAGAGCAGACGCGCAGACAAACACACTCACACATACAGGCAATTTAGCATCACCAATCTGCCTGACGTGCATGTCTTTGGACAGTGGGAGGAAACCCACGCAGACATGGAGAGAGCATGCAAATTCCACACAGAAATGATTTGGACCACCCTGCCTGGGAATCTAATCCAGGACCTTCTTGCTGTGAGGCGACAGCACTATCCACTGTGCCACCGTGCTGCCCATTTGCTCTTTTTTTTTTTTTTTTCAAATCTAGGACCTCCTTGTTGGGAGGAGACAGTACTGCCCACTGTGAAACTGTCCAAATTTTGTAGAAAGTCAGATTTAAGCTGAGATCTTATCACATCTGTGTCCATTTTAAAAGGTAGATGTGTGTAGAAGTTGTCTAGTGTGTCTAGTTTAGAAATAGAGCATAATGTCACTCTCTTGGAACAATGGTAAGCACCAGCTGGTCTCTGTATTGCGCACATGAGAAATGAGCCTGTTGAAATGGTCAGAAAAAACAAAACTTCGCGTAAAATAATAATGAGAAAAGAGTGTCAGAAAGTGAAGTAACTTCAGACATACGAGGGTACTGTATGGGCAGTGTGTTGTGATATGTGTGTGATATGTGGCGGTGTGTTACTATGCAGCTCACTCATCACACAATCCTAATGAATTCAGCAGATGTGCCATTGACCTCTGTGGGCCTCTATCCTCCAGCTAGACAGACATTTCCATCCTGAGTGTGAGCTGTGGAAGTAAAACAGAGTAGTGGTGTCAGTACTGCCTGCATGTTGTGCTGTTAATGACTGTGTTTATTACAGCTCATTCTGTTTGATGCACAGCTCTCTTGCAGGGCTTCCTTCTGTAGAAGATGCCTGGAATTGTCTTTTTTTCTCTCTCTCTCTCTCATTTTACACCTCCATTCATCTATCTCTCTTTCTCTCACAGAAACACATTTTCTGTCTAACTTTATTTCTGTATCTCTTGTTCTTTTCCATTACATTTACATTTGCAGCATTTAGCAGATGCTATTATCCAGAGCAACTTCCATGTCCTAATTACAGGGACAGTCCCCCTGGAGCAATTCAGGTCAACTGGCCTTGCTCAGGAACCCAATGGTGGTAGTGTTAGCTATCGATCCATAGGTCCTTAGGCAATTGTTCTACCACTAGACCACCACCACCCCTGTTTTTCCTTTCATTCATTATGTTTGTCTCAATTTCTAGTTGCCATCTCTGTTTGTTTTCCTTCTTTATTTCTCATCTCATTTTTCTCTCTTAATCAGTTTGCTGTATTGCTTTCATTCTTTCTTTCTGTCTCACCCTCTTTATATTTCTCACTCTCACTGCTATCTCTATTTCTCCAATTATACTTCTCTCTCTATCGCTGTTTTTCTCTCTATCTCTCTGTTTTTCTCTTGTTTCATCGTCTCTCTGTCTCTCTCTATCTCTATCACTATTTCTCTCACTCTTTATTTCTCCCCCTGTCTCTGTCTCTCCCTCTCTCTCCCACTTTTCATATGCATTTCTCTGAAATATCAATAGCAGCATTATCTGCAAGCTTGAAACTGACTATAATGTAAGAAGCATTAGCAATATTGTCCATTAATGTAAGTCTGCATCCATTTTTCAGGCCAAAATCCTTTATTGTAATTTATAACTTCTGCATCCAGCAGCTAATGCAATGAGTACTGGTTTTATATGTGGGAGTTAAGGATTAGCTGCAGTGATGGGATAATGGGAAAACCTTCCATTCAGACAGAGTTTATATGATGGGTCTCCAACTGTTCTTCCTCCTGTTTTGGGGAGTTTATCCTTGCCTCTGTCGCCCTCATCTTACCCAATTGGGGCTCAAAACCGGATTCTGTAAAGCTGTTTTGTGACAACAACAGTTGTAAAAAGCGCAATATAAATAAAACTGACCTGACTTGACTACTAATGGATCAATACAGGATGTGTACCTTGATCAGATAAAGTTGTACTTCAGATAAAGTACTTCAGTCTTTTCCATGAATTGAGGGGAAGTAATATTTTTAACTTTATAGTTGTTGTCATTGGTTTGAGTCTTCTGAATGTAACATTCACTATTTCCCCAAAACAGGATTAGATAACAGCAGCACAATGGGTATTGTGGTCCTGGGTACAATTTCCATGTGGGGCAGTCTGGGTCCTTTCTGTGTGAAGTTTGCATGGTTTCTCCTTTTCTGACATCTGGGAGCTCATTTTTCCTCTCACAATCCAAAGACATGCAGGTCAGATGGATTGGAGATGCTAAATTGATTCAATTGATAAATTATTGTGTCTGTGTGTCTGCCCTGTGTAGGATTGGCGGCCTGTCCAAGGTGTGTCCTTGCCTTTCGCCCTGTGAGAGCTGGGATGGGCTCCCCCTGGTAATCAGGACAAGTGGCTATGAAAATGAGTGAAAGTGAGCGAGTCAGGATTAGTTAATATTTTCAAATGAGGCTTGTTGCATCCTAAGGCTTATTATTCACAATCTACATGGCCCTGGCAATGCAAAGGGTTAACATTCCCAAATAAGTTGTATGTCTTTAACAGCACTAATAGCGCCTGAGCTGAACCATTAAGAACCTTCTATCACTTGTGGGTGGAACAGCTCAGTTGCCATTCTACACCTGCTCCATGTGCCCTGCGTTCTTCAGCAGTATGAAGTCTTTCTTTCCACTGGGTTGTCAAACAGCTTGAATGTGTCATGGAAGGCTGTAGTGGTGCGCTATGGGAACACTTTCATTGAACTGGGTCAGGTCTGGCGCCTGAAGCCATCTGATTCAGTTTTCCTCTTTACAACCAACCAAACCAGAGCACTTTCCATTTTAACACTCATGACTGGAATGTGTGACCCTCAGCAGGTCACCATTCCACTGCTGGGCCTAGTTTATGAAACATACAAACATGTTCTTCCTCATCACATGATTCTTAGGTCAGATATTCACAGTGACCAGGTAACAGGGTGGTTATTAGAAATGTACCTCTTGGGGGCAGCCGTGTCCTAATGGTTAGAAGAGGGCTTGCAAGCGAGGGGTTGCCGGTTCAGTTCCCCTGAAAGCCTAATGGAGACATCCATAAATATGTTCATAATATTCTTCTGCGATATTAATGTCTTTTAAGAGCTACTTAGTTTTGCCTTTTTTGGCAGTGTTGTTTGAAATTCATAAATAGTCATGGGTGTAACATCTTATTATTTCACAGTTTAATCCTATTATTTCTGAGTGTATCCTCATAGCCCGACTAGGTCTTTCCTGTAGATAATGTAAGAGTAAGTGTATTGCTGCATTAGTAATTATAATAATTTTTTATGCCAGACAATACACAATGACTTCACTGGAAAAGAATTAGTGGTGAAAGTCACTTTCCACTCATGGTTGAATTTATCAGGGATGTAGGGAATTTTTTTTCATGTGTGATGCTGATATTTAAGATGAAACTTTTTCTAATTAAAAACTGAAAATAAAAAGTTCACTCATTTTGATCAGATGAGTGTTTCAAATTCAATAAAAAGATTGTGTAAGAAGTCACAAAAACATTTTTTTTATTTGTGATTTATGGACTTTTAAAAATTTGTTTTCTTGATTAATGATCCATATGTTTTGTGGATAAGTCACTTGCATTGAATTGAGATGAGTTGAACTGAATGAAACTGAATTGAATTGCAATCGAACTGAACTGTCTAAACGAAGCTTTTAACAGGGAGTCTCTGTAGCTGGCTTTCAGCCCAGTGAAATATTCCATAGGTTATTGGCCTCATTTTATTCACTTGGTAAGAGTCGCCAGTAGAGCAGCATAAGCAGGAAATACACAGCACATGTGCAGAACATATGCTGCGACGGCTCTGTTTGGAACTGAGAGTGGTGTTTTTGGGGGGTGGTTGAGGAGGCGGAGTTTGGGGTGTGTGTACACTGGGGAGCATTTCATACCGAGACTGAATGCTTTAAAAAAACACTGTGCTATTCATTGTCTTTTCTTGTTTTTCCCCCACTCCCTTTTGGAGTAAAGTTGGTAGCCCCTCATCCAGAAGTGAATGTCCTTTGGCCAGATCGTTCGGCACAGAAGTGCAACATGGGTCAATTATGGCCAGCCATGGCAAAGAGAGAACACTTCCTAAAGCAGAGCTCCCAGCTGGGGCTTTCATTAAAGGAATATTTAAGTTTGAGACAGGCGAGCGTGTGCCAGTAGTTCACATCAGACTGCCACACACCGTATAATTACAAAAACCCCTCTGTTTTATTCCATCGTTGCTCCATACAAGCGTGCACGTTTAGCCCGACGTGTTTCAGAGGCTCTTACATAAGCACTCAGTTTACGGATGTAAAAGAATACGTCTCATTTTTCCATAAAGTGTTTCTCGGCCCAACTGGTTTGTATGTTTTAACAAGTGGACAATTTTTATGATAAGTTGTTTAAATAAGGCCCCACTTTGTGTAGTCTGCTCATTTGTGCCAGAAACTTGATGAACATAGGTGACCACAAGTTGAAAATCATGGCAGAAATACAGTATAGCAGTGTTTTCCAGTCCTAGCCCTGATCCATGGAAAATAGCAGGTTATTTTGCACTGTCCCACCCAGCTGCCAAAACTAGTATCACTTTGGTATTTATTATTTTTTTAAATTAAAAGTTAATGCAAGTGGGGTGTGAAGGAACAGTTGACCCTGTGGGGCAGCGGTGGCCTCGTGGTTAGGGAGTTGGGCCCAGGATCAGAAAGTCATGGGTTCAAATAGGTTGCCCTGAGGTACCCTTGACCAGTGTACCGTCACTGCTTCCCAGGCATTTTCAGTAGCTGCCCTCCGCTGCATGTGTTTGTATAATTTTGTTGTGGTTCACTGTGTGTTGTGCTGTGTTTCACAGTCATAGGAATAGTCACTTTTACTTCACTTTCATTACAACATTTATGTGTTACTTCTTTCCCCCAGTCCAGTAATACTAGTGTCTAGAACCCATCTTTTAACTGGGTGGACAGTTGACTTTGTCCACCAAGATTATGAGCAACCCATTGATTTGATGTTGCCATTTTGTGGAGAATTTAAACTGATTGCTTTGAAACTAAGTGGAATGGAACTTGTGTTCTAACAGATGCTTATTTAGTTTGGTTGATTTAAAACAACTGATTATTTAAAAAGTGAAAGTGACAACCCTTGTCATTGGGAGGTCATAGCACAGCACACAGTGAACCACAACGAAATTGGATCTTTACATTTAACCCATATAAACACCATGCAGCAGTGGCCAGCTATTGAAAGTGCCCAGGGAGCAGTGACGGGGACAGTACCTTGCTAAAGGGTACCTCAGGGCAACCTATTGGTGAGGGAATCAAACCCACAATTCCGATGCGGGGGCAACTCCCTAACCACTAGGCCACCGCTGCCCCGTTGAAGAAGAAGAAGAAGAAACAAATGGCATGGTGGCACAATGGGTAGAACTGTCACCTCATTGGGTAGAACTTACCTAACTTACCTTACAGCGAGACGGTCCTGGGCTCGATTCCCAGATGGGCAGCCCGAGTCCTTTCTGCATGGAGTTTCTAGAGTGTTTCTCTGTCTTTTGCCCCGCGAGAGCTGGGATGGGATCCAGGCCCACCCACGACCCTAATGAGGATAAACGGCTAAGAAAGCGAAGGGAGTAAGCGAGAGAAATATACTATGTGTATATATAATACAAACATTAATGTGCTGCTTGTTTGACTGAGCAGGGAGATAAGAAAAATCCTCTTTTGACAGAGTGCTATAAATTCCAATATTAAAATACTGAAACACCTTTAAGTTCTATATTCAAATGAAGTTAGCTGACATATGTAGGTCAGGACAGCTATTCTGACTGAAGATGGTACTTGTGTCTCAGAGGAAGTACTGCTGGCCTTTACCTTTCCAGCTGAGTAGCGCAATGTAACTTAGTAAGTAAAAGAACAATGTTATGTTTATAGAATAATGAATAAAGAATAATATTTATCCTTCTATTGTGCTTATGAGGAAAAAATTTTATGCATAGCTAAAAAATTTAATGCATAACCGAAACAGTCCTTGGGAATGCAGAGATGGTGCTTGTTTTTACTTTATCCAAGCACAGCTGTGGCAGGTATTCAGGGGTCATTACTTGGTCCAGGTGTGTTAAGATGGCATGGACATTTTTGATGTCCCAGAGAGATTAAATTGTGAAATATTTCAATATAGAGGGCCGGCATGTGCTGTCACGGCATTTGAGTTCAGAATGGGTACGTCCACTTGGGGCAGCGGTGGCCTAGTGGTTAGGGAGTTGGCCACAGAATTGGAAGATTGTGGGTTCAAACTCCTTACCAGTAGGTTGCCCTGAGGTACCCTTGAGCAAGGTCCCGTCCCGGTCACTGCTCCCTGGGCATTTTCATAGCTGCCCCCTGCTGCACGGTGTGTGTTTGTGCATGGGTTAAATGCAGAGATCCAATTTCACTGTGCTGTGTGTACTCACAATGACAATAATAGTCACTTTCACTTTTGGGGACACTTACACTGTTTGTCTTGAATGGCATGAAAACAAACACATACACACAAGAAAAAGGTTAGTGGATGATGGACAGTGCCTATGTATTGAGCAAGACATTTGGGTTTTGTTGCAGAATTCTAAATGCTATTATAAAGAGAAGCAGTTTTGCAAAAACATTACGTGTAAAACAAAACATTATATGAAAGTGACAACCCTTGTCATTGCGAGGTCACAGCACAGCAAGCGTGAACCACAACGAAATTGGACCTCTGCTTTTAACCCATGCACACAAACACCATGCAGCAGTGGGCAGCTATTGAAGTGCCCGGGGAGCAGTGACGGGGACAGTACCTTGCTCAGGGGTACCTCAGGGCAACCTACTTGTGAGGGAATCGAACCCACAATCTTCCAATGCGGGGCCAACTCCCTAACCACTAGGCCACCACTGCCCCTATGGTGCAATTAAAGGCAATTCTAATTTCTACAACTCACCAAAGGGCCAGTGGTCCAAGGGCATTGAAATCTGGCCAGAGAGTGGAGTTCAGTGAGACTGAGAAGTGGTTTTCTGACACTCATTTGGATGGGATCTTGACATCTTTGTTGTCTCCTACTGCGATCAAGTGTTTGAATGACTTACTCTCTGCCTGCTATTCAGTATTCTGCCTGAATAGCAGCACATGAAACAACTCTGGACCACCAAAGCCACAGCCACAAAACTGATTCCAGGCCAGTGTTTTGCTAATCCGATTGTAATAGCATTCACCCTTTCACACCCGACCAGAGCCTGGTTCTGCTTGTGAAGCCACAACTACTCTGCCAGACTGTGTTGAACTGTGTAATGGGCCATTAAGCTGGGGTGTTGCCACAGTGGACAATAATGTGTGTTTTAAGCCTCAAACAATAGGATTACTTAAAGATAAATTAAGTTAAATCTGAAAGATGACTCTATATACCACAAAAAGCATCTGTAATGAAAGAAAAATCTAGAATGAAAACTTGGATAAACAGCTATGGAAGAAACAAATACAAGATTCTGGTCTAAAATCTATGAGAAATCCTAAAAACATCTTGTAAATAGAATGTTAAAAAAGTCAGACATTTATTCCATGCTGATAGAAGTCGTGTGCCAGTAAGCACCTCATTTCATGCTGCTGTTGACATTTGCTCCATTCCATAAAGCTGTTGACAGTTTTGTTGCAGTTCAGGCTTAGAGGCACTTTCTGTTGTTATGTCAGAAGAGTGAATGAGATTTTCACAGGAGGGGAACACAGCCTAAGGCTGTTTTGGGGTCAAAGGAAGCAAGATGATTTTCATACTTGATGCTTTTTCTACATTTAAGAATAATTCTGCAAAAAAATCATACAAGAATGTTTCAGGTTGCCCACAGACATAGACACCCAGTCTAAAACTCACAGACATTTGACCTGTGTTCAGAGATTCACTGAAGTGCTCAACATCATCAAATCAGGTCTGAGAGATCACAAGGCTATCACGCAGAGCTGTCAAGCTAATGAGTATACACTTAAGCTTCAACCATTATCATGGATTATATTAATACAAAATGAACATTCTGCCAAAGCCCAAGCAGCCTTTCTGGAAATTGGCTGAATTCCATATTGTGGCTAGTTAGGCAGTCTTTCTGTCCTGTAGACTTTCTTGATTTTGCTCATGTTAAGTCTGCAAGTCAGTTAAGTGTTCAAGTCCAGAAAAGAAGCTTTGCCTGGGAAGTTTACTCATAAATGCACACTCAGGCCTCCATGAGCTTTAGCTATTAAAACTGCAATTTCCACACTCAATGCACCTGGAAGGTACTCATGCTGCATCAGACATACCACAGGATTAAATCATTTTTGGCCATTAGCCAAAAAAAATATGAAACTGAGTATTGCATCAATGATAGTTTTAACATTCATAATGTATGTATCATTTTATGGTCAATGTTCCTGATTCGGCAAACTACTGTGTGTGTTGATTGGTCTAAAGCAAATTAAATTCTACATCTAATTCTCTAAAGCTGATATTTGGATAACTTGATTCACATATACGTGAGGTGTTGTGATTGGCTAAGCTATGCCATCTATCATTTATGCATGTTAACAAAAAAAATTCTTGTAGTTTATACACACTGATAATTAAATGCGTTCCAAAAGCTTCCAAACACCAGTACTCTGAATAGCAATGTAACAAATGAATATACAAATTATTCTATAAACAAAGTTTTTATTCACTGCTGATGGTGTAAGCAGAGTTTAGGACACCTTTGTTTCTATGTAGTTATTCTGAGTTTGAGGACTGTTTGTTTTGGTTGCTCTATAGCACAACATAAGACACCTCCAGATAACATGTTTTAAAGCTGTCTTTATGTTTTGCCAGTGCTATAGAAATGGACATCAGTTCATTTACATGGATATGTGTGTGTGTGTGTGTGTGTGTGTGTGTGTGTGTGTGTGTGTGTGTGTGTGTGTCTGTGTGTGTGTGTGTCTGTTTCTGTTGGAGCTCTAATGAAAATGTGGTAATATCCAATGGGTGTGTGCCAAACAGTCTTGTAATGTAAGGGCTCTGTTTAGAAGTCATGGAGAAAAAGCTGCCGTGCATCTGAAAGTTGAAGGAGAAGCAACACACCCTCCTCTTTATTGTCAGTAGACTGCCTGAAATGAAAGTACCACAGTATTAATGAAAACATCTGTGTAACTGTTTGGAGCTTGTTGCTTAGACAAACATGGAGAGAGAGAGACATTCTCAGCAGTTGGTTAATAAAAATGGTATGGTCTTTGTTCCTATTTTTGTACTTTTTCTCTCCACATAACCTAATATATTTATTTTTACGACATTTAACAGTCACACTTATCCAGAGCGACTTCCGATCCTAATTACAGGGCCAGTCTCCCTGGATTAAGGGTCTTGCTCAGGAACCCAATGGTGGTAGTGCTGGGGGTGGGATTCAAACCTGCGACAGATGCGATAGATGAGTATCCTATCCTAGGCCACCCCCACCGTACAACTTATGTCTATAAGCATGTACACGTCTGAAAATTATTCACCACACAAACAAAATACCAGGATGAACAGGATAAAAATGTAATTTAATTGTAAATATGTGGAGCTGATACAAAGCAATTTTGAAGGTGGTGGTGGCCTAGTCGTTAGGGAGTTGGCCACAGGATCAGAAGATTGTGAGTTCAAACCCCTTACCAGTAGGTTGCCTGGAGGTACCCTTGAGCAAGGTACCATCCCCGTCACTGCTCCCTGGGCAGCTGTCAATAGCTGCCCCCTGCTGCACGTGTGTGTATGGGTGAAATGCAGAGGTAGAATTTCGTTGTTGTGCTGTGCTGCGTTTCACAATGACAAGGGTAGTCACTTTTACTTTTGTGGCCACATATACGTACATACAACTATCGAGCCCAATACTGAAACAACTGACCAGTTGTGGTGGATGCTGGTGAACACTAATGAAAATGATACTGTCAGGGGTAAGTTAATGTGTTCCAGTAATATAGTGTTGGGATTAGTGCAACTGCGGTACCCTTTGCTAAGTATAAATTTGCCTTTGATGGCCATGACCCTGCTACTGTTGTTATTGCTTGGTCAAATTTTAAAAGATAACTTACCAATCACTGAATAATAGGAAATCACAGCAAGACTTGATGTTTTGAAGCTCTTTGACCCAATCATAGCCACAGCAATCTTGTTAAAGTCACCTTCAATAACTGGCTGTTCATTTACTGCCAAATCTGTCCCACAGGTGCCAGCGTAACAAGATAATTAATTCTGTTCACATCACCTATCATCTATCTGCACAGGCCAAATTGGACATTTAATGGGCTAAAATCAACTAATTTTACTGTTTAGTCAACCAGTGCACAGTAATTATGCAATAAAAATGACAGAAGAATGTTCTCTGTCCAAAAGGATTTAGATGCTTCTTATTAATGAATAATTATTACTATTATTTAATTACTAATTAGAGATGCACCAGTTGTTCATACAGGTCTTGATTGTATAATTTCCATAGAAAGTCCAAGCCAAAGACAAGGGATTATCTGGACCTATGGTTATCATATCCAGTGCCACAGCCTTTGTGATGCAGCACAGTGGGACTGTGTTTTTGGATGTGGGACACTATACCTTTAAGGTACTCGGAATGATCTTTGTTTTAAAACATCCAACATCATCCAGCATCATTACTTGATCTCACTAATGCTTATGTGGCAGTATGCAAACAAACACAAACAGTTCTGGCTTTTATTCTTTGCAGAATTGCAGAGGCTGTTATTGCAGGAAAAGGGCCCAATTTCTCTTAATCCAAATGGACCTTCAATAAGAAGGCATCTACACACTTTTGGACATGAAATGTGCACCACTCTCATTAAGTATTTATTTACAAAAAACATTTTGTGTTAGAAATGCTAACGTGTCCCTTATGCGCTGTGTAAGAGAGCCGTTTCTCAAGGTTGGTCCCAGGTGTTTTCGATCGCAGGGCTAAGCCCAGGAGAGCTCTTTCTTTTCTTTGTGAATGTGGGAGGCAGTGATGAGGAAAGCAGACTGCAAGATATGGAACCTGTAATTCAAATACAAAATGTTGCTATTCTGGAAAAAAAGAGACTGAGACTAGAAAGAGCTAATCCTAGTTCAGAGCAATTCTCCAGGGTAATTTAGCAGAAGTGAAAAGGCCTGAACTGGTGTAGCTGCTGTTTATTTACACGACCTCCTCCGATTATGTCTGTTGCTAGTGTTTTTTTTTTTTTTTGTTTGTTTTTTTTTTAGTGCTGCACTGGGATGACCTGCATGAGCTGTATTTAGCCTGGCCCCTCAGGGCGAGCTGTGAATTGGAAGTCAGTCTGAGGCTGGCAGGGTTTCCAGGGCCAGGCTGGAGAGATGAGCCACTCTTAATTGCTGTAATGCTGCTGAGGATCTTTGCTTCCTCACATAGAAAAGGATGCATGAAGCCATGCTCAGCAGGTCTACACATTTACTAGACACTTTTAATGCAGTTTTAGACTGTTGGTTGTGTGGCTGCAAACAACTAGTAATATAATCAGCTATAATCCATTATTAAAATAGCTGTCAAATAGTTTACTGTTTGATTAGTTTGTTACATCATTACATCAACATCTGCTTCATGATTTGCATGGCTTCATGACATTCAAAAAGGCAAAATGTGTGAGTATTGAGGTCGATGTGTTGGCCCATGAGCAGACATGGCATGACTCATTGTGATAACACTGGTGCACTATTGTCACCTCCTTTCAGATATTTGTCAAGGTATCCTTCACTCATTTTTAGGGTTCTCAAATGTCATTAAGCAGCTTTTGAATTTGTCTTTTTCACATAATTTTAATATTTACGTAATATTAAAAATTATTGTCATTTTCATATTTTCCTTAAAACAGTGATTCAGATGTATTCAGGAAAGTCAATCTGTGGAGGTGAATTTCAAGAATAAATCTTTAATGCATATCTTTTTCATTGTCTATTTTAATATGACAAATTGATTAAACATCAGTTTTGGAGAGAGTCTTAAAGTGTTTATCTGAAATTTAAGGCGAATGTTTGGCTAAAAATCTAATTTTGCAAAGTTTACCACATGTAACCACAAATGTAACCATTCAACAGAGAATTTTTTGGTGTACAAAGTTTTTTTTCCTTTAGTTTTGTTACTTAAGTTACTAGTCCGTAGTCAACAGTTTTCTCTTTCATTCATCCAGCAGTATATCCATTGCCTCTTATATCATGTAATTTCAGATCAAACATCCTTCTAAAATCTAAACCAATGAACTAGTGATGGGAGAATTTGGATTGTGTGTATTAGTCAGAGAGGACTGGCCAGTGGGGCTCAAGTCAGACAGTTAAACAGACCTTTGGAGTGACTGATCAAACAGCCGATTCCAGAACATTCAGCAGAAATTCAATGATGATTCAATGACCAGAACAGCTTTCTTGGGATACTTATTCCCACACTTATCTCTTGTTCGCTCTCACTCTTCGTTTCACTTCTTCTTATGTACCTCTAATTTGTACTTTTTTTAATCTCCGTTTTCTTTATCGTTTTGTTCTTCTTTCTTTTATGAGATTGACTGTTATTTAGGGGTAAGTGTATCAATCATATGGTTGCTTTTTTTTTTTTTTTTTTTTTTTCTTTTTCAAACTTCAAGACTTAAGGATTCAAGCTCTTAATCTCCTGACAGGAGCAGCTTTTCTGGTTGAACTCTAGATAGTGCTCTAGACACTCTCAGTGCTGCAAAATTTAATAGTATATAACATTACTGATATTTGAGTAATGTTATATACTATATATGAGTTAACTCCAAGTAATAAAATTACAAAGACTAGAAATTATATGCTGCAGATGACCTCTTAATGTTCACAATTATTAGGCGAGTGAGTATTTTGAGGATTCATTTTAATCTGGAACAAATACAGTTTTGTCTGTCATTCTAAAATGTTAAGAACCCTGAATGTTTTATAAAGGAAATGTGAGTGTGAACATTCTCAGGGGATACATATGTGTGCACAAATATTAGTGTGCGCAATTAATGGGTCATTACTAACCCATTAATGGTTTTTGAAATATACAGTGGAATTCCGTCACAGCCACATATCTGCAGGGATGATTATTTTTCCTCCTCTTTCGCAAAACCTCTGCTGAATTCAGACTTTGTTTATTAACTGATAAGTTGAATCAGATTTTTTTTATGAGGCGGAACACTAAACTCTGCAAAGCTGTGGACCAGAAAAAACCCAGTTTGGCACTCCTGCTTTAGCCCCTCTTTCTTTGCATAAGTCAGTGGACCGAAAAGGTCTGGGAACAGCCAAGATGTGTGCCCATTTCAATTAAGTACTGTTGTTCTACACCTGCAGCGTATGTGCACTTTGGCCATGATCAGTGCTGGAGGGAACTACTCAACGGGAAAATCAGCCAGTTCTTAGTTGAGGCAAGGCACCACGTGTTTCTGTTCACAGAGTGCATTTTTTCCAGCTGTGATAATTTAAGGGTGGCTGTTTGAGTGTATTTCCTTACTGATGACCTGACAAACCCTTAGCATTAACTTGCAGTTTTCTTTCATCTTGCCGTTACCTTGCTGGTTTGCTTTCCTGCGTAGTTTTATTATGAAAAGGGATTTTTCTCTGCTATATTGAAATAGATTAAAGACCTTTTCCTGCTGTGATGAACTGAATTGTTCTGTTTAAATTCTGTTATTTCATGTATGTATGGTTTCCCGAGGTAATTTGTAAATTGCAGAAACTAAATGTCTGTTTGTTTCATACTAAAACCACTGAGAGATCTTTGTACTGTGCTGATGACAGAACATATGTGACAAACTTTAGATACCTCAGCTCTTTAAATACAGATATAATACAGATGATCCATTCCAAAAGAGCTTGGCAGACAAAGACTGGAAATGTTCAGGCGTTCATGTCAACTTGAAGGCCGCCTTTACGTCTGCATGGACACTACATTGGAGTGTGCATTGCTTAGTCTATTTTTGTTCTTCTCCAAGGAGTCTGAAAACTAAGAGTCATCACCTCCAGGGTGTTTCCAAAAGTGACTCCGGCGTCCTTCTTTAAACCACTAGTGTTTAGACACTAAAAACCAAAAAAGATCTAACACACCCAAGCAATGACTTTTGTTTAAAAACATTTAAAGATAAACAATCCTCATAATAAAATATGCATGTCATGAACGTTTTTGTGTGTTGTCACTGGTGGTTCATCAGTGGTTGTCAACCTGCTTGAGCTATAAAAAAAAAAAAGAAGACGAAAGAAAAAACATGTTAGTTTGAGTTTATGGTCTCCTCCTGGTCTGATGTCCTCCAGCAGGGGAACTAGCTCTATAGTCCACTTCTTTGGAAAACACATTCAATGCACCTTCCTTTGCTGCTCCTTCTACTTATTTCCAGGCCAGGAGTTTATCAAGAGGAATGTTGTAGTTGCCAATGTTTGAGTTTACCATGATGTGCAATACCATCAACAAAATCCTGAAGGAAAAGTAGCAAATTCATTGTTTGCTTTAATAGTTCCAAAATATTTTGTTACTTATCCCACTGCATGCTGTGAATGATTGAATATCTAACATAATCATCAGCTATTTGATCTTAGTTTCATACCAGAGGCAACATTAAAACACTGTCTGCTGCCATTATTTTATTTATGCATAATAAAATAATGAGAAGTAATAACAATTAGTAGAAATTAAAAATAAATAGTGAGTGACCACTACTGCTTTTTAGATGCATTTCTGGTATAAAAAGCCACACCATTAATACCAGAAAGCATATTGCAGCAGTGTTTCCGACAGCTGTGCTGTGATGAAAAGCAAGAATAAAAATTAATACAGAGAAATGTATAGTTAATATGTAGCATGTTTGCAATGCTTCCTGCAGTAATGCCTCCTGGCTTAGAGCAGCTGTATTTTAATGGAAATTGTTTTGTTGTTCTGGGATGTTCTCAGGCTTCCAAATGGTCCAGGGTAACCTTCTCCCTCACACAACTGACCCCATTCACTAGAAATCAAAAGATAATTATTTGTTTCCACTGTCACTTCTTTTTATTAAACTTGTGACAGTAGTGTCTGAAGATCTGTTCAGTGGGATAGCATGTACCTAGAGCATTTAACCCGGTTGTGTCCCACCAAAAACGCAACAAATAATACCTCACTGCTTTTCTTGTGTAAATAAAAAATGATTCCATTGAATGAATATGAACATAACAAGGCAGAAATGTATTTTTTAATTCTCAGAAATCATTAAGCCCATTTTGAAGGCCTAGAAGGCTCAAGGGCCTTCCCTTCTGCTGCAATTACAGCCAGTTCACTCCACATATACACTTTTATTAATACACACTAGTTTAGCTTTCAGACTAAGCTCTATAGCTGCCAACCATGTCAGTTAGAGACTTTTTCTTGGGGTGTGTGTGTGTGCGTGTGCTGTCACCACTCGCTGCACTAGATTATAAAGTCAACATCTATTTTAAATTAAATATAGGCCTGATTTTCAATATCCATCCTGCAAAAGACATGCCACTGTGTGTCAAAAAGATGTGCTAGGGAATCTTTCTTGTCCATGCTTATTTTTAACAAGCCACCTGTAACAGCCTAATTTGCTATGAACTTGGTGAAGGCCTAGACCTCCCCATGGCACAGGTTTCTGTAACAACAAAATGTTTCCATTAATCTTAAAAAGGAAAGCAGTTTTTGCCAGCACAACCACATTTGGCACAGCGGGACAGCGGCAAACCCATAGAATAACAGTTATGGGTGGAGACCTCAAACCCCCCCTTGTCATTACACTGATGGTTTAGACCAAGGGGGCTTAATGTTGGGCCACTCCTACATATTAAATAAAAGGTTTCAGTGATGTTCGACCACACACTGCCAGAAAGGGTCTTATAGGCCTTCATATATAAGCCAAGTACATATATAAACGCGCACCCTCAAAGAGCACGGAAGGCAGATTGTCGCAGATAATAAAATATAAGCCTCTGGAGTCATCCAGCAGGGTGTGTTTAACCACATGGTGTAGGGTTAGTGGGGTCAGTGATGCAGTCAGAGAGAAACCTCTCTACCATATGGCCAGACTTGTCTTTTGTCAGCAAAGCTTGGGTGATATTGCAGGTTTAGAGAGAATATCATCTGCAGAGTTATCAAAACAGTGACCAAATCAGGCACAGTTCATTTGCATAGTAAATGAATTAAAACTTTGAATTAACTAAAAACCAAAACTCAATTACTGTTTCTCACTGGGAGAGCAAGAGATAAATACAGCAATATGAATTGTGGGTTACACAGACTCATCCAGAAAAAAACAGACTGTTAAGTTACAAAACTCCTCATTACACTAAGAGTTTCTGTTGAGAATGAAAATATAATAATTACATAAATGTATATTTAGTACACAGGTCATTCCTGTGCTTTGGTAAAAGCCAGAATAGTGTTAAATGTTGGCTAGGACAAGAGATAAGTAAAGATATTATAGATTACCAGATTATAGAAATTGTCTTTTTTTTTTTTAAATAAAAAAAAAGTTCACTGTAGCACACAAATGTTCCTCACCATACCATTCTTTCCTCATATCATACAGTCCATTTTTGGAAACGATGCTGCAAATACTGACTATTTTCAATTCTCTGGTTTTGTGACTTCACCCAAAATTTTTTAATTATACCTATTTAAGTCTAGTTTTCCTAGACTGCAACACTAGATTAGCTCATGAGCTGTGTGATCCTACAGCAAGGTTATGTGCCGTCATGTTTGAACAAACACATGTTTTACAAACACAGTTGTTATTGTTGGTTGATTTCATGGACTATATGTGTGTGTATATCATGGAATATATACACACACACACACACACACACACACACACACACACACACACACACACACACACACATATATATATGAGTCCCTAGTTAGACATTTGAGGATGGAATACAAGTGGTGCTCAAGGTGTAGTTAATGTCAAGTCATGTTAACTTTATTTATATAGTGCTTTTTTACAACTGTTGTTGTCACAAAGCAGCTTTACAAAAACCGGATCCAAGCCCCAATTGGGTAAGCCGAGGGCAACAGAGGCAAGGAAAAACTCCAAAACAGGAGGAAGGAACCAAGACCCAAAAGGGGAACCCATCCTCCTCTGGTCGACACTGGAATCAAAGAAGGAAAGAAAGAAAGAGAAAGTGCATTTCATAATTAATCAATAAAGAGATGGAGAGTTCAGCGAGTTAATAGTGGAAGTGAAAAGGAAGTGAAAGTGACTTTTTCTCATTGTGAGAACACAGCACAGCACACCGTGAACCACAACAAAATTGGAATTCTGCATTTAAGCCATGCTCACACACACCGTGCAGCAGGGGACAAAGCGCCCAGGGAGCAGTGATGGGAATGGTACCTTGCTTAAAGGTACCTCAGGGCAACCTAATGGTAAGGGGTTTGAACCCACAATCTTCCACGATCTTCTGTGGCCAATCTCCTAACCACTAGGCTACCGCTTCCCCAACCCAGTGGTGCCTCTGCCCGAGTGGGTGAAGATTTTGCTTTTTTTTTAATGGCAGCAGCTCATGCAGGTGATCCAGTCTGATGTAGCTGATCTGGAGTTCAGGCAAGGAGAGAAATCTGATGATAGTAGTTTCGTCAACTCTGAGAAGTAGCTGGTATGGAGTTCGGGAAACCCTCACATTGATTGATGGACTTGCTTTCCAGAAATACCTACACTGTCCACTATACAGGTGTTGGACAGCCGTCCATCTCAAACAGAGAGAAAGGAATTAGATCTATTTTGAACTCCTACTGTACAAAGCATTCATTTATAGAGTGCAGTACGGTGACTCTGGCAAACTCACTATTACAGCCTGACTAGAAAGGAGAGAACCGAGGGTTTTACAAACACGAAAGCACTTTGAGACCACCATCAACAAACCTGCAATTCTCTGTATCCATGATCCCCTGGATCTGCACCTTTTAACTAATAGGAAAATTAATTACTAAAGCCCTGACTAAACAAGTAATTCTTTAGCCTGGACTTAAACACTGAGTGTGTCTGAGTCCTGGACAGTAGCTGGAAGAATGTTCCAGAGATGGGGGGGCTTTGAATGGAAAGGCTCTTCCCCCTGTTGTTGTTAATGTGTTAACGTGATGGAGATGTTTTTTCTGCATTGCCTATGATTATGTGCCATCTTTTGTGTTGAACTAATCATAGGATGAATTTACTGATGATAACAAGTGTTTATAATGTAAGTGGTATAAAGCAAAAAGAAGAAAATTTGCTTAATATTGTCACTAATTGCTATCAAACATAAGCCCAAGGCTACTGTGAACTCTTATATAGCGCTTTATATGCCAGATATGTATTAAAGGTGTGTGAAAATGCTAAAAGGGCATCATGCACATGCATTGTGTCCTTTTTCTTTCTCCCACTGTATCTCTGCTGTATGTGTGCATTGCAGGCACACACTCACATTGCATATTGAGTGCTTCACGTGTAAGCTGGTGAGATCAGTGGGTGACCTTTTTGGAGTCTTCAGTAGCTGCTGTGGCATGCACTGACATTTGTCTTTTAGCGAAGAAAACCATATGGCATTCCCTCAGAGTCAAAGCAAACATAACCTCTCAGTTGGCAGCTGGAAATGTGTTGATGAACCACTTGTTTCAGATAATGTACATGTGGCTCTCTAAACTGAGGTCTAACTGAACGTTCTTGGAGAAAATAGAGCTTAAACAAAACATGGAGGATTCGGCCTGTTTAAACAACGTCCTTAAAGGCTCAATGATTTTCAAGAGTTAGCATTCCTAAAACTTTCCCTTAAGATCTGGATATGACCGTGTTGAAAGTGAAGTGATGAGGTGCCCCAGTCAGTATTTAATCCCTTAAAATACTTAATAAAACTACATTGTTTAGTAGCTCATTACATTACATTCTGTAATTATAAGTGAAGAGTTGAATACTAGACAAATATCTACACTCTGGAAGCTCTTGTTGAGAAGTGTTACACATTATGGTTGAAATTATTGGAATTGTATTACTTTACATTACTGAGCGTGGAATTCCACCATTTTATGAATTCTACTTAATTTTGTCCTTGACATGTAAACAATATTATTCAGAGTAGATTGATATGAAATAGTTTGTGGTAAAGAGTTACCAACTCATACTTCTAAATGTGGTGATGGGAACCAGGCATCACAGTGTCTATGATTCCAGTAAAGCCATTTAAATTTGTAGGTGAACTTATATGTGTCTTTGGGGTGTGAAATATAGATAATGACAAAATGGCTTATTTACTTATGCACAAGCCAGTGTATTTCTTCGTGCCGGTCCCAAGCCGGGTAAATGGGGAGGGTAACGTCAGGAAGGGCATCCGGTATAAAACTTTGCCAAATCAATATGCGGACAATGATACAGAATTCCATACAAAATGGCTAATTTACTTGCGCTGTGCATGTACCACTTTACAATGAGAGTTAAAAAAAAATTCTGTGTTTTTAACAGACTGTAGATTTAGTCTGTAATTGTAATTAGATTTAGATTAAATTTTATTAGATTTATATAATATTCATTCTGTCATTAAACAGTGTTGCATTGCACAATGACTTGTACTATGTACTTTTATTCATTTCATATTAGAAGTCAGCATTCAGATCAAGTCATGCAACACTGGTTGTCTCATTTCAAAGAAAGCACATTAAGTGAAAGTGACCATTTCATTGTGAAACATAGCACAGCACACTGAAATACAATGAAATGCTTCTGCTTTTCACCCATGCACACACTTGAATGAGGGGGCAGCCATATCTAGCGCTCGGGGAGCAGCAATGGGGATGGTACCTTGCTTAAGGGTACCTCAGGGCAACCTAATGGCATGAGATTTGAACCACATGACCATCCAATCATGGGGACTAGTCCCTAACCACTAGGCCACTGCTACCCCAATTCAAGGTTATATTGATTATATTAATTTTTTTTTTAGTTGCTGTTTTTATCTTCTTTAAATTTGGAGAACACTTAAGGGGCCTTCAGCCAGCATCATGATTGATGGAGTCCTAGCTTTTGTTTGAACTGCTCTTCAGCAATCATCCAGTGCATTCTCCACATTACGCAGCTCTGAAGAATGTTGTCCTTGCGGTCAAGACTGAAAATGGTAGGTCAGTGGAAAATGAACTGTTTCTTTCGTACTTCCTAGCACGTAACAGCCTGGACGCCCATCCTGCATGGTTTTCTGACCCCTCTCTGAGTATTTTTGACTCTCTTCATCTCAAAGCCATACTTAACAAAGTCAGCAATTTCATAACGCAAATTAAACATTGCATGCCGAAAGTATATGTTTATGAAATTCTGACACAAGCTGTAGCATTCCGAAGGGCAGCTAGTCTCAGCAGGAAAATTCCATCACAGAGGACTGTTAGCTTCAATCCATGTTTGCTTTTACAGAAGCCAAGGAAAACTTTGACGCCTTGATATGACTTCTTTCACTCACTTTTTGTTTGAACACACCATGTTTGCATTCATAGCTGCAATATTTGGTGGTTTGCCAGATGAGTTTGGCTGTGGTTCCTTATGCTTTTATGGCTTAATCATGTGTTATTAATGATGCTCACAGAGCCAGCATGCTTTAAAAAGAGCTTCGACAAAGTCTCGGTGGAAAAAAAATAAAGCATCTAAACTTGAATTAAAGCCAGGAACCTTTGTAGTTTGCTATCCTTATTTCTTTTATGACCAATGTTAAATGTAAAAAAAAAAAAATACACTTACCATTGCAGCTAATAGCATATTGTTTATGTTTTGTGTGAGTCTGTTCGGGGCTGCTGATTGTTTCCGGGACTGGTGAACGGCACTGCTGACAGAGTCTGGGAATCTAACCCGACAGAGCTGAAGTTTGGTTGACTAATTACTAAAAGTGTTAATTGGCCCTCCAGGTTGTTGAGTTCAGAGAAGACAAGGATTGTTGGTCCATCTTGGGGCAACAGTTCAGCAAGCTACTGGATATTTTGACGGATAATTGAACAGATTTTACAGACCATATGCTTCTAAAAGGGCAAAGAGTGCATGTTAGGGTAAGAGCAGGTCAGCTGT
This sequence comes from Hepsetus odoe, assembly GCA_017165825.1. Taxonomy (NCBI): domain Eukaryota; kingdom Metazoa; phylum Chordata; class Actinopteri; order Characiformes; family Hepsetidae; genus Hepsetus; species Hepsetus odoe. The sequence goes on from CM029370.1 coordinate 8,159,544, forward strand.
AGTCTACATTTCCATAAAAATACCCATTTCAAATTAGCTCATATTGTAATACTTGCAAGCTCGCAGCCCTTTTAATGATCTATATTTCTGATCTATATATGGATAATACATAAAATAAAATCAGACTTTCATGAAGGTCCTAAAAAGTAAATAAAGAGAATGTGATTGATTAAAAAACAAAATATAACATTATGCTTACTTATTATAGGAGGATAATGACCAATGGAAAATGAAAATGATTTTGCATCATTTTTATGGAAGTGCAACATGGCAAGATATGAAGTCTTATATTCTGTGGAATTTTTTTAAATTATACTAAATTCATCCTAAACATAAACTGAGCCAAAAATATTTCATGTTTATTAATGTGGCAGCATGAACTCAGTATACTAAATAATAAAAGGAACTGCTTTAAAAATCTTGGGTGCCCATGCCATGTTATTAATCTATTATTTTGGAATGACCAATTGAAAATCCGGACCTTAACGCAATAGACCAAGATTAAACATTGGGCATGGGAAAGAAAATTAATCAATCATGTCATGTTCCACTGTCATACCCCCACCTATCATAAAATGTTCAGCTACTTCAGAGACCCTGCTTGTTACCAAAGTTTTCATGTTGTGGTAATTTGTGCGACAAGAAGGTCTGGGGCTTGATTCCCAGCTGGGGGACCTGGGTCCTCTCCTTTGTGTTTTCATCACACATGTATGTCAGGTGGGCTAAATAGCCCTCCTAGGTTTATCTGTGCATTAGTATGTTTGTAGATCTGCCCTGTAATGGACTTAGCACTTTTCCCCCTAGAAGTGCAGTGGTAGGCTTTGGTGTGTAATTTTTTTTTAATTTAGCATCTTGCCTCATCATTTTTTCCCTCCATGAGTAACACTGAAACCCAGGTGTGTTTTGGCTCCAGTCTGACTTTGTGTTGTGACTGATGTGGCAACAGAATGTGCTTACAGACTGCAGTGCTGACAGAAATTAGTTCCAAGCTTTAAAAAGGAGCATAAGGGCCCTGATGGATGATGGAGGAACTGAGATATGATATCTCTAGTTTCCCGCTGGCCTGTTTTTCTAGCACCTGCCCTATTACGCAGATCCAGGGCCTGGCCCACCTGCCCACAACCTAACTTTGAAGGGAAGTAGTGGGATGTATTTCTAAAATAACAAATCAATCAGAGAAGCAGCATGGAACATCTAGAACCGCTTATAAAGGAAGCTGGCACATCTTAATCGTGGTAGCATATTAGTATGCCTCATATATACGTCTTGACCTGAGGAGATGCTTATGGATTTTTAGCACGTCTATACATACATTAGTCTATTTCCTGCTTTGCATCACCCTTAGGGCTGCATTTGTGTTCTGCAGTACTGCAGATCAAGCAGAGAGCATGATAAGTTAACAAAAAATAAATGCATTTAAAAATTATTCTGTCCATACCTGCCTGAGGTTGGCCCATGCTGTTTGATTGACACCACTTTGTTTGCTTTGCTGAGTCTGTCAAGTCTCACATTAACAAAGGCAGTGGAGCTTAGCTCATGTGCGTCTGTGCATATGGCCTAAATTCGGGCAACATTTTTTTATTTTTATTTTACCAAAATTAACAGAATATGAAAATGAACATAATAAAATAAACAGTTGTAAAAAGTATGGGTGCTTAAGTCAAATTATTAAGTTATTCTTTTGGAACAACCAGGTCAATGTCACAGTCACTGAATTTAACACAGTAGAAATTCCTTGCCTCCAGAAAAGGCAAGAGAAGAAGTGGTAACGTCAGAGAGATGAGAGATGAAGAAAGTAGACAGGAGTACAAGGAGATGAAGAAAGTGCAAAGAAAATAAGGTGTCTGGTGAATTGTATGAGAGGTTGGACAGTAAGGAGGCAGAAAAGGACCTATATTGATTGGCTAGATAGAGAGACAGAGCTGGGAAAAATGTGCAGCAGGTCAGAGCGATTAGGATAGAAATGGAAACGTACTCTGTGAACAGAGTGTGTTGAACAGATGGAATGAGTACTTTAAAAGAATAAGAGAGAGAGAAGATTAGATGATGTGAGGAAAGTGCTTTGCTGATCCAAGATGGCAGCACGGTAATATGCAGCGGCCGCTCTGGGGTCCAAACTTTGGTGCTAAAGTCTGTAAAAAAGTCTTTCATCCAACTACTTTTCATCAGAAAACTTGCACATGAGCATCACAACTGTGAATGCTCTTAAATATAACCGCCAAACACTGCTGGAGTTCAGGAATCAGCCAGTATACAGTCTTCCAGCGACTCTCCAAACAACGCTACGTGAGCTCGGCGTGCTACGAAGACCAGGCCTTCAGTCCCCGATATCGCCTGTTGTACCTGGCTGACTGAGAGCGCATCGAAAGCGGTGCAAGAGGAAACAAACGCGGCAAACGTCCTGGGGCCCGGGCTCAGCTAAAGGCTAACGCTAGCCGACCGGCTATCCCGTCCGTCCTCCTCGCCAATGTCCGCTCCCTGGATAATAAATTGGACTGTATACAACTCCAGACCCAGCGTGAGTACAGAGACTGCTGTGTTTTTGTTTTTCCAGAGATATGGCTCAGCGACAGCATTTCGGACACCGCCATCCAACTCGCCGGACTTTCCGCATTTCGCACAGACAGAAACCCCACTCTATCCGGCAAGACTCGCGGAGGGGGGCTGTGTGTGTTTACGTAAACACACAATGGTGTACAAACGCTGTGCTGGTCTCTACACAATGCTCAACACTACTGGAGGTCCTTACAGTCAGATGCAGACCTTTTTATCTGCCCAGGGAGTTCTCTACAGTGTTTATTAAGGCGGTCTACATCCCACCCAGCGCTAGCGCTAACAGCGAACAGCTGAACTTTATGGAGCTATCAACTAGCTCCAAAACTCCCATCTGGACGGACTGTTCATAATCGCCAGAGATTTCAATCATGCAAATCTCAAGCCAGTTCTCCCTAAATCCTAAGGTAAAGACCTGGCCCACAGGAGCCACCTCTGCTCTTCAGGACTGCTTTGAACGCACCGACTGGGACATGTTTAGGGAGGCTGCTACCTACGGTGACTCCATCAACCTGGAGGAGTACACAGCTTCAGTGACTGGCTACATCAGCAAGTGCATTCAGGATGTTACTGTCTCCAAGTCCATCATCACAAGACCAAACCATAAGCCCTGGATGACTGCGGAAGTGCGCAGACTCCTGAGAACCCAGGACAAAGCCTTCAAGTCAGGGGACGAGGCTGTCCTAAGAACAGCGAGGGTGAACCTGTCTCAGGCCATCAGAGCAGCCAAGCAAGCTCACGCACAGAGAATCCATGGCCACTTCAAAAACACCAGTGTCACATGGCACATGTGGCAGGGCATTCAGTCCCTCACCAACTACAGGACATCTCCACCTGCCTGTAACAGTGACTCCTCCCTCCCAGATGCGCTGAACTGCTTCTACGCATGGTTTGATGCGGTGAACAACACTCTAATGAGGAAGCCCACACCTCCTCCAAACGATCAGTTTCTCTGTCTGACCATGGCCGAGAAGATCTCTACTGAGAGTCAACGCACGGAAAGCTGCTGGTCCAGACAACCTGCAAGGTCGTGTGCTCAGAGGATGTGCAGAACAGCTGGCAGATGTTCTCACTGACATCTTCAACATCTCTCTGAGCACCACTGTTGTTCCTAGGTGCTTCAAGCACCACCAGCATCATCCCGGTGCCAAAGAAATCATCTGTCTCCTGCCTGAATGACTATCGGCCCGTCGCACTCACACATATCATCATGAAGTGCTTCGAGAGGCTGGTCATGAGACACATCAAGACCCAGATTCCCTTCCTCACTGGATCCCTTGCAGTTTGCGTATCATCCCAACATCAACTCAACAGATGATGCAATCTCCACCACCCTCCATCTGGCCCTTTCTCATCTGGACAGAAAGGACAGTTATGGCAGAATGCTGTTCATCGATTACAGTTCAACACCATCATCCCTCAGCATCTGAGTGAGAAGCTGAGGCTGCTGGGCCTGAACACCTCCCTCTGTAACTGGATCCTGGACTTCCTGACTGGGAGACCCCAGTCAGTCAGGATCAGTAGCAGCACCTCCAAAACCATCACACTGAGCACAGGAGCCCCTCAGGGCTGTGTGCTCAGCCCACTGCTGTTCACACTGATGACCCACGACTGTGTAGCCAAGCACAGCTTGAACCACATCATCAAATTTGCTGATGATACAACCGTGGTGGATCTGATCAGTGGTGGTGACGAGGCGACGTACAGAGAGGAGATAGAACAGCTGATGGACTGGTGTAGAATCAACAACCTGTCTCTGAACGTCAACAAGACTAAAGAGATGGTTGTTGACTTCAGGAGACCACATCGGGAGCACAACCTCACGTGGACCCTCAACACCAACTCCATCACAAAGAAAGCCCAGTAGCGCCTCTACTTCTTATGAAGACTGAGGAAAGCCCATCTTCCATCACCCATCCTCACCATCTTCTAGAGGGGAACCATCGAGAGCATCCTGAGCAGCTGCATTACTACCTGGTACGGGAACTGCAACGTCTCAGACCGCAAGTCCCCACAAATGGGTAGTGAGAACAGCTGAGAAGACCATCACTGTCTCTCTGCCTCCTGTTCAGGACAGCATCACCAACTGCTGCATCCGCAAAGCAACCAGCATTGTGGATGATCCTTCTCACCCGTCCCACACTCTCTTCTCCCTCCTGCCATCCGGAAAATGGTTCCGAAGCATACGGGCTTCCACTTCCAGGACGAGAAATAGTTTCTTCCTCCTGGCCATCAGACTTTTGAACTGATAACATCTTCACTAATTACTCATCTACATATCTACTATTTATTTTAATTGCACATCCGCACTTTACCCAAAACGCTGCTCTGTTACACTTTGTCACTTTGTTACTCTGCTATACTGTCATACTGCCCAACAACCTGGGCTGCTTTGTTCCACAACACTGCATGAAGGTACTGTCTGTGATGAATGTACCGTCTGTTGTGCTGTCTGTTGTCTGCACTTGTTGCCTTGTCTTGTCTTACGTTGTGTCTGATGTCCTATGTGTAGCACAAGGGTCCTGGAGGAACGTTATTTTGTTTCACTATGTGCTGTGTATATGGCTGAAATGACAACAAAATCCTACTTGACTTACTTGACTTGACTTGACTAGTGAACCAGGAAGTGCAGCAAATAAGCAAGATGGAAGTAAGGGCAGCGATGAAGAGGATGAAGAATGGAAAGGCTGTTGGTCTGAATGACATGGAGGTGTTTAAGAGAAATGGCAGTGGAGTTTCTGACCAGACTGTTTAACATAATCTTTGAAAGTGAGAGAATGCCTGAGGAGTGGAAACGAAGTGTACTGGTACCGATTTTCACAGATCTGTAGTAACTATAGAGGGATAAAATTGATCAGCCACAGCATGAAGTTATGGGAAAGAGTAGTGGAAGCGAGGTTAAGAAAAGAGGTGAGGATTAGTGAGCAGCAGTATGGTTTTTAAGCCGCGAAAGAACACTACAGGTCCAATGTTTGCTCTGAGGGTGTTGATGGAGAAGTACAGAGAAGGTCAGAAGGAGTTACATTGTGCATTTGTGGACTTGGAGAAAGCATATGACAGGGTACCTAGAGAGGAGTTGTGGTTTTGTATGAGGAACTCAGGTGTTACAGAGAAGTATGTGAGAGTAGTTCAGGATGTGTATGAGGGCAGTGTGACAGTAGTTGTAGTTGGAGTGATGGTTGGATTACATCAAGGATCAGCGCTGGTCCCATTCTTATTTTTAGTAGTAATGGACAAGTAGACAGACAAGGTCTGACAGGAGTCCTGTTGGACGATAACTTTTGCTGACGATATTGTGATCTGTGTGGGAGTAGGGAGCAGCTTAAGGAGAACCTGGAGAGATGGGGATATGCTTTAGAGTGGAGAGGAATGAAATTGATTAGGACAAAGACAGAATACATGAGTGTGAACAAAAGAGAGGAAAGTGGAGTGGTTAAGATGGAGGGAGTAGAGGTGACAAAGGTGGAGGAATTTAAATATTTGGGATCAACAGTTCAGTGTAATGGCGAGTGTGAAAGAGAGGTGAAGAAGAGTCCAGGCAGCTTGGAATGGGTGGAGAAGAGTGGCTGGAGTGATTTGTGTCAGATGGGTACCAACTAGAGTTTAAGGGAAGGTTTACAGAACAGTAGTGAGACCAGCTATGGTGTACGGGTTGGAGACAATGGCACTGACGAAAAAGACAGGAGGTTAAAGATGCTGAGAAATTATATTGGGTGTGACAAGGATGGACCAGATTAGGAATGAGTATATGAGGGGAACAGCTCAGGTTAGATGATTTGCAGACAAAGTTAGAGAAGCAAGATTGCGTCGGTTTGGGCATTTCCAGAGGAGAGACGAGGATCATATTGGGAGGAGGATGTTGAAGATGCTGAAGAGCTGCCAGGAAAGAAGAAAAGAGGAAGACCAAAGAGGAAGTTCATGGATGTAGTGAGAGAGGACATGCAGGTGGTTGTTTTGAAGGTAGAAATGAAGACGGTTGATCCACTTTGGCGACCCCTAAACGGGAGCAGCCAAAAGAAGAAGATATTTTCCTTGCCTCCCTGAAGCAAGGAAACCCATCAAGATCCCAGTGTTGATACAACGGGCAAGGACAAATAATTTTAACTAATAGTGTTATGATTCATTTCCACTCCCACTCTCTCCACCTATAATTAAATGCTCAGCTACTTCAGAGCCATATTTAGTTGATTTTTTTTTTTCACTCGTATACATCCTTACGGGGGAACATACTTCTGCAAGTTTTAATCCACAGTTACTGAATTTAATTAATTAACTTAAAAATACATTAAAAATGAATGTATTCTTAACCCAATATAGTAAGCTTAGCAAATGCATGGAATTTGTGAACTATGACATGCAGAAGAAAGCCATGTTGAAATATATGTGTATTAATTTGGGCAAATATTAAACATGGCGTGACAGTAAGGCCACATTTCAAATGCAATGAAAAAGATCTTGAAAGAAATCTAACCACTTGAAAAATTTGTTTAGAATTAGAGGTACTGGCACTTTAGCCGAGCTGAAGTAAATGCTAAGCTGAGAAGTTTTGGGTGGGCCTTCGTTTAATCATCTGTTTCCCATTTTCTCCAAGCAGCCCATAGGTGTCTAGGGAGCAGCTAGGGTGGTAGCGAGGGTGGTGGTGAGTGGGATAGCCTTCAAATCATGTACACCTTGGAAGTTTTTCAACCCTTTAATTACAAGGAATCATGTGGGAACATGGATGATTTTTCATTGGTATTTATAAGGTATTACCTTTTTTCACCCCGGTGTGTCCATTCATGAATATGTGCAGTCTTTAACTCAACGTCTTACTGTTTCTAAATGGTAATTACTGTATGGAGAAGTTGGGTTGTGGTCTCATGTTATGTTTGGTAAATGCTCTGCCTGGAAGGCTTCTAGCACTTGTTTGGAAAGGGACCCATATAGATATTAAAAAAAAAAACTTTGATATTTTTAAGCATAGTTCAGCACCAGTTAGAAGACTTTCTAATAGTGACTTACTTACATTTATAATGTGAGATTACACAACTAGCCAATCGGCACTCGGTAGCCAGAATGCTAGCATCCTTATGCCCAAAATCTGTAGAATTTACTGTAGAAAATGTTCTGATGAAGTTTTCATCTTTTTTCTTTTTTCTTTTTTGCAGCATTAAGGTAGATTTACAATACTTTATTATCAGCACTTTTTTGCCTTTAATCTAATTAATCCATAATCAGCAAGGACTCTTTTATGTAGCCTGCCACGTTCATTTTTTAAAAAATTTAATAGTGAAAACAGAAAGTGATTATTTGTCATTGTGAAACACAGCACAGCACAGCACACAGCAAAACAAAATGCAGCCTCTGCTTTTTACTTATACACACTGTGCCGTAGGGGGCAGCTATTTAAAGTGCCTGGGGAGCAGTGAAGGGGACAGTGCCTTGCTCAAGGGTACCTCAGGGCAACCTAGTGGTCTGGGCTTTCAAACCATGACCTTCCTATCCTGGGGCCTAGTCCCTAACTACTAGGCCACCACTGCCCCAGATTGGCCAAATTCTTCAAAAATTAGATATTTTAAATATATGATGCACTTTTCTTTTGTAAATTTTTATTCTATCATCCAACAATATTTTTTTTACTAACCTAAAAAAAAAGAAAAACAAAAGAAAACACCCAAATGAGGTTTTTTCACATATGCATTGAGGGTGTTATTCTTCTTTGGGCATTTTTGAACCAGCAAAATCAATAACATATTCTTCAAGTTGATTCTTTACTGGATACAATGAATACAGGCGAGTATGCAGCATATACAGGTAGAGAGTGAGTGCAGTGCATACGTGCGCAGTACATATTGGGACATTATACAGAACATATAGGTGCATTACACAGTGGAACCTCTGGTCACGGCCATAATTCATTCCAAAACTCTGGACGTGACCCGAACGTAATTTCCCCATAAGATTGTATTTTTAAGCCCAAAAATAGTTAATTATACCATAGAATTAATAGTGTAATAGTAAACTAAATGTAAAACATTTAATAACACAGAGAAAATGAAACATTGCGAGAGTTTGCGCTAGACCCTTACGAACTGTTTGCTGTAAACACTTTCTTTTTTTTTTTTCTTACGTTTTAAGCACAGGGGGGAAAAAAAAGTTCAAAAATCCTTAATTCATACAAAAACTAAACCTTAACAACTAACCTTGCATGAGTCGAGTTCTCGCGTGAAAGAAGTGAGGAGGAGAAGCTGGGTGGAGAGGAGGTTACAGTTTTGAGGGAGGGTCCGGTTCTGAAATGGAGGGACGTTCTCCTTCAGGTGTTTTCTTTCTATTTCATTCTATTTAAGATTTCTTCTATTTCAGGGGTTTCTGGTGTTTTTTATCGTTTAGCTGGTGGACTAGACTTCACAAAATAGCGGTTTAATGTGATTTGCCGTTTTCTGAAATGCGAAACGACGTGGTCGTCACCGTGTTTCAAACAAAAGAAAATGGAATATGGACAGAGAATGGGAAATCATTGGCAGGTAGTAAGAACCGGAGGGGAAACTGGTGTGAACAGATGTGAAAATTTGGCAATCTTCTTGATTGTAACCTGATTTGTACATGTTCAAAAACATAAGTGACCAGAGGTTCCACTGTATATGCAGATACAGTATGCAGAATATACATGTAATGTATCCAATTTATACAGTTACAGCCTGTGGTAAATATTGAATATATTGTATGCAGTAAAGCATGAGTAAGCAGTATAGACAGGTACCATATGCAGCATAGACCGGTACCATATGCAGTTTATACAGGTGGAGTCTGTAGCATAGACAGGTACTCTATGCAGTTTATACTGTATACAGTGTGCTATTTTCAAATACAGCCAGGGAAACCATTAGAGTACCATCATTACAGAGTCTGTTGCCTTGTACATGGGGTGCTCTCTGGACCATGTTGTACTGGTTTCAGATTAGGGTAATTGCTTTTAGAATAAGAAAGGGTCATAGATGTCTTTTTAATATCACTTTAATGAAATGCAGTATGAAGATTCCATCCCAACCCTCATTCACTGAATGCTAAATTCTTATCACTTAGCCAACTAAGGATCTGAAAACTCAATGCAACTTTTTCCTTTTCCAACAGTAAAAATATTTTTAATGCAAAAAGCTTTTTTGTCTGTATTACTATATAAATGACTATCAGAATTTTGGAACCAGTCTGGTGAGACCTGCTGATAGCCAATCAACTCGAACATACTGTTGTTCAAATGTACCAGCAATACCCATGAAAAGTATATTTTGCTGTAATTTATCATAATAACAGAAATATATCCCATCTGCCCATCCGTGATAGAACAGAGGTTTTCTACTCCACACTTTCATGGAAACCACTGTCAATGAGCCGTGTGTGTGTGTGTGTGTGTGTGTGTGTGTCAGTGCTCCATTGTGTACGATATTACATAAGTGCAAGGAAAATCTGTACACATTTATTAGGTTTGTGCTCTGGAATGTAAGACAGGGTCATGCTTGGACAGTTGCCAGATATGAGCAATCACATAATGTCTGGCATGCATCTTTCTCATGCCAGAGAATCTGTGATTTATTTGCATCTAAACTGACATGATGATGTGACTTGCATACTTACACACACTTCTCTAGGAATTTGTAACTCCTGTATCTGCCCATAGCTCTCCCTCCTTTCCTCTCTCTCCTTCTCTCTTTCAGGGAGTTCTAGATGTGCTGAGAAGTATAGCAACTCTGTGTTGTTGGACAGGTTATGGGTTCAGGAGAAGAAAAAGCGTGCTGTCTCGGATAGTGCCCCATGTTAGCTGTTAGCATTAGCCGGTAGTGCTGAAAGGAAGGCACTGATTCTAGTGTGCCATCTGCAGCAAAAAGGAGAAAGAGATCTTTGTGTGTAAAGAAAGAGGGTCTCTCTCACAAATACTGTAAAAAAAAAAAAAAAAAAGCAATACTGTGCATACAACTTTTTATACATTGTTCTACAGATTTTTCAGTTCAAAGGTCATGTTTGTTAACTGTTAAACCAATTATTTTAGAAATGATCATTTGCCACTTAGTCCCTTCATTTTAACCAGGGTATCTGGAGTGTGTGCAGTGGAATTGTAAAGTGTGTGAAACTGGACTGTGTACTGCGTACTGTGTACAAATTCATAATTTATTTGGATAGCTATGGAAGCATAACTTGTGTAAAGGTATGTATGATGCTGTCTCATCTTGCTGCCCTTAAGAGGATCTGGCAAAGGATTTGATCAGCTTAAATTGCTCTTACAGCTCCAACTGTTGAGTAATCAAGTAATCTAGCTATTCCTATGATGATAACTTAAACAATCCATGCAATTTATAACAACAGACAAGTTTTTAGGGACAAATCTGTTTTAGGACTCTTATTTTCAAGTGTTCTGGTAATCTTGCTATTATTTTGATAAAGTTAATAGATGTGATTTACTAATGCAACCTTTTTATTTCATATACATTTTTTGTTATTGTGATATTGTTTGTGTCCAAATATATTAGAAAATACTGTGGTATGTTGGAACCCACCCTGGGTTTATTATTGATTTATTTATACTGAGTAGTCTAAATGAAGGGCAACACAACAGTGCAGTGAGTATTGCTGTTGCCTTACAGCATCATGGTCCTGTGTGTGTGTGTGTGTGTGTGTGTGTGTGTGTGTGTGTGTGTGTGTGAGTGATGGCTATAGTAACCTGTACAAGATGTTTCTCCACCTTTCCCTGCTGGGATAAGCTTCAGCACCACCTACAACAGTAATCCAGATAAGTGGCTCACTTAATGAATGAATGAATTAAAAAGAACCTTTGAAAAGTCTTTAAAGTTTTGTTTTTGTTTAGCCTTTAGCATTAAGTGGTTTGGCTGGATCTCTGAAATGCAATTCATTTCAGGCTGGTTTTATTTTCCCAAGTGCTGCTAACAACAGCCGTGTCATGAAGCTGCTCCAGAATAAGATGTGTGTTTTCCTTGCTGCTGTTTGGGGGGGCGGGGGGGGGAAAGCAGTTCAGAGGTGTCTGATGGTTTGCTCTTCTCTTCGCAGGAGAATCAACATTTTTAGATGACCATGGACACCCTGCTCCAAAAGTAAGTGTTCTTACCATCAGGCGTTTTCCTGTTGTGTATTTTACAGTAATTGCCTGGCTTATAAGAACAAATTATCTTGATACTAAGTTTAATGGAAAGTGCACTGACAGGAAGGTGAATGACACAGTTCCTGTCAATAGAGAACAGTGCTGTCCTCTCCACTTCAGGGATGGAATAGAGGAAATGAAACATGATCTCATGGAAGAGCAGAAGACAATTTTTTAAGAATGGTGTGCCCAGGCATTTCCAGTGAAGTTTTGTAACACAGTCAAGAGATTCTGATTATTGGAGCTGGAGGCCTGTTGTAATGGCTTACTGGAAATTCATTAAATTAAAAAAAAATATGTTGCAGATACTGCAGATAATTCCAGTGGCTCATTGAGGTAAAAAAACAAATCTTGAGTATATGTCTTTAATTTGAACGAAAGAACGAGGCTGAACGCTCAAAAATAAGTAAAGGCTGGGAGTACAACCCTTTTCAAGTCACCGCACAGCATCTCAATGGGGTTAAGGTCTGGGCTTTGACTCGGCCACTCCAGGACTCTCCATTTCTTAGTTTTCAGGATTTACTGGTAGGTTTTGAGTCATTGTTGTGTTGCAGGGTCCAATTCCACTTCAGATTTAATGTTCTTACAGATGGTCTCAAGTTCCTCAAGCACCCTCTGATCACATTAGAATTCTTGGTGGATTCTGGCCAGGTCCTGCTGCAGCAAAGTGTCCTCAAACCATGACACTTCCGCCTCCATGCTTCACAGTTGGTATGAGGTTCTTTTCCTGGAACCTCCTTTTTTCACTGTCAACATAATTTAATTTTAGACTCATCTGTCCAAAGAACATTATTTCATTATTCCTGGTCTTGTCTACGTTCTCTCTGGCAAACTTCAGTCTGGCCTTGAGGTTTCTTTTAGAGAGCAAAGGCTTCCTCCTTGCCCACCTTCCATGCAAGTTAAAGTTGTGCAGTCTCTTTCTGATTGTAGAGGCATGTGCTTTCACATCAACAGTAGCAAGAGCCTGCTGTAGGTCCCGTGACATTTTAGGGTTTTCTGAGACTTTTTTCTTGCGGTCTGCTCTCGGGGTGCACTTGGTTGGACAGCAAGACCTGGGCGTGTTGGCACTTGTTTTGGAGGTCCTCCAATTGTAGACTATTCTCTGGACAGGGGAATGGCTGATTGCAAATTCTTTTGAGAAATTTTTAAATGCCTTACCAGACTTATAAGCTGCTACAGTCTTCCTCAGACAGCTCTTTAGATCTCACCATGGTATTCACTCTCATCTCAATAGTCAGGAGCACTCCAAACTAAATGTCTGAAGTTTAAATGGGGCAAACCTTCTTCAAAACGCTCGGTAACGATTCTAATTATGTGCACCTGTGTGTGTGTGTGATTTGAGCCATTTTAATTGGGAGTAAAGGTGGGGGTGTCCTAATTTTTCCTAATTGTTTAGTTATATTACTTGATTCTCCCAGTATTGTTAAAATTGAGATAAAGCATCTATATGTCCAAGAATGTTACAAAAACACCCAGACTTTCATATGGTGTCCTTTCACATGACTGTATATAAGTGTGTCTTTGCTTTCCATTAAAGCTCTTATCTTTACTCATCTTCAATCTTTCTCATATCAATCCTGAAGCACCAGAAAAGACTGTAAACAAGCAACTTTTCCAAACTTCAGATACTCTCAGAAAATACACAGTTTACACTGCAAGTCATTTGTCAGAAGAAGACAATGTTACAATAAATGCTAAAGGTCATTGTCCTGCATTATTAATGCTTGTCACTGGAATATTCTGAGCTATGGCCTGGGAGAGTAAGAGCCAGCGAGCAGATTTGGACATGAAATACGGGTGAAAATGGAAAAAAAATAATTGCTTATTAAATCTTAAGTATATATGTAGTAATATTAAGGATTGGAACAGAAGGTCAATTTATGTTTGCACCAAAGACTTTTGGGTATGAGATCAACTGATGAATGTGAGATGAGAAACAAGATTTTGTTATTTTCTTCTATTTAAATCTAGATATATTTAATTAAATATAACATAGTGCCTTTTCTATCTGATAAGCCAAGTGAGCAAAAGTATTGGAACATGAGATGCCCTTGATATCTACTTTCATTTGAAGCTTTGGATTATACCTCTAGACTGCGTTTGTCAAAAAGAGGAAACAAACTAGAAAACCATAAAGCTATCTGTGACATAAGCATGGTATTTTGAAACTGAGATTGAGGCAAAATTCTTTAGAAGCATTTCACAATCATTAGGAACATCCAGCACAACTATTTGGAATGTCTAAATTCTATATATCAGGAAACAAAAGCTGAAAATCTTACCTTTCAATATATTTACATCAATATATTACATTATTCCCATTGTTGTATGAAGAAAAAAAATTATGTTAACATTATGTTAACAGCTGCACATATGTCAACATAATGTGGCTCAGATTATAGAGAGAGAATGTTTTGACATAAAAAGAAATGAGCCCTTAACACCAAGTAGCTCCATTGAGATTGTTGCTGTCATTAGGCAATATGTTGCTCTGGGGAAGAACATCTTATAATGTAAATTTAATTCATATAAATGACTCTATCCAGCATTTATGATTCTGCATCATTTAGCTTTCCTGCACCTGGGTCTTTGTGGGTTCTTCTTGAAACAGCAGTGTGGATGCAGAGCTTTTGACTGATGATTCTTTTCTCTCACACTTGAACTCAGTGTAAAGTCAATGGAACTAATTAATCACACAAGGGCAAAAAGGACCTTTTATTCAAGCAAAAACCAATGTACTGCATAAACAAAGCTTAATCTAATTAGTCACACTTGATTCCAGAAAGACCGAAAAGCTTCTAGCCTCTGTGGGAAATTGTATATGCAGAAAATAGTGAGAGAGAGAGAGAGTGAATGATTGAGTAAGTGTGATTGAGCTGTATTGGAGCATGTACCACTGCAGCAGGACTTTGATCGCTAGCCACAAAGCCGGACAAAGAGGACACTGTTTGTACGGGCAACTGCTTAAAGTGAGGGAAACGTGGAGAAAAGGAAGGATGAAAGAGTGACAGAAAGAAATGCATTGCTCATTTTTATGCTTATGTATGTGTTTGAGACATTTGATCTGTATGGAACCTCCTCAGTCCTGCCTGTGTATGTTTCCATAACCTTTACTTAAATGGCCTATATGGGGGGAAAAACAATCATTTTACGTGAGTGTAGCCTTGTGTGTTGTTTAGATTTTAAAAGTTAACATGCACACTCAATTCCATGCAGTCTATATACAGCAATCAGCCATAACATAACCACTGAATGGTGACACGCATGACATTGTTTGCTTGATAGGTAATATATCCTACCCCTTGACAGGTCCCAGTGGTACATCAAAATCTGTCAGTTCTTGAAGGTGAAGTGTTGAGCCACTGTAAGGATCTGGGTTTGATTTCAGAACTCACCATGCATCACAGCTTCCTGTGTATGGGGCTGCATAGGCTATTTTTCATCATGGAAAGGTTTATCCTGCTGAAAGATGTCACTGCTATCAGAGAACATTGTTGCCATGATGGGTTGTGATTGGTCTGTAACAGTGTGAACATCAACATGAATGCCAGTACCTAGTAGAACATTTCCCAAAGCATCACACTGCCTTTCTTCCTGTTACCTTTCCTTACCCGGGTAAGCAATGCATATGCTTCCATCTGTGCACATGGTTTTGAGGAAAACATGATCAGTCAGACCAGGCCACCCTCTTACATTGGTCCCACATGTACTTTTGTATTTTTTTAGTTTTTTTTTTTTAGGCTACAGTCAGCATAGGGCACTCTGCCAAGTCTGTGGCTACACAGATCTATGCGCAGCAAGCTGTGATGCAGTGTTATCTGGACCCTTTCTATCATAGCCAACAAAAGTTTTTTTTATGCAATTTGTGGGATTGAAACACCATCTAAACAATGCTCCCCACGCACATCTGTGAACACTGGTTCCTTATGACCTTGTTACTGGTTCAATGGTTATCTGTCCTTGGACCTCTTTTTTAGGTACTAACCACTGCCTACCGGGAACCTTATAAGAGCTTCGGTTTGGAGAGGCTCTGACCTGGACATCTATCCATCACAATATAGTCTTTTTCAAATGTCCTTTACACTTGCCCATTTTTTCTGTTTCCAGCACATCAATCTAAAGACTTGGATGTTTGCTAACAGCATAATATTCATATATCTTGACAGATGTCTCTGTTATTGTAACAGTGGCGGGGTACCGGAAGGACGCCAGAGTGGAGCCAGGAGTTCGGAGCACTGTTTTATTGTCCACAGTTCACAAATACAGAGACACAAGGGCTGTAGTTCAAAGCAGAACCTGAGAACAGGAGAACTGCAGCCTAAACCAAGATATCCAAATTGTCCACAGGTTACACAAGCAAGACACAAGGGCTGCAGTTCAAAGCAGAACCTGAGAACAGGAGAACTGCAGCCTAAACCAAGATATCCAAAAATCCAAAAACCCAAAACTAAACCAGGACCACCCTTTACACTTAGGCTTAGCCTAACCAATGATCCGCGCTCTGCTCTGACTCATCGGGGCTTAAATAGTCAGCCCCAATGATGCACACCTGTGCCTGCTTAGGCTCCGGTGTGCTCAGTCAGAGCAGAGCGCCCTCTCGCGTGCCCAAAACCACCCCACACGTGACAGAACCCCCCACCCCCCCCAAAGGCGCGGCTCCCGAAGCGCCAAAACTTGGCCGAGCCCCGGGGGGGGAGGCCAAGAACAACAAAACTACATGAAAAAAAAACAGAAGTCCCTTGTGGGGACACACGGTCAGGTCCACAACAAAAAACACCAAAAGGACCTCCGACCAGTCATGTCAGGCAGCTGGTGGTGGTGAGGGGAATCCCAGCAGTTCCGTCCACCTTTTTGACCAGTGCCTGAACTCGGCTCTGATGTCCCTGGAGGCTTCGCCTGACTCCGCGGAACGCCTGGACTCGACTGGACCTGAAAGGGAGCTAAACAGAGACGTTAAAGGGTTCACAGAGGAAGTCTTTTTCAACGAGGCTAAACTCTGCTTACAACCCCTGTCAGCCGTGTTCCGCACGTCTCTCCTCCCCGAATCTACGGTGCCGAAGTTCTTGTCCCTTTCCCTGAACTGATTCTTGCTGGTGTCTTTGGCCTTTTTCCTTTTCTCGGTCATACTTCCTGGTCGCTTGGGGCCCGGCGACACAGGGTCCCAGCTTCTGGTTCCACTATGAGGAGTTTCACTTGGCTCCCTCCATAAGTCACCTTGTTCTGGGTTTGCTGAATTGTGGGGGCGAGCCGAAGCTAGGGGGTCTGAAGGCAGCTGCTCCCGCTCTGCAATCGTTACCTGTTTCTCTGCTGGACTGTTCTCCAGATGCTCTGTCTTGGCTTTTGCCCTCTGGGTTCCAGCAGGCACTGGTGTCGGAAAAGTGAGTTGAGATTCGATGAGTGCCAATTTCACTTCCATACCTCTGACCTGTTTTTCTAGCTCGGTGAGCTTGCTGGTCTCATAACGGGCCTCTCTCAGGTCAGCCTGCAGAGCGATGTTGTGGTCCTGCACCCATCTCAGCTCTGCCCTGCTCTGATGCAACTGCTCCTCCATTGTGGCTATTTTAGCCTCTAGTTTCTCCTGAGCAGTTGGAGTCTCAACTCTCCTTGTTATCTGGCATACGGTCTGGTTTCTCTGTTCATGTGTTCTCCTCAGTCCCTCTCTTTGGAAAACCATCACAGCTTGCATCTCTAATCTGGAGACCTTTCTGCCTTCTCTGAATTTGCTGCTCCTTCCATGACGCTCACCTTTGTCTTGAGCCAAAGTCTCCTCTTTCTCCAGCTCCCCGTCCTTCGAGACCGTGGCATTCACCTGTGGCATGGAGGCTCTTTCGGTCAGCTGCTGGTAGAGTCCTGTCAGCAACTCCTCCTGTTCTGCAAACCGAACCTTTCTGCAGCTGATCTGCTCACCTCCGAGGTGGGACTGGATTGTCCTCGCCTCTCTGCGCCGCACGGCCCGGTCCCTCTCCGGCTCCTCTCTGACTGACTTCTGCAAGCACATCGCAGCATGTTTACACATCTGACACCTCTGTCCTTGTTGAAGTCCTGGTCTCCACCTTCCGAACCTCCTCTGACAACCACCTGTTGCCCAGCGCGGCCTCTTGAAGACAGATCCCAGCTGGTGCACTCTCCCAGCAGCCTGAATAATGACAGCAGCTTTGTTCATAGCATTAATATTTTTTCGCACTAAATAACCTCTAAAAGCTGCCTGGATGCGTATCGCTGACTTTCTCAACAGCTGGAATCTTTCATGTTCACCTTTGCCCCTGATGTAGGACCTATAATATCTTTGAATGAAGATGGCTGACCTCCTTACGGCCTGGTACCTCCCTGTGTCTCCTGAACGCAGCCTGAATCAGGGAAGCTGCCTGATGGTGCAGGATCACCGCCTTTCTGACCCTTTGACCTCTGAAGCAGGCTTGCAGGAACATTGCAGTGGAGCGCAATTTCAAAAATTCCTCTCTCTGGTTTCTGGCTTCACGTGTGGAACGATATCTCAGCTGAGTTGCAACAACAGTCTGTTTGATGTATAAGTATCGTGCTCGAGCACAGTGAGCCCTGTAAGCACTTTGTATCACAGTGGCAGCCTGGTGCTTCAGTTTGAGTCTGTCTGGTCTTCCTCCCTCGGAATGCAGCTTGTAGAACAACGACAGCACTTTTTTTCTCCTTCAAAGACTTCATTTCTTGCCTCATACTCTTGCTAGCTCTATAATATCGCTGAACAGTCTTGGCTGCCCATCGTAGCCTCAGGTAGTACTTTCTGTTTATGTGTTTCCTTACCTGCGCCTGAAGGGTTACTGCAGCCTCATGTTCGATTTTCCTCTGTGCCCGAACTTTCCTCTTCTTCGGTGCAGCAGACTGGTTCGTGGTGCTGGGCTTGGGGGTCGACTCCGTGTTGCCCCTCTCGCTGCTGCGAAGGGCCCTCTTGGTCGACCTCCCCGGTTGCCGGATGCCGGAAGTGTTTTTTTCTACTTTGTTGCTGCTACTCACTCTGGTTGTGTTCTCACGTTCAAGGTGCCTAGCCTGCTTCTCCTGAAGTTCCCCCTTTACTGAAGCTAGCTCCTCCTGAAGGGAACGTATTTGAGATTGGTGACTCACCTGCAGCTGGTGTGTCACAGCCTGAAGAGATGCGTTGTCCTCCTCTAATTTTTCACACTTCATTTGCAAGGCGGCCAGATTCAGACTTCGTGTGCTGATTTCTTGCTTCTTGGTGAGGAGCTCCGCCTCCATTTCCTGGAGCTGCTCGACTAACATGTTTTTGTTCTGTCTTTCTGCACCCAGAACAGACAGCCAGACCTTCTGAGATTCCTGTAGATCGTGTTCTAAATCCTGGACTCTTGCAGTTAATACTCCTGCCTGAAATGGCTCCTCTGAGCCGGGAGAATTCTTTATCATAACGTCTCGATTAACTGTGCAGAGAGAATTCTTTACCGTAGCTTCCTTGTTTGGCACCGCCTTCGCTGATGGAGCGCTGTGATTGGAGCTGGGTGCTGTCTTTGCGAATGTGGCACTGTGATTGGTGCAGGGTGCTGTCTTCGCGAATGTGGCGCTATGATTGGTGCAGGGTGCTGTCTTCGCGAATGGGACGCTGTGATTGGTGAATGCAGCGGGTTCCACCAATTTCCAGCGTTGTGGTTGGTGGGGAGCAGGGGCCGGAAAGGAAAGAGGCGCGAATGAAGCCTCCTCCTCGAGGCATCGTCCCTTTTTTCTTTGTTTTCGCGGGGTTTTTCCCCTCTGATGACCGTGTTTCATACACGGGGATGGGGTCTCCGCGGACGGATCGCTGTGATTGGTGCACAGCGCTGTCTCTGCGGAAGGACCGCTGTGATTGGTGAAGGAGGCGGGTTCCTCCGACACCCAGCGTTGTGGTTGGTGGAGAGCAGGAGCCGGAAAAGGAAGGGGCGTGAATGAAGCCTCTTCCTCGAGGAATCGCCCCTTTTTTCCCTGTTCTCACGGGATTTTCGTCTTCTTCTGACCGTTTTTCACATAGGGCGGGGTCTCCGCGGACGGACAGCTGGCTGTGATTGGAGCACAGCGCTGTCTCCGTGGCTGGATCGCTGTGATCGGTGAAGGAGGCGGGTATTCAGTGTTGCGGTTGGTGGAGAGCGGGAGTCGGAAAGAGAGCGGGGGTCAGTTTAGAAAGGGGTAAAGAAAGGGGCACAAACGAAGCCCCTTCCGCGAGGGGTCGCCTCGATAACATTACCTCCACCATGGCTTGAGCCGCCCTCTCCGCTCGACAGCACTCCTTCAGCCGTTCACTGAACTCCAGCGAGGGAGCGAGCTGGATTGAGCGATCCAGCAGGTCCAGGCGTCACGAGATCTCAGTGGCGGTGACTCTCTGCACTTCACCGCTTCGCTCGCAACGCCCCAGCTGCCACGATGGCAGCGCTGCTCGGAGGTCCTCAATCTGGGCTCCCAGTGCTCGCTCTAGCTCCTCCAGACACTCCTCATGGCTCCTGGTGTCCCGGTTTTGGCGGCTCATTTCTGTAATGGTGGCGGGGTACCGGAAGGACGCCAGAGTGGAGCCAGGAGTTCGGAGCACTGTTTTATTGTCCACAGTTCACAAATACAGAGACACAAGGGTTGCAGTTCAAAGCAGAACCTGAGAACAGGAGAACTGCAGCCTAAACCAAGATATCCAAATTGTCCACAGGTTACACAAGCAAGATACAAGGGCTGCAGTTCAAAGCAGAACCTGAGAACAGGAGAACTGCAGCCTAAACCAAGATATCCAAAAATCCAAAAACCCAAAACTAAACCAGGACCACCCTTTACACTTAGGCTTAGCCTAACCAATGAGCCGCGCTCTGCTCTGACTCATCGGGGCTTAAATAGTCAGCCCCAATGATGCACACCTGTGCCTGCTTAGGCTCCGGTGTGCTCAGTCAGAGCAGAGCGCCCTCTCGCGTGCCCAAAACCACCCCACACGTGACTGTTATGAGATAATGCAATTGCCATCACATTAGTTGTTTTGACTTGCTGACTGGTCCTGTGTGTGGTCACCTTGCAAATTAACAATCAATTCAATTCAATTCAATTCAATTCAATTTATTCTTGTATAGCGCCTTTCACAACAGAGTTGCCCCAAGGCACTTTACATAGATGGTAAACAGGCTATAGTACTAGAAGTTAAAGCCAGACGACTACGGGGGAGAGAAACCAAAAACTCCACTGTGTGGAGAAAAAAAAACCTCTGAGGGTCCAAGGTCAACTGGCTACCCAACCCCCTTGGGTATACTAGCAGTACAAAGTTAGGTCAGGTTTAACCCCAGGATCAGTACAGAGTCCTAAGCTGCTTCCCAGGCTCAGCAAGTCGGGCGCAGCCCCAGGTACCGTTGAGCCGCCAGGATCGCTTAGCGCATCAGATGCACAGCACAAACCAGTTGGTAGTTCGGTGTTGGACTCAGGTGATGACCACAGCGGCCCCCCCCCAGACATGTGGGGAAAGAAATGGAATGGGGATGGTCAGTAATGAGCAGGATCCAGTAGTGACAGACACAGAAAGGAAAGAATACAGTGCAATGGCATGTACAGCAGCACCAGCGACATTAGTAGTGGTGCACTATGGCGATTGGTGCGGGTAAGCTAAACTAAAATCAATCATCTTATACATTTTGTTTAAACATTTAATGTAGCCAGCAATTCTCTGTTAACTTTCCAGTTTCCCTTGCAGCACATATAAATATTCAAATACGCAATATTCATATAACATTTATTTTCCCACTTTAAGATTTGCAATTCAAGATCTTATCACACTTTTTCAGTAATTCTGAAGACAATGAAGGCTATTCATTTTTTTTTCTTGAAGTAACTTAAGGTTGACTGATGTGTATTTTGGATCATTGTCTTGTGGGATCCTACCATTTTCTTCACTGACTGTGATGCATTTGCTTCTGGATTTTGTTGATATTTGATATATTCATTTATTTTCCATTGGATGCCACACTACCGCAAATCTTCATAGAGTTACCTCATGTTCTAAAAAGTTAAAAGTATGTTAATTTACTGAAATACTTCTAAACATATTCCTCTAGTGTATGTTTAGTCAAACCACAGGTCTCAGGTTACCTTCTGATGACCCTTCCACATAGATTGTGATGTGCAACAACAGGTATCATTGCCTCACTATTACCATGTAAGCCCTTCATCTTCCTTGGCCACTATGTGGATGTTTTGCTATACAGTCCTGAGCAGTCTGTGAGCAGCCCAAGGCATGCTTTTGGTTTTTGTTTTGTTTTCCTTCCCCGCAAATCTCACATTTAAAAAGTTCTCAATAGGGTTTAGGTCAGTTGAGGAAGGGTGCCATGTCATTATTCTTTCATCTGTAAGGTTATTTTTTGCTAGTTAGCCACACAGTGGATTACCTCCATGCATGTGATGGATCATTGTTCGACATAAAAATTATGGTCTGCTTGATAGATGCAGAGCTTTTCCTGAACCACTGCTTGGAGAAAGTGTCTTCTAAAAACTGGCTGTAAGTTTGGGAGTTGTTCTGAGTCTATATTTAACCTTAAAAGGTCCAACTAGCTCATATTTAATAATACCAGCTCATACCAGGACCCCACCTCCACCTTGCTGGCATGTGACCAACTGGAGCTCTGTGCCCGATACTGAAAGAAACTTGGGACTCCTCACTGATCCTGGAGTCTAAAACCTAACTAACTTTGTACTGTTAGTATACCCAAGGGGGTTGGGTAGCCGGTTGACCTTGGACCCTCAGAGGTTTTTTTTTTTCTCCACATAGTGGAGTTTTTGGTTCCTCTCCTCCGTAGTCGTCCGGCTTTAACATCTATTACTGTAACCTGTTCCATCATCGACCATCAATGTAAAGTGCCTTGGGGCAACTTTGTTGTAAAAGGCGCTATACAAGAATAAATTGAATTGAATTGAATTGATCCAACCACAGGCTCATCCATCTGGTCCATCAAGTATATATTTTTTTTTTACTCTTTCTTGACGTTTCACTTTCATCTTATGTGTCTTGTTCTGTGGTGGTCGGGTTACGGCCTTCCTTATGCTTTCTCTTATGCCCTTCCTCTGAGCACAGTACCTTGTACCTTGTACTTCTGGGCACTTCAGGTAAGTTGCAGTTCTGGAATATGACAGCACTGGAGGATCATGGGTTCCTGGTAGCTTCACGTTTGATTCTTCTCAAATCTTTGATTGTTAATTTCTTTTAATTCATCTTTTTTTTCTCAGCATGTTTCTTGCGACCCTGTTGACAATTTGCAACAAACCATTTGATTTTTCTGTGATCACGTTAATTTTTGACTTATGAGGTTTATCTCTTTTTGGCCCATTTTGCATGAGGACAAGAAGCTGCTAATAATTATGCACACCTTGATCTCCTTAGGTCACACCTTCCCTCATTATACAAATACACATCACCTGATCTGCTTAAATACAATTAGCATTCAAGTTTATACAGCTTGGAGTTGGAATATATGCATAACAATTTTGATATGGTGAAAATAGTCACTTGCATAATAATTGTGCACACAGTGTACATCATGTTGTTTCTTTATATTCTTACCCTTTATCTCAACATTCAACATCTTTCAGTACATGAATCGCCACGGCAAGTTTAACTGAAGTTGTCACTTAGTTTTAATATGGGTAATAACAGATGCTTGGATTTTGCTGCACCATGCTGAGGGTCTGGACGGAATAATGACAGAGCACACTGGCCTCAACTTCATCAGACGGGACGGCGACTCATACTCCTACTTTGGCGGCTTGCGTCACAAATAGGCCAGACAACAGCAGGCTGGGACCCCTTAAGGCTTCATGAGGCCATAGGCAATGTTTATAGTGCTACATTTTAGCGGAAGCCATTTCATGATGTTGTGCTTGACACAACATCTGCTGTAGCTGTACAAAATGCAGCCTGCCAGACTTGCACACCCATGTACTCAAAAGCCTACTGTCACACATACATGTATACAGACCACACAATTATCCTAGCTTCCAGAATATTCACTTAGTACGCTGACTTATGAAGCTGTTTGGACAAATGGAGCTTCTTGGATTTACACTACATAGAAAATGCTCTGGTAAAAGCTTCACTGTTTAAAGTGTCTCTGAGACCACAGAAGCCATCTGCTCCCTTTCTGAAAAGAGCAATCTGCATGATAATGATTTTTAGAATGGGTTCATAACCTTAAACATCCTCTATTTATAATTTAAAAGAATTTCAATAAGAGAACACTCTGATGTCTATAAAGGACAGCATGAGAGGTTGGAAAATGTGGAAACTGATGTAATACAGCTATTGAAGAAGCTGAAAAAAAGTGGTAGGATATTACAAGAAGACAATATATACATCCAAATATACATCAAAATCAACCTTGAACATATGACACAAATATTGAGGTATTAAAAAAGCTGTTATGGTCCCCAGAAATAATGTGATACATTTACGGCATTTACGAGTGTATGGGAATCTTGAGGGCAAAATAGACAACATATATGGATTTTCTGAATTTTGAGTGAGTTTTCTGCAATGGAAAGTGAAAGCAAATAGAGAGACTGTTAACATGTTAAATGTTCAAAATCAACAAAATATGTAATTTCCCCAGGCCTCAGACCACTAGAGAGAACTGCAAACATGAGGAGACTCTCAAGGGAGTGATTAGCACTAGTACTTGGACCCTTCCGGTTTACTACATGGCAACTTTTTTTCCTGTTTTCAAAATTTAAACCAGTGATGAGTGTGAAATTTTACATGACTGATCTGACTTCGACCGTATCGAATTAGCAATGCTGTTAGGCTTATGATTTTGGTAGTCATGTCAACAGACAAGCTGTGTTGATCTTTCAAATATGGAGTTTAAACCAACTTACGCCACTGAATTGAAAGCTTACACACATAATTGCTTTTTTGACAGTTAAACTAACACTATTAAACATCTTCATTCAAAGAAACATCATTCACACATTAAAGATCTATTGCTATTCTATTGTAGTCTATTGCTACTCTTTTCTGAAGCTTCATTTTTTCCCCAGGGCTTTATTGTATTGTGGATCAGCACAAGTAGGTGTAGCTCCTATAGGCTGAACAGGTAAATATGTATAAATGCCTTAAATTTGCTGGTGTCGCAGATATAGTGAATTTAAATCACTTATGGGTAAATTTGCATGAACTGACGATAATGAGTTTAACAGTGTTTTGATACTGCAATCATTTTCATTAAAAGAAACAAGGGGAAATAATTTTTCTGTTATATAGGCCCTTTAACAAAGGCAAAATATAATCAGGATACAAGTAATAAAGACTAAAAAGAACACGTACATATTATAGCATGTGTTGGATGTACAGTTAAGTGAAGTCAGTTTTATTTATATAGCTTTGTTTACCGCTGTCTTTGTCGCAGAACAGCTATACCAGATCCAGGTCCAAGCCCCCGTTTAGCAAGCCAAGGACACACAACAGAACAAGCCAAGGAACCAAGAGTCAGAAGAAGAACCCATCCTCCTCTGTTCATCATCAAAAGAGAATGTGTTTTAAGAGAATATTTCTTAAAAGTCCATAACAGTATATGAGAAGCCAAGAAAAAAAAGCACAAATGGCCTTTCATTTATCATTGTATCGATAATATTACCACAAGCTACCCCACAGCATATTTCAATGGTCTCGGAGTTAAATGAAGGTCCATGAAGAAACCGAATTCCTGCCATTTAGCCACTAGAACTTCCCAGGTACGCTCAAACAGCAAATCCTCTGTGGTGAGCCTTAATGGAATCATGATCTTATTATGTTAAGGAAATTCCAGCTCTAACCATCCTACACCATGGAGATCAAGCCCATTCTATTAGGGTTTACCACTGAAGGGCAAAAATGACATGTTATTCCCCAGACAAGCTGTTGTCATGAATCACTTCTTTGCTACAGAAGATCCTGCCTTGTCCTGCAAATACTGCAGCCAGACAGTATACAGATGTTTACACGCTTTGCAGCATGCGGTCTTTTTTTGCGACAAGGCACTCTCAGGTTACACCCCTACACACACACACACACACACACACACACACACACACCCCAAAACCAAGATTTTCACACATCAGGAATTTACTGGCAAAGTGCATAAATTCCACAAATCCACCACACACACACACACCCACGCCTACACAAACACAGTTAGGCTGTCTGCCAGGACTCATAAGAGACAAACAGAAAGGCCACAAAAATGTGTGTGTGCATGCGTGGCTGTGTGAGAGAGACAGAAAGGAGTGAAGGAAGAAAATTAGTTCCAGCCACACACAAAAAATAAAATTAATTGAAAGCATTTCAGTAAAACAAGTGTAGGAGGACAGTAATAGAATGTAATGCATGCCACTGGTTGGTGAGATTGCAAGATAGACGGAGAGAAAGAAAGAGAGAGAGAACGAGAGTGAGAGAAAAAAAGGAATTTGGGTTCTGAAAAACATGTGTTTAAGAGGCTGCTTTGTTAAACCGGAGAGAAATGGAAGAGCAAATGAGAATGGATGGCAAGCGACAAGTGATGGAGAGGGAGGAAAAAGGAGTGGGAAGGAAGGGGGAGTCAAACAGAAAGCAAAAGAGGGGGAGTTGACAAGGCAGCTGGCCTAAGACAAGGTCCCCTATGTGTGGATGTCTGTGTGTTTGTTTATGTAATTTGTTTTAGAGGCATTAGAGGTCTGTATTCCGTTCATTATTTCAGTGAGGTCTGTAGTGTGGCGAAGCTGCACTGAGACACACATGCAAGAAATAAGAAATACACGATCAGTACATCAGAATTTTGTTTTTTGATTTTTTTTTTTTCAGGCCTGTTTCAATGCACATTACAGCAAATACTTATTAGCTAAATAACTTAATAACTCCCTGAGGTTAAGAAGGAGTCTTAGAGTAGGAAAAACCTCTGGACCTCTGCAATGTGCAGGACAGGGTCATTCCAAGACCACTGATGGGAACAGGGACATGGATCATGGATCATGGTGGCACCCTATCCCAGCACCTAAGGTGAATTGTGGAAAAACACCCTGCACAGGTTGCCAGTCTTTCATGGTAGTGGATCATAATAATGCTATATGGCAACAATGTTGCTATGCACTAATGTCTTGTAGTACATTAAAAATGTATTGATGAACCATTTGATGTGAAACCATCCTGCTCACGACACAATAAAGCAATGCTGGGGCAGATCATACACACTTCCTTGCCCTACGACTTCTATCTAAATATAATCATTATTTTATAACACAACAGATGTGACTAGGCTTAAAGGACTTACAAGACCAACGAGTAAAAACAAATGAAAATGTGTGCACTATGTGTGAAGTCCATGATGGAACAGCTGGTAGAGTCTTACTATTAAGGCTTAATAGGAACAGTCCTGTTAAGGTATAAAGACCCTACTACACAGTGTAAGTTTATGTGGGACTGGTGGTGTTTATCCAAATTTTAGTAGTGAGGTTAATATCTGGTTTGTGTGCATTTCTGTGTGTGTGTGTGTGTGTGTGTGTGTGTGCGTGTGTGAGAGAGAGTGTGAATGTGCCTGTGTGCCTGTCTGTCTGTCTGGCTGTGAATGATAGGTTGGACTCAGTTGAACTCAGTTGATCCCTGGGGGCAGGTATTATGTTTACTGCTCTGGAAGAGTGAAGGTCCTTTTCAAGTGTTTCCTGAAGCGACAGCTGAGCATTTACATGGTGTGTGAGTTCTCGTGCGAGAGTGCTCTCAGTTATTTGTGGTACATCATAATTTAGACTCAGAGGGTATGTTTTTCCTCTTGAGAGTAAACTGAAGCATTAGCTGTGGTGATGCCCTTTGCAACAGCCTAACACTAGCTGCTCTAACAGAACATAAAAGTTAATTCTTAGCACAGCGATCAACAAATCAACATTAAGCCTTTTTCCTATATTTTGATGTACTAATTTGCCATGTAAAGATTATTTAAAAAGCCAACAGAGGTAGGTAAAACTATTACATTGGTGCAGAGCCAATAAAAAAATGTGTTATTTGTTTTCTTAGGTGAAGCCACTAATAATCCCAGTTGATATTACATGAAATCAAGTGTTCTGCTAAAACAGTGTAGCCAACAATAATACATGAGTCTAACATTTTATGCCAAGTAGCTTATTTGTTTGCAGGAGTGTGAATGTGTGTCATGGTGGGTGTTGCTCTGCCCTGTCTGGGCACATTTGGCTGTAGTTGGTGCCCGGTGTGTCTCGTGAGATTCCCTGTATACATAATCTGAGAGTCAGATATTTTGTCCATTGTCTGTTGTTGTGGTGTGTCAGTTGTAAATACTGTGTGTTAGAAATTGTTTGTTTGTGTTTATATATAGTACAATCCAGTTTTGAATTTATTTACAATAAAACCCCTTTTTCATAATCCTGATTATCTCCTGCCTGGTCTGCTGCAATGTGACAGTGTGTGTGTGCATGCATCATTGTATCAGCATGTGTCTGTGTGTGTGTGCGCCCCCTGACAGACAGTAGTAGAAATTAAGGGTGAGGGCAACTTCCAGATAATAGAGAGGGGTGTGTGCACATGTGTACACTACTTCACTTTGAAGCTACCTCAGCATGGTTGGCTATTTGACACACACTAAGTGCAGTTGGTTGTTAACAGCACTCTATAGTTGCGCCATTAAGCCATTTCCTCAGCATAGACACACACACACACACACACACACACACACACACTCTCCAGCACCTGGAGCAATTTATTTTGTTTTGTGCAATTTCATCATCTGTGTGTGTGTGTGTCTGTGTGTGTGTGTGTATGTGCAAATGTATAAAAACCAAAATAAATACTGTAAGCTGTTTTTTTGTACCTTGTTTGGAGAAACCGAGCATAATTCTTGTTCATGTCCAATCCTTGGTTTGGTTCTTTTGGTGTTTATTCTTAAAAAAAAAAAAAAGACATTCTTATTCTTTTTTTCTTTATTCTTATTTTTAGTGAATTTAACTTGATTTGACTTGATGTGGTTCTGAATAAGTGAAACAAAAATTTGATATACTTAATCACCATTTATTTATTAATATCTTCTAGAACCGGCTTGGTGATTGCAATTGTTATTATAAACAGTAAATACAGGTGAATAAAATAATTAAGGGTACAAATTGCTTTTATAGGTGCAGTTGAGTAAGACACCATTACAACGCCAGCAAAGCTTATGTTTTGAGGGGAAAAAATTTAATTTTCATGTTTATTTATATATAATCTGCAGAAAAAAAATTAACTGAATGTTTGTGCGTGTGTGTGTGTGTGTGTGTGTGTGTGTGTGTTTTTTTTAGGTACTACCTTTCCCCAGTCAGGTGATCTATAATCGAGTGGGGAAGTGTGGCAGTCGTACTGTGGTGCTGCTCCTCAGGATCCTTGCTGAGAAACACCAGTTTAACCTGCTTTCCTCTGACATCCATAACAAAACCAGGCTCACAAAGCATGAGCAGGTCAGTGTGTGTGTGTGTGTGTGTGTGTGTGTGTGTGTTTTGCACACAATTGTTTTTTTTTTTTTTTTTTTTTTTTTTTTTTTTTTACATAATCTGACATAATTTGTGTTTTGCTCTGGAAACAGCTAGTAAAATCCAACTTCTCTGTTCAAGTCTGTAATGACAGTTCCAGCTTTGAAGGGAGGAAGTGGCCAAAGCTGTCTGTTTTAAAAGTTTTATGCTGGGGTAATGATGACTAATTATTCTGTCTTATGCCAAAAGTGTGTTATTTTTGTATTAATTTCATAAGTGTTCTTACACCCCGGGTGTAATTGGGAAGATAATTGGTAATTGGTAAGCTAGTCTGTGAATTGTTTCATTACCTCTGGGGTTGCTCTACTCCACCCAAAATGGAAAGTTCTCATCAGTACCTGTTCTAGAGACCTGGCTGTACTGCTGCAGGTTATGAAGGGTGTTTTCATGTGAATCCTTTTGTTTGGCCAGAACTGGCTCCTACAGTATCAGTTTGATAAAGACCTAAAATTTGAGGATCTCTTGAGTCAGGCACAAAAGAGGAAGTGAGTTGCCAAAATTATCTTCTTTTTTTTTCCAACTTACTGTAAAAAGGTTTAAGCAACTAATACCATCTATTATTTCACAACAGTTATTACACTGATATACTTGCTACTTCTTTTTCTCAATATATGAAATTAATAATAAATGATCACCAGTCTGTCACTGAGTTAGACTTTGGCAGGAGGCTTTTTACTTTTACCATGACTATCAAAACGACAGTAGTCATGATGAAGTGAAATTGACTATTTGCCAACACACAGTGGCCCACAACCTCTGCTTTTCACTCATACACACACGTGCAAAAGGGGGCAGCTATTTAAAGCGCCCAGGGAGCAGTGATGGGGATGGTAACTTGCTCAAGGGTACTTCAGGCCAACCTACTGGTCTGGGACTTTCCGATCTTGAGGCCTAGTCCACTAGGCCACTGCTGCCCCTATTATCAACACAGGAAACATATTTTCTTTTTTTTTTTTTTGTGAGTAAGACTAAATGACTGAACAAGTGGGCAAATTATTATGTACAGGACTGTGCAAATGTTTTAGGCAGGTGTGAAAAAATGCTGTAAACAAAGAATGCTTTCAGAAATATAAATAATGATTGTTTATTTTTAGCAATTTACAAAATGCAAAGTGAGCGAACAAAAGAAAAATCTAAATCTAATCAATATTTGGTGTTACTAACTTTCAATTCTTATAGGTACACTTGCACAAAGTCAGGGATTTTGTAGGATTATAGTCAGGTTTATGATCAACCAATTTTGCCAAACAGATGCTAATGATCATCAATGTTGCATGTAGGTTGAAACACGGTCATGTTTGGAACAACCTACCAGCCGAGCTCCTTCAAAAACTGTGTGCAAGTGTACCTAGAAGAATTGATGCTGTTTTGAAGGCAAAGGGTGGTCACACCAAATATTGATTTAAATATCTTTTTATCTTTTGTTCATTCACTGCATTTTGTTGATTGTTGAAAATAAATGAAAGTGAAAGTCACTATTCTTGTCATTGCGAGGTCACAGCACACAGTGAACCACAACGAAATTGGACCTCTGCATTTAACCCATGCAAACACCATGCAGCAGTGGGCAGCTATGATAGCGCCCTGGGAGCAGGGGTTTGTCACAATCTCCACAATCTTCCGATTCTGTGGCCAACTCCCTAACCACTAGGCCACCGCTGCCCCAGCAGATTAACACTTCCATTTTTGAAAGCATTCTTTGTTTACAGCATTTTTTCACACCTGCCTAAAACTTTTGCACAGTACTATACCTATTTATATCACTTTGCACAGTACTATACCTATTTTAACACTTATAACACACTTAGTGCACTTAGCACATTTTCTGGGAATGTGTCTTACTACTGAGGGTGGTTGTTATACTCCTCTGCATTGCTCCAAGCACATAACTGTTGGAATAATTTATTTCGTTTTTTCGTCCAGTCATATTTCAGCGTCTGTGTGTCTGTGTGTGTTGTGTGTGTGTGTGTGTGTGTGTGTGTGTGTGTGTGTGTGTGTGTGTGTGTGTGTGTGTGTGTGGTGTGTCCATGCATGCGTGTGTATTTGTGTGTGCATATGCATGGGGCTCTGGCTGAAAGAACAGAAGCATTTTGTGTGTAAATGTTATTTTCATAACTGCTAGGAGTGAATTACTGTGGTGTAAACATGAAAAGCTAATATTTATTAGTTATGTTTACTGTGCTAAACTTTGTCTCTGGCTCTGCTGTTTGTCCTTTCCTGAGCTCAAGGTGTGTGTGTGTGTGTGAGTGTGAATATGTGAGTGTGGATTATGGACTGCTGCATTAAGACAGAATTTAGTCAAGTAAAGTGAAATATATTTATGTAACGCATTTTACGACTGACGTTGCTGCAGAGCAGATTTAGAGAGCCTGGGTGAAGCACTTAGCGAGCAAGCCAAGCACAACAAAGGCAGTGAAAAACTGCTTAAACTGCTGTTTTTTTCTGGTAAGCTTAATTTAATTTGTTAATGTATATGTCACGCCTGCAATACTTTCCAAAAGCATTTACCACTTTGTAAGTTTTGGCACTTAGAATACCAAGGGATGAAGCATTTCATGTGTGTTTTTCTCCCATTTTTTCTGAAAACCCTTTTTAGGACACAACACTGTACCATGACAGTTCTTTTTGAACTTGTTGCAGATGTTGTATCTGTTTCTTGCAAAAAAAAGGTCTGGAATACTGACCACACTAAATGTTTCCTCTGTATAATGGTCCATCCTAAATGCCTCCGAACCCGGAATTAGATTTTTTGTTTTTTGACATGATTAACATAAGACTTTTTGCACTGTAAAGTTTTAAGTGGCACTTGTGAACATAACTCACAAGATATATAGTAAATGTATATAATTTTTTCATTCAAACTGGACAAACTGAGCCTTTCTACATAGACTTTTGTGAAAACTGCTTTTATAGCAAATCATGATTACAATCAACTGTTGACATCTCCTGTTTGAAATCACATTTTTCATTACCTTCTTTCGGCTGCTCCCATTAGGAGTTGCCACAGCAGATCGACTGTGTACATTTCTTCCTGTGTTCTTTATCTTAATTTATTTTTATTAAATTTTTTTTTTTTACATCCTTTGCTCCAGGAAAGTTGGTGATAAACAATCTGGGTAAAAACTTTACTGTCATGTCTCCTAAACACCTCCATGCAGGTATATCTAGTATATCAAAAGCCTTTCCATTCTTAATCCTCTTGATCACTGCCCTTACTTCCATCTTGCTTATTTGCTGACCTTCCTGGTATACTATCTACACATCATCCAATCTTCTCTCTCTTGTTCTCTTCATTCATCAGCCCCTCAAAGTACTTTGAAATCATATCATTACTAGTGCAAAATTTACCCCATCCCACTTTTTTGGTATGTGTTGCAAGCCCGAAATGCAGGACTATAAATTAACAAATAAAATGTAAAAACATCACATAAGGGGCAGAAATATACAGAATTAACTGCTTATAACCAGCAGAATTTATAGGCAGCAGTACTAAGCTCATTCAGATTCTGCTATTAGTAGGGGTGAAGTTACATGCAGAAGTTATGCAGGAAGCCATTTCTCTCAGAGAATGTTGTGTTTGGGTACAAAAAATTCCAGACAAATGGAAAAATGGCAAAAAATTGATTCAGGTCAATCTAATTATAACTGTCTAGCCAAAAACAACAGAGACGAGAGCATCCTGAGATACTGGCATCCCCCTCTGTGACAGAGTTGGATCATACACAAGCGCGGAGCCGGGAATCTGGAACTGAGCTTTATTAGACCTAGACATAAATGTATATAAACACAAGCCTTAACTAAACGTGTTACTCACACAACTGAACCGAACAAGAATCCAGAGTAACCGACGTTCTACCCTGACTCATTGTGATCTTTATACTCGTGGGATATATATATATATATATATATATATATATATATATATATATATATATATATATATATATATATATATAATCTCTTTATACTGTAATCATAACAAGGGAGATGCCAGGTGTGCCCAGTCAGGGCAGAGCGCCACAAACCGTGACACCCTCTGCTCTATTGTCAGCACCCTCGAGTGATCTGAAGTGATTGAGTGAGATGGTGGAACAACAGCACATATTACATCCCATATTACTTTAATTCTCTTAGTCTGTATATTATCTGCATTTTTAATGCAGATAATATACAGATAATATACAGACTCCTTTAATGTATTAAAAACATAGACTGCTGTAATCCTGAGTACTTTTTCAGCCTATTCTTAAAAAATGGAGACTAAGTTCCCAAACATTAGGACTTCTCCACAATTGAGGAACTGTATGGAGCAGTTCCCCTACAGCAATTCCTCTTGCTGTAGTTGTCACATTGCTGGGGGCTAGTAGATAGTAGATAGTGAGAGGCACCAATATTACAACTAAGATGTTCAAAATTATGAGGACATGAATTGAGATTTATCTATTAAGAAATAAAAGTGCTTTTTATTATTATTTTTACTGTTATTTGCATTTTGCACACTTCAGGTTTGGGGTTTTGCAGTTACCTGTATTTACCTAAAATGTTAAAATGCAATCATGGGTGTGATTAACTGTGCCAAAATGCATTCTAAGTAATACCCACAAAGTCTAAGATTGATGAAAATGTTGATTTCAGTGGATCATGTTCTTGATCTCAATGAAAAATTGAAATCTCCAGTTTATTTGCTTCTAAGTTTGCTTAGAAACCACTAAATTATTGTTTGAACTAATAAATATGGCCCTGGTAGCATGTAGAAGGCTTATTCTCTGGATTGGTTATGTTAAGTAAAATGGTTCAAAGGTTGTGAAAGTAGCCTGTAGGGATGGCTTCATTTTATGTAACATGGTCGTTAGGTCTTATCTGAGTTTCTGTGAAATGCAAGCATCAAAATCCAATTCAGTGATTTATTTCACTTACATTGATGGTTTTAGCACTGGGTGATCACATATTAAGCAGTGAAAGCTATAAATGTGAGGTGCTACTGTAGACATTGGTGATAACATTGTTAGTTAACTTGTAATAGCTTGTTGTAACTTTTCTGCTTATGGGTGGTGGTGGTGTAGGTACTTGCCTATGGAGCAATGGCTCAAGAGGTCCCAGGTTCGAATCCCACCTCTAGCACTACCATCACTGGGTCCCTGAGCAAGACCCTTAAGCCTGAGTTGCTCCAGGGGGACTGTCCCTGTGATTAGGACATGTAAATCGCTCTGGATATGAGCGTCTGCTAAATGCCGTAAATGTAAATGCTTTTCCATTTGGTTCAGGGAACATACACGGTTTCGATAGAGTCAAACCTGCATGAGTTCTCAAGGGATCTAGCATGTTAAGCCTGTTGCTGGTCTTAAGGCCTGGTGGAAATACACTGCTAACTACCCTGCTTGCTATGCTCCAAGAAATGAGAACCGAGAGTAGATACTGTCCTGACCAAGAGACCAAGCTTGCCCTCACACATAAACCAATTTTCTTAGACCACTATGTTTTTGGAGCAGTAATTTAATCTTCAGAAGCCTGCAATTGCTGCTCCAAATTGGGGCCAGGACATGTTACAACATCAGACATTTTTCTAGGCTAATTTCCATACGTATTTAATATTATCTTTATTAACTTCAAATTGCTACAGCCTATATCATTAGCTCATGTATGAATAACTGTACTAGAGCACCTTTTAGTTATCTAACAATTAAGAGTTATCTATGGTTAGAGTCAGCTTTCCTCAAATGCCTGGTGCCTTGGCTCCCATTAAGCAGCTAACTGTAGCTGGTGCCCCTACATGAAAAGCTATTACCCTGTTATAAAAATAAATCATCCATTATCTATCAACAGATGTATCTGAAGGTGTTTTCCTGAGCAGAGTTAAGTTGAAAATGAATGAAAGGAGAATTGTTTTTGTGGTGGGAAGACATAACACTAGTTTTGGCTTTTCGGCTATGCCACCAAGATGCCAGCCAGTGCCAGGAGCAGACCATCTCTTCTTATAACGGAACTGCCAAAAATCTTGCTTCCTTGCCCTGATCAATGTACTCGTAATTGCAGAACTTTTTCCATCAGAGAATGTTCTCCAGCATTTTTTTTTTCCACACTTCTCACAAGTATGCTCAGCAGTATTAGTAATGGAAACTTACTAACACTTCTCAAAAGTAACATCAGCATTATTAGTAATTGAGAATGCATCATCCTTGTAAGTTTGTCATTTTTTCCATGTCTGTGACTCTGCAGTGTCATCACAAGTGAATGAATAATAAATTGAAGTCTGATCACACGTCATATTTTGGAGGTTAAAGTAAACTGAGCACAAGTTTGGATATAATCTGAGGCTGCCTTATCTGTCAGTCACCTTCTGCCGCTTGTCCCAAGCGGGGTCGCGGGGGGGTGCTGGAGTCCATCCCAGTGCACACAGGGCGAAGGACGGGGGACACACCCTGGACACTGCAGGGAGGGGCGTGACAGGGACGACACCTTGCTCAAGGGTACCTCAGGGCAACCTATTGGGAAGGGGTTCGAAAACGATCCTCCGATCATGCGGCCAACACCCTAACCACTAGGCCACTGCTGCCCGGCTGCCTTATTGCTTTTTTTATTTTTGCTCAGCCGTATTAGTAATGTCTATGATATTATTTTGTTCGTTTCATTGAAACATGAGTAAATGAACTAATTATTGTGATCTTTAGGGATGCCCCAAAAGTTTGACAGAAAAAAGATCAAACCCGTACCATGAGCTGCCAAAATGAGAGACTTTACAAATCATTTTAATGAAAATTAATATGAGAAATAATTACAGTTGTTCCTTTTGTTCTCCTGCGCTAATCAAAGAGCTGTGAACATGCACTGAAAATGCAGGCTGCATGAAATAATTTCATGGCTTCTGTGTGAGACTTTGGATAAGCAAGATGTCTGTGTTGTGTTGAACACCCAAGAACTTCATTACATGTGTGATGCCTTTATTTGTTGAGCAAAACTAGAAAAGCTGAAAGAAAAGTGCCTGGAAACACACAAATGAGATTTCTAAAGGGATCTTAAAATGACAAAACTGCTATTATTTGAAGTAACAATATAACTAACAACATAATGGAATTTATCAGCATAAAATGGATACCATTCACTGCTGCTAATTATGTTTGATCTGGACATATTCAATAGCTTACAGGCCTCAGTTAACTTTTTTTAAATTGTTGGTTTATTGTTCAGTGCATCTCTAGTAATATTTGATACAGTAAATTTTACCTCTTAGATTCCTTACCTTTTTTTCTTCTTGATTGCATCGTCTTCAAGAAAAAAAGCGCAGGCTCAGGTGAGGTTCCAGCTAAATTAACTCAATCAATCTAAGACCTATATGTGTATTAATGTACCATTCTGGTCAGACCTGAATAGTGTATAATGTTTCCATACACTTCACATGTTAGTTAGCAATCAGAGCATGAATAAAAATGGCAAATGAGTCATGCCTTCAGGTAACATAGATGCAAAGTATTTAGAATCTAGAGCAATTCCCTTCTTCTTCTCAGTTTCCAGTAGAGCTGAGGCAAGTCTCAGGAAAACCTAAGAAAACAGCAAAACTAAATGTGGAAAACTAACAGAGACCCTCTGTTCTTTAGGATGGTCAGTTGTTCAAATAAGATTAAATTCTATTGATCAAAGAGATTTGATCCTGGAGATTTAAATAAACATAATCATCTCTTGGTTTTGTGGTGGTTGAAATTTCTGACTAGGCTTAATTAGGCCCAGGTGCTTCCACTGCCCAGTCTGGGTACATGGTTCCATTATTGCAGAATCTATCTGAATCTAACTTCCTTCATCTTGAAGGCACTCACTCACTCACTCATTCACTCACTCACTCACTCACTCACTCACTCACTCACTCACTCACTCACTCACTCACTCACTCACTCATATTAAGTTTGAGTGTATTATTCTGTAAATATAAGGTGATGGGATGTGATGGGTGTCTGTGTGTGCAATGGAAAAAGGTGAAAAACTATGTTTAAAAGCTTGTGTGGCTGGACAGGTGCTCTCTGTTGAGGCCAAGTAAAGCAGACTTTGCTATGTTGTTTTTTACATGGATGGCCCACACACACCACTTGTGTGTCTGGCTCAAACAAGTCAAAACTCTCACAAAAATACACCAATTACAACACCAAACACAAGCTTCACTTCCTGTGGCTGCCAGGAGCCCTATAATGAGACAAATTCTGTTTGTGGTTACTTTCAACTAATAAAGCTTAAACGTGTGGGGTTCATAAGAGTCTGAAGAAACTACTACTTCCTCAAAGGGAGTGTTTTCAAAATGAAAATGAACAATAACCAAGTTATAATGATAGCATATTCTTAGTTTATACAGAAGCAAATTGTAAGATCTGCAGAGCAAAAGTGTGGTGTTTGCTATAAAGTGTTATTCTTTAGAGAATTAATTCTGTTTTTCATCAGTTCTCTCTCTTTGCTGCTCTGTCATGTGTGAGAAAAAGTTTGCTTTAAAAGCAGGTGAACTTTTGAACCTATATTAACTGTTGGTTCATGTCTTTAATTGTAAAGTGTCACAACTTATCATCACTGTCTGATGTTTCATTATGTCACCTTATTTAAAAAGCAGGGACATTTTTTTATTAATCCATAGTAGCGTGGTCTTTTCCTTTCACCTTCCTTCCACCCCCACCTGTCATCTAACAAAAACAGCAGTATGCAATAAAATTAAGCTATCAACAAAAAGATGATTTATGTTGCAGAAAATAAATAAACAAATAAATAAATACCGGTGGTGGCCTTGTGGTTTGGGACTAGGCCCCATAATTGGAAGGTCATAGGTTCCAGTCCCAGAGCAGTAGGTTACCCTGAGGTACCCTTGATTAAGGTACCATCCGCATCACTGCTCCCTAGGTGCTGCATTTATGGCTGGTATCAGTGTATGAGTCATATTTCCTTGCAGTTCACTCAGTGCTGTCCCTTCACAATGACAGTCACTTTCACATTCACAACATTTTAAAATGTTGTAAAACCTCATTATTTGTAATTTATATGTTTTTTGTTTGAGGACTTTCTGCAAAGTGAACATCAACAGATTTCTACAGACCACTGGGGTCTGGCTTCATTTTATTTTTACAACGTCTGCTTTACACAATTCAGTCAAACCCTGATGGACCAAGTCGTGTCCTGCCAACAATTATTTCTCACTTGAATATCCAGTTTCAATTTGAAATGGATGAAGGTAGGAAAGGAAATTGCATTCAGTTTCTGTTTAAGGATTAGCTTTAAGGGAACGCCACCAGGTGGGCATAGTACATGATGGCTGGGCTGAGAGTTGAGATTGGGGGCTCACTGGGGGTTGATTTGGGGTTGAAGGGGGGTTTGACAAACTATTCATTAATGTTATCAAGCAATCTAGGCAAGTCTCCTTAGAGCGAGCTAGCAAGATGTTATCTGTTCTCAAGGACATGCTGTGACTTTCTAGTGGTAGAACAAGTTGATTGGTTTATTGGCCAGCAAGCAAAATGATTGTCTGTCCCACTGTTAGATGGTTCCTGTGAAAATCTTAATAGTGAAGAAAAAAAAAAAAAAGTTTCTCTAGTATGGGCTACTTTTCTTTACAAAATGACATTGGCGGCTTTTTAAGGTGCACATTATGCTGAAATTTTAAAATAGAAGGGTCCGTAGTATAAGCAATGGAGATACCTTTCTGTGATATAGGGTGTCTTAACTGGCATGACTGTTCGTTTTAACTAGCTTGGTCATTAAAGAAAGCATTTGATTGGCTGACTAGCCAAACTGATTTCTGGAGCTTTTCCTTCCTGTCTTGACTAGTTGACTGATGTCTACAGTTCTTTGACCATAGCAGTTAAAGGTCATGGGGACATTTAGTTGGTCCTATAAGGGAAAACTGTGTGAAAATGAAAAAGCCAAACAATTTCATCCTGGTTCTAAATATAAAGCTAGAGTAAGGTTCAGGTTGGCTGTGTGTGTATGTGTGTGTGTATGGGTATTTACAAAAGTCTGAAAACTTCTCTCATCCTGTGGCCTCAATTAGAAAGTCTTAGAGGCTTACAGCCAGTAGGTGGTCAGGAGGTCCAGCTATGTGTGGAATTTCAGAGAGTTCTCTTGTATCCTTAGCGACAGTCACTGTTTTTTTTTTACAAAATTTCCTGCTGTTTATCTCTTGCATTTCCTTTGCCATCACCATGCCATATGAACAACTACAGCTCAGTAAAGACATTTAACCTTGTTTCTCAAAAGTTTAGTGTCACTTTACACCTGCATTAGGAAAATTCACTGTTATGTTTTTTTTTTTTCAGGGTTAGAATTTCTTTGGGCCACTTAAATGAGTGGTCCAAAAACTCAGCGAGTGATCTAAAGATGAAATCATTCAACATTTTTTAAATTTATTTATTTTTTTTTATTTAGGGCACAGTAGAAAATGGATGTATTTAAAAGAGAATATGCTGTTTATCTATTAATGAATAGTTTGTTCTTTAGGCCCTGTAAATGTAATGTAAAATTATTTGCAAAATTCCAGACAGTATTCTCTCTTTTTTTACAGTGGATTTGCATTTTTGGTTTTTTTTTTTCAAGGCCAAAAAAAGTCAAAAATAAAGTTTCAAAGTATGCTTGACATTTTCCTTTGTTAAACATGCAGCATTGTAAAACAGCTTATCACAATAGCTTGTCTCTGTTGCTTTTTCTCTCTCTCTCTCTCTCTCTCTCTCTCTCTCTCTCTCTCTCTGTGCTTCTCTCTACTTTGTCCTTTCTTTTCTCTCCTTGACCAAACATGATCTGACTTGCCTTGCCCTTTGACCCTTTGATCCCCTTAGTTAATGTTGTGTAGGTGGTGAGGTTCACTTATCCACTTCTCTTTATCTCCTCCATCAGACACTGGAACATTTTACTCTCTCTGCCACCATGCATTAGCATTTCCTCTCTGGGCCCCCCCAGATCACACACACACACACACACACTCATTCATTCATGTCATGACATAAGCCTCCTGAACTGCTCTCACTGGAGCTGATGTTTGAGATGGTATCAGTCATCTAGTAGCCAGGGACGCACAGAAAGTGATCTCATCCTGGTGATGTCACTACCTGCCATGCTTGTGTGCTTTGGCGGATCAACACACAGAGTTTGATTAAAGACATGTAACACAAGCTGGAACATTCAGACCTCATTACAGGTGCTCCTGCTCCACAGAATGAGAGAGAAAGAGAGAGAGAGAGAGAGAGAGAGCAGCCTTAAAAACAGACTAGGAAGGAAGAATCGAAAGAGATGGGCAAGCACATTAAATGGGCCGAGGGATAGAGAAAACGACAGAAAGACAAAGATAAACGGGGACAAAAAGGCAATGGAAGAAAAAGAAGGAACAAACAACAAAAAAAGAGAGAACACAAAGACATTTGATAAAAAGACAGAACAGAATATGAGAGTATGCAAAATACAAAGGGAGTGAGAGAAAGATAAAGTGAGGAAGGATGAGGGGAAAAAAAAGGTACAGAAAGTTTGCTTGAGATATGACCTCACAACTCTGGGGAATTTGCTTTTAAACAGAACCTTCTGGAGCTTAGTGGACAAACGAAGCCCAGCATTGTTTCACCAGTCACATGAACCCAGGAGCAATGAGGGCGTGTGTGTGTGTGTGTGTGTGTGTGTGTGTGTGTGTACTCAGAAATGTAGCATAAATATAGGGATGTGTGGGCTTTAATACACCTTATTAAGGCATATTAACAAAGTAACTAGGAGGATTTTAAAATTTTTTACTTTGTAACGTCAGCACAAACTCCTTTTTTTCTTGATGTTGTCTGCTGGAGAATAGATGAGTGTCTGATTGGTGTGTCTGAAGCATCTAAACACTGGTAATGGATCCGTCATGCTGGTTAACTGGAGAAAGTGTTCTGTTCTGGCTTACCATTGTGTGTCATGCGAATGCATTGTTGGCTTTCGGTTCCAACAAAGAAATCCTGGTAAGGCCTGTGTTTATTTTGGGGCCGAGAAGACATAAGAGCTAAAGCTCTTACAGGCTCGTAATTTGTGTTTTATTTTATATTTGACTGATGTTATTTCAACACAATTCCATCACTAATTAATTAATTGCGTAATTAGTTGAAGTGAAAATTATGGTTTCCATTGTAAAACACAGTACAGCACACAGTGAAACACAATGAAATGCAACCTCTGCTTTTCACCCGTACACACACATGCAGCAGGGGCCAGCCATATCCAGGACCCTGGGAGCGGTGACGGGGACGTCCCTAAACATACGGCCACCACTGCCTCAAAATTGTTATCTAATCAATTACAAGTGTGTGCTTTCTTTGCAGTAACTATTATTTAGAGCAAAGATGTGAAGGGCGGTTGTTCTTTATACTGAAAGACACTGCACTTGCAAAAACAACTTCACTTTTTAAATCACACTTGATTTTATGACAGAAAAAGAGTTTATGTATCATCCATTAATCAGTGTTTACAGGTCTCTTGACTGACATTTCACTGTTTATCTTCTGCTACATTGTGATTGTGCCTGTGCTGACTGGCATGGGAAAGAGAAAAGATTAAACAATGTTTTTAAATCACTATTTCTCATTTTCTGTGCCATAAATATCAGTGATTAAGATTAGTTGATTTAGACAGCTTGTTTTATCTCAATGTTACATTTTCATATAATGTGTGTGTATGTATGTGTGTGTGTGTGTATGTATGTATGTATGTATGTATGTATTTATGTGTGTGTATATATATATATATATATTTATATATTTATATATTTATACTAAACAAAATGATGCAAAAAGATAATTTAAAAAATCTTGAAAAAGCAAAGGTCGGCAAAATATCCTTGATTTTCTAGATCCTGGAACACAAAATACTAGTGTCTTATGCAAATTAAGCTTTTGCTTCAGTATTGACTGCCATATTATTCTGGAGTTGCAGATGAATGTATTATACTCTGGTTTTTAATACTGGGATCATGTGCACTGCTGGGAAAAACCTTGCATTTCTAGTGCTCCATTTTTCAAATTAATGACTGTTTCAACAGATAAGAATGACTAGTTATATGATGCGTTATTTGTGTCTTTCTTTTGCCAGGTGGATTTGATGAAAAACATCAGCACTATACCACAGCCCTTCCTTTACACCAGACATGTTCACTTCCTCAACTTCACAAGGTAAGCCTTCTAACAGTGATCGAGTCAGGCATCCAGACAGAATAAAACATATTTATGCATAATTCATTAGCAGAGAGATGTAGACAGTTTAATGTTTAATGTTAAATTTGGAATCAGTGGTGGAATCACCAGGGGCAACACAAATAAAGCTGTTTAATGCCCTTTCCATCTCTATCAGTGAGCCTACACATGTGTATTATGTGATGGAAAAATTACTGTAAACCTGCAAAATAAGTTTCCTTTGGGTCCTCCTTTTCCCTTCTCCATTACATTTGAAAAGTACACTTTATGCCAAAAGCTTACATCAGAACTATCATAAAACTGGGTCTCAGGGATTAAAAGTTAGGATTTTCTTCAATGTAGCTTAAATGTTTTAGACGTCTGGTTTACATCACCACCACCATGAACAGTTCTGACTTTTAGAAGTTTCTCTAGAATGGAGAACCAATATTACATGGAGGGTAAGGAGTGACAATATTAAACAAATGAAAATGTAAAGAAAAATTACATTAATCAACAAATAAAAACATTTAAAAATTATTTTCCAAAGTGAATAGGTTTATGAAGTTAATCTTTATTTTTCTATATAAAAATGTTAAAAAGTGGAAGAGATGATCAAACATTTATTACTTATTTCATTTATTTGCATATTTATTTCAAAAAGAGTTTAATGAACTAAAATGATGAACAAATTCTGTATTTTTATTATTTTAGTTTATTGTTAAGTTAATAGTTATGTATTTATTTATTCAATTAATCATTTGTGATTGCAATTATTTAGTTGTCATTTATTCAAATGTGTCTCTCCTCACTCTCCAAACGCTTAAGGTTCAATGATTAGGTTTCTCAGTTTAAAATTTTTTGTTATATCTTTGGCTGTGGTCATATGTGTTGTTATATTTGTTATGTGTTGTTTTAGGCAGACTTAAAAGTCTCTCTCTGTCTCTCGCTCAGGTTTAGAATAGAGCAGCCTGTCTACATAAACATCATCAGGGATCCTATTAACCGTTTCCTTTCCAACTACTTTTTCCGTCGTTTTGGAGACTGGAGGGGCGAACAGAACCACTTAATCCGGACGCCTCGCATGAAAGATGATGAAAGATATCTGGTAAGGCACCTCTTTCCTTTTTACCTCTCACTCCATTTTTCCTTTTGCCACATCTCTCACTCCCACCCCCTCCTCTCTCTTTCCTCTGTTTCAAATTTGGGCCAAGCTCTACAGGCAGGCAGCAGGATTCAACATGGTTCTTTGGAAGTTATTGAGAAGTGCAGCCTTTTTTCTTAATGCTGGTCGTTAATGCTAATGACTTGAGTTAGAGTGTGTAAGTGCATTAGGAGTTTAGATGAGTACAAAAGAACAGGTCTAGGTCAAACCCAGTAGCTTCAGGCCCTGGAGAGGAAAATAGTTTGTGTGGGGTGGTGGTCATGGTCTAGTGGCCTGTGAACTAATGGTTCAAGAAATCCCAGGTTCAAATCCCACCTCTAGCTACTACTACTA
Source organism: Hepsetus odoe (assembly GCA_017165825.1). NCBI lineage: Eukaryota > Metazoa > Chordata > Actinopteri > Characiformes > Hepsetidae > Hepsetus > Hepsetus odoe. Next base: position 8,203,342 of record CM029370.1, read on the forward strand.
CTACTACTACTACTAGCACTGGGTCCCTGAGCAAGACCCTTAACCTGGAGTTGCTCCAGGGGGACTGTCCCTGTAATTAGGACATGTAAGTTGCTCTGGATAAGAGCGTCTGCTAAATGCCGTAAATGTAAATGTAGTTGATAAGTTTGTTTCCAATGCAGCTGCACTCTGAGTGAATGAAAGCACCATATAGAAGGATTTCAAAATTTGTATATGTACATTATTTGCTCATTCAACCACTTAGCTGATCACTCAAATAGCATTTATAAATGAGCAAGGTGCCCCCTATGCATGGTGTGTGAGTTAAATACAATGAATGCTTTTCGTTGCGGTTCACTTAACTTTCACCTCACAGTGATTTAGGCACACAGCTGTTTCTAAAAATAACACTGTAAGTGGGGACAGCATTTTAGAACAATGTGAATGGATGGAAAATTCTTTGACTGTTAATAGAAAAAATGTTTTAGAAAAGTGTGAAAAAAAAACAACATTCAGTCTTGTTCTGGAACATAGGCCAGTTATTCTCAGACATTGTAGAAAGAACAGTATGAAAAGAAATTAACACTAGAATAGTTTGAACAGAAATTAACATTATGGATCGGTTTGAACAGAGATTAACATTCTGGAATAGATTAAACAGAGAGGAACATTCTGGAATAGTTTGAACAGAGAGGAACATTCTGGAGCAGTTTGTTCAAACTATTCCAGAAAGATCCTTTCTGTTCAGAGATGAACATTCTGGAGCAGTTTGAACAGAGAGGAACATTCTGGAGCAGTTTGAACAGAGAAGGAAACATTCTAAACAGTTTGACAAGAGATTAAATTACTTCTCCTGGGAAACAGTCTGAACAGAAATTATCTTTGGAATATATTGAAATTAGAGATTAACATCAAAATAGATTAAACAGAGAACATTTGGAGCAGTTACAGAGATGAATATTCTGGAAACAGTTTGACTGAGATGAACATTTGAAAACAGTTTGAACAGAATTATCTTTCAATATATTGAACAGAGATTAACATTCTGAATAGATTTTAAACAGAGAGAACATTCTGGGAGCAGTTTTGGGCACAGTGAGGATTTTAAATTATCTGGAAGCATTTCTGAACAGAGATGAAATTATTATAATCAGTTTGAATTTGAGAGGACATTCTGGAATAGTTTGAACAGAGATGAACATTCTGGATCAGTTTGAACAGAGAGGAAACATTCTGGAGCAGCTTGAACAGAGGAAACATTCCTGGAACAGCTCTGACCAGAGATGAACATTCGAACAGGCTGCAGAACAGAAATTATCTTTCTGGAATATATTGAAATAGAGATTAACATTCTAAATAGATTAAACAGAGAGAACATTCTCAAGCAGTTTTCAGAGATGAACATTCTGGAATACTTTTTGAACAGAGATGAAATTACTTATGGACCTAGTTTGAACGGAGAGGACATTCTGAAACAGTTTGAACAAAGAGAGGGACATTCTGAAACAGTTTGAACAGAGAGGACATTCTAAACGCTGAAACAGAGAGGATATTCTGAAACTGCTTGAACAGAGAGGACATTCTGAAACCGTTTAAACAGAGAGGAAACATTCTGGAGCAGTTTGAAATAGAGAGGAAACATTCTGGAGCAGTTTGAACAGAGAGGAAACATTTGGAGCAGTTTGAACAGAGAGGAATATTCTGGAGCAGTTTGAACAGAGAGAAACATTCTGGGAGCAGCTTGAACAGAGAGGGAATATTCTGGAGCGCTTGAACAGAAAGATCTTTTCTGGAGCAGTTTGGAACAGAGATGAACATCTGGAGCAGTTTGGAACAGAGATTAACATTCTGGAATAGATTGTACAGAGAGGAACATTCTGGAGCAGTTTTCACAGAGATGAACATTATGGATTGCTTTTCTAGCTCAAATTATTCCAGAGAAAGATCTTCTGTTCAGAGAGGAACATTCTGGAGCAGTCTGAACAGAGAGGAACATTCTGGAGCAGTTTGAACAGAGAGGAACATTCTGAAACAGTTTGAACAGAAATTATCGTTCTGGAATAGATTGAACAGAGATTAACATTCTGGAATAGATTAAACAGAGAGGAACATTCCTGGAGCAGTTTGAACAGAGAGGAACATCTCTGAGCAGTTTGGAACAGAGGAACACCCTAAACAGTTTGACCAGAGATGGAACATTCTTGGAACAGTTTGACCAGAGATGAACATTCCTGGAAACAGCTTGACCTGAGATGAACATTCTGGAACAGTTTGACCAGAGATGAACATTCTGGAACAGTTTGACCAGAGATGAACATTCTGGAATACTTTGAACAGAAATTATCTTTCTGGAATACTTTGAACGGAGATGAACATTATGGACCAGTTTGAACAGAGAGGGACATTCTGAAACAGTTTGAAACAGAGAGGGACATTCTGAAACAGTTTGAACAGAGAGGGACATTCTGGAATAGTTTGAACAGAGAGGAACATTCTGGAGCAGTTTGAACAGAAAGGATCTTTCTGGAATAGTTTGAACAGAGATGAACATTCTGGAGCAGTTTGAACAGAGGATCTTTCTGAAATAGTTTGAACAGAGATGAACATTCTGGAGCAGGGACGAATTTGACCCATTTGAAAAGCCTCACCAAGAAACAAAAGCCAGGAAACTAACACAGATGTTAGACTCTGCTTTTAATGACTAAATTCTGTATTGAAATATATGCACTTGATTAAAAGAGAAAGTCTACACCTCTTCTATGTAGTCTCATAGCATCATATTTCTGAAGTGGTTTCTCCCTCCTGCTCATATTACTGTAGCAGAGAGCCGCTATAAAGATTTGCTGTAAATAAAAAGAAATTGGTCAGGACTACAAGACTTGGTGTGCAGGTTTTTATTCAGATCCCAGCCACAAGAGTAGATTTGTTCATGGGCACAGTTGAGACTTCATGCATTTTTGTCACTACTTAAGAAACAGTTCACATTGTACTTCGCTCCATACACTTTTTTCCTACTCAACAGGGAAGGAAAAACTTTATTACTTCTATTGTAAGATAATGTACATTTTTTTTGTTTGTTTTTTATTTTTTATTTGTTCATTTTTTAAAATATATAAATATTAGCTCAAATATTGTTATTATTAACTACTAATCGTATAAAATAATCAACAACTAATAATTGCTGTTCATTGAAAGTAATAACAATAGTAAGTAATCATAGGAGTCCTTGTATTCTATTATTTGTTGAAGATCATCAGTATCAGTAGATATTATTGGGTGAACAGTTTTGTTATTACAGTTAATTTAAATTTTTTGTGTGACATTTGAGGCAACTGCTCTCAAAGACCTTTTTAGATGGGAGTGATTTTCCATGTTTACTTGTGGGTGGGCTTAGTTATTGTAATTGGTGCAAGATCTGAAGCAGTGAATATATCACTTGAATTCCCATCTTTCTGATGCTAATACAAATACACACCCACACAGAAACATACTTAGACCTCCACACACTCAGTTCCCCACTTTAATTAGATGCGATGCACATGTATCATTTCACATACACAAAAGCCAAAATACACATCAGTTAAACACACGCAGACCGTTTCATTGTGACTGGACTTTGAGTGAGGGATAATCAGGTTCGGTTGAGCTGTCACAGTAGTTTTGAAGCATGTGAGTTTAGTTATTAAAGTATGCAGTAGAGGAGGAAGCCCCGTAGAGAGAGAGAGAGAGAGAGAGAGAGAGAGAGAGACAGAGAGAGACAGAGAGAGAGAGAGAGACAGAGACACACAGACAGGGGCTCTCTTGCTTTTCCCGAGAAAGCCCACTGAGGCGAAAACATACTCTTGTTAGATCAAGAGTGTATTGCCCACACACTCACATGTTCTCGGCAGGAAAGAGCTTGAAGGTGTTGATATTTTGCAACCCTGCTTTAGTACTTGGATTTTTATCCAAAGGAGTTGCAGGGACACTTCCCTGAACAGCTGGTGGTCCCACCTTTTCCTAAAAGCATTTGGAGCAAAACAAAAGCAGCAATGCTCCCAAAAGGTTTCCACGTCAGCTGCAAGCATTAGTGTTTTGACACTAAAACTGTTTTCTGACACATTGTGGTGAGCACTTTAGCCAAAATGTTCATTGCATGTTTAACAACTGTTCCGTTTCACCAAATGTAGATGAGGTGGAACTAGTTTATGTTTCTTCTAAACTGTGTAATTAGAAAATGATAATGCTCAAAAAAAAGTGAAAAAGTGAAAGTGACAACCCTTGTCATTGCAAGGTCACAGCACAGCAAGCGTGAACCACAACGAAATTGGACCTCTGCTTTTAACCCATGCACACAAACACCGTGCAGCAGTGGGCAGCTATTGAAAGCGCCCGGGGAGCAGTGACGGGGACGGTACCTTGCTCAGGGGTACCTCAGGGCAACCTACTTGTGAGGGAATTGAACCCACAATCTTCCAATGTGGGGCCAACTCCCTAACCACTAGGCCACCGCTACACAAGGAGACAACCTTGAAAGGGGCCTAAAAAAACCCTGGGAAGCTTTAAGCTAAACTCTTGAATTACCTTTATGGATAATGCTATGATACATTTATCTACTTTCAGTCCCACATACATGACTTGTTCGGAAAGATTTGGCAAAGCCAACTTGAATTTAGCTGAAAATCCACACTGCAGGTAAGTGCAGAAGTGCGTATACTGGGGTGGACAGGTAGTCAGTCAGAACAAACTCTTGCATATTGTAGTGTAACATCCAGATATCTGTTTCCATAGTTTGCATCTGTAGTTATGTCTCAATTGCATATACTCAAATTTTCTTTTTCTGCTGTGTTTTAATTCATCGGGTTCATAACATTCTTTATTTCCAGAGGTGGTTTTATTTAATTAATGACAAAACCCTCTTTACTGTCTGGTGTCACAGAAAGAGCCAATACACTAAGCTTCATATTTGCACCAAGCTTTCCAGTTTTACTGGTCTAATTAAAAGCAACATCAGAAAAATATGTAACAAAACCGATGCCAGACAGAATGAGCCATCATGTAAACTCCTCTTGTAATTCTCCCAAATTCCATGCTTTTAAGATCAAAGATGGCAAAAGTAGATACATTCTTTACTCATGTAGAAACGTACAGTTGTGGGGGAAAAAACTCAGCTCTGGTAAAGTGGATGTACTGATTCAACAGCCAAAGTAACGTAAAAGTAAAACGTTCAAGCTCTGAAATGTATGAAATTAATAGTAGAATCATTTTTCTACTAGCCTTTTCTGTGCAAAGTGAACTGAATCTTACAGCAAACTTACACCATTTAAAGACTATTCAACGTTTTGAACTTGATGTTGGGAATATGTGCAATAGTACAAAATAAATATGATGGGTAATTTCCCTTAAATGCATGTAAAACATACTTATGTTAAGATAAAGATAAGGATAAATTAAACATCTATGTCTGTATGAGATTAACAGAAAACCGAAATTCCTGTTTGATAGATGCCAATGACAGAAACAAAAGGAGAAAGGAAAGGTTTTTCTTTTTCATTGCCATTATCTACAGGTTTATGTTTACAGGTATGTATTTAATTTATTAGTATTTTTATTAGTATTTTTAAACACAGGAGTTGCCATATGTTGCTCTGAAAGGGTTAAGTAGGTTCAGTAGAAGCTCTAGTATTATAGTATTATTTTGCTGTGTCTCAGTCTCAGTCTGAGTCTTGTGGTTCAGGAGTGAGGAGAGAACCAGCTCTCCACAGGACATCCTAACTGAACCTGACACTGCAGGGTGGGGGAGTGGAGAGTAGATGAGAAATTACCCAGACAGTCCTTCCTCATGAATGGTACCAGGGTGGACACAGGGGCATTTAGAGAGCGATGGGTTTCGACACTTGAAGAGCTGTTGGTTTGAATGTGTTTGTGTGAAAATGAGCACTTGCTGACCCGTTTACCAGAGTAATGCAGGCAATAGCTGTAGGGCTTTTTGTCTGAATGTTTTTTACTTAAAACATTAATTAAAATTCCTTTTCAAAATGTATACATTCAGACTGACAGTGTAGCTCCCACAGACAAACACACACACACACACACACCTGATTTATATAGGACTATTGAAGCACTCTGGAAGCACTTCAGACCACTCCCCTTCTCTTGACACAACTCCCTTGCACTATCTAAGGAGATCATGTGGCGTTCTCTCAGGATGCTGATGTTCTCTTTGAGTTTTTCTGGGTTTCCTCTTCAAAGCTTGGTGATCAGTGAAGGTCAGCCACTCCTTGCAGTCTGAACATTAGCACATGGCTGTTCCTGCAAAAACATGGCCTGACTTTCATTCTTGGAGGGTAATATACAGCAGTCGGAAAGGAACGGTGCGGACATGTCCAACAACAACATTTTCCTTTTGCAGACTGACTAGCATTATCTCTAAAACCGTTGTTTTCTCTCAATATTTTCTGAAACCCTTTGTCAGTGATTTTTGTGTTGAGCCTAAAGGCTGAAAGGCAGGTTAACATTCATCTGGAGTTAGTTATAGAATAAATTAGCATGGCTATATTCCCAGGGGTTCACTGAAAGAATAGCATGTGACTGCAGTGAAAAGGCTGAACAACGACATTCATCTGATCTAAGGTTGGAAGATGAACTCAAAACAGGTTTCTTCAATAAAATGATAAATCAAGTACAAGCAACACCTTTATGAATAGCAGTTGAAACAAATGCGTGTTCCCTTAAAAATCCAGCTGACGGTAAAAGTGGTAAAAGTATTGAAGGAACATCTTAGGACATCCAGTTAGAAACTGAAATGTGAAGACACCAAATATGAATTTTAATCAGATTTAAGGCAGCTAAAAGGATTCTGATCCTCACAATTACATTTGAAAAGCATGAAGAGAGAGAGAGTGAGTTCAGAGTGTCCAGTACTACGGGGGTGGGAAGTTTTGGCATAAGTTTCTCTTAGGACATGGGCCAGCACCATATATGTCATTTCCTGTATATATCATTACACGTGTCCTGCTCACCCCTCTCTCTCTCTCTTTTTCTCTCTCTCTCTCTCTCTCTCTCTCTCTCTCTCTATCTCTCTCTCTAAACTTAAACATGATTTAAACGCTTGGCTCCTGCTCTAGATTGGAACATCATCATTGTCTGTCTTTAAGATTTTATTGGTTCCCAGAGTTGTGGAGTAATAACTGGAGGGTTTTAAGGTTGTCATGTGTGCTTCATTGTTATTTGCTTTTCTGTTGCTTCTGCTGCCATTTAAACTCACCTTATTTCACAGGCAATGGTCAAAAGACACCCAAATGGGACACTCATCATTCGTCCCTGAGTCTGTCATCTTCAGCTTGGAGTGTACTTTCTGGCATTAGGTTGAGTCAGGCGTGGTGTTGAGAGGATGTTGATGTGGTCTTGGGTACAGAGTGGCCATTGTTGCAGAAGTTGGTTTCTTTTGGACCTCCGCTGCTGTCCGCCTGCTTTGAAGCTACTCCAGAAGCTGCAGTTCCCTATTGTCAATAAATAGCCGGATCCATGATGGAGTCCAGCCGAGGCGAGCAAATGAAAGGACAACAAACACAGCTTTGAGTTGGCATGGACCATATGGTCATATGTTATTGCTATGATGATAAATTATGTCATAATATGCTATTCTGTGAATTCCATGACAACCAATAGTATTTTTATGGCACTGAACAACTGCATGTACCATTTAAAACAGATTTAGACCACTTATCCTACACACCAATATACAGTGTATCCACAAAGTATTCACAGGGCTCCACTTTATCCACACTTTATATTACAGCTTTATTTAAAAATGGATTCAATTCATTCTTTACCTCTACATTCTACACACAATATACCATAATAACAAAGTGAAAAAGTGCTAATTTATTAAAGATAAAATACATAAAACATTTTCATATGTATTTACAGCCTTTGCTCAATACTTTTTCAAAGCACCTCTGGCAGCAATTACAGCCACAAGTCTTTTTGAGTTTGATGCTACAAGCTTGGCATGCCTCTTTTTGGGCAGTTACTCCCGTTCTTCTTTGCAGAACTTCTCAAGCTCCATGAGGTTTGATGGGGAGCATTCAGGAGAGTGTCCTTCAGGTGCCTTTTGGGAAACTCCAGGCGGGCTATAATGTGCCTTTTACTGTGCAGTGGCTTCCATCTCACCACTCTACCATACATGCCTGATTGATGGAGTGCTGCAGAAATGGTAGTCCTTCTAGAAGGTTCTCCTCTCTCCACAGAGTGATGCTGGAGCTCTGTCAAAGTGAGCATTGGGTTCTTGGTCACCTCCCTAAAGCCCTTCTATTCCGATTGCTCAGATTAGGACAGGCAGACAGGTCTAAGAAGAGAAAAAAGTTTACGGATGATGGAGGCCACTGTGCTAATTGGGACCGTCAATGCTGCAGCAATTTTTCTGTAGCCTTCCCCAGATCTGTGCCTTGATACAGTCCTGTCTCTGAGGTCTACAGACTCTTCCTTGGACTTCATGGCTTCATTTGTGCATGCACTGTCAAATAAGGGAGTTAATATTGAAAGGTTTGTCCCTTTCCAAATCATGTCCAGTCAAGGTGCACCGCAGGTGGACTCTAATCAATTTGTAGAAACTTCTGAATAAGTGGAAACAGGATGCTAAACAAGGCTGTAACATAGCAAAATGTGGAAAAAGTGGAGCACTGTGAATACTTTCCGGATGCACTGTACAGAGCCTGTATGCCTATAAAAAAATAATAGTTTCCAGAAATCTGATTGGCTGAATTGTGTTGAAAATACTCAGAACACACCTATGAAGTAAAAGTGATTACTTGTCATTCTGAATACAAAGTACACATTGAAACAAAACAGCATTCATCGAGGACCATGGTACTACCCATGAGACAGCACAAAACACGCCAAAGACTAGAGACTAAACAAGTGCAGACAAATAGATAAACAGTGTAAACAGTATCACAGAATATAATACACAGAATATTCATCTGATTAAAAATGCAGAGGTAGTATGTATATGAACATGAGAAGAGGGTTTGAGGTGAACCACAGTAACAGTGAGGGAAAAAAATTAAGTCTTTGCATTTTACCTATACACACTGCACAATGGTTGGCATCCATACATCCGGTGCCCAGGGAGCAGTAATGGGGACAGTACCTTTCTCAAGGGTACCTCAGGGTAACTTACCTTTCCGGGATTCAAACCCTAACCTTTCAAACCTGGGGCCTAGTCCCCCAAACACTAGACCACCACTGCCCTGTTGACCACCACATCTGTTTTCTGTATTTATCTGCTAAAAGCCACTGTGCTGTGAATGGACAACCAGAAGAACTCACCAATATTCATTGGTAACCTGGTTCCTTTTTCATTTTTGCACGAAAAACAGTTATAGTGATATGCATTATTTCAAGTTTAATTTCATGACATGACATGATTTTGTACAATTTATGCAACTAAGCATTTTGACAAATTGGTCTGAAGTAATGAAATCTATATATCAGATTTAATATAAAATTAGTAAATATCTAATGCCAATACTGATATCATCATGCATCCCTAATTTTAATAGTTTTAAGTAATTAGCATTTTTGATGCATTCTTGAAGCAATGCATTACATTTTAGCTAACTGCAAAACTGAATATTGTAATGTGCAAATGCTGACATGTAGCATGAAAATGCTTTCAGGTATCATGTTGTATTTTTACTGTTACCCACCCTTTCATTCTGAGACCCATTCATAGCTTTTGTACGTCAGACCTGGATTGCTTGGTCGCTGGTAGAAGGATCAAGTAGGCTCAAGTTGCCAGTGCATTTGAAAGCAAATAAAATGTGTCTCTGTAAAAGTAACACTGTTATTCTGCAAATGAGAAGGGTTGTCACTTTGAAATAGTGTGTATGCTTAAATGTATCCAGAAAATGTGGAAAGAAAAACTTGGTGACACTGAAGTTGTTTTAGTTGAAGCTGTGAAAATATATGTGACTTTTTTTTGCCTTTCATTTATAAAATTTATAACCATGGCTGGAGCAGAAAAAAAATGGTCATACGTTTGCTATAAGTTTAATTAACATTTAAAACTGTGATGCTGTATTCCAGTTGCCATCTTTTTTATACATTGATTGAATGGAAAAAACTACCTTTCTACTACTGCTACTTTCAGCTTAGCAGTAAAATATTAAAAGAGGAAAATAACATGATATATTCATATAATTTTAAAAATATATATATTTTTTTATCAGATAGCTATAGGCTTCTTTTTCAAACTGCAAAAAAAAAACAAATGCAAATGACACATATGTTCCTGATGGTCAAAGTTCTCAACATGTGAGCTGGCAGCCTAGAACAATAAATGCATAGTTTTTATTCATCTACTCATTTATAAAAAAGAAAAAAAAAGAAAAAAAAGAAAAGGACATTCCGGAAACCTTCCAGGGCGAACAGATTTAATTTAGCATATTTCCACGAAAGCATCGGCCAAGGAAAGGCCTTTTCATTTCCTGAAACAGGCTTACATGAAATGTAGGGAAATAATTTGCAGGTACTGAGCATTGTTGGGGCAGAATTGTTTTTGGGGAAAACCTTACTATAAATAACTGCCATTCCAAATCAAGACACTATTAACCTGAATCAGTAATATTGAGACAGAAGTTATTTATTTTCCAAGGATTATTAATGTAGTAAAATGAGTAACATCCATTCCAATCAAAATTAGGGCCAAAAGGTAAGCTGCAGGTGATTTGTAGATAATGGTACAAGTCTGCGATGACCCCGAACTTCTAAAGCGAACCAACCCTTTGATTGCAGAGCAAGTAGTGCATTTGTCCTTATCAGCCAAGGATGTGGGAGTGGGTTTGCATGAACTGGCAAGCCCTTTTCTCTACCCATTATGCCAAGGCTCATTGTGGCACCTAAATTTACAGCCTTAGCTGTGTGCCAGCACTCCCAAGAAAGTTTACTTACTTTAAACCCCTGCTCTCTCCTGAGGCTTGTGAAAGTGAATAGAGGCCCCTGAGGTCTGGAGCCTCTAGACCCTTTTCTGTTTACTTAACCTCTCTTGGGTGGAGGTCAATGGAGAGCCCATTAACATGACAAATTGCGTGTTTCTGCAAAAAAAAAAAAACAAGTCCAGTGTCCTTCCGCCTGGGCTTGAAGTGGGAGGGATCCAGCTATGTATAAATTTTTAATCTTGTGTGGCACCAGTAGAAAGAGTGGTGGTGGGGGAAAAGGCCTTTATTTTTCTGCTTTTCCTTTTTTTTCCTTATCCTTTGTATCTTATTTCCCTCTCTTTGCTTGTCTTTTTGGGCTTATGCCCATGTTTTATATGAATTAATGTAAAAACAGAGTGAATAAAAGAAAAAATAGACCTGCAGAGAGAAAGAGAGTTTGGGATGAACTTTGCTTTTTCAGCTAGGACTTTTTCAGGTTGGACCTTGGTGCAACTATTACAAACACAGCTAAGTGGTGTAAAATTTCAGAATTCAATCATACAGCAAAGGTACTGTATGAGCGTGCGTGTGTGTGTGGGTGTGCATATGCACGTGTGTACAATGTGTATTCAGTGTCAGTGTGTTTTTTGTCACCTGTGAGTGGGTTTTTGCTCATGCATGAAACCAGAGCGATTAAATGCCAAACCTCAGTAATGGCAGAGGCTTAGAGGTTTATAGATGTCATTGCAGCCAGAGTCTCAGATCATTATCAGGATGTGCTGGAATTAATGGCAATATTCACTGTTTTTTTTTTATGTTGACCGGTTGAACCTCAAGCTTGTTTTTTGCATTTGAGGATTTAGTACTAAAAAGGTAATTTTTCTAAGTAGAAATATTATGACAACAATTAGGAGAAACTGATATTTAGTCATTTCAGGCATAACACATCAAATTCTGCATTCATGGAAAAGCTCCAGTGTCTGCAGAACAATGATATCTGAAAAATTAGATTTATTTCAGGAGCACTCTGTGTGGCTTGAAATGTGTCTCAGTTGAAAATTATGCTTGTAAAGCTCTCCAATAATGTCTCAGGTTTGATTCCCAGGTGGGGTGACTTGTCCTTTCTGTGTGGAGTTTGCACATTCTCCCTGTGTCGAAGTCTGTCCGGGGGCTCCGTTTCCTCCCACTGGGCAAAGACATGCATTGAAATTGTCCAGTGTGTGTGTGTGTGTCTGTGTGTCTGTGTGTCTGCCCTGTGATGGACTGGCGACCTGTCCAGGGTTTTCCCCCACTTTTCATGAGAGCTGGGAAAGCCTGTGAGAGCTGGGATTGGCTCCAGCAAGCCCTGTGACCCTAATCAGTAAAATTCACTGTAAAATTGAGTGAGTGAGTGAGTGATTCTGATTTCAGTATATTTATGTATTTCAAATTAATGTATGTTAGTTAATGTTAATTTTTTAAATATTGTTTTATCTTCTCAGGAAATCCCAGTTTAACCAGCTGTTCCTGTTCAATATCTGGTTTAGCTAATCAATTAAGTTAAATCTGGTTAGCTGCTGTTTGCACCTATAACCTTTACTGGAATCCTCTAGGAGAAGGACATTTAACAGAAGCTGAAATCTCCCTTTTGAAACTGATGGCCTGTACACAAAGTAGCCTGTATTGTCTTTCACACTGTATTGTCTCTGTTGAACCCAAAGACCTGTAAGTTTTCTGTGTTTCTGTGAAACAAATGTGCATGACATCCATAACTCTGTGCTCTGTTTAAGCTTTCTGAATGAACAGTGCAGGAAATTTTTACCGACAGCTATGTTTAAGCACTGAACAGTGTTCTTAATTGCTGTCATGTAATAATTGTCTGACTGGACTGTGGATGGAGGTGTTCAAGTCAGTGGTAACACATGCACTCTCAGGAAGTCATTGTGCTTTGTGTGTTTGTGTTTTTGGGAGATAGTAATCTGTGCCTTCTGTGAACAGCTTCCCCCAAGGTGCTCAGGGGTTACAGAGTTGTTGGTTTTTTTTTTTCAGTGGGTAGGTGATGCCCCCTTGTGACCAGAAATAAAAACTACAGTTTGTTTTGTAAAAGAAGTACTTTTTAGAGGAACATCAGTGTTTTGCCAGTAGACTTGACATTCCATCTAAGGCCTCCCTGCCCAAGGAAAACCATGTATTTCTTTTTTCAATTTCATTTTTTTTTTTTACATAGCAGCCACTATTTACATTGTTAATCATTGTTAATCATGGCTAGACCTGTAGAATTCTTCCTAAATGCTTTTAAAATTATTTTATTTTGGGAGCGCAGGCAATAACCCTTTGTCTGTCTGTCTATCTATCTATCTGTCTATTTATCTATATATCTATCTATCACTTTTTGTCAGTCAATTGTAGTATAATAATGATAACAATACATTTTTTTCCCCTGGAGCTTTTAAGGTTGTCACTTTTAAATCTCACTCATGTTCATGTAATTATGTTCATTTTATTTAGCTTTTAAACAGCCCTAAACAAAAATACTTAATCAAAACACTCAATAACTGCGAGCAGATAAAGTTGAATATTACTTTTGCCCTTGCAAACCTAATTTAAATCCTGTATAAAGTGAATTATTGGTGATAAGCCTCATTCTGCAGCATTCATGCTGCACATGTGTAGAAGTATGTTTTACTGCGTTTGCCTCAGAATGTATTTTAAAACCTTGCCTTTTTCTCTTTCTACAGGACATCAATGTGTGTATTCTGGAAAACTACCCTGAGTGTTCAAATCCACGGATATTCTACATCGTGCCATATTTCTGTGGTCAGCATCCTCAGTGCAGGTAGAGTAGGTCATAAACACAGCCAAAGCATCATATTGAAGAGCAAAAAAATGTTACTCAATGAACAAGTGGTAGCCACTGAATGTCCAAAGAAAAACTCATCTTCTCTTCTTTCTTGTAGATTTTTTGTTTGTCTGATGGTGACTTATAACTCATTTTCATTTAGCCACATCAATTTTGCATTGCTTTACCTCCTAGGCTTACCTGCTTGGTTATTAAGTATGAATAATCTGTTTATGGCAGAGCCTTTTCTGACACTGTAGTTAGTTATATTGTCTTTTATGAACTATTCCATAACAACGTGTTTGTGTGGCAGGGAGCCAGGCATTTGGGCTCTAGAGAGGGCCAAGCAGAACGTCATGGAAAACTTCCTCCTGGTGGGGATTCTTGAGGAGCTGGAGGATGTGCTGCTTCTGCTGGAGAGACTGCTACCTCACTACTTCAGCGATGTGCTGACCATCTACAAGAGCCCAGGTACAGCTGCCACAGATATACAGAACATGTAAACCCCCCTCCTCAGAAAGGACCTGGCTAGGTCCAGCTGGGAACCAAACCCCTAAAGCCTTCTCACTGTAATTGATCGTTTAAATCACTGTGTTGCCTAAGAGTAAAAATTTATTACAATTGTAATCTGACCAGTGACCAGACATCAGTCCTCATACTTTAGATTATTTTTATAAATTAGCCCACACTTTGCATAGCTGTGCAGATTTTGTTTTCCACCAGAGAAAAAAAATGTAAGAATAAAATTTGATTGCTTCTGACATGTGGTGTTTATTAATTACTTTATTTATTTTTATTGGTTTATCTCATCTCCTGCCTAAAGCACACTTTCAAACTGGATTGGAAGTTTAACAAAAATTAATGTTTTACTGCATAAAACTAATTAAAGGGTTAGGGCATATCTGAGATATAGTCCCGATCAAAGGTTTAAGACCACTTGACAAATGGCAAAAAAATCATATGTTGCATGGTTGGATATTAACAAGGTTCCAAGCAGAGCTTCAACATTCTATAAGAAGAAATGGGAGTGAGACAAAACATTTCTTTGAGCATGCAATTTATCTCAAACTTTTGATCTAGACTGTATAACTGTTTAATCTGAATTCAACTTTATTTAGATTATCTAGTATGCTGCTATGTGATTTCTCTGTGATTGCATCTTAAAATTGATTGCCTGTATTTATACTGTTTTAAAGGAATAGAACAGTGAATGCACAGATTTCATCTTTTCCATTTGTAGTTAGTCAGACCAGACGTATGTTCAAAAGTTGCTTCTTGAGGTTTGCATAGGAGCTCAGTTAACACTTTGAAAACCTTCAACCATGGCACATTCAGTAAGCAATTGGCCCCTGGCTGTTTGTAGAAATCCAACACATATCCATAATAAAAATGTATAATAGATGTCCAGTAGCTGCTTGCATATTTAAAGCATGGCCTGAAATGGAATAGGGAACTGTCGAAAACATTTTTAGCTTTTCTTTCTTTTTTTTTTTTTTAAAACCACTGTTCCATTTTGTCCATCCCTCTTGCAGCTTTCTGGAAGGTAGGGAACCTGACAGGCACAGTGAAGAAACACACGCCCACCCTGGAGGCCCTGCAGGTGCTCTACAACCGCATGAAGTATGAGTATGACTTCTACAACTTTGTGCGAGATCAGTTTCACCTTTCCAAGAAGAAGATTGGCCTCAAGTCATCTCACTCAAGCTCATCTCATGAGCCCAGCTTTCTGCGCGAGATAGCTCTCCGGACTTCGGACCCACTGGAGGTGGAGGAAGAGGTGGAGGAGGTGCTCGATGATGCCAACAACTGGTTGGTCCAGCCTTGAACATTGATCTGTGGCATCATTTAGGCTTCAGGCAGAGGCAATAAGAGGAGTTAGCATTCCCAAGAGCACTTTGGGTGTGTGTGTGTGGGTGTGTGTGTGTGTATATGCAAGCATGAGATACCCGTGTTTTCAACGGGACGGCCCTGCAGAACTCCACCCTTCCTACTGTGCAGATGGGCCTGAATAGATATATTTAAAAAGAGAGATGAAAAATATCAAATGATTTATCTTTGCTGATGTTTGTGAAAACATTTTGTTGTTAAAGAAAGAAGGCTGTCCCTGTCTCTGTCACTTGTTTTGTTTTGTCATAACCATTGGGTTAGTAACACAAACACTATCATCAAGTATCAGAGAATCTAAATGAAGGTGAGAACACTAAGTTGAGCATTTAACAGCAAATATGATCCTAGTGCATTTGTCCAAAAGTTTCCAGACATCCTTTCAAATTCCTGGATTCAGGTGTTAAAGGCACTGCTTTAATTAAGTTTAATAACACACACACACACACAACCATTTAATCTCCATAACAAAACTGAGTGCAATCATCAGTTAGAGGACTGTTCACCTCTTCAGTGTTGGCCTTTGAGTAGGGGAACCATTTCCATATTGTATCTCTAAAAAGAGCTTCAGTTGCGTTTGTAATCCTAATTATTCTACACCAGTGCCCAACCTTGTGCAGAAATCTTTGTAGCAATGTTTCAACATGTAGTCAAAATGGTAAAGGCTGTAGCAAAGGGAAGAAAGCTCCTTATGTATACCTCTGATTTCGGAAGAAACATTGGATGAGCAGGGGTCTAAACTTTTGGACAAAAGGCCCTCATTCATCAAAGTTACATATAGTCAAATCTAATTGTAAGTTAAGTATTTGTAATATTCAAAAACAGTCCTTTATGTATGTTGATTATTTCTGAGGCTGCTAAATGCTTATGCTAATGAAGTAAAATTGCTGTGTATACTGGGTCGGATAATGATAGTTACAGGTGAGTAATGGACTAGTGTGCAGGTGTTTGTTTCTAGTCTAAGCAAATTCACTGATTTCAGATGAAACACCTATGGTTTAGCAGCAGTTTCAAAGATCAGATATCGAGCAGTTTGTAAATCAGTCAGGGTCTATGTGACTTTGATGAATAAGGGCCATAGCCTATGTTATCAATCCATCTCACAAACCAGACACATCAACCTGAACATGGAGCACCTTCTCTTTTCATCACAGTAAACAAATTAATCTCATTTGCGAAAGTGTTTATCTCTCCCCTTGAACTCTTACAAAATTAAGTCTGATTTAAATGCCCTGCCATCCTCTTTCCAGTCCACAAGCTTAATCATGTATATAGGTTATGCACTGTATGGCCAAAAGTATGTGGACTATTTAGTTAATTGTCTGTTTTAGTCATGATATTTGCTAGCCGTCTTCCATTGCAGCACTCAGTACTGAGTATGAGCAGATGTACTGGTCATCTTGAGCTACATGGATTGGGTTTCCATGGTTGATGATTCTGGGTTTGAATAATATCAGCAGACAGAATGCATAGTGCTAACTGAAACTTAAGGATGAGGATAATATGCAAGAATCGCTTTCCATTCAAATAAAGGGAAATTGCTTCACCAATGTAAATGTTATTCTACTGGCGTTATAGAGAACTGTGAGGTTATACATTTTTAGCTGTCTGAAAGAGGGAAAGCAGCAGACTTGTTACATAAAAAAAAAAAATCCACAGATACAGTATGGATATGAGATTTTGGGTGTCCATATACTTCTGGCCATGTAACGCGTGAGGTTACAGAGCTCGTAAAAGCCCACAAAGCTTTTCAAAACTGTGGATTAAAGAAACTTGCTGCAAAAGCTCAGTTTCACTATTAAGAAGGTGGATTCAGTAAAGCCATGAAATAAATGTACTTTGCCAGGTGGGGGTGCTTGTATGCCCCATTGGTGGCCCCTGGGTTATGCCATTGTTTTGAAAACCTTCTTTGCACATACACATTTTTCAGCACAGACAGAGAAAGAAGTTCAAATCAGAGCATGGTCTTAATGTGAAATAATGTCTTTCAAAACTTATCAAATGCATTTTGTGCCTTATTTTCATATTGGAGATCAGAAATTTAATCAAATGTAACATTCATAAGAGTTCAGTTCCTTTGCCTGCACACACACTGTGAACACTGAGAAGTGAATTTGTCCTCTGCTTTAATCCCATTCTGCACACACCAGTACTGAGCATAACACCAGGAGCAGGGGCATTGGGGTGTGATTCCTGAACCTGGGGGCAGTGGGGTTAGGTGCCCAAGGGCACTTCATCCAAGAATGCAGGAATGAGAAGTCATCGTTCACCCTCCTCCCACTCACCCACTTTCTTTCTGCCGGTCCTGGGGATTGAACCGTCAACCCTCTGGCTGCAAGCCCTCTTCTTTCATCATAAGGCACAGCTGCTCCATAAAATCATGGTACTGCAGAGCTAAAGAGTTTTACTTGATCTTTTATGCCAATTTGCTAATATTCTCATTTTGAACAGTAGCTTCTGTCAACATGTCCTACATATGAAGTCCTATCAAATTTGCTTTCACCTCTTAGGAATTTTTGAATTCTTGTCAGCTTATAAAGTTGATGAAAAGGAAAACAATGCTCCAAATTCTTAAATGCAAACTGTCCCCTTTCTTCTACAAGGTTTGAGAGAAGACTGTTCTTGTAGTAAGAACAGAGAAGCTGCAATGCGACGTATGCCGTGTAACTTTGCCAATCAGATATTTAAGTGTGTGTATTGTATTGTTTTAAATGTGGATTTTCTTTTTATAGTTTTGTATGGGTTAATTTATTCTACAGTATTAATTGTGTAAAATGCATTCCATATACAATTCTCAGGAAAAAGAGTGCAAATATATGTTTTTGTTTTTTTTTTTTCTCTTGGCATCTAACAGCTTGCATAAACTGTTGTTCGGCATCTGATACGTTTAAAAAAAAAAAAAACAAAAAAAAAACACGAGCAGCTAAATTCACCACTCTTTCATGTTGAATGGAAATGCAAAGGACTTAGCTAACATTGTAAGTGTATGAAATCCACTTTCTGGGACAGCTTCCAAAATAAAAGTCTTTCAAGAACTGCAAATGTGAACTACAAAGTTATTATTGGTCGCACATTTATTTATTTATTTAGCTTTATTTTCTCTCATTTTTCTGAAAGATTAATAACTTATGACTTCTTTTTCAAAAAATTTGTTCCACCGTTAAAGCTGAACATGAAATGGTGTGCAGTATTTTGTTCAGATTTACAGTTTCCTCTTAGCAATCATGTCCTGGATTTTTGCATGTAGAAATAAATGCAGGGAAAAGTATGGGCACCCTAATTATATCAGATAAATACATCACCAACACCCACAATGTGGGATATCTTTCAGTGCACCTAGCAACCACCTGAAACACCATGTCAACCCCCTAGCAACATCCCCATACCTGTTAGAGATAAAAACATTCAACAAATCACCTACCATAGTAATCACCATAAACCAACCTAGCAACTCCCTAAAAATCACTAGAGATGTATTGCTACCAGGAAATACCTTTGATGCCTATAAAATAACAGCAGTGTTTTTTTAGTAGATGCTCTTTTTTTAGTGTATATTGGTGGTACTTTATTCAGCAATACCAATGTCATAGTCAGAAAAGTCTCCGGGGATGTTTTGTGCAGTACTTGAGCTGATATTCTAAGTCAAATATTAAATGTGTTTCAGCCCTTAAGCAGGTTTTTCAGTTAATGTTGAATCAATCAACCATAATAAATCAGCTGAACAAAACAACCAGCCAACAAAATGGAAAACCATTGATATAAAATTATATTTAACCATTTCTTTTTTCTTATACATTTTATTATTAAGCAAATTCACTGCATAAAATAACAGGCATGATGTTATTCCTAATATCACACTTCATCCTTAAAATATTAAAGCGAGACATACTATGTGTGTTTGCTATATTTCAACACTTGGCGGCAGACTTGTTCATCACATGCACTACTGTGTTACAGGTGCTTTGAAATAAACTCTGATTTTAGGGCATTAAAGTTGCTTTAATATTGAAAGATAATATGAAAGTGTGGATACTATGTCAAACTCAAAATTAAAAGTGAGTTTTTGGCCTAAAAAATACTTTAGTGAAAGACAAAAATGTAAAAACGTAAATGGATCAATGCAGAAACATTAATATTCATTCTTTGTGTAATCTGCGCTGCTCTCAGCAGACTGGAAGGTGCATCCAATTATGGGTTTAACTGGTTTTTATGAATGGTGGTCACTGTGTTATTAAGATTTAGTTTTATAGTGATAAGCATTGGAAAAAAAATTGTAATTCAATTAAATTTGGTGTTGAAATTGATGAGTTGAAAGTATGTAATGTGCGTTCACATTCACAGGAGCAGTGTGAATGTCAGCACCGGAAGTCATTCCGTTTGTAAGACAATATGTAAGACAGCGTCAGGGTGCAGTATGGGTGTCAAAAAGAAGTTGAAGTCCAGTTAATTTTATGATTAAAAAAAACAATGGAGGAGATGTTGATGACCACTGTGGCTGATTTTCCAGTAACTGATTTTTGATATGTCATTGATCTTCTTTGCTGGTAATTTAATGTCACAGACAAAATAGTCCCTTCAAAACTTTTTTAATCAGGAATGCAACTGCATGGCTGCAAAACAATTGGTCAGCCATTTATTTGTGGTCACTAGGCACTAATACAGGTCAGCACATTTGTTTCCTTTTCGATGCCTTTGAAATTGTTCAAGACCAAGCATTCTGTCACCGCCCAGTTAATCTACTTCTAACAGCATCCAATCAAACAGAAGAGTTAATGTATGACATTATGGAAACAAAAAGTTGGCCATGATTAAAAAAATTTAAAAAAAGATGTCAGAACACAACATTTCTGTTTGTGAGTTTGTAGTATGTGAGACTGTATTTCATAATGTGCTTTTCTGACTTTATTATAGATCATATTAAAAGAATATTCACCAACTGCATGGTTCATTTAAAATGAAGCATAATTATCCCTGAATTGAGTTTAGTGTTAAATTAAATGCTGAAGAAAATCCAAATTATAATATTTTTCATTGCATACTTTAAATCTGATAATAATAGCTCTTTTTGGTCTAATCAAAGTGATCAAGCTTCAGAATGACTCGATATAATGAGTAATGTAGTGAATCAAGAAAATGTTTCAAAATGATTTGTTTGATTATTTCCATGTTGTCCACCCTTAAACAAAGTAACGATGTATTGAAAAAATTAAAATTATATTTCCCACAAGAAGAAATGACTGATACAGGAAAACATGTCAGAAAATCTTAACCTACACTAGAAAAAGCAGCAAGAGTTTATTTCAGATTAAAAGCATTATGACAAGCATCATCTTCATTCACTCTAAGAAGCTCAGAAAAGCAAAAAGGTACAATGACAACTAAAATTTGTTGTGTTCTAACTGTGTGTGTGTGATTTGATGAGAGTGACTTAACTACAGTTAGTTTTCCTCATGACTTGCATTAGCTTAACACTCAGAACTCACAGAGGCTCAGAGCCCTCAGGGAAAGCCCATCTGCCAATGGTCTATTTCAGGCCATGTGTTTTAGAGTGCACTACAGCAGTTATCTCACACACACACTCACTCTCTCGCTCACTCTCATTCTCTCTCTCTCTCTCTCTCTCTCTCTCCCTCTCTCTCTCTCTCTCTCTCTCTCTCTTTTTCTTTCTCTTTCACACACATATTTCTGATGCACACACCAACACAGTTACATCTTGATGGTTTTTCAGTTTATGTTTTCTGTGATTTACTTTAGCATATTTTGACTATGCTTTCTGAACTATTGGTGGACTTGATAGATTTCAGACTCTAACATCTATCAACAACTACAGCATTTTCTCTTTTTCATTGTCACTTTCCCCCTCGTCCTCCAAAAGTAAGGTTTTGCTTTTCATTGCTAGACACCTGGTGGTTATATAGAAGCAGGGTGTTTCAGTTAGCCAGATGACTCACAACATCATTGGGAAATTTGATCACTGTCCATGGCCCAGATTCCAGAACTAAACTGGAATCACTGGATCCCTGCCCTATGGCCTCTGCTCCCTTACCTCTTCAGCTGGAACTTCTTTCATGGTTTATTTTTGATGCCAAATTTTGCACATTCTATAAGAATTCTATATAGATTGAAATGCAATCTTAATTTGCTTGCTTAATGTATTTAGTTTTTTTGGGGGGGGGCATCGTTATCATGTGCATCATGTTTATTGTAGTTTCACAAGCAACATCTGTTCTTAAAGCTGCCTCTTTAGTAATTCTCAGTCTCATTGTGCGACTGAGCAGATTTAGACAGCCCTACAGCCATTTTTACTTTCTAATTAAGGTGAGCATTAAATCTGAATGTCTGGATAAAACGGGAGGTTTGAATGCACAATTTAACTCTATTTGAGTGGCTGGTCCTGGCCAGCACAGATGTCTGTTAGCTGTTGTAACAGATTCCTCAGTTTAGAGTGTCCTCCAAGCATGCTCAGCCATACATTGACTTTATGTCAGAAGATGTTGCAACTGTTCTTGTGACACACTCTTCCAGAATATAGACAGTACTGTGTGGCTGGATGGGTCTTTGCAAGTCGGAGAAATTGGACTTTGACAAGAACTCATAAAATGTAAAGATGCTTTCTTTAGCTAGTGTGTTCTGTTCACATCATGCTTAGTACAGATCAAATTGATTTCTTCATCATGGTTCCTTTTCACTGGTACCAAACATTTTCCACCTCTCCAGATGTATGCCGTTTACAACCTGGCCTACTCATTTCTTTTAAATACATAAATCACACAATAAATATTCTGGACCACCTTCATACTAGTTCATTAAAATCCAGGAATCATTCAAATCCACAAACAAAAAATACTTTCTCCACAAACATATAATAATTGTGTTTACTGCTCAGAGGTTGTTTTGAAGTCTAAGAAGCTTAAAATGCAATTGCAGACATTCTCTCCCCCCTTCACTCAAAGGGATGAAAAAAGACTCCTTGCTGGTCCATTTAGAAAGCAGCTCTTCCTCAATAGTTTAAAAAATGTTATACATTTCCTCTCACACTAAATGTAGTCTCCAGCCAAGGCCATTTGCTTATTTGCTTTTGAAATTGGCCTTATCTACCTAACAAGTAAAAGAATCTTTTGAATTATTTAACTGTTTAGTATCTGTGTCTAGTATTTTGTCAGACTTTTCTTCAGTTCTCTCTTTTTGGCCATGCTCAAAGTTGGATTATTTAAAGCTTGTTTTCAGAGGCACTGATTAGGTATTGCTGTACCTCTTTACAATAAGAAAATAAGACCTTGCTTTGTTAACTCAGCCATTGTTAATGGTTAGTAGAGCGGCTAACCTGTACATTTATTTATTTATTTATTTATTGGCATGATTTGCTTGGTGAATTTTTTTCATTCATGCACATTAAGGGGCAGTGGTGGCCTAGTGGTTAGGGAGTTGGCCACAGAATCGGAAGATTGTGGGTTGCCCTGAGGTACCCTTGAGCAAGGTACCGTCCCCGTCACTGCCTCCTGGTTGCTTTCATAGCTGCTCCCTGGAGTTTGGCACAGTATTGGAAGATTGTGGGTTCAAACCCCATACCAGTAGGTTGCCCTGAGGTACCCTTGAGCAAGGTACCGTCCCCCGTCACTGCTCCCCGGGCGTCCCCAGTAGCTGTCCCCTGCTGCACAGTGGTTGGGTTAAATGCAGAGGTCCAATTTTGTTGTGGTTCACTGTGTGCTGTGACCTCACAATGACAAGAATAGTCACTTTCACTTAATACACTTACTTTTGGGCTTTCTGACAAATGAAAAATATCTACTATATACTTTTTTATTACTATGCTTCTGAAGATACTGAAGAACTGAAGATACTACTGATAAACACAGTAAGCCAGTTGTTTGTTGCTCACATAGTATTGAGTACAGAGTTTAGCAGGTTCTGACGTTTCCATGTAGACCAGGGCAGCGGTGGCCTAGTGGTTAGGGTGTTAGCCACATGACTGGAGGATCAGGGGTTTGAACCCCTTCCCAATAGGTTGCCCTGAGGTACCCTTGAGCTAGGTGCTGTCCCTGTCACTGTTCCCTGGGCGATTTCAATAGCTGCACGGTGTTTGAGTGTGCATGGGTTAAAAGCAGAGGTCCAATTTCATTGTGGTTCATTGTCTGCTGTGCTTTGACCTTGCAATGACAAGTGTTTTCACTTTCAAATGCTTTAGCCTTAAAATTAAGTGAGTGGTGTTACAGTCTAAAAATTGGTTCTGCGCCAATAAATCATTTAATCCCATCAACAGCCTAGAGTTTGTACTCAGTATAAAGCACTGGACTCCCAGCCTCTGGTCTCACAGTTTTTGGACCAGCATTCAGAAAAAGAGCACAATGTTATTACATCAAGCCTGCATGATTGAAAGTATCTATAAAGAGCCCATGAAAAGGCACTTTATCATCAACCGAAGACAGTATATGTTTTAACAAATAATGTAAGAAGACAATCCA
Organism: Hepsetus odoe; assembly: GCA_017165825.1. Taxonomy (NCBI): domain Eukaryota; kingdom Metazoa; phylum Chordata; class Actinopteri; order Characiformes; family Hepsetidae; genus Hepsetus; species Hepsetus odoe. Next base: position 8,227,386 of record CM029370.1, read on the forward strand.
CAGTCATATTACCTTTTTTGAATGTTTCAGTGTGAACAGCAAAACACACAGAAGCCTTATCTATCTGTCTCTCTGTACATCTGTCTGTATATAGAGTTGCATGTCTGTCTGTCTGTCTGTCTGTTTGTGCATCTGTCTTATAATTGTTTGCTTCTGTAAATACATATTCCCATCTATCTGCTTACCTCTCTGTCTGTCTCTCTGTGAGATATCACTATCTCAGTCTATATAATTGTCTGGTTGTTTATATATATATGTCGGTCTGTCATGGCATCATTACATCAGTCTGGCTATTTCTATGTCTTTCTATCTGTACATCTGACTGTTTTTCTATCTGAACATCTATTTGTCAGTCTGTTTATGAAGACATTCTGTCTGTCCTTCTACCTCTTGAGATGTCTTTTCCTTTTTATCTTTACAACAATCCCTTTTCTCAATTCATTGTATTTAATCTCACCCCATTACAAATTTAAATAATATCCTGGAATGATGTAGAAGTAGAGAATGACACAAATTGTGTTGGTAGACCAACAGGTTAGATGTGTCTAAAAAATGTAGTGCACGCACATACATGCATGCAGTGCACACACATACACCCATGCACACAGACACTAACATCACACTACCATGTCAGTGTCACTGCTGTACTGAGAAAAAGTTCAAAACAACATCTCTCTAGGGGCACTGTGGGGGTCCTGACCACTGATGAAAAGGACAAAATGAGCTAAGAAATGAAGAAGAGAAACAGATGGATGACAAAGTATGTATATATGTGTGTATATATATATATATATATATATATGAAAAATATGTGTGTTTATTTATATGAAACACAGACATTTGACCTTGATGGCATACAGTAACTTTAAGACCTATTCAGTCATTCAACATTCATTAATATTTCAGTATATAAACCATTACTTACTGCATTGCTTGTAATAATATTTTATGGTCATTAATGGATTTTACTGTTCTCTAATGTACTTTGCTGGGAAGGGCAGCTGCTGGAGAAATTATTTAGCTGCCACTGTTACAAAAATGAACATACAATAGTTAAAGAATATTAGAAAGATTGGATTCCAGTGTTTGGTGACAAAGCATAAATTACTTACAAGTAACACAGGGATCTAACATGAAAGTAAAACAAAGGGAAAAACAAATAATTAGACATATTGCTCCTTGTCTTTGCAGTATATAATATAAATCACATTGAAATGGCAAATGATATAGTACAAGTGACATAAAATTTCATAAACAAACACTTTTCTTAATCTTACCAAGAATTATACTAAAACCACCAGAAAGCTACTTCATTAAATTTCCAAAAGAAAATATTGCCAAAATACTGAAGCCAGCCATTAAGAATGACCTCTAAGTCAATTTCTGGCTTTAAAATGTCTTGTATTCCTGATGTTATCAGTGCTCCAAGCCATAAAAGTCTTACACAAATGTTTTTTCATGAGGTTTGCTTTGGTTTATCCCCTTCAGTTCAATGATGTGGTACATTGTTAGAGCATCAGCCATCACCCTAGAAATCTCTTTATATCCTAACCTTATATATATCTCTCAGTCAATCAAGAATTCCTGAACAAATTAATTAATAAGAACTTTATGTATGCATGAAGTAAGTTGTAGAGAAGTTGAAGAGTCTTCTTGAATTAAGATGAGAGATCCATCAAATTCCTAAATTGTAAGTAAATATTCTTCATGAGCTTCCAACAGTTGGTCTTCAATAAGATGTTTCACTAACTACGGTTCAGGCTCTGCTGTCAGTCAAGTTAATTTGCACCTCGTTTTCACTTATGTTCTTCTTGCTAGTCTTGGTACCCAGAGCTTCTGCCTCTTCCAAAGTGGAGGTGAGAGGTTCCCCCAATGTCTCTGGCAGGAACAAGGTCAGCACTCCAATAATTAAGGCTAGGATGCCAACAATAAGCTACATTTCCAAAAGAGAAAAAAGAAAAACAGGTTTAGAGGTGAATACCATATGTAATTATTTCAATTATTTTTCAAACATAAGTACAAAATGCCAAATATGAGACCTCAATTTATAAATTATGTTGTTCAATGATCTAATAATTTTGCCACTACTGGATAACTAATCTGCCCAGTTGACACTGGTGCTTTGTAGCTACTGTTGCCAATAAAAGCAACTTATAAGTGAGGAACAACATTACAAAATACAGTGCAGTGAGGAGTGAAGTAAGTACTGAAAAAAAATGTAACATTGTAATGTATGAGTTTAGTAGGTGAAGTGGTGATGAAGTTAGATGTTTAGAGTGTTAGAGATGTTAGGAAAGAAGGTGTTTTCGAAAAGCCTTCTTGAAGGTTAAGAGTGAAACCCCTGCTCTAATAATATCTGGTAGCTCATTTCACCTTCAAGTTACCAAAAATGAGAACAGTCTGGACTGAGATGCCTTGTGTTGTGGATGACAAAGCCAGATGGGTGACTGAAAAGGAGTATAAACTTGTATGATCAAGTTTAAACAACTTAAAGCAGATCCAGAGGTCATTCTTTAGACAGGCATCAGTGACTTCAATCTGATTCATGCAACATTGGGCAGTCAGTGGAGGTCAGTTAGTAGTGGAGTGACATGTGCCTTAATTGACTGATTAAAAACCAGACGTGCCACCACATTGTGAAACATATAAAGGGGCTTCAATTGCATTTAAGAAGACCTGCAGAGCATTGTAGAAATCTCAATAAAAATCAAGGTTGGAGATATCCATGGCCTGTACTAAGGGTTGACTGGCATACTGAGTCAGGTACAGTGTGATTATGCTGTAAAGAATAAAGAGGCATAACCACAAGTTTGGTGGAGCATGGTGAAAAAACAACTGGTCATTGAATGTGACACCCATGTTTCTTGTCCTTGGTTGGTGAGAGAGATGAAGACTTACTTATATTGATTTATAAGGATATTTATATTGATATTGTGACAACCTGGGATGACCAGTAGATCAGTCTTAGATTAAATGGAAGCTGATGGTCCTTTATTCATGCTGAGATTGGATGAGATATGTGCTTATAGTAGGGTCATCTGGCTTGAAATACAAACAGCTGTATGTTGTTTATGTAGCGGTGATATAAGAAGCCATGTGAGCCTGACCCAAGGAGGTGGTGTAAATTGTGGTATAAAGCAAGGAGGCCACTGAGCCTTCGGGTAGACAAGCCTATGAGAGACGAGGGGAACTGGATGTTTGTCTTTGTCATGTCACTCTGAATGAAAACCCACTGATGTTGCATTCAAATTAAGAATATGCTTTGCCCCTGATGACTATTTCAGAAAGTATGGATAACAGAATGTTATGGTCGTGTGCCAAAAGCTGCTGATAGGTCTTTGCAGGACAGGAAATTAAGACTGAACTGCAGCTCTGGCTGCACTTAAGGCTTCTGTCACATACAGTGAGACCATTTCAGTGGAGTGGCTGCTCTTAAAACCAGACTGATTTGTATCAAAGAGATCGCTCCAAAGGACAAACCCTGAGATCAGCTTGAAAATGCACTTCAGAGCCTGAACACATGCGTTGTTTTTATTAGGCCCTGTATACACTAAGCAAACAACAGAAAATGGAATACGGAGAATGGGAAATCATTAGCACGTAGTACGCTTGAAAATGCACTTCATAAATAGAACTTCAATTCATTTCAAATGTAGCTGCTAAAATTTCCTGAGTGTCAAATACCAAATGTTTACTCTGAAAGGCTAAGGCTGTAGTGGGGTGTGTATACCTGAGGTAGGTAGGTCCAGATGTCAGCAAGGTAGACACAGAAAGGAGCCACCACACTGCCAACTCGACACATCATACTGCCACTGCCCACTGCTAACGACCTGTGGAGACATTACAGTAAACTTCACAGTTCGTGCTGATTCCATTTTACTCTCTTCACACTTAATAATACACAGGCATTACTTACCTGATTATTGTAGGGTACAGCTCACATGTGTATAAATAAATCAGCCCAAATGCTATAGCAATGGCAAACTTCCCTGTCATACTGAGAATGATGGTCAAGAACTCAATATCCTGCAGTGGAGGGACAGAGAGAGAGAGAGAGAGTATGAGAGAGTATTTCAGTGCACAGCTGTTGTGTGAGGTTTTTTATTGCTTTGCTGAGTGAGGGTCTAAAGAAAAACTTTAAATTACCCCAAAAGCTAATACTCAATAATAAATTGCAGTAACTAATTGTTAAACTGGGAGTTTATATATATATATATATATATATATATATATATATATATATATATATATATATAAACTCCCAGTTTAACAATCGATGTTACTTTTTCCATGGGTTAGAGCTACTTAAAAATCACAAGGGACACAAACAATATTAGGCAGGTGGTATTAATGTTATGGCTAATTGGTGTATGCAAATGCATTGTAAAAAAATAGTTATTTCAAAAAAACACTTTAACAGTGTTTAATATTAGTGAAATATCTGGAAACTTCCAAGCTATTACTTTTTCATCAGGCTCATTTTACTCCAATTCATTCTGACCATGGTGTAATGACTTAATAAAATCTGCCACACTCTCTCTGGGTGTATGGGCCATTGTTCACCTATTACACTCACAACGAGATGAACACATTCACTACAGGATGCACTCATTCAAGTTAATCATTCTTCTAGTTGACCAAGACTACCTGGTACTAACCTACATTTTCATAACATTAATTTAAACGTCATAACACAATTGGATTGCAATAGGCACAATAATTTCTCATGGGATATTTGTGAACGAACATTCAGAATTTCTAAAGTCTGTTTTTTGAGGTACTGTTTCCTAACTGAGTACAGAAAGCCATGCTAAGTAAACACGCACCACTGGACAGGAAGTTTGCTCTTCATATCTTCGACAGACCACCTTCACTCTGTTTTAGTGTCCCTTGGTTAACCTAATGTCCTCTGTCCCTTTATGTAAAGGGTTGAGAGGACAAAGTTCTACGTGGTTTGGGAATTTAGATTTAGCATTAGTGCTTTGTTGTCACTCCAAGAAAAACAAACTTTAACACAGAGTGCAATGCTTGAACCTTACATACAAACACACACACACACACACACAAACACAAACACACACACACACACACACAGATTGGAATGAACACTGCACATGGGATACCCTCTATACACTGCACATGGTTTTTGACTGCACATCATGATAATTAACATTACATACCTTTTTCTGAGTATATCGCACTGATTTCTAGGTCACTAAACAACTGCTTGCATCATAAAAAGACCACCTATTGAGCAGGTCATTCAAAATTAGTCTTTAGTATCTCCATAACAGCAAGCTTCAGATTGGATGTCATTAACCTACTTAATTATTACTTATTAAAAAACACAGTGGTGCACAATGACTATTCAAGCTACATATTTACTTTTACTTTTGGCTATTAGAGGTGAGCACTATTTAAAAGGTATTTGGCAGTTCTAGATTAAACATGGCATTCAGAGACTTATAAAAAGCATTACTTCCCATAGTTTCCTGCACCCATGCAACCCTGTTTAAGAAAATCAGCACAGATAATGGATTGATTCCAGTAATTGAAAATCAAACTGTGATAGACAGGTTCCTCTTTGACTTTCTATTAATGGTAGTGGTCAATCTGACACCCAGCTCCAGGAGAGCAAAATTGCAAAAAATCAAGCTTAACCATATCTGCCTAGACACCAAGGAGAAAAAATGTCAATCTCAGCATTCCTAGGATGAAAATGGAGAAAAACACTGGGCAGTACACCGAAAGGGCATTGTTTCCAAACTTTAGCATGATCTGAATAATATATATATATATATATATACAGTGGAACCTCTGGTCATGACCACAATGCGTTCCAAAACTATGGTTGCGACCTGATTTGGACACAACTCGAATGTAATTTCCTCATATGATTGTATGTAAATACGATTAATCCATTCCAGACCAGACCAACTGTATGTGAATATTTAAATTTTTTTAATAGATTTTTAAGCACAAAAATAGTTATACCATAAATAGTGTAATAGTAAAATAAACATAAAAACATTGAACTACACTGAGAAAACCAACATTGAGTTTGTACTAGACCAAGTTCGCACTAGACGCTTGCGAAACAATGTTTTTTTTTTATTTTAAGCACAGGGAAAAAAATAAAGTTGAAAAAATCCTTAATTTATACAAAAACTAAACCTAAACAGAGGCTACAGTTTTGATGGATGGTCCAGCTCTGCAACGGAGGGATGTTCTCCAGGTGCTTTCTCTCTTGTGATTTTTTCTGGTGGTTTTTGTCATTTAGCAGGTGGACCAGACTTCATGAAATAGTGGTCTAATTGCGAAAATAATGCAAAAGCACATATATAGCACAAGGAGTTCACAGCAAATGAATGCATCTCTGACCGAGAGCGATGTACAGGGAGAACAATGTTCAAAGAGAACGATGTACAGGAAGAGCCTGAACACGTGCGTCGTTTTTATTAGGCCCTGTATAAACTAAGCAAACAAAAGAAAATGGAATACGGAGAATGGGAAATCATTAGCACGTAGTACGAACCAGAGGGGAAACTGTCCGCCAGTGTTTTGCTCACAACCAGAAATGGTGGTCGTAAACAGATGCAAAAATTTGGCAAACTTTTTATACGTGATCGGAAATGTTCATGACCAGAGGTTCCACTGTATATATATATAGGAAGCATTAAGCCTCTGAAGGCCCACAGGTTTCCACTCTGTTAAAAAATTAGCCATAAAAAGACATGCAAATACCTGAGGCACTATAATTATAAGTATGCAGGCTACTCCGCTTAGAAGCAGTGCAGGAGCACAGGTCCTTTTCCTGCCCACCCGGTCCATTGCAAAGCAACCAATCAGGTATGAGGGCAATTCAACAGCACCTACCAACAGCCATTTAAACCACAAATTCAGCTTAGTGTACAGAGTTTAGTTGTAAAACATTAAAAGAATGTGAACTTTAGTTCTCAGAAACAACAATAACATCATGGTATGTGTGATTGGATACTAAATTTGGAGGTCTATGGAATTATTTGTCTTAGCAAAGCCATTTAAGAGACAGTTTCTTTACACAGATTATATTATTATTTATGTCTCATGACATTTGGGACTTTTTGCCTTTTCAGATGGCAAAAAGGCCCTCTCTGCAAAAGAATTTGCAATGTTTAAATCATCTCAATCACCTAATTCTTTTTTGCTCTAGATTCTTTGAGAAAGTCACAACAGTGCTGACCTGCACTGACCTGACCTGGTTTTCTTACCAGCAAGAAAGAGATTCACATACTGGTTTCCTCCCAGGTTGACAGAGCCTAGGCTGAAAACATAGTAGCCCAGGGAGCCAATAAACCAGATTGCCCAACAGGTGGCGCTGCGACCAGCCATCTTCCAGCTACCAAACATGTCTAGGAGACTCAGCTTCTTTTCAGGTTCTTCCATGTTGCATTCATCCTTCTGCCCGTCCTTCAACAAATCCTTCTCATTCTGCTCCAACAAGTCTGACACCTAAACCACAAAACATTGTTTCAGCAAAATAGTATTATTGTGCAGGAATGTAAATGTTATTGCACTTTGAGGTTTTTTTTTGTCTTTAGCACATTACTTGCAAAATCTGCTTTTTACACAGGAAGATCAATGAAAACTGGAAAGATAAAATTTCACGGTCTAAGTCAGTTTTTAGGTCACTCAGCCCTCTTGAATGTAATTAATGCCATTTCTACTAATAAACTACTGTTAAAATAAACAGTCTAGTGGAGATCCAACCAGCTTCACTGCAGTCATACAGCTCATAGAAGTCAATGCAGGTACAAGTAAATAATAATCAGGCCTACTAGCCACAGGTCAAACTAATAAAGATCTTAATGAAATATAAGAGAAAAAAGACACACTCGTAATTTGTTAGCCAAGACAAATAATAGGTCTTAAAAGATTGAGTTTGTATTGCTAATATTCTCTGGAATGCTATTAAAGAGTTTAGCAGCCATATAATGAAGGAATTTTTCAACAGTACTGTAAATAATCCTGATGAAAGCATGCCTCATCTGTCTGGACAGGCAATAAGAAGGCATTTAGGGCTTTAAATGTCATAAGCAAGTGCTTGTTGTCAATGCTGAGCTTTCTTGGATGCCAGGGTAAACTGAATAAGACAGGCTAATATGCACAGACTTTTTTTCCCCTGGAAGCACTCTAGCAGCTGCATTCTAAACTTACAAAATCTATTTAGAGAGGCAGCATAGCAACCAGTCCAAAACACATTAGAATTTATTTAGATGCTGTGAGACTAACGCTAACCACAAACATTGTGTTTAAATAACAGTGAAATAATAACATGCATAAAAAGATATGTACTGAATGTGATGATGATCGCATTCATGACTGGAGAACTAGTAGAGACATTGGTGAAAGTGAAGTTCATGTTGACTATTTTCAATAGCTTTTTAGTGAAGCTGATAGCTGAATGGTTTGATATTCACTACAATATGTTAATATGATGTGAGGTTCAGTTAGCATTGCAGAAAAAAAGCTGGTAGAAATGTCCCAAAGTGCTACTTTACTTTGTCACAGTGAGTACATTTCATTTTAAGTACTAGGCCCTCTGTAAGTTACCGTCCCATCTCTGCCCCTGAGCACTTTAAATTATATCAATTATATCTGTGCTAAGTAACACATGGGTTAACTAAGTAATGCATGGGTGTACTTTTGCCAGCTCTGATCATGGTCAGTTATATGGAAAACTCCCCTCATATCATAATCTGAGGCATCCAGTAAATCATTGACCACTTTAGTCATAGCTCTGTAATGTAATGTTCCCCAAAGTCAGACTAAAATCATCTATGCTTGTTATGCTTTACCTAAAAAGCAAAGCTACTGGGCCAAAACATTCTGCAAAATAGACAGAAAAGATGAACAGATGCAATCAATTGCACAGTTCTCTTTTAGATGTTTATATTTGAAAAATACTTTCTATTTTTTTAATTTAACATTATGGAATTGATGTGGTCTTTAGTCTGATACAGTTTTACATCCATATTCATATTTTATAACATTTCAGCCAGTTGTGTTGTAATCTGAATGTTAAAAATTCTCCTTTACATCACACACCTAAGCCATACTTCCAATGACTGTTTTCTTATCACACTAGCACTGTAATAATATCAGCGATCAAGCAACACAGATGGTGAGGAATCCCACCAGCTCTCTGTGGTAAAATGATAATGCTGGCTACTTTCCACAGCTCAGAGATTTGTAAGTGCAGTCTGGCCACGTGGCTTTGACTTACCCAGTACTACAGCAAAATAAACTGAAAACAAGCATGTGTAGTTTATATTTAATCATACTATTATAGTGACAACATCCAATCCATAATTATTCCTGACAGTGGGGATAAAATTACATCACTGTCATAGCTAAAAAAAACTAATTTGGAAACTGTATGACTTCAACTATTCATGACCAGTTACATTTTTTAATTATCTTTTGTATCCACAAGTGAAAGTGACTATTCTTCTCATTGTGAGGTCACAGCACAGTGAACCACAACAAAACTGGACCTCTGCATTTAACCCATGCACTCAAACACTGTGCAGCTATGAAAGCGCTCAGGGAGCAGTGATGGGGATGGTACTTTGCTCAAGGGTACCTCAGGGCAACTCTCTGGGTTTGAACCCACAATCTTCCGATCCTGTGGCCAATCTCCTAACCACTAGGCTACAGCTTCTCCAACCCAGTGCTGGCTCTGCCTGAGTGGGTGAAGATTTTGCTTTTTTTTTTAATGCCAGCAGCTCATGCAGGTGATCCAGTCTGATGTAACTCCATAACCACTAGGCCACCACTGCCACAAGTACACTCAGTTGCAAAGCTATTGCTTCTTCATTACAATATATATTTGTGTATCTCACAGAAACAAGCACCTGCCTTCCTAGTAAGGGCAAATACACTATCAGGAACATCTGAGCACATTAGTGACTTGATCATACTCATATGTTTGAGAAAAAATGTATTAAATAGGGATTCATTAAGAGGATTTACTAATTAAATAATTGCTGATATCAGTCACAGGTTTTACTGCTGCTAAAAAGGTCTGGTAATCTGAATGGTTTAACCTCTTAAAACCCCACCTTCACTTTTCAGAAGCCACATAGGCAAACAGTGCAGACTGACCTGAGTAATTAGATTATAAGAATGTAAAGTTGAAGTCTGTAGAGAAGGTCAGAGAAAGTCCAGAGAAGACTAGAAGACTAGAAGATATAGAACACATTCAGAAAGTTGAGTATCTGATAAGAACAGTTCTACCTTGAGTTTGGACTCCAGACCGTTGAAACGAGCAATGGTGTCCAGCAGCTCCTGTGCTTCCTGATGCCGACCTTTAGCGATCAGATAGAAGGGCGTCTCAGGGAACTTCCAGCAGTACAGTAGGAATGGACATGTGCTTAGAGTCAGGATGATTTGGTAGAGCCACCAGATACGAACCAGATACCCCACCAAAGCTACCACCATGATGCCCACTGCGAAGGCCGCGTGAACATGCATGGATGTCCAGGTGCGCACCTTATTCCCCGTGAACTCAGTAACATAGACAAAGACTACAACCAGATAGCCACTTGATACCTGACAACACAGAAGGAAAAAAAGAGAGAGAAAGGGTGAAGAACATGAGCTAAGACTTTTTTTTAACTGAGAAGGTAAATGGAAGGCAGTGATAATGGAGTGGTAGGCACTGGGATATGAATAAAAGAAATTGTATTTTTCCTTTTTTCTTTCTTGAAACTCATCAGTGTGTGCAACAAAATGCAACAAAAGTACACCTTGGCTGACAATCAGAAGTTCTTTTGAAAATAATACAGTCATGCCGACTGTTCAGTAAAATCCACTGTCAGTAAAACTGACCTCTTAGAGTATAAACACTTGGGTCCCTTATATGTATGTTAGCTGGGGAACATAACTGTATCTGTTGCAGACTCCATACACATTATCATAACTCCAGGCTTTTATATAATTTTTCAATTTAAGCACCCCAATATAAGCACCCCTTTGATATGACCATGGTTTTTGACATTAAATGGAGCGTTCTTAAATTGCACTTTTTAACAGTAATTCACTATTTTATTTTATTGTTAATTTTATTTTTCATTTTAGTTTATTTCAAAATGCAAAGCATTTGGCATTTGGGCTAAAATTCCATTGCATATAAACCATGGAACCCTTCAGACAAAGTAGAGGGCTTACACTCAACAGCTCATCTAAGCAGCTGACTGAGGATCTAAAACTAAAAATGTAGTAAGGAGAACATACTAGTGAGGCGAACATCACAGAATGTTTAAAAACAGCTTAGAACAACATGGTTTTCATGGTCCAAAATGATAAGACATGGATGTAAATGAGAACTGTTGAAAAAAAAACAAATTGGAACAAATCTCTGAAAAATACTTGCTTTGCCAAGAATGCAAAGCAAACTCTCCACTTCACTGCCTAGAAAGAGATGTGGGTGTCTTGGCCCACAGTGTAGTGGGTTCCCAACATGGAAGGGTCATCAGATGATAACTTTAATTGTGACCTCATCACAAAAGCAATCATCAAAAATATTAAACAAAATACTTAAACCTGGGGCACTTTGAAACATGTAACTCTTAGGTTACCATTACCATGTTTTCTGGACAAAAAAAACGAGTTTTAAATGTTTTAATAAAAGTATACCTGCCCAAATGTTAAGCACAGTTTAGGCAGGAACTTTATTGACCTATACTTTGAGGTTGTGTGGCAGCCAGAATAAAGGATTTACACTCAAAATCAGCAAATCTGGGAAGCTAATGTACCTAATTCAGTGAAGGGAGTGATCTTGTATTTTACAAGATTTTTATAAGACAAGATATCCTGAAATAAAACATCACTATTGATCTAAGTTAGGAAGATAAGATTAAGGTTTTGGATTTGCCTTCTAGAATTTAATATTTTTTATTTAAAGGAACACTGCAAAGGAAAGGAAAATACTAAGTTTAGTTAGTTACAAAAAACATTTGGAAGCAGTGACATTTTATCACATTTTATTTATTTTATTCCCAATATGTTAAAAATAAACAATAACACTACAATTCTAAAACTATGTAAAAATGTTACATATTGAGGTTCATGATGAATGGGTCTTTTGTGTACTTTAGCAAATCAACAAACTTGGTTATCCAAACTTTGCCAACCAGTTAAAGTGGCACACAAGACATCCTGGCAAGACCCTTAGTGTGGAACTTACTGTGTGAAATAGCCAAGTCATAAGACTGAGTGTGTGTGTGTGTGTGTGTGTGTGTGTGTGTGTGTGTGTGTGTGTGTGTGTGTGTGTGTGTGTGTGTGTGTGTGTGTGTGTGTGTGTCAGAACAGACATACAGTAAGTGGCCAATGTGAGCAATAGCTGTACTGAAAAGGACACAAAGGATCAGAAGGAATGAGAGAAGCGAGTGAATGAGTATGTACGAATGAGTAACAAAGTCTCTTAATATAACACTTACCATGGCTAGAAGAAAACGCATCATCATGAAAAAGTAGTAGTTTCCTGTAAATGCCACAATGATGCCAAAGACAAACTGAAACAAGCTGGTGGTCATTAGAATAGGCCGTCTGCCTACTCTGGAAAAAGAGAGAGATGATGATACAGTAAATAATATTAAGTCAAAATTAATCATATGCTGAAGTGAAGAGTTGTAATTGTGAGTACTCAGTAATCCCAATGCCATGCAGCCTCTGCATTTAACCCATACATACCATGCAGCAGGGCGCAGCTATTTAAAGCACCCGGGCAGCAGTGATGGGAACAGTACCTTGCTCAAGGATACCTCAGGGCAACCTAAATGACCTGGGATTCAAACCCACAACTTTCTAATCACTAAGCCACCTCTGTCCCAGTGGTATGTAATGTGCGCCTTCATTTTTTCTGCTTTAAAGTGTCATTAAATTTATAGTATAGATTCTAAAGCCTGACTGGCTGAGGTGTGATAGAAGCTGGAGGACAATAAAGAACTCTGCAATGAACACTGCTACTGATATAAACATCTTGCAAGTTCAAGAAATACCTGGCTCAGAACAACATAGAAGAGCTCAACATTTCTCAATCTGGCTTTAAAATTGACCTCAAATTGTTCAATTGAATGTCTTTTTATTTAGTCTCTTTTTCAAGTTTCAGAGTTTGATGGATCTACATGTTTTACAGAAAATGTTAAAATGGCATGGTATTTATGGTTACCATAAATTAAATCTATTATTGTGTGGTTTAGTTAATTTTCAAAATGATAAACTGCTCAATTATTTATAAAATCAACAATGACAAGAGAAACAGCTTAAATACATAATGCTGTTCATGGAGTATTCTTTGAATGCTATTTCGCTGGGCAACTACAGCCTGTTAAAAACCTGCATTATTTTGCACTTACTTTTCTGAACATTGGTGATTTGCATTATAGTCTGAAAAAAATACTTTTAATAACTTACACTAATTCTAATAATCAGTGTTCCAGCTTCTTTTGGCCTTTTGATTAAATTGACTTTTTAAAGTCTGTCTTTTCTAGGTGCATTCCACCCTAATAAACCCCAGCACCCCAATGACATTCACATACACTTGCAAACATGTACACATACACACAAAAATATGCTGTTCAAAGCCTTTATATGTGACACATATAAATGGCATACCTATCAGCAATGTCTCCGAAAACAAGCGCTCCAAACAGGACCCCCAACATGAAGGTGGGCTGTGAAAGCTTGGCCAGCAATTCCTTCTCACACACCAGGTCCCAGTCGGTCACTATGCTTTGCTTCACCTGGCTGTGGTCAAACACGTAGTGACTGCATGACTGCGCTGACCTGTTGCCATGGAAATCATACTGGAAGTCAATTGGGTCATGGCGCAGCACCCTGCGACAGGGACTAAGTTCCCACTGATCTCCGTTCACTGTCTGAACTACTACCGGCCCATTCTCACGGTTGTAGAATGACCAGATATCCTCCAGAGAGGTTCCAGAGTGGTTCCTGTACAGAACGTTTGTGATGTTCGAAGGTGTGTCGCAGAGAAATTTTGGGGTTTCCACCAAGAATACGGAGGCTAGGTAATGAATCCCACAAGATGTAGCCTGGAAAACAGCAGCGAAGTACAGGCATGCCTGGAACCTAGAAAATGAGGGATATACGTTACCAGAACATCTATGGGCCTGTGTGGATCATGATCAGGATACTTAGCATAAGGAAATTAAAAAGAATAATATGTATATTATGTATTATGTATATATATGTATATAGTTATATATATAAAATTCTACTCCTAAACTTGAGTGAGTGACAATATATTACATTTTTTTACTTTTATGTCATAAGAAATCTAAACTAATTTTCTATTGTGGGAGCAATAAATGCATCAAGAATGCCATTTGCCATCTTCATATAAATAACAAAGCACAAACATCAGCACATTATCAAACTAAAGTCCAGCTTAACTAAGAATACTGTTGAATCCGTATTGGGGGTTTTGGAGGCAAAATGATTGGCCTGTATCATATGTGTTTTTCGATCTGTGTCTTTCTCATATTATGTATTTTATTTGAGTGCATTTTATTTGAATCTTGTACATTCAAAGCACAATGTCTTTTCAACCTTTTATTGACAACAGTGACAGCAAAAATATGATGTACAGTTTTGAGTTTAACAACTAACTTCATGGAGCAACAAACACATCAAGAATGCCATTTGCAAGGCAAGAACAACCAGACCATGTCAACCTGTATTATCATCTTTTTAGTCCTTTTATTTCTTGACTTAGTACAAGCTGCATCTGATCACGTTTAAAGCCCTTCATGGATCTGCTCCTTCATACCTCACTGAATTACCGTGAGGTAACTGGGTTACTCACAGTTACTAAATTCAGGTTAGTTACCATGGGTGGTAGATCATTTAGTTTTGATGCCCCTAAACTTTAAAACCTAAAACCCCGCAAACCCAACACTTCCCATCACCCCAAGAACACCATCGCCACAGTGAAACATGGTGGTGGCAGTATCATGCTGTGGAGGTGTTTTTCAGAAGCAGGGAAACTATTCAGAGTCAAGGGAACGATGGATGGTGCTAAATACAGGGATATTCTTGTGCAAGACCTGTGTCAGTCTGCCTGTGATTTTAGACTGGGACAGAGGTTCACCTTCCAGCAGGACAATGACCCAAACCATACTGCTAAAGCAACACTTGAGTGGTTTAAGGGGAAACATTGAAATGTGTTGGAATAGTCAAAATCCAGACCTCAATCCAATTTAGAATCTGCGGTCACTTGAAGATTGCTGTTCACAAGCAAAAAACATCCGTTATGAAGGAGCTGGAGCAGTTTTAACTTGCAGTATGAAGGTAAACCTTAACGAGACTAATGCAAAGCGACTTGCAGCTGTAATTGCCGCAAAAGGTGGCTCTACAAAATACTGACATTGGGAATAGTGAATAGTTATGAACGCTGAACACTTGTAGTTCATTTAAAAATTAAACATTTTTTTAAAATGTTAACGTTATAAGCATGTTCTGTAAAGGAAATGGTACAAACTCTCAAACAATCCATTTTAATTCCAGGTTGTGAGGCAACAAAACATGAAAAAGGCCAATAGGGGGTGAACACTTTTGCAAGGCACTGTATGTACAAGAAAAATGTGTCCGAGCCAAAGGCAACAAACTTGCCAACCTATATCATATTTCTATTTTGGGTCCATTTCCTTGTAATTTCCTTTAATAGAATATATCCAAAAAGCCAAGAGCAGCCAGACCACATCAACCCACATCGTACTATTTTTAGCAGGTTTTTTTTGTTGTTTATTCCTTTACTAAAATATATCTACACAATCCACCTGTCCCAGCCAAGAGTGAAAAAACCTTGTAACCCTATATCACCTCTATTTTAAGAATTGTTTTCTCCTTATCTTTCCCAGAACATTTCTAGATCACTATGTTCAAGCCTTAAACAGCCAGACTTTGTCAACTTGTATCATGCATTTTTTGTGCATTCCCTTCTCATTACTATTTGTAGATCTCATCTAGATCACTGTGTTCAAGCAAAAAGCAGTCCAACCATGCCAAACTGCATCATACACTTTTCAGTCTTTTCCCCATCTATTCCTTCACTGAAATAAATCTGCACTATCCACCTCTCCCAGCAAGCACTGATAAGTACATGTTACCCTACATCATCTCTATTTTATGTAAATATCTTTCTCCTTACCTTTACTATAACATATCTAGAAGATCTTTTCCTTTTCTATCCCTTTCCTAGAATAGATCTAGAAGATCCGTGTATCCCAGCCACGAGTGAGGAGAGCTTGTTAACCTGCAAATTTCCTGTTTATATCTATATCTAGACGATCAGTAAGTTCAAGCCAAAATCTTACTTTTTGAAGTGGCCGAGCTCGTCGAACAGGCGCTCCACACTCATTTTGTGCGCGCGCGCGCGTGTGGGCGTGCGCGCGTGTGTGTGTGTGTACTGGTGATCCTGGCTTAAATGTCCACACTTTGTGAATGCTGGCAGTCGTACATTGCAGTGAAGGAAGGGGCGGTCACTGCGAGAAACAGCTTTTACAGACTCTGACAGAATTAACGACGCTCTCCCAAAATATTTCCCCAACTCAGCCTGGGCGACCCCGGCTTACCAGCTGAAAGATGAGCCCAGATTCTGATCATCTGTTCCCATATGTTTTATTATAAAGGCCTTTAGACACGCGCCTCACCTTTCACGGGACACAGCGCTGCTTCTGCCTCTTCTGCATGATGTGAAGAGCATAATTAGGACACTTTGGATGTTAGTTCAATTAAAAGCAGTCTGGTAGCAGATGTCTCTAAATCACAGTCTAAATCATGGGCCCATATTGTCCCATGTATGTCCAGAATCTCCTTATTTTACTGTCTTTTCCAAATATGGTCTCTCTTTATTTTAGACCAGTCTCCCCTGGCTATGGTCCACCGTCCCCTTATTTAAGGTCAGTTTTTTCAAATTATGATCAAGAAATATCTTAATTTAGATCAGTATTTTCCAGTATGTCCCAGAATAATTTTTTTATTTTGTACCCGCTTTCCCAATAATATTCCAGGGATCATTCCTATTTTAGTCCAGTCTTTCCAAATCCATGCTCTAGAGCTCAGCTTTAATACTGTTTATAAAAGGTAATAAAAAGGAATTTTATTCCTAGGAGCGATATGACAGGAAAAAATATTAAATAATGTCAAAAATTCTTTCATTTGAGAACTATTTCTTGCAAATGAAGGCGTGGAGAATTTTCCACCTCTTTAAATTAACAAACAAATAACCAAAGTTTTTTTTATTTATATATTCATGTATGCAAGAACCTTGAAGAAGTCTTTAGTTTTAAGTAGTTGAAGTATGTACCATCCGTTAAATCAATTTATATCAACTTTGTATCAAACTAAATGTTTCATGCCATCACAGGCAGCACTTACATCTCAAATTTCGGATGCAATCCCTAATATGTATTACATTTACATTATACAGCCTGATAAGATGAGTGGAAAAGTATGTATTACAATTGTGGAGGATTATTATGTTCTTTGAATTTTAGATACAATGAAAGGCTGCTTTAGGGAGAGAACTTGCAACAGAACATAGCTACCCCATAACCCCATAACTACCCCATAACTGACAAACAGCACAGGACAGTACTAAATAATTAAAGTTGACCTATAAAGGGCTATGAGAGCTACTAGTGATTCATTATTACACTACCTCGATTGAAGCAGCCCTCTAATTTACCACTGAGCCCTGTGATGGACCAAAGTTTACTTTGTCAAGGGTTACAGAGAAGTGTCTTTGATCAATCTGATTACATTGGGTAAAACTGATAAGGTTAACAGAAGAAAATGTGAAAATACAATCAGCATTATTAGTCAAACATTTCTGAGTGTTTATGTTCGCTGATCAATTCTCAATACTCAAATAGTAAAAACCTCAGTTTTCTTAGCATGAAAGTTTTTTTTCCCCCCTTGCTTCTCTTACCTTTGGCTCACAATGGGCTCGCAATCAGTTTCTGTAAAGCTGATATGTGACAATGACAGGAAAAAGTGTGAAATAAATAAATAAAACTCATTTTAATTAGAGCTTTGAGGCTCATCTTTGCATTAATATCTTAGCACATAGCTGCTGGTTGTTAGAAACTGGTTAAGAAATGCACATCAATATGTGTATTGAAGCGAAAGGTGGATTGTTATGATAGTAGTGCATTTATATTTGGAAGACATCAACGTAAAAAGAAAATTTTGGACAAGACTTTGGTTTAAATAACAATAAATGTGCAGTTTTGCTCATTGGCAAATAATTGCAAAATATTTTTAAAACTTAAAGCACTGCTGGATTCCATACTTTTAGTCGGAATTTGAGACTGTTGGTATCAGATTCTTGCCTTGGCGTTTTAAATCACATTAGCAAGTCTACACCACCTTGATGGTGGCCTGGATTTTAGTTTAATCATTCTGATAGATTTTTATTGAAGTATTTTTATGGAAACAATGTGTTTGGTTGCAGTATTAACCTCTCAGCTCAAGTGCTAAACTAGAGAACTTTAAACCATGTCTTTGCTGATAGAAGACTTAGGGAAAGGTAGAAGTCAGATCATGTGGGCTGATAAATGTGAGGAACCCTTTAAATCTGATGCAACACTTTCATTAATCACAGTCTTATTTTTTAATCCTGCCAGAGAGAAAGGCTTTATCACTCACACACCTACACAAAAGCAAAAACCTTCACCTGGTGTGTCCAGCTGGCCATTTCACACTCACCAAGGCTTCCTGATACAGACGGTCAGAGTTCACTGTGTGTGTACATTCAAACACAAGTACAGAGAGGACCAAAATGATTTTACTTAAAGAGGGAGCAGTTAGTTTTCTAATCTGCACATTTTTTAATTTTATATTTACAGCATTTGGCAGACGCTTTTCCCAGAAGAACATACCTCAGTGCTTCACATCCACATCTGTTCTTCATTCTTGTAACTTATAAGTGACTTATAATCCTTTTTTAAGGCAAAAGAAGTCATTATCTCATAATCAAGGGCAGAGGTGGCCTAGTGGTTAGGGATTTGGCTCTTGGGTCAGAAGGTTGTGGGTTTGAATAGCAAGACCAGTAAGTTGCGCTGAAGTACCCTTGAGCAAAGTACCGTCCCAATCACTGCTCCCTGGGCACTTTCAATAGCTGCACCCTTCAGCATTTTCGTGTATGGGTAAAACGCAGAGGTTGAATTTCTTTGTGTCTCACTGTGTGTTGTGTTGTATTTTACAATTACAAGACTAGTCACCGTGGGCAATGGTGGCCTAGTGGTTAGGGCATTGGCCGGAGGATCGGGGGTTCGAACCCCTTCCCAATAGGTTGCCCTGAGGTACCCTTGAGCAAGGTGCCGTCCCCATCTCACTCCTCCCTGCGATGGGCTGGCAACCTGTCCAGGGTGTGTTCCCTGTCCTTTGCCCTGTGTGCACTGGGTTGGACTCCAGTGCGACCCTGTTTGGGACAAGCGGCAGAAAATGGATGGATGGAATCCATGATTTGAGGTGATCTCAAAGTCACCTTCACTTTATCTACAACTTACCAAGGTAAAGTGATTAACATTCATTTCAAAGCTCACAAATCTGATCTGGAATCATTGCCTGTCAAGTATTTCTGCTTGTAGTGTTACTATGGTAACTAATGTGGTCACTTGTAGCTTAAAGTCTTAAAACCCAAGTGTAAGAACCAGACATAAGAAACAAAAATGGTTTGACCTGCATTGTGAGCCGAGATGGGCAGAGACGGAGCAAATACAGAAGAAGCGTGTCCAATAAGTCTGCATGCAGAGCGTAATAAAACCCAAGTAAACAAACAAAGCAAGTGTTATGGAAAAAGCTCAGGATTTGCTGACTATTAGAGTTACATGAAGGCAGGTGCATCCTGCAGACTGTAGGTGTTTTCAGACATGCTGTGAAATTATGGCTCACTTCTACTGAACTGCATATGGCAGAGGATCCAGTTATAGATCTCAGTGAGAAATGCATAATTCATACATTCATGCATTTTATACCAGCAGCACCTATAGGTGATATGATCTGGGGCTATTTGATTCAAGCATAGTACAGCAATCTTTGTGTGTGGGTGTGTAACACAGAGCCAAAAGTAATTTCAATTCTTCTTCTTCTTCTTCTTCTTCTTCTTCTTCTTCCTCTTCTTCTTCTTCTTCTCCTTTGGCCTTCCTGACGTAACCCTCCCCATTTATCCGGGCTTGGGATTGGCCTGAGGAAATACACTGGCTTGTGCATCTCTGGTGGCTGGGTTCAAAAGTTATTCCAGTTCAAGGTTTATATATTTTTTTAATGCAAAAAAAAAAAAAAAAAAAAACTGCTTGGATTCTAAATTTACAGATTTTTTCATGCCAGTTTTCTGTCTTGAAAAAGTTGAGCAAATGAAGGATATAACCTTTGATACCCATAGATGACTGCAAAAAACTCTGATTTGTGATTTTTGTGAGTTTTTAAAGAAGATAAAACACACTCCATCCAGTTATTGCCCACAATACTTCCAACATTTCATATTAAAGTGTTTCTTATCAGGATCTGTCTTGTTTTCAGGATTCAGGAAGCGCCATCTGAGAGAAAGTTGTTGTTGGACACCCACAGTTCTTCCACTGAAGGTAATAACTTACTGCAAAGAAAACAGGATAGCGCTCCTTTCTTTCCCACCCAGCTTTTCCCATAACCTTAGCCCTCCTGATTGTAGCATCTATGGTTCATTTAACAAGATGATGATGCAATCAGTGATGCATGGAAAAAAATGATGATGCAATCAGTGATGCATGGAAAAAAATGAATCCAGTTAAAACTATTACAATCTATGACTTGCCAAATTTGGTCTGAACATTACACTCGCTTTATTCAGTCTTTCTTGACCCATCAGGAGAAAAGATGAGCTTGAAGGGGAAGGAACAAAAATGGAAATAAGAGAATGAATGACTTTGAAAGTGGCCAAAGCAGAAAAAGCAAAGAAGCAAAAGGCTTAAACCCAGTGAGCCATTGAGGATTCTGATACCTCTGATAATGAGAATTTCTGCACTGTGTGCATGGAACAAACTGAAGGCCAAAAGATCTGTGGTTCAAGAGTGAACAATGTCAACTCTGGGTCCAGAAAACCTGCACCTGAGGGGAAACCATCAACGATTGCCAAAACACAGATTGAACTGTTATATGAGACGTTATATTAGACATACACATGAGGTTTATTTGTAGTGCACTAATATTGCTACAGTATATAAAATTTTGAGAGCTGAACAACCACTTTTACTGATGTCTAAACAAAAAGTATTACTGCTGTCCCCATACACCCCTGCATCAACCTGTATTCTCAACAGTAAGGCTTTTTGTAAGTAAGGATTATTTTTTGGTGATGGTCATAAATCCAATGGCTCATACAGCAACTTCGAGAATGCTTCTGATCTAGAACGACCATGGGACAGCTGTCAGAGGCATCTTCACCCACTTCGGCCTCCTCTCCATCATAGGCTGACAAGTTGGAGAAGATAGCAGAGGAAGATAGCAGTGGCATTACATATACACCAATAGTTGTTTAGACTCAGAGCTGCATGATGGCAGTCACATTTTTTTGTGGTGGGTCCTGATAGGTGATCTACAGATACTTTCATTATAAACTGATAAATCTCAGTAGATCAATAATATTAGGATAGGATTAGAATTAAGATTGGTTAGATTAAATTTAAGATTGGGTTTAGCGATAGATTTAACAAAATCTTTTATATTAAATTTAAAGATGAATTAAACATATATTTAACTGATTTGAAGACATGTAGCCTCTAAAATGGACCATCCTAATGTTCAAAGATAACCTGTGTTTAATGCACTTAATGCAAGAACCGATGAGTTAAAGATCTGAAGTGAAGTGTAACTGGTCCCTCTGAAGCACAAATCTCACATAAAAGCAGAACATTTCGATCTCTTAGAAATCTGACACTGTTTGCAAAATTTTAGCCATGCCCGGATAAATGTTTTTCATTGATAAAAATAATAATAAAACATACATACTCTTACACATTTTAATGAACCATTATTGTTTGTGAGCTGGATAAAACATACTGGAAAAATCTTTAATATAGCAGCAAATAAAAAAAAAAAGGCCTGTACAAAGTTTATGACACATTTATACTAAATATGTCAAAGTTAGCAAATAATAAGAAATGAAGCAGTGTTAGCAGATATTGCCACATTGTGACTGTATTGACTGTATCCTGTATAGGACATGCCACTTAAATCAACACCATGTGTACTTTGACCAAGGCTGTTTTTTTGACATACGACTACAGATAAGGTCGAAAACTTTACCATTAAATCAAAGGTTCTCCTTGAATTTCAACCTGTGATCTCAAGCTCCTACAACAAGAAACATTAAATATAAACTTATAGAGAGTTAACCTCTGTACTTGACCTGCCTGGTTATTTCTGTTAGTTCTGTTAGATCTTAGTGCTGCGTTCGACACGGTAGATCACTCCATTTTAGTAAATAGGCTTCACTCCACTGTCGGCATTAGCGGAACAGCTCTTAAATGGTTCAACTCCTATCTCACAAACCGTTACTACTTCATCCAAATGGATGATTTTGGCACCCCCTCACCTATGTCACTAGTTAACTATGGAGTCCCACAAGGGTCGGTGTTAGGCCCATTGCTCTTCTCCCTCTACATGCTCCCACTAAGCACTATTATACGGAAGCATAATGCTAGTTACCACTCCTACGCTGATGACACTCAGCTATACCTATCTTTTAAATCATGTGATAAAGCATCAACCGGCACTTTAATTAGCTGCCTCAGTGATATTAGGGATTGGATGAATAACAACTTCCTCTCACTAAACCCTGAAAAAACTGAGCTGCTCTTGTTTTGTAGTAGTTCATTTCGCATATCCGGGATGCAGGGTTGAAGATTTCAGTTAGTACTCTGGCACGTAACCTTGGTGTTATTTTCGATTCAAATCTTTCATTTAATCCCCATGTTAATGCAGTTGCGAAGACATGCTTCCTGCACCTTCGGA
Source organism: Hepsetus odoe (assembly GCA_017165825.1). Lineage (NCBI taxonomy): Eukaryota > Metazoa > Chordata > Actinopteri > Characiformes > Hepsetidae > Hepsetus > Hepsetus odoe. The sequence continues at coordinate 8,250,444 of CM029370.1, forward strand.
ACATTGCCAAACTATGGCGTTTTCTGTCAATGGAAGACACGGCGAAAGTAGTACATGCATTTGTATACATCCATCCATTATCTGCCGCTTGTCCCAAACGGGGTCGCGGGGGGGTGCTGGGGTCCAACCCAGCGCACACAGGGCGAGGACGGGGGACGCACCCTGGACAGGTCGCATTTGTATACAGTAGATTAGATTACTGTAACGCCCTACTTTCTGGAAGCTCTCAGGGCACATTAAGCACCCTACAGCGCATTCAGAACACAGCCACTAGGATTGTTGCCTGCTTCTGTACGGGATGCCGATTCAGTCTCAGTCTTTAAATCACAGCTGAAGACTTACTTCTTTAGTTTAGCTTACCCGCACCAATCACCATAGTGCACCATTGGGTGCAACTGTGTTGTAAAAGGCGCTATATAAGAATAAATTGAATTGAATTGAATTGAATTATCTCTAACCTCTGTGTTATATATTTCCCTTTTAGTTTGCCTGCAACTGCAGAAACTCAAATAATGCACATGCAGAGCACAAGCTCATCCAGGAACTGGGTCTGTTGCAACCAATAGAAGAATATAATGGTCTGACAACCTATTTTTCACTTCAATTCAATTCAATTCAATTTATTCTTATATAGCGCCTTTTACAACACAGTTGCCCCAAGGCACTTTACATTGATGGTCGATGATGGAACAGGTTACAGTAATAGATGTTAAAGCTGGACAACTACGAAGGAGAGGAACCAAAAACTCCACTATGTGGAGAAAAAAAAACCTCTGAGGGTCCAAGGTCAACCGGCTACCCAACCCCCTTGGGTATACTAAAAGTATAAAGTTAGTTTGGTTTTAAACTCCAGGATCAGTGAGGAATCCCAAGTTGCTTCCAGGTACCGATGAGCTGCCAGGGTCCCTTGGCGCATCAGATGCATCACACAGACCAAATGGTAGCTCGGCATTGGACTCAGGTGATGACCACAGCGGGCCCACCCGGACATGTGGGGAGAGAAATGGAATGGGGATGGTCAGTAATGAGCAGGATCACTTCAAATCCTGAAGTAAGAAAAGCAACCGCTAGCCTTCAGATCAAAGAACCGTTTCAAAAGCATGGATGTGAAATGTATCACAAACACTCAGATATTGTTCAGATAGTTTATGAGTTTATGACATGACTAATTCATTATTTGTGTTGTGTAACATGCAGTATTAAATTGGATTAAATTGTGTGTGTGTGTGTGTGTGTGTGTGAAGAAAACTTAAATCTGTTCATGTATTATAGTGACCCTTCTGATCTGGGATTCAAACCCACAACTTTCTGATAGGTACCTAAGGTATGATTTTTACTCTAACAAGCCTTAACTGACATTGCAGTCATTTGGTCAGGTAATCTGGTGGAATTAAAACACCTGTACTCTCCAGAAATACTAATATATATTTAGATTACACTGGTTAGTCACAACAATAAAATGACCAAGTTGAGACATTGATTTGTGTAAGGATCTGAGAAACAATTGAAAAGTGCGAAATTTGTGATGAATAGAAAACAGCAGGTCTTGTTGGGTGTTGTCATTATACAGACTCACTAGGACCAAAGGCCTTTTGTTGTGACTGAAGAGCAAAGGCAAATCAGTCTAGTCCACTTCCACACAAGTTACTGTAACAAAAATTTATAAAAAAGTACATTTTCGCTATGTCCAGAAAGAGTGCATTGCAGCTCCCAGCACTGGGAATCAAGCCCCTCACAGTGAGGTGACAGCACTCAAAGATGTAGCCAACCATGAGGCCATTTTAAGTGCTAAAGTTGAATATTAACTTTGGGTCATGTGCATTCTAAATTTACTTTGATGGTGTTATTAATAATGATTGTCCACATGATTGTCCAGTGTTATGAGTAAGGAGACAAGATGTCATGCAGTGAAACAAACCAATGATCTCTATCATTAAAAAAAAAACAAACAAAAAAAAAAACAACTCATCAGTCTTCTATAATACCTGGAGTAATGATCATTGTATGAAATTTTAAATATATGTGTAGGCTACTCCAAGGTAAAAGTTGGGTTTCTTTCATATTAAGCCTAATTGGCTAGAATAACTACGGCGTTTTCTGTCAATGGAAGACATGGCGAAAGTAGTACATGCATTTGTATACAGTAGATTAGATTACTGTAATGCCCTACTTTCTGGAAGCTCTCAGGGCACATTAAGCACCCTACAGCGCATTCAGAACCCAGCCGCTAGGATTGTTAGCAGGAGCAGGAAGTACAACCACATAACTCCCATACTCTCCTCGCTTCACTGGCTTCCTGTTAGGTACAGGGCTGACTTCAAGGTCCTCCTCTTAACCTACAAGGCACTTAAAGGTCTTGCCCCAATATACCTAACCGAACTGCTTAATACCTATACACCTAACCGCCCACTTAGATCCCAGAATAAAGATCTCCTAATTGTCCCTCGCATAAATAAATGTATAGGAGCACGAGCTTTCAGTTACAGGGCCCCTAGATTGTGGAACAGCTTGCCTGCTTCTGTACGGGATGCCGATTCAGTCTCAGTCTTTAAATCACGGCTAAAGACTTACTTCTTTAGTTTAGCTTACCCGCACCAATCACCATAGTGCACCATTACTAATGTCGCTGGTGCTGCTGTACATGCCATCGCACTGTTGTTTCATTTCTGTGTCTGTCACTACTGGATCCTGCTCATTACTGACCCCCTCATTCCATTTCTCTCCCCACATGTCCGGGGTGGCCCGCTGTGGTCATCACCTGAGTCCAATGCCGAGCTACCATCTGGTCTGTGTGATGCATCTGATGCGCCAAGGGACCCTGGCGGCTCATCGGTACCTGGAAGAAACTTGGGACTCAATTCAATTCAATTCAATTCAATTTATTCTTGTATAGCGCCTTTTACAACAAAGTTGCCCCAAGGCACTTTACATTGATAACAGGTTACAGTAATAGATGTTTAAGATGTTTAAGCCGGACGACTACGGAGGAGAGGAACCAAAAACTCCACTATGTGAGTCACCACATGTCCGGGGTGGCCCGCTGTGGTCATCACCTGAGTCCAATGCCGAGCTACCATTTGGTCTGTGTGATGCATCTGATGCGCCAAGGGACCCTGGCAGCTCATCGGTACCTGGAAGCAACTTGGGATTCCTCACTGATCCTGGAGTTTAAAACCAAACTAACTTTATACTTTTAGTATACCCAAGGGGGTTGGGTAGCCGGTTGACCTTGGACCCTCAGAGGTTTTTTTTTCTCCACATAGTGGAGTTTTTGGTTCCTCTCCTTCATAGTTGTCCAGCTTTAACATCTATTACTGTAACCTGTTCCATCATCGACCATCAATGTAAAGTGCCATCCCGGCTTTAACATCTATTACTGTAACCTGTTCCATCATCGACCATCAATGTAAAGTGCCTTGGGGCAACTGTGTTGTAAAAGGCGCTATACAAGAATAAATTGAATTGAATTGAATTGAATTGAATAAACTAACTAGTGTTGAACATAATGTCATTCATTAAAAAATAAATGAATAAATAAACAGTTTATAAAGGAGAGGGTATCAATAATAGTGTTCACTGAAATATTCGCCAAATATTTAGTAATCTAATTAGTAATCTAATAAGCCAAAAATCACTTTTCAGATTCACTATGTCTAATGACCTGGCACCGATGCTGTTCATCAGAAAGTTAAACTGAATCTGGAGAGACTCTTTATCAATTTAGGTAATGGGATTAGTTAAATTTTCTGGCATTTGCAGTGATAAGCTTTTTTCCGCCTACATATTTTAAATGGGTCATTTCAGTTTCTTGCACACACACACTCTCATACACACACACACACACACACACACACTGTAGAGTGAACTGTTTAAATTGAATAGTTCCCTGCCCTGAAAGAGCACTACAGATGCAGTGTTTGCTCTGAGGGTGTTGATGGAGAAGTTGATGGTCAGAAGGAGTTATACTGTGCCTTTGTGGACTTGGAGAAAGCATATGACAGGGTGCCTGGAGAGGAGTTGTGGTTTTGTTTGAGGAACTCAGATGTTACAGAGTATGTGAGAGTAGTTCAGGATATGTATGATGGCAGTGTAACAGTGGTGAGATCTGCAGTGGGAGCGATGGATGAATTTAAGGTAGAGGTTGGATTACATCAAGGATCAGGATATATAGTAAGTGGAGCAGGAGCACTGAGCTACGCTATTACTAGGTCAACAGGCAGTGGTGGGATAGTGGTTAGGGACTAAGCCCCATAATAGGAAGGTCATAGGTTTAAGTTCCAGCTCAGTAGGTTTCCCTGAGGTATCCCTTAGCAAGGGATAACCAACACTGCTTGCCATGCACTGGATGTTTTTACTGGCTGCATTGTGTATATGGGTTAAATGCAGAGAAAGTATTCTGTTGTGGTTCTCTGAGTGTAATGTTGTGAGTTCATATTTTTCACTTTCATTTCATACCCTTGATCAGGGCGCAGTTGCAGGGTTAAGTGCTTTTCCCAAGGCCACTTCAGGTGTGGATGCGGGAGGGGGACTTTTTCCCCTTTTCAGTCCAATTGTTTGTGTTGTGTGCAAACACTGGGGACAAAGAGAAGGACACCTGAGCAGGATCGTAGGAATACCCTGTCTGCCTACAACTGAGAGAAACACAGCTCAGACAGACCAGGAATATGAGCAAACATAAATCTTTATTTATTCAACATACAAACACCAAAGACTTGGACAATACTAACCTAACACACACACCATTGAGAAGGAGCAGGGGACATCAATACTAACATTAACCCACAGTAACACAGTAGACTAACATTAGCGAGCTAATCAGCATAGAAAGCATAACCTTTAAAGCAAACACTAAGGTGGTTTTTAAACAAACACAGAGACAGGGGAAAACAGCAGGACTAAAATGCTGAGGAGGGGAACAACATGAGACCAGAACAAGATCACTGGATGTGCCCTAAGAAGGTCAAACTGAACATGTGGAACTCACATTTCTCCAGCCTGATGTACAGCCCATTCTCCAGGAGCAACTGAAGGACCTGCCGAATCTGAGGAACATGCTCCTGGAGAGAACTGGAGAAAATGAAGATGTCATCCAAGTAGACGAAGACACCTGGATGACAGTTTGTTTGTTTATATATGTATGTATAAACAACATATAAATATTTTTACACTTGCTGCTATTTACATTTTTTCAAACTTTAGGATGATTAAAAAATTGTCTGGAATGCCATTCTTCTCAGTCATGTAAGTCAAAAGCATGTAATCTAAAAAGAAAAAAAAGATAAAGCAATTTTGTTGCAGTTAAGAAATGAGACTGAAAATAAAAATACATACTTGTATGAAATACATTATTATAATTATAGAATATTACCTGAAACAGTGCTTCCATGGAAGAGTAGTCAGTACACTGATTATTGCACGCGATAAAATGAGTCTTTTGTTTTGAGTGTTCAATGTTATTAATGAGATTCCTGCTATTTCTACTAAAGTCCTTATGCGATCTGAACAATTAAAAATGAATGTGGTGAACAATGTTGATGATAATGTGAAGACTGACTATAAACTAGGGGCAGTGGTGGAATAGTGGTTAGGCACTAGGCCCCAGGATCAGAAGGTTATGGGTTCAAATCCCATATCAGTAGGTTGCCTTGAGGTACTCTTGAGCAAGGTACTATCCCAATCACTGCTACCTGGATGCTTTCAAAAGCTGCCCCCTGCTGCATGTTTGTGTATTGGTAAAATGCAGAGGTTGGATTTTTGTTGTGTTTCACACAATGACAAGAAAAGTCACTTTCACAAAAAAATCTCCTTTTCAGGCACTCTTTACATCTTCTAAAGTCTTAATCTCTCCTAGAAGTCCTTAGACAAATGATGAACAGCCTGTTCTGTGGTTCAGACACTGCAACAAGCCATCTGTCCTTAGATTCCTAACAAAGTTCTGAAGTTCAGGTCCCTCTGCTGTTCACTGAATACTGGCTACTGAAGGATAATGAAATAAAGAGACAAAGAGTAGGAAACACAATCCAAACATGGTTATTTGAAATGATGGTTATGTAAAATCAGGTCATATATTTTAAAAATAAATATTAAGAGAGGAAAAGTATAGAGGGAAGAAAAATATGTTCATTTTAGTGAAGAGATCCAGAGGCCAATATTTAGTGGCATTGGTTGAAAAAACAGAAACTTGATTAAAAACCTGGGGGCGGTCCTCTAGATTTGCTGGAGTCTCCAAGGTCTCGCTGTCACTGGAGTCATGACACCTGAAACTACATCTCTGTCAAATGAACCTCCCTTAAAGATTATGGACATTTTTGTGTTCTACAACACATTAAGAAGGAATGAAAAATAATGAATGACCACATCTTTTTAAAATTATACAAAAAAGTGCACAGTTTCAACTCGCAGGTAGAACTTTACCTCATAGGTGTATGTCCCAGTGCTCTGAAGAGAAATGAATAATAAAAGAAATATAATCAGAAAGGGGAAAAAGCTTCCAAAAGCCTAACCCTAGGATTCAGAGTAAGGTTGTAGCTTTTTCTTTGATGTAGGCCACAGCACTGGTCTGGTCGAAATGTTTGGAGGGAGCTGGAAATCCAATGAAAAACATGAGATCAAAAGAAATGAGAGCTAAGAACATCATTCAGATAGAACTCCAATGACGTATGTGCAGTGAGAACACATGGGAGAATTTATTGAGCTCCCAGTCCTTTGTGAACAACCTTCAGCTGGAGCTTCACCTCCACTAACTGCAAAAAAAATATCAGATTTAGATTTGCCTTAAGCAAAATGTATCTGTAAACCACATAATCTGGTTTATCACAGAAATGTAGAATAAATTATTAAAACTGAAACCTTTCTGAAATCAGATGACCACTGCAATAGATGGTCACAAAAATCCTGTTTGCTCTGTCCACCTATCTGCAGGACTGCTTTAGGAATGTAAGAAAAGAAAAGAATATAAAAAAAAAGACTTACTATTACCTAAAGAAAAATATTGATCATGAGTGTAAGAGCTGATTCTTATCCAGATTCTTTCCAGTGGTCCAGCTACAAAAAAACAAAAAAAAAGTGTCATTGGAGAGCAGTTGCTGTAAGCTTTGCAGAAACACCTCCTAAAGAAAAGAAATGGAAAGTGCTTGATACAGAGCAGCAGTATTTATGTATTTACTATATAGGGAGGAAAAAATATTCAAATTTTTTGCAGTTTAAAAAAGTTTTATTTCATGACTTTCATGGCTTTTACATATTTGGTAATTTAGTTGAATAAGCTATTACTTTGTAAAAAAGCTTTTACAGAACACTACAGAACAATTATGAGATTCTGACCCATTTAATATCTGCATTCAGAGATACAAACCAGCATAAGGAAAGCTTATGAGAAACATGCCCAGCTAATTCTTCCCTGATTATATTCCCAAAAACATTAAAAATGTGTTTCTTGCAACCAGAAAAAGGCCTCCTGTGGTAATTTATGATGCAGCCACCTATTGATGAAGTCAGTAAAGTGATATAATAAATGATGCAGAGGAACTGATGGACTATAGTCTAGAATTGAAAATTGTATAATGTGAGAATAATATTTTGCAAATGGAATGTTAAGTGAGCATTATATTTCATTATTCTGTTCATTCCGTAGTTTCTGAGCATGTTTGCACTTTTGTTTTGCTTTGTTTGATCATGTTTACTATGTCATCATGTTTCAAAAACTCAGAACACTCTCCTGTATTCCAAATGTTCCAGGCAAAAATATTTATTAGACTGTTGCCTGGCATAGAGAAGGTCCTGGGTTTGATTCAGAGGCAGGATGGTCCAGGTGGACCATCTGTGTGGACCTTGCATGTTCTGCAGGTATCTGCGTCCAGGTGTTTCCTCTGGGTGCTCCAGTTTCCTCCCACCTTCCAAAGGCATGCATGTCAGGTGTATACGAGATGCTAAAGTGACCCCTAGGTGTGAGTGTGTGTGAGTGTTTGTCTGTTTGTCTGCCCTGTGATAGACTAACAACCATTCCGGTGTGTGTCCCCCACCTTTTGCCCTATGCATGCTCCTGCTCTGCTTGTGTACCCAGACAATCGGCTACAAAAATGGGTGATAAAGCTAGTTACATAAATCTGTAATCATTTGTTTCTACACTTTAAAATGTTGTCAAAAGGGTTCTTTGCACAAATTCATGAAATGATTACTTTTGAATCTTTTTTCATTTTATTATTTCAAATGAGATGTGAGTGTGAATTTTTTTTTTTTAATTTAACGACACTTTACACAATGTAAAGTTTATAGACACTATACATTTTAAGGAACATTAAATATTCATGAAACCTTTAAAAGGCTCTAAACATTTAATGGTTTCAAACACATTTCTTCAGAGAAACATGAGCTGTTCTTCTGTGGTGCTGAAAGAGTACAATGTAAAAAAAAACACCATCTCAATAAGTAAGTAAGTGGAATACATAGTAGGAAATGCATAAAATAAATTCAGTAACTTTCACTGGAGATGCAAGGGACCCATTAATCCATGACATTCTATTTCTTCCTTAGAAGTCTGTTGGTCACATGACATCATACAGCACCCAGATTCCTAGCATTAGAAATCTAGACCATCTATACCTTATGATACTGTTGATTATTGCATATAAAATAGAGGTGTCTGAGCTGAATCTTGTGGGTTTGATCAGGTAACTTATCAAATTGCGCTGAATACTGGCTCTAGGACTTCAGCTGTCAAAAACCATGACATGAAAAAACATCATGTATTGTGATTAAGAATGATGATAGGAATTCACATCTTGTAAAGAAGAAAATAAGAAGCCCATACCTCTTGTCTACCTCAGAAGTGCTCACATCAACATGTGCACATGCAGATGTGTGATGAAGAATTTTCGCCCCCGGGTTTATAATGTGAGTTCAGTATCCAACAGGGGGCAGTATTGTGTTATGAATGATTTACATACACATCAGGGAAAAAAAGTAAGTAATAAAAAAAATAATAATTACATTAAAAGGTGTTTAGTTTGATGTCTCATTACACATGGATTTACTCCCCCCCCCCACATGATTCAAAAGTTGAGCTGATAATCATTTAATTTGAATTAATGCATGCACTGACTCATTTGCTGTTATCTTCAGCAAGATAGTTCATGAAGACTGAGATAAAGTGTGGGAGCCAAATGGTTTTAAAATTACAATCAATGTCACATAAATTATGAAACAAAGCATATAAATGTATCATAGTTACCCAGGACAGGCCATGAAACACAAAGGCAAACTCACCTAGGCGGAAATTTTGCATCTCCAGTCCACCTGACATTGATGTCTGTAGAAGGAAACTGGGGCACCTAGAGGAACCCCATGCAAAAATAGGGAGAACATGCAAACTCCACAAAGAAAGGATTTGGACCGCCCCACCTGGGAGTACAGAGCCAATGTGCTGGCCAGAAAGAAGATGCTGACAAAGGAATAGGCAATGAGGAAGCAAAGAAAATTCCAACTGAAAACACATCTGCATTTTGCACACACACACAACAGCTATTGAGGAAGCAAATAAAATTCCAGCTGAAAACACAGTGGTCAAAAGTACCTCAGGGCAACCTACTAGTCTGGGATTCAAACCCACAGCCTTCTGATCTCAGAACTTAGTCACTATCCTCTAGGCCACCCTGCATCCCGCTGCAGGACAAGGCCTCTGCACTGCAAATGCTTGGAAGTACATGTTGGAGAAACTGATAAAACAGGCTGCGGATCCATCCATCCAAGAGAGAGCCAGTGAAGGGAAACTAAAACCAGGGTGCTGTGATACATTCATTGTGTATTTGCTGTGTCTGCAGCAGCTTTCAGCAATAAAAGTAATGAGCCCATGACAATGTATAGCTAAAATTTACCAGTGAGCATCACCTACTTAACTGGGAACTAAACTGTTAAGATGAGATGTGAACAGAGTGATCATTCACAGTGGTTTCATGGGAAAGGGTTCACTACAGGAAAACACTCAAGTTTTTCAGCTCTTTTATCTACTTTCTAAAACCAGCAATGTATCAGAACATCTTCTCAGTTTTATATGTAATGGTGATCATACTTAAATATGGTAAATCTTAAAAAAAAGAGCTATTACTTTCAACCATAATGGATTTTGATTTTCAAAAAAAGGAGACATTGAAGGGCAAGTTCTTTAGGTTTAGTTTAGTATTGAAACAAACCAACATCAAAGAACATTTAGCAATTTAGAAATCCTGATGCATTTATTAGTCACAAAGTAAAGACATTTCCTGGAAAAAACATGATCTATGAGCATCCCATTGTGTCTGAGGCATTGGTTTGTGTATGGATTTTTTGAGTTCTGTTGTAGCAGAACTAAAATTTCCTAAAAAAAGAAAATACAATAAAAAAGATACTAAAGTCTGAATTCTGTCTCTACTTTTATGTCAGCCATATTATCCTTGTTGTTATAGTGTGAAATTAAAGATAAGGACACCCTGCATGTTTTGTTGTATGCTTGTTTCTTGACAAAATATAACTTTATGGCAACTGGCAGGCAACAAAATTTTATAGCTCAAATGCAATGTCTCCTAAGAGCTGTTGTACTTTAGAATGGGAAGATGTATCCTCCCAACCAGAGAGAGGTCTCCTGTTTTCAAAGCCATTTGGAGTATTGAAGGTTTGCTTGTCATTTGTTGGCCTGGATTTGATTAAACCTCCAAACTAATGCCACAGTCACGCAGAAGGGCTAAAGAAAATTCCTTCTGCTGTCTGCTCACTTCCTGCAGTCACGCAGAAAGGCTGAAGAATAACCCTGCTGCCGTCTGGTCTAGTCTGATCCCGCCAGCGATGCAGATGTTGGGGGAGGTTCCTGAAAGTTGAAGCACTGCCTGTGTGTGAGGCAGAGGGAAAACGTGTGTGTCTGAGAATATCCACTAAGGGGGAGTTCCCAAAAAGTCTTTTTTTTCTGGTATTTTCAGTATCACTAGCACACACACACACACACCCCTGTGGACAAGGATTTATACAGATGGTGGACTTTGTAATCAGAGAACTTCTTATACTTCAGCTCAGGCTAACACAAGCTAAGGATGGAAACGCTGAAGAGAAACACTGCATTGAGAATGGAATAAAAGACAATCCTGAAAAGAAGAAGGAAAAAGAGAGAAAAGGCTTGGAGCTTCAGAGCAACAAATCATGAGCGTGTTAAGAAACTAATCTAAAAGTTAGAAAAGAAGAGAAAAAAGATCAGAAGCAATGAGTTGTGAGATGTGAGAATAGAAAAGAAAGAAAAACAGCAAGAGACTGGAGAAAGTGTATCATGCTGAAGGAGAAAGTGAGCAGGTGTGTGTTGCTGCGCGTGTGTGTGCTCCTCTCTGCGCTGGGTGTTTGTGTTCATGTCTACATTGAGTTTAAAGGATATGATATGTTAGGCTGGAAGAGGGGTGGCCCCATTCCCCCAAAGCATCTTCAACAGGACACAAAGAGCCACAGAGTTTCAAAGGCTACCAATAGGGTGAGTTTGAGGGACTCAAATCCCACGTGTTGCCCACCTGTCCGGCAACATAGAAAGGTAAGTCTGAGAATTACTTTGTATGGTTCTGACTGGGTGTAAATGTTGGCTAACAAGTTGTTGGCAATGGCTAACAAGTTGTTGCTATTTTAATAAAACTGAAAATTATAGACAAAGCACTTTGCTTAACTTTAAAGTAGGTTAATGTAACAAGATTTTATTATTAAGTTTTTTCTGGAAATGGTCCCATATAGAAGGCATATGGTGTTTTAAAATGGACCAACTAAATCAAATCAACACAAATCAGAGTTAAAAGCTTTCATCATTACAGTAACAATTTGTGACATTTGGTAAATATGCATTTTCTTACTAAGAATAATCTCTGAGAGCAACTTTTGTGGATTTTTGTGGATGAACTATTCCTGCAACCTTCACTCCCAAGCGTACACCTCACTGGCCCTGAGAGCAGTCGACAACTCAGCTCAGCTTAAAGAACTCAACTTTCAGTTACAACATAGAAATAATATCTTGGTAAATGAAATGTACAGGCACACTCAAAATAATTATGAAATTGCTGCAAAATGCAATGGTCATTTTCAGAATGAGATTTTCCAGTTTAAAAAAAGTAGGGAGACCCACTGCTGATACTGAAAAAGAAAAAATGGAAACCAGTATTTAGCTTTTTTTTGGCTTTTTTGGCTTTTTTTTGGCTTTCATTTGTTTTCAGATAAAAATAAAACTGTATAGATTGTACAAGCATTGGTGGTTTGTGGTAGAATTCTTGCCTGCCACTCTGGATGATGAAGTCAGCTTCCCAGCCAGTGCAATGATCAAAGCATTTTGTGGGTGGAAGTGGTCTAGTTGTAGGCTACTTGCCTATGGACCAAGAGGTTACGGGTTCTAATCCCATCACCGGCACCACCACCCATGGGTTCCTGAGTAAAAGCCTTAACTTGCTCCAGATGGACTGTCTCTATAATCAGGAATTAGAAGTAACTTTGAATAAGAGTATGTGTTAAATGGTGTAAATGTAAAATTGCAATATTGTTTGACAATTAAGGTATTAGTTACACTAAAGCAAGCTTGGTAGTATTATGATCTTAAAGATTAATGACTAGGCCCAAAGTTAGGATGGGTGGACATCACTCGGATTGTATGATGTATGTTGGTTGTATCTGTGTAATGCAGTGTAGAGTAAAAAATAAGTAAAAACATAAGAATAGGTTGAACAATATTAATAATCTATTATGTCATAAGGAGAAATATTAGTTATACCGACAAGACTTTAGATGTTTGCACTCTCCAATATTTTATTTTTACAATTCAAAGACCAGAGTCACAATATAAGTTGAATTGCTTGTGAGATACCGTTACATGGCAGAATGACGCCTAAGAGTAAATAAGATATTTCTGAGTGTAGATCTGGCTGGCTGGATAATATTGCACAAGGTGGAGATGTGTATGGCATAAAGATGACTGATGATTAAATCAGTGTCATAGACAAGAGGCACATCAAGAGATCACACCTAGTAGAGCTATATTTCTTACTCTCAAACCTATCTGAGATTCTGAAAATCACTTTGATCTTATTATCAGAATAACCCTAATGAGAGGCATGATCCCATATAAACGCAAGGGGTCATTCTATTAAGCTATAGAAGCTTGGCAGGGCAGAAAAAAGCATTTTATGGAATTATTTGTTGGATATCATGTTATGTAATCTCAAAAATGCTCTTTCAAAGAAAGATGACCTGTGTGCATGTTTTTGTCTGCACTAATCTGAGTGAAGTCAGTGCCCTAAAAACCTGAAAAAACTGACAGTTATCCCTCCTTCAGCCTAAAGCTGTAATTTTCCAAATGTTTTCCAAGAAGCATTGTCCTGGTATTCCCCAAACTAAGGCTTCTCCTATACTGCCATATGGTGAACCATGATTCATCACTCCAGAGATATTTGCACTGATCCAGACTACATTGGTTTATGCTTTACTCCACCCAGCCAATCCTTGGCTTTGGGCACTGTTATCATTCTTCATCTTCTTTTTGTTTCGGCTGCTCCCGTTTACGGGTCGGGACAGCGGATCAATCGTCTCCATTTCTTCCGGTCCTCAGCATCTTTCTGCTTCAAACTAACCACCTGCATGTCCTCTCTCACTACATCCATAAACCACCTCTTTGGTCTTCCTATTTTCCTCTTTCCTGGCAGCTCCATCTTCAACATCCTCCTTCCAGTATAACCCTCATATCTTCTCTGGACATTTCCAAACCAACGCAACCTTGCTTCTCTAACTTTGTCTCCAAAATATCTAACCTGAGCTGTCCCTCTAATATATTCATTTCTAATCTTGTCCATCCCAGTGACACCCAATGAAAATCTCAGTATCTTTAACTCCAGCTCCGCCTCCTGTTTTTTTGTCAGGGGTACTGTTATCAATAGGCTTAAAAAATGTTATAACATTATTTTTGACAAAAATATAACAGTGTCACTTTATTCTTTGAAGTATGACCCATTCTGGTGCTAGTTTTGGTCTATGTAGAAAGACTAGTAACAATCAGTATGTATGCAACACCTGAACCAAAATCATTTGTAATAATTGCCCATGTAGTGTCCAAAATGAATTATATCTTACATAATTTCAATGCAGTTTCCCAAATCTAGCCCTACGTTACATGTTCACTATTTTCAGCAGATTGTTTTTACTGTTTCTGAAATGTAAACGTTTTTACAGCTAATATGGGATGAGGTTTAGTTTAGTTTGCACACAAACAGCCAGTGGAAATATCAAAGAGCTATTTTTTTACAATTTTTCTTTCATTTTCTGCAGTTACCTGTGTAAAAGGTTGAATAGTACTTCTACTTTTAGCATCCTGAAGGTATCCGTACCTCTGCCTAAGTAAATGTGTGTAATTTTGTCAAATGTGAAATGGAATTCAACACATTCACACAAACACACACACACGCACACTCATGCGCACACACACACACACACACACACACACACACACACACACACACACATTCACACAAACACACACACATTCACACAAACACACACACACACACACACACACACACACACACACACAAACACACGCACACAGTTCTATGCTCTCATTCTTCTCTTATCCTCTTATCCTTCTCTCCACAATCCTTCTTGCTCATGAAGAGAAGAACTGGCTTCCTGTGCCGGCTGGCTGTGCCTGTCCAGAGGCTGGGCAGGCAGACAAAGGAGCATTGACACACTGTTCTGATTAAAACGTTTGAGTTCCACACCCACAGGGACACACAGCCCCAGGCCCTGACCTTGCTTCAGAGTGGACACTCAGGCAAGTGACTCTAAACCATGCTCAAGAGTGTCCTCTTAGCTTCTGTGCACACCTACACACACACATACTTACAAGCATTCATACACTCTTTTGTTCTCTCACTCTTGACACTCTTGCTCTCTCACTCTTGTTTCTATTATCAGTGAATGTTCTTTTGCTCCTTTTTCCCTTTTCCAAAATGTTCGTCCAAGCCACGCAGCAATGCCTCGGAAAGCGTGAAAGACTCTCATTTTGTTCCCAGGCTCACACAGAATCATCAACAAAAGACCCATGGAGAACAAGTACTGTAATCAATATAACATGCACCATATGCCATTTTTTTCTCCAGACACTTGTCACTGAACTCAACATGAGCCTAGTCCAGCGTATTCATCATTGAAACTCACGTCATGCTTCGTATTTCACCTGCACTGTTGATACAGCAAAGATCCAGATCAAGTCCAAAGATCAGATTTGGTGTGTTAGTTGAGGATTAGAAAGGATGGGGAATATACATTCCTCAAAGACCCTGGTGCTACACATAAGATGACATCAGACACGACATAAGACACAAGACTTTGTTACGGCTACAGTGTGGTGTGCCAAAAATAAATAATACGTGGCGGTAAGGTAAGGTGGTTCATGTACATGAATGTACATTAGTGCATAACAGGAGGAGAAAAGTTCCAACAGTAGCAGGAGGGAGAAGAGAGTGTGGGATGGGTGTGAGGGATCATCCACATTGCTTGTTGCTTTGCGGATGCAGCGAGTGGTGAAAATGTCCTGAGCAGAAGGCAGAGAGACATTGATGATCTTCTCAGCTGTTCTCATTACCTGTTGTAGGGACTTGCTGTCTGAGACGTTGCAGTGTCCATACCAGGCAAGTAATGCAGCTGCTCAGGATGCTCTCGATGTTTCCTCTGTAGAAGATGGTGAGAATGGGAGGTGGGAGATGGGCTCTCCTCAGTCTACGTAGGAAGTAGAGATGCTGCTGGGCTTTCTTTGTGATGGAGTTGGTGTTGAGGGTCCATGTGAGGTTGTTGGATATGTAAACACCAAGAAGTTGGTGCTCTGGACCATCTCCACAGGTCAGGTTCACAGAGTGGTCTCGATGTGGTCTCCTGAAGTCAACAGCCATCTCTTTAGTGTTGTTGACTTTCAAAGACAGGTTGTTGGTTCTGTACCAGTCCGTCAGCTGTATCTCCTCTCAGTATGCCGCCTCGTCACCACCGCTGATCAGACCCACCATGGTTGTATCATCAGCGAATTTGATGATGTGGTTCAAGCTGTGTTTGGCTGCACAGTCATGGGTCATCAGTGTGAACAGCAGTGGACACAGCCCTGAGGGGCCCCTGTGCTCAGCATGATGGTGTTGGAGGTGCTGCTACTGATCCTGACTGACTGGGTTCTCCCAGTCAGGAAGTTCAGGATCCAGTCTCTGATGGCCCGATACAGGTTTGTCCTTGCTGTTCTTGGGATGGCCTCGTCCCCTGACTTGAAGGTCTTGTCCCGAGTTCTCAGGCTGTGTACTCCTCCAGGTTGATGGAGTCACTGTAGGTTGCAGCCTCCCTAAACATGTCCCAGTTGGTGTGTTCAAAGCAGTCCTGAAGAGCAGAGATGGCCTCTGTGGGCCAGGTCTTTACCTGCTTCAGCTCTGTACATGCCAGCCATGTATGTGTAAATACATGTCCAGCATGTCTTCTTACCTCCAGCTCCAGTTTCATTGGCCGAATAGTTTCTAAATATTGAGAAAAATATTGAATTTAAACTCAGTAACATAAACATGACTGAATGCATCATTGCAACACAGGGAAAAACTACTAGAAAAAGTAACAAAATATGAACTGTAAGATCTCAGTTTTTCCGTTTCACATTGCTGAATACATACTGTGAGTATTTTAAACTCTGATCATCTATCAAACCAAATTGTTAAATTATTCTCTTGTTACATATCTATAAGTTTGTGAACCCTTTCGAATTTTTGTATAGATATAACCAAATATGTAATTGACAAATTTATGTGAACCTCAAGGATAAGCATTCCATTTGAAAATGAAATTGCAGTGTTTTTATCTGTTTTATTCAAGAATATGGATATATGAAAGGCTGATCATCCCAACATGTTTATGGAAGTGTATCATGGTACAAACAAAGGAGATTTCTGTGAATCTCCTGTAGAAAAAGAGCTGTTATTGAAACATCTCTAGAGATGTTGGACGGTCAGATGGTGGAAATGATGGAAATTGTTTATTGTTACTAACAAAGATAAAAAAACATAATGACTTTATATCATCTGTAAAATATGGTGGTGGGAGTATCATGGCATGAGTCATGGCTTTGCTGCATCTGGGCCTGGACAGCATGTCTTCGGAATAGTATATTCCACATACATCCAGTGAATTTGAAAGGAAAAGGTCAGGATATCAGCCTGTGAAATTAATTTCAAGAGAAAGTTAGTCATTAAGCAACCCTCCAGCCTTTGGACACAAATCACACTATCAAAGAGTGGTTAAAGAAGAATAAAGATGAATGAAAGTTCTGACCTTAAGGTTCATGTGAGAAAACTGTTTTGCACAGGGACAAAAATGCTTCCCATTCCAGGACTGGTCACACCAGATAACTTGAGCCTAGTATAAAACTTTTGTGTAATTTGTTTAGTTTAGTTTTGGTTATGCAGGAGGTTATGCAGAAATATAGAAAATATAATTATGTAGAAACATAGAAAAATTAGGCTTAAGCAGAACTATATTCTAAAGGGTTCTGAAATTCATGCAAATACAAGCTGCTACCACTTTCTGCAGCCAGCTAGGAGTCTTTCTATTTTTATTTTAGGCATTTTCACCCACTCCTCTTTGCAGAATGATTCTAGTTCTGTAATATTCTTGTGTCATACTGCATTATTTTTTTTCCTGATACTGTCACCCTCAGCCCCCTTGGAAAATTTGACGTGGATTTTTAGAAAGCTTTTTTGTTGAAATGTCTGTTATAAATGCCTTACACATACATTTTGTTAAACTGAAATAAACTGATAAAGCTACAAAAGCTACAGGGCCTGATGAAGTGCAGTTTGAGCAGGCCTTTCATAAGAGAAAATGTGATGGTGTATGATTCAGTTCCTTGCCATAATTACAGTAATGTAATGAGCACTAAAAGTTATTTCACTTGTCTGTAAAAATCAAGATAAAATACAAATTGAAGAAGTAAATATTATATATATAAATTGTTGTCCTAAATTGGTGATGTACAAAATATTGGGTTTAAATGGGTGCCGAAACTAAGAAATTCTACTGCTGCCTTTTTGTAGCACAAATTCTATTAAATTCTATTGACAACGTGGAGGACTGGACATGATACATTGTGACAGTGCAAAGGTTTTCTTTTAAAGGTTTTGTTCATCATTGCAAAAATACACACCTCCCAGTAACTGTGTGTGCTGCAATCACATAGCCTGGATTAGGATTTTGAAATAGAACTATATTGCAAATGGCTAAAATGGTAATGTGTTGTGTAAATGTGTAAAATGTGTAAATGTGTAAAATGGTGTGTTGATACAATAATATGTTCTTTTAAATAATTGTTGACCCAGATCTTAAGAGCGAAAAAATTTAAATTGTTTCCATGCCAGATTAAACCAAGTATAGCTAATTTTGTGTTATATGATAAGCGTTTTTTGGG
The DNA here is from genome assembly GCA_017165825.1 of Hepsetus odoe. NCBI lineage: Eukaryota > Metazoa > Chordata > Actinopteri > Characiformes > Hepsetidae > Hepsetus > Hepsetus odoe. The sequence continues at coordinate 8,268,901 of CM029370.1, forward strand.
TTGGTATTAAATCTTAGAGGACCTCCTTTAAGGATCTGTGCCTAATCACCATGATAACAAAAAACCCTCCTTATATGGAGGTTTGTGGGTTTGCCATGGAGGTCAAGAATTTAGATAACACAGTAAGCTTTGCTTGACACTCCAAAACCATCTACAATTAATGTAAATATGGAGTTTAAATAATGCAATAGTACTAACCTAATATTTTATGAAGTGGGCTGAAAAATGGCTACAATTCACCGCACATTGCTAAATCATTTAAAAGCAATTAAGTTTGCAGCTTAACTAATGACTTTATAGTAGAGCCTTAATATTAGTTTCTGATAGGATGTAAAAGAAGGCACACACTTTATAATTTAACTTTACATGACAGACTGTCACAACATCAAGTCCAGCTCAACTTTTACTGAACTGTATTTTATCTAACTTCAAATAAATTTATATTAGATTGTTAATATAAATTATAATGTTATAATGTTAATATAAATAATTTAATCTTAACTAATTATATTATTTTGGTACAGCTGAGGACAACATTGTGTGTATTTTAAAATGATAAGATATTAAAGATTATATCCATCCATCCATTATCTGCCGCTTGTCCCAAACGGGGTCGCGGGGGAGTGCTGGTGTCCAACCCAGCGCACACAGGGCGAGGACGGGGGACGCACCCTGGACAGGTCGCCAGCCCATCGCAGTAAATATTAAATATTAAATATTAATTAAATGCCTTTACTTTGAGTAGTTATTGAGGAGGTAATAACTCAAATATGCAACTGATACTGTCATAATTGCCATTATTATTGTTACATATAACAGGAATGTACAATTTTAAGATATATTTAAGTACAACTTAATAAGTTATGATATATCTATATGTATTCAGTTGTAATAAGATAAAATCTACTAATTCTACTTAATCTAATTGACCATTCTGAATTAAGATGGCATACAGCCCTTATGTCTCAGTACCTTAGTAAGCACATGAATACAAGTGTATTTCACACTCAAAAATATACCCAAAATGTGCCCAAGTGTATTTCACACCCAAAATATATTACTTAAAGTGTTATGGAATTAAATATAACATTTGACCAATACAAAAAGTATGTTTTAGGTATATTGTTATAAAATATCTGAAATATATTAGGTATTGTTGTGTAATTTATTTTCACTCTATGCATTGAAAGCGTGCCATTGGGGCTAAATATTACACAATGATTGTTAATCATAGGTCATTAAACATTGAGGTAGCTGTGGCCTAATGGTTGCAGAAATGGTCATGCAACCTAATTATTGCCAGTTTGATCCTCTCTTCTGGCAGGAAAATGTGGGGGTTTGGAGGAACAACAATTTCCTACATTAATGGATGAAGAGCCTTTTGGCAATGCATTTAACTCCACAACTACCCCCTGGGCATAAGTATACAGTCCACTGATTTTGGTGTGTGTTTGTCCACTGCTGGTGTATCTACAATAAATTTAATACATAGGACACTGCTTGTTGTTCTTAGTGTATGCAAGCACAGGAAATCATTTCATTTTTATAGCTGAATGTTTGTATACGTTATTAAATACTTGATACTGTTAGCTCCAGCTACGTAAAATGAAAGATTTCAAAGGACAGATGGTGGGGCACTATGGGAAATGTAATGTCTGTAATGAATTATTTATTATGTTTGTGTTGTATAGTTAAACTCAGCAAAGTTAAAATGAGTAAACTTCATAGATTATGTATTGACTTTTTCACTCTGATTGCAGTGAGGCCTAAAAATTGAGTTATATAATTGAATATAACTGTCAAATTCATTTTCAACCCATTTTGAGCAATGTTTCTGTACAGATTGTTTGCGAACAAAGAATAAATATGTCTTTATTGTTCGGGATTTGGGAGCAAGCTGAATATTTCCCTTCTGTTACTGACATAAACAGCCCAAACCACATACACCCAAAAAGAAAACAAACACACCCAACGGAGATAATTGCCTCCCCCATATTATTCAAACACCACACACACATACCTACAGACAGAACAGCATCAAACAGACCTGCTAAATATATCTTCACTGTACCTGAAATGAAGTCTATATGCAAAGCAACAGACAATAATCAACACAAGAAACACACACATGCAGCAAGAGTGCATGCTGTCCTACAGGCAAAGTCAATGTGCATGTTTGAGTGATGCTTCTATGTAAGGAATTCACTCTCAGTGCCAAAAATATAACCATCACAAGCATTCTGTGCCTCATAAGAATGTCTTACACTCCCATCCCTAATAGAGCTCACATAGGACATTTTATTTAACTCTCTGTGTCTTTAACTCAGTGAGAATTCAGTGAGAATGAATCTGCTCTCACAGAGCTAGGTAAAGAAATTTCATTATATACTTGCTAGCATCACTTAATTCAATGCTAGCCACTTAATCAGACCTTGTCTGGACATCTTATAAGCCTACAGCTCAGCTGTTTCTATACATAATATACTGTAGGCTCCTTCTGCCTCCCAGTTCAACTCTGGTCAAGGTGTCTAGCACAGTTTGGTGATTCCCCTGCTTAAACACTTCCACTAAACCTGGCAATGAAAAGATTTAACAAGATGGACAAGATTGATTAGCTCTGGCCTAGTTCTTGCTCACTTTTAAGCCAAAGAACTAATATTGGTTGGACATTTTCATTTGATGGATAATTTTCCACCATGCGGATGTCACTGCTAAGCTGAAAAAGACCATACAAGTAATATCTGTTCATTGGTGGTCCTGTATTGGTCGATTTCAACTAATGGGGGTTGACAAAAACTTAATAAATGCTAAAAAAAAAAAAAAACGTAATAAAAGGTCACGCTTGTCACACTTGTTGCTGTTTGCAAAGCAATCAAATCTTTTCTTTAGTTTGGTCGGCTTTGCTGGCATGACCACTTCATCTACTCACTAAACAGCTACACTGTTGTCCTTCAAGTGAACCCAGCTGGTGGGAAAGCGTTAATGGTCCACACCAGGTGGGAGAGTTCCACGTCGAAGCACGTTTTCTCTTCTTCTAGCAGCATTTCAGAGCAGTACTGACATAAGCATCCTGTTTTAACATTTGACCATGACAGTTCATATCATTCTCAGATAATAAATTGCTGCCAATAAGGGCAGACGTGCAAAAAATAATAAAGCAATATTGATGTTGGCGCATGGGCCACTGACTTTATTTTCAGCCAGGCATCACTGACCTGACTCAAAATAACAAATCGCATTACCACAGATCTGTCTTGCTTTTGGTGCTTTTGTTGCAATTCTTGTATGTTAAATGTCTCTATTTTAATAAAAACAAGGAGACCATATTTATATCTAGTATGTATGAGAGAAAAAGATATGGATTTTAGTACACTCAGTGAGTGAATTTAAAAAAGATGTAATTTCTGGCTCTAATTTAAAGTAACAGAGTGCTTGTATCCCTGCCAAATTTTTTATCAACAAACACCCATGTGTGTAGTTTAGTCACTGCAGTGTGAAAAAATATAATGCCTCAAAAAAAAAAAAAAAAAAAAAAACCTGGTGTGGACAGCAAACTAACTAAGTGTGAAAGCCTAAAACCCATTAGTTGGAAGCTGAGTTATGATAATTGTCTATTGGCCTTTTTTGAAATGTTATACTTCAGTAAAAAAATAAACATTTTAAAGCTTTATCATTTTCAGTACATTAGAGTGATTAGTGATTAGAGGAGCTGTTTTAATCATGATGAAGTCTACAAAACTATTGACCTGGCCCAAGGTACAGGAGACAAAATCTTCTACTGTTGAAAATCATCCCTTCACTCTTTCACTCGGCTGCAAGCTGTGCACACCACAGTCTTGTTATTACAAAAGTAGATAAAGATAAAGTCAGTTTAAAAAATATCCTCTATTCCAGCTGAAAGGACACGCAGACACACATTCAGATAAAGACACTAACAGATCCTTTTTTGTATTAAATAAATATATACAGTACTGTGCAAATATTTTAGGCAGGTTTGAAAAAATGCTGTAAACAAAGAATGCTTTCAGAAATATAAATAATGATTATTTATTTTTTATCAATTTTACAAAATGCAAAGTGAGCGAACAAAAGAAAAATCTAAATCAAATCAATATTTGATGTTACTACCTTTTGCCTTCAAACCAGCATCAGTTCTTCTGCCCCCACAGAGCCCTGATCTCAACATCATCGAGTGTGTCTGGGATTACATGAAGAGACAGAAGGATGTGAGGAAGCCTACATCCACAGAAGATCTGTAGTCAGTTCTCCAAGATGTTTGGAACGACCTACCAGCCGAGTTCCTTCAAAAACTGTGTGCAAGTGTACCTAGAAGAACTGATGCTGTTTTGAAGGCAAAGGGTGGTCACACCAAATATTGATTTGATTTAGATTTCTCTTTTGTTCATTCACTGCATTTTGTTGAGAGCCGATGATTAACACTTCATTTTGAAGCGCATTCTTTGTTCCCACACCCAGCACGACTAACCACACCTGCCTAAAACTTTACTGTGCTATATATATATATATCTCTATATGTATATATATATTTTTTTTTTTAGTTTTTTTTTTTTATGAGAAAATTATTAAATAACGTAATAACAGAGCAACTGCAAATTGTGCAATTTAAGTAAGAGATAATAAATAAATTTGATATATTATAGCCTGAACAAATCTGTTTCATTTTCATTTTAGTTTACAACTGGAGCTATGAGGCTGTTCATGACACTAGAAAATATTCAAATCATCTTATAGATGAGATCTGGGCAATAAGACTCTTTCATGAGTTTGTGTAAATAATATTTGTGGAAGAGATAACAACAGTTCGAAACCTTCACTAATTAAAAATTTTAAGAAAAAAAAAAAAAATTAGGACTAATCAGACTGAGTTGCCACAAGTACCATTGACAGATATCCCGTTTTTTTCCATCACTGCTCCTGGTGCTAGATATAACTGGCTCTTGCTATGCAGTCGATATTGTGAGTTAATTCAGTTTACATTTGTATAGTCACTCTTTTCCATCATATAAAATAAAATAAAATCTTCAATGGCAACACTATACTAAAGAAAAAGATCTGCCAGTGACCAAATTGACATCAAATGAGAGAATTGGGTTCTTTATGTCTTTCTATCAAGGTCAATTACATCAGATGAAGCTTTTTAGCTAAAGGTTAACAACTGGTATGGCAGTACGAGCAGTTGGCTTGTATTCTGCTAGGCCCCTGCCAGGCTTCACTCTGCTGTGCTGCAAATGCCAGGTCTGGATTCCAGACTAACAAACTGAGCAAATCAGCAGAGAGTCACTGTTAGTTATCAGCCATCTGTCATAGTTGTGCATGCCAGGAAGAAAAACCCCACACACAAATGCATGTGGGTTGAAATGTCTAATGTGCGCCTGCTCAGCTGAAGACGAAGCGCAGTTTAATGGTGAACTGTGCCATTCTTAGGGTTATTGACATGAGAGAGTTGATGAAAAAATTGTAAAAATAGCCTGACAGAAGAGAGGTGGTTTCTAGGCAACCATGAGCACGTTTTGAGAGATTTTGGGTTAATGATATTCTCCTTAATTCTCATCCTGCTTTCTCTCTCTCGTGATACTTCTCTCTGTTGCTCTCTCTCAGTCAAGTGAAATGTCCAGATCTATGACTTATCTGTATACAAACTCCATACATCTCAGCATTTTTGCAAACCTTAGGAAAAAGCTCCATTCATGTGTGCATCTGAACTTACTCAAGGCTGTGCGTATTTTCTTCTTCTTGCATATTAGTCTAAAGAAAAGAGTGCCAATAGTACCACAGACATTGTAAATTTAAGACAATACAGAGTTTAACCAGAACCACATGCACAAACATACCTTCTAGTCACTGAAGCAGGAGAAGCCCATAACCCCCAGTTTGTAGCATGCAAATAAGTTTCAACATTAGTCTGCTGTTCTAGCTAGTTTACTAGCAAGCAGCTCACCGTCCAATGAATATATAGTCAACACTATAATGCGTGTTTTTTAATGAATGGTTATATTTTTCTCTTTTTTGAAAAGCTGACTTCTTCAGAGAAATTTTTTGGCCTTTTCCCTCACCCTCTCTATAACTTTGGTGCTGATTACTGTGTTATCATTGGTGGTTGAACCCCTGGCTTAGAATGGCGAGTTATGGGGTGTGCGGTAAATATTAGGATAAAGTGGCATATAATAACATTAACCATATTCAATGCAAGTCACTTAACCCCATAACTTCCATCGGGGTGCACATAAGCAGACTATGTTCACTGCTCATGAGTGTAGTCAATCTGAGTGTTATTAAGAAATGGTTAGATGCAGAGGCATGAATTCCTGCTACTCATTGATCTTAGTATGTGTGCAGTACTAGAACAACTAGAAACATTGCAACCATATAACGAATGTCATAGCATTTCTGCTGCATTGGTATTATTCATGGTCAGAAGAATTTTATCTTGATTTAGAGAAACTGAATGTTAGCTTTCAATCACAATTTCCAAACCTTTTTACTTGATTTCTTCTCTATTAATATTAAATAAAGATGCAGGGGTGGCGCAGTGGGTAGCGCTGTCAACTCACAGTAAGAAGGTCCTGGGTTCGATTCCCAAGTGGGGTGGTCTGGATCCATTCTGTGTGGAGTTTACATGTTCTATCCTGTGTCTGTGTGGGCCTCCTCTGGGTGTCCCAGTTTCCTCCCACTGTCCAAAGACATGCACTTCAGGCAGATTGGAGATGAAAAATTGCCCCTTAGGTGTGAGTGTGTATATCTATCTGTTTGTCTGCCCCACGATGGAATGGTGACCAGTCCATCTTTTGCCCTGTGGGAGCTTTGATAAACTCCATGGACCCTATTCAGGACTATAAGTGACTATAAAAATGAGACAGAGCAATGCAGATATTTGCTTTAATCACTGTTCTACTGAAATCTTGTAAGACCTTTGTTGTAGGCAGCTCCTACCATGTATTTCCAAATAATGAACTAATTTGCTTAGATATTTTCCTGCTCTGCATCTTGATCCAAATTTAAGGAGAATTGGAATTCATGTAGAATGATAAAGCAGTACATTTGTCTGGAGAATCTGTCCTTTATATGTTTCTGTATTCATTTATTCTAGTTCTTCCTAATTTGTCTCTGTTTGTGCCGAAATATAATTTTTTTTAACCCTTTCAGTAAAACCCAACTCTAGCTCTTAACCACACTTTGTTACATTTAATCAAATAAGTAAGAGCTCTTCGGAATTGTTGGCAGCCTTGGGAAGATGATAATAAAAATATTGTTGATTATCAAATTTAGTTTCACCTGTAAACCTGTGTAATCTAACTTTTTGAGAAGCAAGGCTATTCACAATTACTTTCAATATTTAGCCTTTCTTTGGACCTTTGTACATCTTCATGCTATGAAGATATAGTTTCTCAGACTTGATGGATCTTTAAAGGAATTTCCATTGTGTTGATTGCTCTCTAATTTGGCTTATTGCTTTTAGGTGTCCATAGTGGTAATTAAGTGTGAGTGGATACAGTGGATACAGATAACTATGTGAGTGGATACTGTGGATTCTATATGAAGTTAAATATCAAAGAGCAAACATTACTGTTTTGATCATTTTCAAAGAGAAAGGGATTTGATTCTATACACTTTTTTATAAAAAAAAAAAAAACAATTTAGCAAAAATCAAAAAACAAAATCTGAAAAGTTTCTGTGGGTGTGTACTCTGTTACATTTGTGTACATGGACAGAAAATCATTCCACAGTATACTGAATTGTCTAAATTGGTGTTCACAATTTATTGCTGAATTTGTCCTTCCACTGGGACAAGGGGTCTGGCAAGTCTATAAAACAACCCTATTCTTCTGTCTGTCTATTGATCTGTCTGTCTGTCTAAGCTCCTTCACTAAACTACAAACTTGGCACAGCGCAGTCAGAAAGGTAAAGTTCTCTTGGCAATCCCTAAACCCAAACCTGTCCATCAGTCTGCCTGACAGAGAAGTGTGAACAGTGTGAACACTCTGTTCTACAGTCCAGTAGTTGAGTGCTTCCTACCACTCTGTCCAATGCTTGGCATTCTGCTCAATGATGTAACTTTTCGGCCATGGAAACACATTTCATGAAGCTCCAGACACACAGATTTTGTGGAGAGGTTAATGCCACTGGACTTTTGTAACTCTGCAGTTATTCAGATCGTCAAAGAATCAACAAAATATCAGCAATTTTTATGTACCATGCACCTCAACACTGAGTTTCGAAATACTTCCACTTTGCAAAAATACCATGGAATAGTTGACTGTGGAATTTCCAGCAAACAAAACTTTCACACTGACTTTTGCAAAGGTGGCATCATTATGGTGCCTATTCTTAAACAAATGTTTAGAACCTGACTGCATTGACAGTCAGACAGACTGACTGCATTCCTACATATAATTAAAACTTTTTTCCTTCATCCATCCATCCGGCTCTTCCGCTTATCGGTCGGGTCGCGAGGCAGCAGCTCAACGAAGGATGCCCGAACTTCCGTCTCTCCGGCCGCCTTCCAGCTCTCGGAGGCGGATCAGCGTTCCCAGGCCAGCGAGGAACATAATTCTCCAGTGTCGTGGGTCTTCCCGGTCTCTTTCGTTGGGGCGTGCCGGGCTCTCACCAGGAGGGCGTCGAGGGCATCTATCAGATGCCAGAAACCTCATCGCTCACTCTCTATGCGGGACATGGCTCACTTTGAGCCCACTCCCGGATATTTGAGCTTCTCACCTATCTCTGAGAGAGTCCAGACACCTGCGGAGGAAACTCATTTTAGCGCTTGTATTAGCGATCCTACCGTTCTTCGGTCTACCCGCTCGTGACCGCGCAGGTGAGGGTGAACGTGGGTAGACGATAGAGTGAGCTTTGCCTTCTGAAACCCAGCTCATCTTCCATAGCCGGACGATGCAGAGCCCGCATCACTGCAGAAGCTGCCCTGATCCGCCTCGATCTCCGCTCATTTTACCCTCACTCGTGAACAAGATTCCTGAGATATAAACTCCTCCCACTTTAGAGGTAAGGTCTCCTCCCAATCCTGAGAGGGCATTCCACCCTTTTCCGACTGAGGACCATGGCCTCAGATTTGGAGGTGTTGATTCTCATCCAAGCCGCTTCGCACTTGACTGCGAACCGATCCAGAGAGAGCTGAAGGTCACAGCATGATGAGGCCAACAGGACAGCGTCATCTGCAAAAAGCAGTGACCCAATCCTGAGCCCTGGCGGACCCCTCAACGCCCTGGCTGTGCCTAGAAATCCCTGTCCATAAAGTATGAACAGGACGGTGACAAAGAAGGCAAGCCCTGGCAGTCCAACCCTCACTGAACAGGTCGACTTACTGCCGGCAATGCGGACCAAGCTCTGACTTACCGGTTGTACAGGGACGGACTGACCCTTGGCTGGGAATCGATACCCCATGCTCCCGGGTACCCCCACAGAGCCCCGAGGACACGGTCGAATGCCTTCTCCAAGTCCACAAAGCACATGTAAACTGGTTGAGCAAACTCATGCACCCTCAGGACCCTGCTAGGCGTGTAGAGAGCTGGTCCACCTGTTCCACGCCTGAGCAGAAAACCACACTGCTCCTCCCTGAATCAGTTGACTATCGACAGACTTTCCCTGGGAGGCCCCATCTCGATAGTTGGAACACACCCTCCGGTCCCCTTTCTTAAAGAGGGGTTTGCAGTTTGGGTGCCAGTCTTTGTTATATATATATATATACAACTTTTCACTGAGGGAATATTATTTATACACATTATATATAAACAAACTCCTATGTGGATGAATATATATATATATATATATATATATATATATATATATATATATATTTATATATATATATATAATGAATGAAAATGTTGGATTTGTCGTACCAGGCATGCCAATAACTCTGGAAAACACTATCATATGCATACAAACTGAAGCAAAGGGACCCTACATTCCTGGTATCAAAGGCCAAATTAATTCCAGATGTTGGTTAGAAAAGGTGTTTTATTGGAACGTGGAAAGGAAAAAAAAATTTCATTACATAGAACATGCACTCGCCATTCCCTTCAAAATATAACACTTCCAAACCTCTGTCAGATTATTTGTTGTATTAAAAAGCACTTTGTAATCCCCTATCTTAATTCTGTTACATCTCAACTGTACATTCCCACTGAGCTGGGATTGAGGCATTGAGCTGATTCCAGCCTAAGAGAAATAAGAAATAAATCTCATAAGTGTGACTGACACAGAGAAGGTCTTTAACCTCACATGGATGATATGTGGAGTAAATCCCTTCACTTCTAATGAACTAAGTGGTTGCTATAAAAAAAAAACCCTTTCTGTTCCATCCTCTCTTCACGTTTGGGTCAGGGTATTACGCCAGTGCTTTCTGAAATAAATTCACTGGTGTGAGCTTTCTTCTTTATTCTTTTCTTCTCAGTTTAGTGTGTGATACAGCTCAGCAAATTAGGTCGTATTTAAGGGAGCAATATACTTAAATTCAGCCTGTTCCCTTGGCAACATCATATGTTTTACTACATTATTTTCTTTAGTCTTTTTTGAGAAAGACCAAACAGGAATGATAAACCAGGGACACAATACTTTCATAACCACAAAGTTACAATCACACCTTCAAATGCAATGATAAAGAGGGTCTATATGCTGTTGAATGTCTGTTAATAGCAGACATGAATAGTGATTCAGTTGTGGACCATGTTGCAGAAGAAGTAAAAAATCACCAAAGAGAACCTTAAGGAGGAAATGTATTCAGACTAGAATATATTTTGATAGAATAGAATGAACTTTATAAATTATTTTATAAACATGAAACATGAACTGCTTCTCAGCAGTTGTGGCGATTCACTGGGTGTGTGGAGCTTTACAGAATGGAAAAAGCTTAGGTTGCACTTCACATGTAATTGAACAGAAAACCTCATTACAATAAAATATACAAAATAATTCTTAGAGTATATGTTATCTAAAATGTGTTTCTGATTTATGACATAATATTATAATACAGGAAGCAAGGACAAAAGAGCAGCAGTTAGATCAGTTAAAGTAATATAAGCCATGAATTCTGCCAATACTTTTGTACATTTTGACCATAATTCAAGAATTTAAATATAAATTGTATTTTGTAATTGGTGATGCACAAATCCTCTTAAATATGTCTGCAAATGTAAATTCACAGTCTCTATTGATGTGTATAACATGAACTAAAATATAAAACATTGGTAAGAAAAATAAAAACATTTTAACCAACATGTTAAATACTCTCACCACATCTTCTTTTCTTGCCTGCAGCTCCATCCTCAACATTCTTCTCCCTTGTCTCTCCTATGTACATACTAAACACAACTAAACAGTTATTTTGCTCAGAATGTGCAGATGGCCACATATTTGTACCACCTATCAAAACTAAAATTTGACCAGAGTGCTCCAACAATTGCCTAAAACTGTGCAGACAGCTACAGTATCTGACAGCAAGACATCAGCATTACATTCTTTAAGTCCTGTAAATTGCAAGGAGGGACCTCCATGGTTTAGAATAGTTTGTCTTGCACATCCTCCAAAGGCTCAATTAGTCTGAGACCAGGAGAATTTGGAAATTAACACCCTGGACTCTTTGTCTTGTTCCTCGGCCTATTCTAGACAATTTCTTCTCTGGGACCGTTGTATTGTCCTGCTGAAGAATTACTCAAGAATAATGTTGCCATGAAGGCATGAATTTGTCTGCAAAAATGTTTAAGTGCCTTTCAATGTAACATTCACATGGACAAAAAGGTAGCCCAGCAGCCAATCCCACTGCTCAGCTTGCCTTCTTCCCATAGTAAATCCTGTTGCCATCCCATCTCCAGGTAAGCGACAATCCCTGATCTGCGATATGATTTAAATAAAACATGATTCATCAGTAAGCCTGCACACATTGTTCATGTTCCAATTCTAGGCTTATCTGCCCCAATCTGAGGGTCACCATGGGCACACATGAAACTATTTATTTCTATCATGGCCAGCATTAAACTTTTCAGCAGTTTGGTGCTACAGTACCCTTTCTATAGGTAAGCCTATGCTCTCACAAACTTTTCCCATTAGTGAGCCTTTGGCAATTATTACCTTGTCTCCAGTTCAGTGGCTGACCTCCCTCTGACCAAATTGCTGTGTACTAACCTGCATACCATTAACAGCCCATTGACTTGCCATTTTGGAAATGCTCTGACCAGAAATCTAGCCTAGGTTATAAGTATACTGGTGATCCTGGTAGCTGAGTGGTTGAACCCCTTTATCTAGGCACCTTGTATCTTGTGGTTCTATGCAGCCTCCTTTTTTGTGTGCCACCAGTTTGATTTCCCTTATTAACAAGCATTGATACTATTTCTTTTAACTTTAAGCATTGAAAATAAATTCTGAGTAACTGTATTCTGCCTTTTCAAAATGTAACTTGGACTGAATACAGATTTTATTTCTGTTTTCTGAAGATGTATTGCCAATGCTTGTATTATGTTACCTCCCAGCCCTGAGGTAACACGTGAAGTTCCTCAGCCTCTGCGCCTCTCAGATGTGATTTTGATGCATGTGTGACGAGGCAGCTGTGCAAAAAGCAGGGACAGACAAATCCAAATTCATCACTGTCTCCCACTTGCACACTGGAGAACAGCCCTGCCAGCAGCAAGAGCCATTGCCCTCTCTGCCTTTAATGCTGTCCCTTCCAATTAGAGCCCTGGACCTTTATTTCTTTCACCCGCACCCTTCTTAAGATGCACAGAATCATAGACTGGCAGAAATCTCTTCCTCTCTTCTGCTTTCACTCTCTCTCTCTTTATGTCTCTCTTTCTCTTGCTCTCTTTTTCTCTCTAGGGATATATTGACAGTGCTGAGAATGTTTTCTGTGGGGTGGACACAGCATGTTGACAGGCTGTCGACTCTTGCTTCATTCTCTCTCTCTCTCTCTCTCACTCTCTCTCGCTCTCACAAACATACACATACATAAACACACACACACACACACACACACACACACACACACACACACATACAAACATATAGTATTCTCAGAAAAATAAAGCCCACAACGCTTTAGGCAGTATGTGTAGTTCAATAGGGTTAAGCATATGTATTTAACACGTTTAATGATAAACTCTTTTGGTCAGCAGTCACGCTGTTTATCAGCTTCCCCTGTGATTTGGACACTTTTTCAAGCCAGATGTCCTAGTCTGTTTCCATAATTAACATTTGTCCTGCAGGTGTGTGCTAAGTCTGACCGAGACTCTGATCAAACATGACAGCCAGCTGCTTTCAGCACAAAGCCTGTCCTGGGGCTGCAGTGATATGTGCTCTAATCATTTAGTCTGTTCTTTAGCCATTTAGTTACTTAGGATTTCTATTCAGGTATAGCTTGACTAACTATGCTGTATCAGTTCTGGGTCATCCTTTTATTTCCCGGACCTTTTTATTTGCTAATGAAATTTCTAAGGAACCATATGTTTCCTTGATGCTGTATTCACCAAGCCCATAGCTTCTGTATCGTTTTGTTGGCAACGCGGTACTACCTGGATACCAGCATTATTGTAAGAGCTTAATACCCTCTCTGCATATTTCTAGGAAACTCTGTTTTCCAGTGTTTTGTATGCATATCACCTCATATGGCTGACCAATAAGACTAAAGCCGAAAGGGCTGGATCCTTTCTTAGACCATAGAGAAGCAGTTCCTGAATTGGTTCTGTTCAGACCCTTGTTGCTGTGTAGTGATAAGCCAAATATTTTTTGTTTCTGCATGATATTTCAGGTTTCAGACAAACTTGGTAGAAAAAGGGCTTTTGGTAGAAAAAGGGCTTTTTGTGTGTATTTATCTGTGTACCTGCATGGGTTTTCTCTTACACAAAACACGCATGTCAGGAGATTTGGAGATGCGAAATCGCCTCCTATGTGTGATTATGTATGTAAGTGTGTGTGTGCATGTTTGCTGTGTGACAGATGGATGGATGCATGAATGGATTTTTATTTAACACAGGTTGTAGCATTCACTTTTATTAAATGAGTATATTGGAAAACATGTTGAAGCCCAGTGATGTGTTTATTTTCTTCCCTCTCTTTTAGGCATTATACATATTGTCCTATTCTGCACACTGCATATAGGGGTATTTGCATTTGAAGCCATTAAATAATTTTTTTTAAATATTTTTTTAATTAATCAATTATTTAATAATTTGCTTTCTAAATGTGCTTTGTAGAAAGATTAATCAGGGTGAGAGGTAAGGTATGTCTCCATGTTTACTAATTATTAATCTACCTGTTCATTCAATTTTCAAACAGTCTGATCAGTCTCTGTCTTTCACTTATTCTTATAGTTTGCCAGTAGTGCAACAAATACTGCATTCATTTACATGCACAAACACACAGACACACAGAAAACACACACACAGACACACACACACACACACACACACACACATGCACACACACACACACACACACACACACACACACACATGCATGCCAAAGTACAGAATCCATTTGTTCATGATACATCTGATCGGGGGGAGGATTTGCAGATGCTGACTGTGGCCAATCAGAAGCTTATAATAGATCCAGTGAAACACACACACACACACATACTGCACTTGTAGGGATATAAATGAAAATGTCAGTTGAAGAATAATAGTGAACTCCTGCAGGGTCCTGCAGTCAGAGAGAGACAGAGCTAGAGAGAGAGAGAGAGAGAGAGAGAGAGAGAGAAGGAGAGAGGTGAAAAGTCTCTGAGATGGAAAAACATTTCATTTCAGCACCATGCCACACTGCTGAGAAATTGAAGAGAAATTGTGGGAGAAAAAAAAAAGAGCTGCAGATGGAGATATAAAGTCCTGCAAGAAAAGGAAAGAAGAAGCTAAAATGAACACTTAATGGTGACATTTTTCTATAGAATGGGAGAGGTTTTTTTTAGGGGGTTGTGGGGGCGACAAAAAGAGGAAAAGCTTTCCTCTAAACAAATGCTGAGTCCACATTCCCCAGGATTTATCTGACAGCCAGGATCACGTTGAATAAACTAATCTATAAAAAGATCCAAGATAGGAAAGGTTTAGACTTCGTGGAGCCATAAGTAAAACTCTGTTACTCATGTTTTGACACATGGCAGATGCAACAAGAACATAAACATCCATCTATTTCTGGCCTTAGGTTTGCTGTCCAAATATTTACATCACAAGAAAAAGGATTTGCACCAATTAGGGAAAACATCCAGTCTTTGGTGTATAAGTGGTGACTGGTCTAAGCTGTTCCAGAAGAAGATCAATGACTAAAAGGTAGATTCTGCCACTTATGCCAATAGTACTGTCCAGGAAGTGTGTAATAGTCGTTAAGGAAGCACACAAACAAAGTGTAGATGCCATACTTCTCCTTCAGAATAACACCTACCCCATTTCTCCTTCCATCCACACCATGGTAAAACAGTTTAAACCCTCCTCCAGTACATCTGAGATGCCACCTTCCATCCATCTCACACACACACAAAATACACTCTTCTCTCCATCATATCCAGCTAATTCTCTCTACTATACCAGTCATGCTGCCAACATTCAAAGTTCCTAGCCTCACTTCTAATGTCCTACCCATCCTTCTCTCCTCTTGCATTTAGACATGTCTTCCTTCTTTTCTTCGCCTATGGCCAACAAATTCCACCTTTGTTGGCTAGTAATGTGTTAGCGGTGTTGTTAACCGAGTCTCAACGATCAATATGGATGATGATTTGACAAAGATTTTCCTGGATACCCATTCTAGTAACCCTCCAATTTATCCGGACTTGGGACGGTCACAATTACATACAGCTTTATACTTTTTGTATCTGACCACCCAGTATTGGAATAGAAATTTTAAAAGTGAATCAAGTGAAACTTTTGCTTGCAATAACTGCATCAGGCCTGCTACACACTGACATAAACATATAGTTTGTTTCTACTTCGGTAATGGTTTTCCAGGCTTTACAACATCTTTGGTTTTGTTTTGTTCTGGTGAGTTTCTCTCTTCAGTCTCCTTTTCAGGAGAAATGTTCCATTGAGTTCTGGTGACTGACTTGGCTAGTGCAAAAAGTTCCACTTTTCCCTCTTTTGAGATCTTGGCATGCATTTGAGAAGTTTGCATACATTTCTCTGTTAATAAGCAAGCATCTTCTTTTGACCTAAAGCCCAAATTAATTTGCATTGCAGTTCCAATATTTTTTGAGGGGGCTGTTTGGTGAAAGTATAAACAAAACAGTCATTTGTACAATGACATTATTTAGTTTTTGTCACGGTGGCTGGGTGCGGGAAGGATGTCAATGCAGGCCAGATATCAGAACATGCCTATTCCTGGCAAAATCCAGACACAAAACTGGAGCAGAACCCTAACAGAACCACACTTCTTCAACCTTAGCTGAGCAGATGAACTGCGCTCTGTTCTACCGACTCGTGGGAAGCAGTAGTCAGCTTATAATGCTTTGTGCCTTATGAGCTCGGGTGTGCGCCATCAGAACGCCCTCTACGGTGAACAATACAAAACAGTCAAACCCTTACAACAGTTTGTAATTGTCTCGATTGTCAGTTTTTAATTGTTTTTTTTCCTTTACATTGAGTGAGTCCAGATTTTCTTTTTCTTTATCTAAAAAATGGGGCATATGGAGCATTTGTCTGAAAGCTGTTATTCCTACACTGGGCCAGTCAACTCTATGAACTATTATACAAATTGTCTTAGTCATCAGATTGCTGATTTTTAATTAGTTCCTGTAATCACTTTCTCTGAGGTTGCTTTAAGGGCCTTAAACCTTTTGGAGTTTGGAGTTCTGTCTCCTATCACGGCTGGTGTGAACAATTCTGACTTTATAGTCCTGGAGAAGAATGGAGATTTAAATCTAACTACTCTAAATGTCTTCATTTATTAAGAATGTAGTTTAGTGGAAATTTTAAGAAAGTCCATCTGTCCATCCACCAATCCATCCATCCATCCATCCATCCATCCATCCTTCTAGGTGCATGGATTAAATTCAGATGACACACATCTTTCTCTTCTTTCTACAACAATTCCAATAACTTGGGGACATTATATAAAATACAATGATTTGCAAATCTCATAAATTCCTATTTTATTCACAGAAAGCAGAAAAATATTTAAACTTAAACATTGTACTAATTTAAGAAAAGAATTAGGTTATTTAACAGCAGCAACACATCTCAAATGTCTTCTCTGCCACCTTTTTTGTAAAAGATCATGATGGCTCAAATGCATGCAATGATGAAAGTGAAAGCTCTGGGCTGCAGGCATGCCAGGCTCTCCTACTATGCAGTTATGCTGTTGTAAAAGATGCAGTATGTGGTTTAGCATTGCCTTGCTGAAATACGCAAGGCCTTCCTGTACACAAACATACAGGCTTATCGTTCAATTTGTCTAACCACACAAACCTTTTTCTAAGTTTAACTCTAGTGACCTTGTGGCATTGTCTTTGTGCGTGTTCAAGATTTTATTTAGATTCTGTATCATTCAGTTACCATTATTATTATATATTTTATATATTATATTATATTTTCAAAGTCTTATGAATTTTATAGTAAAGAACATTATTCTAAAATCAATCCACAATTTGTAGTCACACTTTTTTGGAAATTGTTGAACATCTGTATCCTTACATCTGAGGCTCTGCCTCTCTGTACTCTGTCTCTTTATGTTCAATCATGTTACTGACCTGTTGTAAATAACTTCGTGGTGCATAAAATGTTCCTCAACTGTTTTTGATATGAGTGCTCTAAGCAACTGAATTGTGTATCTGAATCTATATATATATATATATATATATATATATATATATATATATATATATATATATATATATATATAATATAACACCAAGTGTATATCTGAATCTATATATATATATATATATATATATATATATACTATATACTATATATATAATATATATATATATATATATATATATATATATATATATATATATATTTTTTTTTTTTTTTTTTTTCCCTTCGGGGCAGCAGTGGCCTAGTGGTTAGGGAGTTGGCCACAGGATTGGAAAGATTGTAGGTTCAAACCCCTTACCAGTAGGTTGCCCTGAGGTACCCTTGAGCAAGGTACCATCCCTGTCACTGCTCCCTGAGTGCTTTCATAGTGGGTTAAATGCAGAGGTCCAGGTTCACTGTGTGCTGTGCTGTGACCTCGCAATGACAAGAATAGTCACTTTTACTTTTTCACTTTCCCCTTTTCCTGCAATATGGAACTCTCACACACACACACACACACACTATGCAGTGCAGGAGTGCATTCACCACAGGCTAATGCTAACAAGCTAAAAGGGGTGGGAGGATGGCCCACAGGAACCAATAAAAAGATTTACTAAGGGTTACAGGCAAACAGAGGCATCACAATGAGGACAATAGTCCCCCACTGTGTGAGTGTGTTTTTAGTGTGTGCGGCAATCAAAGTGACTGTAGGGGGCCCATTGGCTCGCAGCAGAGAAGAGGACTTTGATTCCCCAACTATGGCAACTCTGTCCTGCATTAAGCACTGCTGCATGAAGCAAAACAGAAAATCATATCAAATTTTATAACCTCCAAACCCTCATTTATGAATCAGTTAATTGATCAGTTAAATATATGGGAAAAATATTTAAAATGAATGCTTGTGCAAGTTATTTTATAGAAACGGAACTAAAATGTGCAGAAAAGTTATCCTTTTTGGACATTTTGACTGTCATCTTTTATTTGTGTGTGTGTGTGTGTGTGTGTGTGTGTGTGTGTGTGTGTGTGTGTGTGTGTGTGTGTGTGTTTATGTGCGTGTGTGTGTGTGCGAGCAGTCTCTCAGGTGGAAGATAGAGCTAGAGCCATGGATCAGTGAGAGTCACAGCATGGAGGATGAGGCCTTCAGATTTATCAAGTACATCACTACGCCACAGGTAAAATACACACCCTGAAGGTCCATTGTGTATAGTTACTAACATATTATAAATCAACAGAGCCCATCACCAAACAAACTGCTCAGATATACATGGCCTTTGAATGCTCACCGTGCTCACAGGCCAGAAACTTAGCAATGGGTTTTGATTACATGGCAGAAATCGCTGCAGAAATGACCTCTAACCAAATAAAGTACTCAAAGCTCAGAAGTATTAAAAGATTAAAATATTTTAAGAAATACTCCACAAAGCTCATTTACATCTATGCAACATTTTAGAGTAGCAGATTCCATCTCTGAAACAGAATGGCCTTTCAGTAGCATTGACACCATTGAATTTCAGTACATCCTTTTGAATACTTTGATCCATATGAAATTATCGCCTAATTATTTCTAATGCCACACATTTATGCTTAACTTTCACACTTAATTGGAGAATCATTATTATTAGGGCTAGACCAGGGGTGGGCAATTCCGGTCCTGGAGGGCCGGTGTGCTGCAAAGTTTAGTGAATTCCCTGCTTAAACACACTCACTAAACTTGACAATGATCAGGTGAGCTGTACCAGGTGTGTTTAAGAATTTCCCACCCCTGGGCTAGACCTTCAGTTTCGGCTAGTTCTGGTTAGACTTCCACTTGTATTTACAATCAGTGACGTATCTAGGGCTTCCAGAGGATGAACAGTGATGCATTCTGCCATGAAATTAGTACTCTTTATTGTTAATCAAAGCAGCATTGTGCTCAGTTCCACTGAGATGTTAAAAGTGTTTAAGCCACAGAATTCCGACCAAGTTTTATAGTGCTCAAGCCACAGTATTCCAATTGGGATTAAAAGCATTTGAGACACAAGATTCCGAGATTTAATGTGCTCCAGCCACAACATAAAATGTGCTCAGGCCTGATTCTGGTCAAACTTAAATGTCCTTGATCTAGATTGATTATGCGCTTGAGCCACAGGATTGCAGTCAAGCTTATATGTGCTCAAGCCACAGGATTCAGATTAGGGTTTTCCTGTCCCTGACTTTCTCTTTTTCACTGTCACTCTCTTCTTTCACTTCTCTCATTCTCACTTTTCTGTCTTCATTTTTAACTTGCTGTGCTCTCTGTATGTATTTTTGACATATACATGGCAATGTGTTTCCTGTGCTTCAGCTGCAAGAGCAACCATTCCACCTCTGAAACCTTCTCCCTCCTACTAACCAACACTCAATCACAGTTTTTATTACAAGCCACGCTGTCAGACACCAGCTTTGTTCAACAGTGAGGAATTTCTGCTGGATAGCAGCTGAGAGCTTTTTTTTACATTTTCAAAACTGATGCTGACATACCTCCCATATATAAAAGCAACAAAATTAAAATGAATGACACTAACAGTCAGTTTTCTGCTTCTGTGCTATGTCTAGTTTTGGAACAAATTGCAATAGTGCAATAATGTGGCAAAAATACTTCAGTATCCATTAAAGTATTATATCCAGTATTAAAGGGCACTCTGGTCTTAAACCAGACTTTAATTTGCTATTTGACTAAATGTTTTTCCTTATCAGTATTCCCCCACTACACTACAGCATGCATTATGTAATACAATTCACAAAACTACTGGAAAGCCCTGTGGTGGCAGTGTGCTAGCTAAGCCACTGATCAGTTGGCTAAAGAATACAACAAAACATGAAAGCAATACTTGTCTGCCCAGTGTCTTCTGAGATATGTAATAGTTATCACAGACAAAATTGGTCGGGCTTTTTTGCACAATGAAGCAAAATTAATAAGGAAATGTTTAGTACAGCGGGGCAGCGGTGGCCTAGTGGTTAGGGTGTCGGCCACATGATCGGAGGATCGGGGGTTCGAACCCCTTCCCAATGGGTTGCTCTGAGGTACCCTTGAGCAAGGTGCCGTCCCTGTCCCGCTCCTCCCTGCGATGGGCTGGCGACCTGTCCAGGGTGTGTCCCCCGTCCTCGCCCTGTGTGCGCTGGGTTGGACACCAGCACTCCCCCGCGACCCCATTTGGGACAAGCAGCAGATAATGGATGGATGTTTAGTACATCTAATGTGAATTTAGACCTGAACTGGTTGAGTTCAACCTTAAAACACATTTTATTCTGCCAAGATAAGGCACATATCCTTGACTGATTTTCACGTCTGGTCCAAATTGGCACTGACTCAACACTGGCCCAGAGTCCACCTTAAACATTGCTAAGGCAAATATGGATTTTTATTTTTTATGTTTGGACAATTTATTTTTTTTTTCTTCTTACAGCTACTCCAAATGCAGTTTAAATTTACATTAGATGACTGTGTCAGTTTTGGCCTGTTGAACCAGGCCTCATTCATTTGCCCAATTAGTTTCAGATATGGGAAAGTTTATGCCAGATTATGGCCAGAGAACAAAATTCATGCTAAATAAAGATGTTAAAAAAGATGCTGAAGAAGTTTTTTTGACCTCTGGTGTCATATGTTAACCATAGACAAATAAATAAGGCCAGAATAATATTAGTTTAACTTTTAGTCAGCAATTAAACAATCAATGACTATTGATCAATGACTGTCTCCCAAAAACAGTTTTTAAATGTTCCTCCCATCTTCCATACACTTCAGAACTGGGTTTCATTTTCACAGATATTAATATATTCAGTAAAGGGTACAAAACTGCTCTCAGGATGAAGAAGCATTAGCACCTCAGCGTTCATTTCTGGAGGTGTGATGATTTGATTAAGAATAGCAAGCAAGAGAATTAGGACTGAGAAAGAAAGAAAGTGGGAAAATACAGAGTGAGACAAAAACTGATAGGGATATGCATAAGAAGGAGATGTAAAGCTGTTTTGTAATTTTCTGGAAGACAGTAAAACAATAAAAAAACAGATGGAGATGTGTATTGTACTGATGAGCCTGATAACCCCTGAAATTCAGAGTGTTGAGAAATTCAGGGAAGGGCCATTGAGACTGATGAACAAGGCAGCCCAGGGCAAGCAGAAATACATCCTCAGCCCTTTTCTTCATTGTAACTCTTAGTACAATTATTGGCACATTTTAGATGGTAGGCTTCTGTTTTCTACTAACCCCCTCATATAGTATGTCTCACCATGTTCCTGTGGGGCTATGCTCATGAGGAATTTCCTCTCTGCTGTTTTCACCTCCACCTCAAATATAGGCAAAGGATACAGGTTCCCCTCTGTTCACTGTAGAGTATGTTCAAATACATGCATACAAACCTCAGAACTTTTGCTCACAATAGAAGCAAGATGTCTTAATGCATTAACATCAAATCATCTTTTTGTTTAATGTAAAATGTAGATGCTAAAGTGCCCTTAATTGTGATTGTGTAGGAGTGTGTTTGTATATTTGCCCTGTGATGGAGGGGTGACCTTTCATCGCCTTTTGCCTTGTTGTGATGTTGTGTATGTGTGTGTGTGTGTGTGTGTGTGTGTGTGTAGGTGTCCTGTGAAAACCTGGGATTTCCAGTATTACAGAGTAATAGGGAGGAGTTTCAGAGGCCATGGATGCTTTGTTTGGATGGCAGATTCAGCCTGGCTAGATGCATCAGCACTAAACACTGCAGAGTCTACTCACTAGGGTGAGCTTAACACATGTCTTAATCTCAGGCACACACATACCCCAAATAAGGCAGCAGGGGCAACATTCTACTACAGTAGTATTGCAAGGTGGAACCAAATAACACTGATAGAAGAAGGTAAGTCTTGATTTACATTGACGAAGCTTACAGCTCATAGAATAATTCTACTGATTATTCACCTTAAAATATACTTGCTAATATTACATGTGACCTGTAATTTTAGTTCCATAAAGAGGATGTGAACTGTAGGTGACTGAACTTTATGTATGTAATGTTCTGCCATCTGTTCATTGCATTGCCACGCCCATGTGCAATGCGAGACAAGCTAAATTCTTGTTAAATTGAGGACAAGTCACTGTGCTAGGCTTTTTAGTGATTTTCAAGAAAGACAGACTCCACCTGCTGAGGTGGAAAGGGGTCAGCACAGCTGGGATTGGAGTTAATTTGGGTAATGTGTGTAGATGTCCAAGCAAGGGGCCTCTGTTTTGCTACGGAAAGAAAATGCAGGTGTGCTGGCATAGCGGGCACAAAACTGCAGCTGAGAAACATGATATTATGGAGAGTTTGGGGAAGGGGTTAAGGGTTTTATAAAGGGGAGGGCAAGTGGACAAATAAATATTTTATAGGAATCATCACACACACAAACACACACACACACACACACACACACACACACACACACACACACACACACACACACACACACACGCACTGGCTAAACCAACCAACTGTGAGCTGCAGTGAGACGTCACTCAAGGGTCACCATATTGAGACCATGTCTGTCCCCCAAACAAAACTAAATACGAGAAAAACTCTGAAAGTCTGCTCTACCATTGTAATTAATATTAAACTTTCTTAATAACATAAAACAGCACCTTAGACCTAAAGCTGGGACTGCTGACTATTATATTTCTTTATTCTAAAGCTATTTATAAAGTAATTGTAAATGAGATGATTACCGATGAGGATGATGATGTCCTTTGCCTCACAGTAACCTGTATTATGAGTTTTATACATTAAATAAAGTTACCCTGCAGGCTTCAGCATTGTACACAGTCCTTACATAAATGCCAGAGGGGGAGGTTTTCTTTTAAACCCCTTTTCTGAATGGAATTTTCCAAAAAAAGGCCTTTTCACTTATTATTAATGTAATCATTACCCTAACCACACTCTTGACCTAATAATATACAAGGTGTTCATACTAGGCTGAAAACATAGCTAATATTCCACAGACAACAGTGATTTCAGATCATTACCTCGTCACATTTGAGATCCATACTAGTTACAATTTTATGTACCTACCCTGTGATCATATTAGCTGTACAATAACATCCTTAAAAGCCTCTTTCCTTAAAAGCCTCCCAAACCTATCAACACTTATTAGCTTACAATCCAAACCAGAAGAGCTAGATAATTTATCTGAGTGCTTAGAGAACACTTTTTGTTCCACATTGGATAACGTATCACCACTAAGACGCAAAATATTAGACAAAAGAAGCTTGCTCCACTTCACTCTGCCTGGAAAGAGAGCTTCATAGATTATAAGAGGGCACTTATACTAGCATATTCAGTCTAATTATCTACACTAATAGAATCCAACAAGTATAATCCTATATTTATATTCAACACAATACCTACACTTACTAAGAACCAGGAAGGAGCTGAAGCTCAGATACCTACAAAGTACAGTAGCAAAAAATGTTTGGATGTTTTCAGCAATAAGATTTATTGAAATTAGAAACAATTACTACAAACTACTACTACATTTTTCTTAAGCCATAAGCCTTCTAAAGCCTTCACTTAAGCAATCAAATTTAGATGTATTTATCAAATTACAGACTAATCTTTAATTTTCCGTTCATATCAAAGAATCTGGAGAAAGCTGTGGCTCAGCAGTTGTGTTCATATATAGTCTGGTTTTCAGCCCCATCATAGCATCAAAACAGTCCTAGTAAAAATCACACCATAGACAACAATATCTTATTGCAGAGTTTTAAAAACATGTTTGGAATAACAGGAACAGCCCTTTCCTGAATTAAGCCAGTGGACAGCAATGTCCAGCACCTGGGGAGCAGCAATGGGGATGGTACCTTACCTCAGGGCAATCCACTGGGGCCTGGTCCCTTAGTACTAGGCCACTGCTACCCCGAGTATTTCATATATTCCGCCATAATTTAACTAAGAATTATTAATTCAGTTGATAAAATTTTCATTTAAATTTGATCTCTGAGACATCACCCATGGATTTTTTCACTTTGGTCAAAGCCTTAGCCATATAAAATTAAAAACCAACCTACACTGCCTTGCAAATGATTTATCAACTCATCCTTGTCTTTGTGGAATAATATTTCTATATGAAAAGTGGAAGATCTTATCTTATCTTTTTCTTTCTATATCTCAGAAATCTTTTGTCCATTAAATAGACGTTTTTCCCTCTGGGTGCACTGTAGGTGGCTCTTCATGAAGCTGCTTTTGAGAATACTCAATGCTCCCATCAAAGCAAAGACTCTAAAACAGAAGACAGCCTAAATTTGACACACACTCAGAATATTTCACAACCAGCTTCAAGAAAACAAAGAAATGAACAATGAAAAAAAATGTATAAAGCTTGATGGAATAGACTCTTTCCTTTTTAAAACCTTATTCATTCTTTGGGAAAATAGTGAGAAGTAAGTGCTTGTTTATGGATCACTGCCAGTTATGTTAGATGTCTTGTCTGATGAGTCTGCAAATTCTGTATTGTTTATGCATGAGTTCCCCCCAAAAAAAGAGTGAAAAAAGCATGTAATGTAATGTACACATGAGAGAAAGAAATGGATGTTCTGTAGAAATGGGGATATTTTACTGGTCAACACATGAACATATGCTGCTTTCTCCAGTTTTTTGACAAACTTAAAAGAAACAAAAATATTGTCTTTTGGTTACATAAAATGAGGTCTCTATAGGTTGGTCTCTCTTTCTCTCTCTCTCTCTCTCTCTCTCTCTCTCTCTCTCTCTCTCTCTGTCTCTCTCTTTCTCTCTCTCTCTTTCTCTCTCTCTGTGCATAGCTGCAGGTAATTGACACACTTTTGGCTTCTGTTGTAATGAAGTCAAGCTTTATTAACATACACCAGAATGTCTGCACACTGAGCTTTGTACAGGCATGTTGGTGAAAGCCTTCTCCATTCTTAGACTAAGTTTAAAGCCCTCACATATGTAGCTCAGGTGTATTAGCAGTAAATGTATATAGAAATTGGTCTGAACCTTAATTCCTGTTGACAGACTGACTATAGTAGACTGAAAGAAACTGCAAATCAACCTTTTCCCATTTCTAGCCAAAATGCCGACTACAAAGCTCTAGGTGTAGAGCTGTTTAACAGATACTCAGCTGACAAGTCTACATTTCCAGTTCCAATTCAAAAAAGGGTCAATGCAGGAAAAGCAAATAAAATAAACATTTAGTGATTTTTTTAAAATTACGCTGACTCATATTTCATTGAAGACAGTATGAATCCAACCTAGTGGTTAGGGCGTTAGCGGCATGATTGGAGGATTGGGGGTTCGAACCCCTTCCCAATAGGTTGCCCTGAGGTACCCTTGCGCAAGGGTCCCTGTCGCTGCTCCCTGTCGCTGCTCCCTGGGCGCTTTCAATAGCTGCCCACTGCTGCACGGTGTTTGAGTATGCATGGGTTAAATGCAGAGGTCCAATTTCGTTGTGGTTCACTGTCTGCTGTGCTGTGACCTCACAATGACAAGGGTTGTCACTTTCTCAGCCAGCAATGCAAGAATGTATTTTAAAAATGAAATGAAGTTGACCAGGCAATTTACTGGGTTCAAACTTGTGTCTGCTTCTCAAGTTTTAGATGGGGAGCCTACTCAGGATCTACACAATAAAAATAATCCACTTTCCTAAACAGATGTGTCACTGGGATGTAGGAAAACCCACACCCTGTCTTGCAGAGATTTATACTTAAAGTGTCTGCGCCTACACACATGCCTGGCCACTAGACATAATGAATAATCTGTTAGTCAATCTATTCAAAGTTCATGTTTCATTTGAAACATTTGAACTGAAATCATACAGAATGATGCTGATCCTTTATTGGAGATTTATATTGGACTATACTCTATACATTATAGAAATGCAGCCCATGGGGTCCCAGCAGCACAGTCTCCGCAGTTCTTTCACTCTGATTTTCTTTACCAGCTCCCTTGTGATGCACTAAAGCACAAGAACTGATCTGTTCTGAAGTGTTTTGAGTGTTTGACACTAGTGGGGGATGCTTGTACTGTTGGAGACATCTCTCTCTTTTCCTCTCTCTGTCTCTCTCTCTCCTCCACTACCCAAAAAGACACCACAAACCAGCACAAATGAGAACAAGTGAGAAAGCCTCCCTTAGCTATAGCTTATCTAAGAAATCATGAAAGAGGGAGGAAGGCATTAATAGATGAACAGAACATCAAAGGAAGAGATGAAGCTCAAGTTACTTGTGAAAAACGCAATGATCTGAACAACCGCAGTGCCCGTCTGTTGATTTGGTTATACAACCATTGAGTATTACAGGGTTTGTTGTTAAAGAAATTTGCTTGTTGTTTCTTTTACCTTTGTTTCACACTTTTAAAGCTTAATGCATCTTATTTAATTGCATCCCTGCATCCTTGAATATTTTTCACCAGCTGATGTATAATTCATATTTGAAGGCAGGGCAAGACGAATGCAAATGTCAAAAAAAAAAAAAAAAAACAAAAAAAAAAAAAACAGGTCACATCTGAGCACACAAACCTAATAACCTTAGAGCTCCTTAACCTGAAGGTAGAGCAGAGTTCCTTTTCTGCTTGAGTGCAGCCACATCTCTTCAATTTCAGCCTGAACTCTGGCTCTCCACTGCTTAATTGTGCACTTACTGGACTTATCTTTTAAGGCTGATAAAAACCTTTCTTTCTTTCTTGCTCTAAAGTGCAGCTGAGTAGGAAGTTTAGAAGGCTGTTAAAAGCTTACTCGTGCCTTAGTTCAGGGCCTACGCATAAATTCTCTCTCAGTCTCTCTCATTATGTTGATGATGAGGATAAGTGGTCAAAGAGAGTGTTGAGTAAGGCAGGGTGAGTGCATGCATAGGTTTGGTGTTTGGCTGTATTTATCGTAAGTGTGATTGGCTGGAAACAGCTAGTAAAACCCCCCTCTCCCTTCAGTCAGATGAGATGTTATAAACTATATATGAGTCCTACAAAAAACTCTCTCTTTCTCTCACTAGGTTGGGTGGTGAGGAGAAATGGTTGGAGAGAGTGTTGGCTGAAGCAGGGTGTGAGGTTCACTGTTTTGACCCCAGCATAAAAGCAGCTCATCTTCACGATACCCATATGTGGCTTCATCGGGTATCAGTAGACTGGAGAGACCCCAACCCCGCCATTCCAGCTCAGAGACATGGTAGCACCAAGAAATTGGCCACCATCCTCAATGACTTCGGACACAGACAGGTAACCACATCTAGTCATAAACTTCAGAATAATGGCTTCAGCCTCAACGTCATTTAATATAAAACTCCTCCTTAAAGAAAATTTGCAAATGCACACAAATGTGTTCTGTGCAAAAGTCATGCTATGTGTTATATTTAACTCTGTTAAGCATTAAGCCATTCAAATTAGAGTATGTGTGCTTACTTTCACTCAATAATCATAACTGTAAAAGGGTAATTTATTAATAACTACAGTCATGTGAAAAAATTTGCCTGTGTGTTTTGTAACATTCTTGGACATATGGATATTTAACCTCAGGTTTAACAATACTGGCAGATTCAAGTAATATAACTAAACAATTAAAACTGAAGAAAATTACTTTTCAAAATCTTCTGTAAAATGTAATTTATTCCCAATTAAAATGGCTCAAATCACACACAGGATGTACATGATTAGAACATCGTTACTGAGCCCTTTGAAGGAGGTTTGCCCCATTTAAACACATTTAGTTTGGTGTGCTCCTGACTGTTGAGGTGAGAGGGAACATCTTGGTGAGATTGTAGCAGCTAATAAGTTTGGCAAGGGATTCAAAAGGATCTTAAAAGAATCTGCAGTCCACCATTCCACTGTGGAGGACTTCCAGAATAACTGCCAACATGCTTAAGTCTGGCCGTCCAAGCAAGTTCACCCCAAGAGCAGACTGCAAGATGCTAAAAGAAGTCTCCAAAAACCCAAAAATGTTATCATGGGACCAACAGCAGGCTCTTGCTCCTGTTGATGTGAAAGTGCATGCCTCTACAGTCAGAAAGAGACTGCACAACTTTAACTTGCATGGGAGGTGTGAAAGGAGGAAATGTTTGCTCTCCAAGAGAAAGATCAAGGCCAGTTTGATGTTTGCCAGAGAGAGCATAGATAAAGACCAGGACTTCTGGAATAGCATTCTTTGGACAGGTAAGTCTAAAATTTTATTATTTGGAAACCAGAACAGAGAACATGTCTGTCTTAAACCAAATACAGCATTCCAGGAAAAGAACCATATACCAACTGTGAAGCATGGAGGTGGAAATGTCATGGTTTGTAGATACTTTGCTGCAGCAGGGCCTGGCCAGCTCACTATCATAGAATCCACCATTAATTCTACCATGTATCAGAGGGTGCTTGAGGAACATGTGAGACAATCTGTAAGAACATTAAATATGAAGCGGAACTGGACCCTGCAACATGACAATGATCCAAAATTTACCAGTAAATCCATCAAGGACTGACTGAAAACGAAGAAATGGAGAGTCCTGGAGTCAAAGCCCAGATCTTATTCCCATTGAGATGCTGTGGGGTGACTTGAAATGGGCTGTACATGCAAGAACCCTCTCAAACATCTCACAGCTTAAAGAATTCTGCATTGAGGAGTGGGGCAAACTTTCCTCAGACCAATGTCAGAGACTGGTAGATGCTGTAAGAAGCACCTCACTGCAGTTATTTCAGCCAAAGGGGGCAACACTAGCTATTAGGGGGTAGGGTGTCCTAACTTTTTCCTTAGTTAGAATACACATTTTTGTTGATATCTTTTGTTTAATGAATAAATCAAGGTTATTTTCTTTTTGTTTTCCTGCAATTAAATCTTTTTTTTCCAGAGATAAGTATTAAACACATTAGACATTGATATGTGAACATATCTTAATAGTATATATTATTGAATATATCATATGAATAATATAATATTATCTTAATAAAGAACTGAATATTTAATGGAGTGTCCTACATTTTTCACATGGCTATATATAACAAACCTGTTTATATTTATAACTGTTTATATTGTTGGCATTTTTTTAGTAAAGAGTGGCAATGAAATTAGTCTTTTTCATTAAGCCTGTTCACACCTCTTAGCAAATATAAACAGAGAAACATTTCCCTAGTTTTGTAGGACTATTTACCTAGCTATGTAGGATTATTATTTCTGAACACATTCAAAAAATTACTCCAGAGAATGCAGAATCAGAATTTGTTTTATTGCCAAAGTGTGTTACACAAACACAAAGCAATTTGTTTTGCGCTGTTGGTGACTCTCTAGTACAACACAGTGTTATATAATAATGTATATATACTATATATTATATACACACAATACACAGATTACACAATGTACTCAAAATATACACATAATACACACAATATACACATATTGTAACTTCTGTGTCGAGATGTTTTAGCATGAAAGGTTCTAAAGCACCTGCTGGAGGGGAGGGGGTTCAGAAAGGTTATGTCCAGGGTGCAAGGAATCCATGATGATTTTCCCTTCATCCTTTTTTCAGCTGAGCGAAGTATTGAGGCTGCCACCTGTGGCCCCATTGGGCTCTACAGCTCATGTAGTTGATACTTGGCAGTGGGCATGGTGACTTTAGGCTTGTGATGTTGCAGCTCTAGATGATTTCACTATGCTGGATATATTGTTCTATGGAGATTATCCAAGCTGTTGAATGTATGCATCAGCACTGGTGCACATTAAACTAGCTAAAATCATTAATAATTATCTGGATACAAACACAGACACTGAAATGAATTAAATATCCCTGCAAAATGAGTGAAACTAAAAAAGGCTTTATTAGGCATAGACTAATTCATCTTAGTGATGTGGTTAAGAAGTTGGTTTAAGTGGGACCAAGCTCATTGCGCATTCCGCCATGGCCCTGCTTCTGCTGGAAGGAAATGAGACGCTTTCACTGAATGAGTTTATCCTACATATCATCATCATCATTCAGCAAAACATGAGATTTCTGCAGTCCTGCCAGCATTCCTATTGATTAGATAGCCATCTGCATAGCAAATTAGTGCCCCAGGCACAGCTAACTTAATCTGGAGCTCAGCACTGGCTTGGTTAAAAAAGACCAGCCTCAATAAAGTTATTTATGCACGTATATATGCAGAATTATTCAAAGTTGCATTGTGTCACTGAACTGAGCTTCTTCACTTGGTCCAGAAGTTGCACTTATATGGGGCTGTTTCACAATATCAGCAGCCTACCAGAGGTCTGATGTCCTGGCTGAAATATCTCAGAGTCCAGCTCATCTGTCGTCTTTCATATCTCCTGACAGAAACAGAAATATTTTTTTCCCCTTTTATTAAAACTTTAATCGCTTCAGATTTATACATCATATCCCAAAATGCCAGGGTTTTTGACTGCCTCATATATCACTCTCCCCGCTCCCTCCCTTTTTGTTTCTAGCTGCATAAGCAACAGTTTAATTGTTACAAATGAAATTCAGACCCTTGATCAGAAAAGCCTACAAGCCATGCACTAGTGCATAGCATTAGCCAGCATATGCTTTACAGGCACAAGTGATTGATTTGTCTTTCAGAGGCAGGTGGGAGAAGTATGAGGAATTAATAGCAGTCTATTGCAAGGCAGACAGACAGTCCCAACCTGGAGCATTTAAGAGCTTCAGTCCACTAGACCAACATGTCTTTGGACTTTTTTGGGGATTATAAATGGAGCATCTGGAGGAAACCATTGCAGACTTAGGGTAAGCACAGAAAACACCCAAACTGCCCTGATTGGGAAATTAACGCAAAGCCTTATTGCTGTGAGACAACAGTGATTATCACTTCTCTGTGTACCATTAAAAATGGTGGTGAACCGTGGTTGTTGGAACAAATTTTTTCTGACCATAAATAGCAATACCCAGTTACAAACAAAAAAAAACATAATTCAACAGAAATGCTCATTACTGCTAGCTTCCTAATACTATGTCAATGTCTAGCTTGCAGTATTGCATCTTTAAAAACAATTTTTTGACCTTATGTAGTGTTTTTAAAGGGAGTCATAATGAGTACTAATAGAGTTCCTAATTATATTAGTGGTTGTTCTAATACATAAGGGCTTGAATCCAGTTCTTGAAGGCCCAATGGGACTGCCTGCCTCTACCTAGGCAACATAGGTGGAACATATCTTGTAATTTCTTTCCCAAATTGACATTTCAAGGATTTAATCTCATTGTTATACAGGTTATACAGCAAAACAAAGATTAAATGAGGGTATCATGGCAAAACCTGTCAAGTTTTAAGACAAACTTGATTCTGTTAAGTTAAAACAAACCTAGTTTAAATTAAAGACATGTTATGGACAAGTCTCAGATTTCTTCAGGCATTCAGAGAAGGCTTTCAAGGTCACAAGTGACTATGAAGCAGCAGGTTTTCTTGAAAATAAGTTACATTTAATTACTTTAACCATCAACCTGGTAATCTGTATTTTATGCCCCAGATTTACATAGAATGGCAGGTTTTTAGACTGAAAATGAACCTTCCTATTAACTAGATAAATTAAGATATTGTTAGCTAACTATTAACCTACCTCTGGCTTCTTCCCAAACTGCACAATACCAAGCTTAGTGTTTAAACAGTACACAAGTACGTCTTTGGACTGTGGAAGGAAACCCACACAGACACAGGGAGCACATTCAGTGGAGGCTATAGGGAGTAGGGAAATAATACTGCACTCAATGTTTAAATAGGGTCTTTTATCCAATATGGAGATGGAGTAGGGGAGAGAGAGAGAGAGAGAGAGAGAGAGAGAGAAGGGAAATAATACTGTGGATACTATAAAAAGGGCATAGAAGCATGGTGGATAGGGTATTTAGTGAGGAATTAAGAATACTGTGGATAGCATAGAGAACAGTGAATCAGAATGGTGGAAGGTCTGATAAAGGGCATTAGGATGAGGGAATATGCATGGTCATTCCTGAATGGGCAACACATTAAGAGTTGAAGAGAACAGGAAAGAAATTGAATCTTGTAATTCATACAGGGAGTATTCTCCGTTCAGAAGCAGGAGTAATTAAAGCTAGATCATTAACAATCCACTCGAGAGGCACATTTTTAAAATTTCTTTTTACCATTTCCTAAACATGAATTCCCATCAGCATTAGGCATGTTAAGAAAACTGGAACGTGAATAAGACGTGTCATGCCTTTTCACCAGCACAGAAATGTTTCCCCTGCTCTGACAGACTTAAATCAGTTCATCACAGGCTTGGTAATTAGCTGATGATTCAATTCAAGCTACACAATGAACCTTTATTCAAAAATAATTCATCAGCACTTTCGCTTATTAAGCAAAGTTTTGACAGACATTTGGAAGTGTGGAAACCTTTCATTTATTTAATTGCTTAATTAATTAAAAATTTTCTGAATTATTACAAATGGCAAGGCAGCTAAGAGGAGTCCTTTGACCCAACGTTTAAATAAACAATGAGTCAGCACAGTATGAGCTCAAAGCTATCTGCATGATGAATCATCAATCATTTACACAATCTCACAGTTTTTCTTTCATTTCTCGTCACTTCTTTCCACAGAGAGAAATTCGCAAAACTCTGGATGTATACTCTGGATGTTGGCTTTGTTTATAGGCTCTCTATATTCTTTTAAATCTTGCAGTTGTTAATTAGCCTTGAGAAAGGTGTACTATGACATAACTTATGGAAAATACATACTTCATATGGCCAAAAGTGTATTTGCTGCTATAAAAGCATTCCTTCTGCTATAAAACACTGTTTAGAGTGCTTCTCTGAGGGAATACAAAAGGCTATTGGAGAGGTCAGGAACATACTGATGCTGGAGGAGAACAATTAAGCCTTGATTGGGGACAAACCCAAACTTTGAAGACAGCACCAGACTAATTTACAATGTTTACAAAATGGTGGCAATAGAAATTTTGTTATGTAAAGCTCATTTAAATCTTCAGTGTGACCAATGCTACTGGCAGTGTTTGTCCATGAGGATTGCACTCAATGTTTAAATAGGTTCTTTTATCCAATATGGAGATGGAGTAGGAGAGAGGGAGAGAGAGAGAGAGCTGTCTGAAGGACATTACAGGACGAGTGTTCTGAGCCAGATCTCCCTCTGGGTGAAAACACCAATTCAGGCCACAGCGTTCAGATGCTGTCCACCTTCCTCTCCTCTACCCCCAAGAACAGCTGCCCTACTTTCCCTTCTCCCCCTCCATTCCTATCATTCATCTCTAAAGAGAGCCACATTGTTGAACTAATTTGCTTGGCGGCAACATATGGAACAGTCAAGGCTCTTGGCCAAAGCTCTCAAATATTGCAATCTGTGGCCAATGGGGAATAAAGCATCTTTCACTTAAATTCCTTTAAAAATCTGTTAGTTTTTAAAGGAATCTAAGGCAGTGAGGCACCTGCTTTGAGTCTCAAGTTAAACAAAAGCTAAACATTTCATAATTGATATCTGGATACAACTACCTACAACAACTAAGTCCAATATGCAGTCATTAACATGAGTTCCTAACCAAAATAGAGATGTTGCTGAGGATTTTTTTTTTTTACACAATAAGTCCTTGCGTAGGTTTATGCACTTGATAGATCTGTTTGTAGCAAAAAGGAAAAAAAACTGCTCCAAGTATGCCCTTCCAAAGGGCACAGAGAAACTGTGATTATTAAAAACCACCCCCTATTGGTAACCGAAGCCTACAGCGTCTTGTTAAGTGTCAATTCAATTATTATTAGGAGCCTATTTCAAAGAGCCAAGCTCCCCAGTGAAAGGAAATGAGTTTAGTGGAAACAATTGCGATTCATTCTGGCAATAAAGTCCAGGCCCAACTTTTAATGAAAGTCTAGAATTGTTTAAAAGTAATGAGGCAAGGGATCTCCGCACAGTCATGTTTGTGCTTGGGCTGATTTGCCAACAAAAATCCTTTTGCCAGACATCCACTTAGAATCTTAAATGTATCAAATGTGACTAAGTTAGCCAGAAAATGCACTTGCTACAAGTTTGGTGTGCTTGCAGTACAACAAAGCTTGCCAAAAGCCAATCCAGCAGCACCCGTGGTTGTTAAACCAGCAAGAATTAAGTTTGAATAAATACATGTAATTTACCAGGATGATAAAGTGAGAAAGAGAACCTGTTATCTACACTCTGCTGATGCCTGCTTTGCAGTCTGTAGGTACAAGTAAACATGAAAATGACTACTTCATGAACCACAACGAAATGCATTCTCTGCATTTAACTCATACACACTGCAGGGTGGCAGCTATTTCCAGTACCCAGATAGATAGGTTACCCTCACAGTGTCTGTGGTCAGAAACAGATCGCTGAAGATATAAATTTGCTAACTAGCGGTCCTATGAATGAACAGACTGGCATATTAAATGTAAAGACATTTAATAAGTGTCTGAATCCTTTCTGCACTGTTATAGTTCGTTAAATTAAAATTGTTCACATGACTCAAAGAAGAATGTCTTTTTAGGTTCACTATATCATTCAAATGCTCTTCAGTACTGAAGAGATATCAGCCAATGAAAGCCCAGGCCTCAGCTGGGGGAACCCTGAATTCCGGATAGCATTCTTTGTGTAACAGGCATCCTTTATATCAGCGGTCGATTAATTTAAGACATGTTCTTATCTTAAAAACACATGTCTTTTCTGCCTTATCTGTTTCAGACAGTCCGAATTTGTTTGCAAGACTTATTCTCATATATATACACTTATACTCATATTTTGATTACTGTTGTGCTCTCTCCTGCAGGTGGATGTGCTGAAAGTAGACATGGAGAGTGCAGAATGGAAGATTCTTGAGAATCTGGTTCTGGAGGGAGTTTTACCTTCAGTGGGTCTGCTCCTCCTTGAGGTTCACCTGCACTGGGCAGGGTTTGAAGTGAGCGGGGACGAGGCATTTGTAGTGCGTTACTGGTTCAGCCTGCTGAGGGAGCTTGAACGGGCACACTTCCGCCTCTACTACAGCTACAGTGACCCTGTGAAGCCTCACATCTTTCTTAACAAGAACCTGCACAATGTCAGCAGCGGCTATATACTGGGCTGGGTCAACACACTCTTCTCACCTCTGTGAGAACAAATTGGCTGGGTATAAATTTCCATCTGCAGAAAATGTAGTTCAGCACAAACCTAAATGGCAGTGACTTGTGACTGGGGGGGGGGGGGGGGGAGACAAAGAAACCAACTTAATTTAGAGACAGAAGTCTCAGCAAAAAGCAACAGAATATTGTGTTGTTTTAGGTTGGCTGACTCATCGTTACATATATATATTTTTTTTAATAAGAGGATCTGTTACCCATTCCTGGGCTAGGGAAGAGAAAAAGAGCAGTGGGCTGTAATTGCCTCTAGGAGCTGCTCAGCCTCTCCTGTAAGGGCTGATTTTCTTTCAGAAGTCAGTCGTGTAGTTAGAGAAGCAGTCAAGCAGTCAGTACATCTCCTTATCTGACCCTGGCCGCATGCCAACAGTCTGACCCTGTGCATCTTGCATGAAAAATCTGCTGAGGTATGAACCATCCATCAAACAGAGAGCGTGCAAGCAAACCCATTGCTGAGAAGTGAATATGTCCGAGAGATGAGACTCAAGAGCAAAAGAGGACAAATAAAGTAAGAGAGCAATCTCACAGGGCTAAAGCCGAAAAGACTTAAATGATAGATGGTCGACCACAGAATGACTAGAGTTACAAGGAGGATGGACTGATGGCACAGAAGAATGAGCAACACCATGAAGAACAGAGAATGGGGGGGTCAAGAGACCACCTTCACTTCATATATGGCAGTGCTTCAGTGTCCTTGTGCTGCTTAAGCATCTTCAGGTAGATTTCTGCCATGGCACCTGCCCAAGATGAAAGGGGCAAATCTAGAAAGTAGAAAGCAAGTAAAAATAAAATTGAATGAATGAATGAATGAATAAATATATATATATATATATATATATATATATATATAGCAGTTATAAGGCCTGTGAGAGAGCTGTGTAATGAGGATGACCTTGTAAAGATACTTAACTGGCATTGTTAAAAATAGAAGAACTTGACAAAATGAGAATGCAGATGAGAAATGAGAAGCTGACTGACCTCGATTGTGTTTA
Source organism: Hepsetus odoe (assembly GCA_017165825.1). NCBI lineage: Eukaryota > Metazoa > Chordata > Actinopteri > Characiformes > Hepsetidae > Hepsetus > Hepsetus odoe. The sequence goes on from CM029370.1 coordinate 8,305,685, forward strand.
TGTGAACAGCAGTGCTTGCTAGGCTTTCAGTAATGAGCATTTTCAAAATAACAAAAAACAGACCTCCCTCCCTGTGCTCAACTAAGCAAAGAATATTCTTGTCAAAATGGGTATCAAATCTTTATACACACTTGGAGGATTATACATCACACAGAATCCAGAAGCCTGGGCAGCCTTTTAATGACTATAGTAAGACAAATATTATGCTCTGAGAAAATTTAATGAGACAAAAAAAGAGGGGGAAAAACAAACAAAAAAAAAAAAATGCAAGAGTCACCTTGTTTTGACTTGTGTTTAGCAATAAACAAACAAAAATCTCCCTGACTGTATGCAAAATAAGCTCATCTTCCAAAGGAAAATAACTGGAGTGCACAATAGTTTTTTTTTTTTTTTTTTTTTTTTTAAAGAAGCCATGGAGCGAGACACTGGAACATTAAACAAGGGCTGATTAGTCAGCACATTCAGTCTGCTCTGTTATTAAGGACTGCTGTTTGTATTTGAAAAGCTTAAAAAACAAAAGCATTCAATCTCTCTCTCTCTCCCAACACACACACACACACACACACACACAAAAGTAACTTCATACTGATACATTGCATCTTTGTTGTATTTGTATGGATATAATGAACATTACAATGTTAAAATGGAAAGCAATACTTTGGCTGTGAAAAGATACGAAGGAATTAATTTAGGTAAGGTAAATATGTAGTCAAATGCAGTTCAAATGCAATTGTTCTGTCAGTAGGGCATTTTGTGAATGTTTGTGCAAATGAAGTTCATCTGCATGGTGAAGAAGTTAAACTGCAAATTAACAAATTTAATTGTAAAGAACTTTTACTACTTTCAGAAAAATCATACAGAAATTAAATCCAAAGTTCTCATTTTGCAACAATTTGTTCAAAGATCAAGAGCAGGTTAGACATGAAGTAGAGGAACTTACCATAGTGATTCATCCAGTTAGAATTGTGCCAGTGTCTATAAAATATATGATCCAAAGCTTCCATTCTAACTCACTGTGCATTATAGACGTACAGTCAGACCACAAGAGTAAGCGATTCATATGAAGCCTCAACTCAGTGATTCACGTCACAAATGACTTTGGATTGATGGAAAAATGTACAAAAGGTTTTATTATCTTCATAAAGAGAATTAAGATTTAAATAACTGAAAATGCAGCATTAAAAGTGATGAGCAGGACTGTAGCACTAGAAGAGTCATTTTTAATAAAAGAAAATTAAAAAATTTATGTATTATTCAATGTAGCAGAGAAGTTCTCTTATCTAGGAGGAAAAAGTAGACTTTTAAACTAGAAATTGGACTGGATGCCAGTCCATATACCTTAAAACTTGAGACTGTACAAAAAAAAGGAAAAGCCAATAACTAACATATCCTTAGAGGGCAAGTGAAGGTAGAACAAACTGACTGCAAGATACAATGAATACAATTGGGGGGGGGTTGCTTTGAGAGAAAGGGGGGGGAAAAAAAAAAAAAAAAAAAAAAAAAAAAAAAGGTACAAAGGGAAAACATGGACCTCCTCCCTCTTTTCAGACTCTTTCCTCCACTCTCCTTGCTCTTTCCTCTTTTTTCTTTTAGTCCCAGAGTTTGATTTGTCCATCCCAGCCGCAGGTGATAACCTTCGAAGTCTCGTGAGGATGCCAAAGTGCACTGATGCACACTTTGTCATGTGCCTTGATTCGGTGGTATAGTTTAGTGGTCTTCCAGTCCCAGATGTTCAGCTTCCCATCAGCATCACCAGACACCACATAACTACAGAAATAGATATAGAATATAGAAATAGACAAGAGAGGCAAGTTACTGCAATGTAATGTGGAATCAGCTAAAGACTTTAGTTATATGATGAACTATAAACTTTGCTAAAAGTGCTAAATTATTTTCCAGTTTTCCAGAACTGGCTAAAGTAGAGACAGTCTTAACTTTGGAAATGGAAATGAAAATAAATACACACAAACACTTATCAGCAGAAACACTGAGTCAACTGGTAAAATTAGGAATGCTAATTCACCAGGTAGGGTGTTGCCGATATGCACTGGTTAGTGCCTCCTAAAAATGTCAGAGGAAGGACGATTAGAAGAGATTAACCCGGGACAGTGTCACTTGTGTGAGAAGTGAAGGCAAGCCTTTTTTTCCCCCATTTCACAGAAGAGCAACTGTAGATTATGCTGAAGCTTATGAATAATATTAATGCTGTCCAAGAATATGGTCCAGGCCTCAACAGGTAATAGTTTTAGTTGCCAAAAAGAGACTTAATTTGAAAATGTTATGGCTGTTCTATGTATACAGAGATACATCAATAGTCACTAGTTCAGAGATAACAGGTACACAGCTTTAAGACATCATAGGAGTTAGTATGTCTATATCAACAATACATAATTCCATCATTACCCTTTTAGAGACGATTTCAATTAATTGAGCTGGTCACATTGTTATACATACTCTAACCAGAAAGAAAGAGAGGTAACCAAATCAAATCAAATAACATTTATAATAATACATTTTTATATAAAAAAAAATTATATATGGAACTGTCACAATTAGAATATTAAGTAAGTAGATACTTAGATTTCACCTTTATCTTTCTTTTAGGGATCCCTGCAAGAGGGAAAGGGGGGAATAAAAAAAATAAATAAATAAAAAAATTAATATTACCTCATATCTGGAGAGAAGTCCACCTGACAAGCATATCCAGCAACCATATGACCCTTGAAGATCTTCTTTTTGTTCAATCTGAATCGGTTCTGAGCCCCAAATATTAGGATCTGATTATCCATGGACTGACAAGCCAACCACTTACCTACAATACAATCAGCAAAGAGAGTCAGTCAGAAGGTAAAAGGGAAATAAAACATGCCTTCAATTCACTATCACAACAGGAGTTATCAGGTTTTCTCTGGTAAACCAGAATATACTCTTATTTGACAGTCTGCCCAGCATAAAAGAAGTGAACAAATGTAAGCAGATTAACACTAATACAAAAGCATTTCAAAACAACATAAGCAAGCATCAAAGAACAGGGAAAAAAATGAAGACTTGTTTCACTTGTCATACTACACACATGACTGTCAACATGAACAAAAGCAAGTGTCTTGTGCTCAAGCCATGATCCCTTTGATCAGCTGAAGTATGCACTTGAGCTGCTCAATGCTAGTTTTCAAGTACTCTACTGACAGAGGTGCTTTTTGCCATTTGTATGAGTCACATTAAAACTGGTTGGAATATCATTTAAAACACACAAGCCAACTCAGCATCCAAGCTGCACCCTTTTAACATGCACTCTCTTTCAGATATACACATACACCACTTAGTGAAAAAGAGTGGGACAAATAGGAGCTGCAGCTCACACCCTACACTCAAGCTCTGATTTTACCACCCATAGTGTTTCACATGGCTGCTAGAAAACACCAGTGATTACAAAAGAAGCTGTTTACTCCAATCCATCTGTAATACAGCACCACATGAGACAGGAAACAGAGAGAAAGAATGAGGAAAGAGGAATGAGGAAAAAAAAGTGTGTGTATATGTATGTATGTATGTATGTGTGTGTGTGCGTGCATATACATACATATATATATATATACATATATATATATATATATATATATATATATATATACACACACACACACACACTGTCTCTTATACACATCTTTTCTGTTCTGTTTTTTTTTTTCTGCTGGAAAAGACCAATCTTCATAACAATGTGCCATGTCTTTTTTTCATTTTGTTTCTTTGAATGAAAACACTTGCTCTTTCTCAGATTTTTATAAATTATTCACTGGCAGAGAAGAAATAATGTGTAAGAACAAATGTGAACATTCTCCACAGGGATGCTGAGGAAAAATAGAGGGAGAATAAACTTAAAAAAAAAAAAAAAGCCAAACATGCACAAATGCTCTTTGGGGAGAATAAGCCACAAAGAATTTAATGAAAGGTAGCAGGATGTGGAGAAGTAAGTGAAGAAATGGCATAGCAATACTTTGGGTAAATATACTCACCATTGGGCGAAAGTGTCACTGCTGGCATTGAATGCATACTGGGCTCTGCAATGTATTTGAAGTCCACTGAATATCCCTGAAGAAAATATATACATTAAGAAGGATCAACTCAAACAATTTAAATTCCTTCAACAGACTTCAAAAAAAAAAAGTATATGAGAACTATGTCTGGATAACACTAGATTTAACACCGGTATTTTCTGTTTACTTTTTCTTTCTTTCCTCTTTTCCACTGTTCAACTACAGACTGTTCTCAGCCAGCAAAAGCTTGAATACTTCACAACAGCCCAGTAGATGTCCAGACTGTTTCCAATAACTGGTTCAAAGTAGAGATGATGGTAATGTCAGCTTACATATCTGCATACTCCACCTCATGAAAGCAATAGAAAGTTAAGGGCTCACACATCTGTTATGCAAGCATAGGTTATTCCATTAAAGATTTGACAATACTGTCTTAAACAGTATTGCAATGGAATCTGGCAACGTTGGCAAATAATACTTTTTTATCAGAATAATTTTAATTTGGAAACAAACTGCACACTCAAGAAGGAGACCAACAAATCAATTCCAACATGAGAAGTTCCCCTGGGATAATTATCCCTTTACTTGAAAATTACTAAAAATTACTGTCTAATGCAGCAGTTCTCTATCATGTTCTTAGGGAACCCAAACAACTCAGAGTTCACACTGCAAGTACTGATAAGTCATTCAAAGTCCATTCACATCCAAGAAAAACAGACAAATATTTAAAAGCAGACATAGGCACATTTCCACTGCACTGATTCTGATCTCATTCCTTCTCTATGCCACACACACGCAGCTGAGGATATCTTCTTTAAGCAGACCTAGGTGAGAAGGTTTGTAAAATAGGGGCAGTGACTGAAACCTGAGCTATCCTAGACACTGAATACAAAGACAAATCCTCAGATAGACTACAGGCCAAAATAACTCTAAATGGGGAGAACAAGAGTGAGTGGAGCACAAGAAAATGAAGAGTGAGAGCGAGAGAGAGTTATAAGGTTTAATACTAATGTCATAAACTCTTTCCTCCTAACCCTGAGAACACATTGCTAAGTCTTTCACTCTTTCCTCATTTGCCCTTGGTTCTTTTCATCATCGACTGCCTCTCTTCCCTCACTGCTTTTAGATCTCTCTTTCTTCCCTTAGTGCTTACTTCTGTTCCGCTCTCTGAATATTTTTTTCTCACTGCTCTAGCTGGATCTCAACTCTCCATCTGAACATCCTCCTGTGGGAAAATAAAGAACAAACACCCTCGAGCCCATACATTCCCTCACATTAACTCACTATCTGTGCAAGCTTAGAGCCAGGTGGCATCTGCACCAAGGCAGCAAAGCCCTGTACTGGCATCTGATGAAGGCAACTATTCCAGGTCCTCTCCCCTATAAAGCCCTCAGAGGAGTACTAAATCACCCTGTCCATCATTCACCTGGCTGGCCCCTCTGTTAAAAAGACAAGACCGTTTTGCTTAGGCGCATTCTTAATATGCAAATCAGAAGAAAACTACCACAAGCTTCCTGGAACATTTTTCAGAAACAAGCCCTCCATAGAGCTGCTAAAGCCTACAACAATCCAACAACTCTTATTTAAATATTCATTATCTAGAAGTGTGAGATATGGCACCACTTATCAAGGGAGATGTCATTTCTGAACATATCCCAGGCACCTGTGATGAGCACATTAGAAAGAATATATACAGCCAGAAAAACTTAATAAAACAACCCATTTTGAAATTGCTCTCCATACACAGCCAATAAACAACCGATAACACAGAACAAAGCTGAGTGATGACGAACTTTGCACAACCTTGCAGTGATGCTAACTCATCTCAGAGGAGGCTCAGATCTATCCTAATGATCAAAGTGATAAGCTGCAACTTGGAGGAAGCATGATTTAACAGGCTAGATATTCAAGGGCTGCTGAGACAGCACCAGCAAGAAATCTTGACAGGAGATAGGCTTATTAAGGCAGCTATAAAATGAGGAGAGAAAGAAATTGGATTTCTAAGAGGGGCTAAAATGGGTGAAAAACTACCAAGGCCAATGTAATTAGCCTAATAATATCTATGTTTTAGTACAAAGTATATACATGCCAATATAGGTTTTCAGGTTTTGTAAATTAGAATATAAATACAATATGAAAATACTATTTCAATAATATTTCATATACTTTTTCTTCTTCCCATCAACTGCACCAGTGCATCATTCATTCAGCATTCAAAGTGTAATGCAGTCAGACAAAGCAAGACTTTTAAAATCAATACGATGAACAGTTTTGATGGAAACATTAATGAGTTTGCCCTTGTTTCACTCACCATTCCCAAACACGCAAACTCTTGTCGTCAGAGGTGCTAACAAAGCGCCTGTTTTCATCTACAAAAGTGATGGTGTTGACGGCTCCCAAGTGACGGTCATATTCCTGAACCACCTCCCCTGAGCGGATGTCCCACTGGGAAGAAGAAAGGTTATAAACAGTGTTTTTTTTCCTCTCTGTCTCAAGACACATGCAGACACTCACATAAACACACAAAAGCAATGGACCACAGAATAACGTATGTTCCCTTTCAATGATCGGGAGCAGTGAATTGGGGTTTGTGCCAGATAAAGACTAGAGAAAAGAGTAAGGGCCAGCATTTTCTCAGTATTTGCTCTGCAATATCTACTGTAGAGAGAACTAATGACACAAACACCTGCCTTAGTTGGAAAGCCATAGTGTAATCATTCCATTAATTTTAAGGTATTTTTTCCTACAGAATATAATTCCATGTGCCACATAATTTAGTCATCCAGCTTCAGTTAAGGTTTGAGCAAATTTATTCATTCAATATTCATATATTGTTTAGCTAGAATCTATACAATATGCTGAATGCTGGAAATGAAAAGGTGAGTAGTATAGTTATATCTCCGTTTAAGGATTTTATAACTACTTTATATCTGCATTTGTTCATGTACATGAAAAATACCAGATTCTGCCACACAATGTCATCTCATTGCGCTAATAGTCTTACATACTAATCCTGTACAATCTTTTTTTTTTGTCTAGCATTCCAGCAACAAAGAGGTTCTAAGGTTTGTCTTCATCTGGGTTGAACTTTACACAGTAAGGAACTCTTTCTGTTTGTGAACCTGGAGATGCACCGACCTAAATGCAGAGAGATTTCCATCAGAGACACAAAGCTACACCCCACCCCCAACAGCACAAGCACAGGTTTTCAGCTCTTCTGTGCAGATGTGAAGCATTAGGCCTTGTCACAGGAATGTATGGAGTATAATATGACCAGACAAGAACAGCAATACTGTAAAGTACCAAATTATCCATAGTGCAAACTAATTACAGAAACTGATCCCACCGTTCTGCTTTATTCTATGTTTGGCTCCCCCTGCTGGAGGAGCAAAGAGTGGGATGGCAATACTCTAACAGAAAAATCTGGCCTCTGAGAAGCTATGTTAATTCTTAGGTATGCAATTTATTTATCCCTTCAAACAAGTGAGGATTGAGTGCGTGTTTCACCCACCTGTCTCAGAGTCCCATAATTTCAAATAGCGATCATACGCAGCGCTGAGAAACTGAGTACCAGAGTTGTTGAAACAGATATCACGCACTGCCTTACTGTGACCTGGAGAGAAGGAAGAAAAACAATGAGAAACAAACAATGAAAAAGAAAATAATGTAATAAACTATAAAGAAAAGTAAGAATTAGTTGTATGACCAAAAATCATGAACATTTTCAAATCAATTAATTACTGATATTAACATTTCAAGTAAATATAAAGGGGATCAAATAAAGGTAGAGCGCAACAAAAGAAAAACAGATTAATAGGGGGACATCAAACATGACAAATGACAGCTTAAAAGAAAACACAGCATTGGCAACTTGCATCAACACTGGTCCTGAAATACTTTCTGGTAACCTGCTGACCGTAACCAGGGCAATGATGGCAACCCAGAGATATTTCAGCAGGGAGCAGGGCTTGTTAATCATGCTTCCAGCAAGCAAACCTGTACACACTGCTGTGGCTTTGGGAGGATGTTGAGATTGTCTATGGAAATCCATCTTAAAGACTTATTTCATCAAACACCTATCAGCGAAATTACGCAGGCAGAGCAGGGGACACAAGCAGTATCATATATGAAATGAACAACGTGAATTGAATTAAAAATTGAGGCATCTTGACAAGCTGAATCAGTTAATATGGCCTCAAACGGTCCAAAAAGCCCAGTTAATATAAGACTCTCCTCAAGTCTCCTTGAAAACCCTGCTTAAGTGTCAGAAGTGGCCTAGTCATTAAGGGACTACGTCACAGGATCGGATGGTTGTGGGTTTGAGTCGCCGACCAGAAGGTTGGCCTGAGGTACCCTTGAGCAAGGTATGATCCCAATCACTGCTCCCTGGGTGCTTTAAAAGCTGCCCCCTGCTGTACGATGTGTATGGGTGAAAAGCAGAGAATGCATGTCATTGTGCTTCACTGTGTGCTGTGTTTAACAAAGACAATGTCATTTTCATTTCACAATGTGAAGCAAATGCTCTTTATCATTCCTGACAATGTTTGATAAACAGAACAAAAGTGTGTGAGAGAGAGAGAGATAGAGAGAATAAATAAACACACAACACGCGAGAATAAATAAATAAATGGTAGGACTAACAGAGCCTTTTATATTCTTATACTAAACGTGATCAATACCTTGTTTTGTAATTAACAGTAACCAAACCACTGTTTTTAAACTCAAGCACCAAAATTTCTCTGTAGGACAAAAACTTCACATGAATAAGAAGCAAATGAAGCACTGTTTCATAAGACTTACCAATAAATGTTCGTAAGCATCTCCTTTCATTGTAGACCTCCCACAGCTATAAATGAAAAATGACAGCTTTAATAAACCAGCAAAGGCATAAAATACTACAAAATGCACTAATTATACATGCTCACAGGAAACTGAGCATTTGCTTGTCTGGGAACAGTGGTGTCGGTTTATGAAATCTTTGCAAACAGTATGAACCCTAAGCTATAAAATGTAGAATGTAAAGTATGCACTGAAGCAGAAAAGAAATTCTAATCAATCATTAAAGGCCACTCTAAAGTAATGTTAAAAATTACATTGATTGGAACTAAATTAAACAAATCAAACATTACACTCTGGAAAGCTGCCCAACATTGCATACATAGACTGAATACAGGAGGTCACGCCAGACACACATGTTTCATATATTTCTTCTCAATTAATAAATTGGCAAATATTTTTGTGTCATTTGTTTAACTGTGATTTTATCTACATTTATAAAACTGATGTTTTAGGTCATATTTATGCAGAAACGTCAAATGTTCTAAAGGTTTTGCTAATTTCTAGACACCTATGTCATCATCCTCAACAATGTTCCTTACAATCCATGAGGTTTGCTGTCAAAACAGACAAAACATCCTGCTTTACACAGGGATTAATCTGTGAGAATGTCTTGCACATATGGAGAAACAACAAATACCTTGATCTTACAGTCCATAGAACAGAAAGCAGCAGATGACCAGATCCAGGGGAAAACAACCTAATATACTGACACCCTGTGAACATAAGGCATGAGGTACTTTATTTGCAGTTAAACCAGATCTACTTCAAGAGTTATATACAGAATTATTAGAACATTTGTATTTTGCAAACAGTATAAGCCTGAGCTGTAAAGCAGAGAGTAAAAGCCTACAAGCTGAATCAAATAAATAAATAATAAAATACTAATAATAATAATAATAATAATAATAACAGATTATTAAGAGATGTTACTGGATGGCTGACACTGGCCAATATTTACAACACAAGTTTCTAAAAAAATTAAATAGTAGGTTTAGGTGATTTGACAAAAATATAATTTACATGATGTATCAAATGATTTAGTTGCTGCAGAATTTGAGATATTTAGTGTTATTTATTCAAAATATAAATAGAAAATGGAAAATATAAACTAGAATCATCTAAATTTGTGCAAGATTATTTTGGTGCACAATGGTTTGAATTCTTTAAACATTCAAACTTTCAGCCAGATCACAAATATTTTGAGTTTCACACAGGAAATCTCTAATGATTTGCTAGAAGGTAAGGGAGAACTGATCTCAGATCAGTACCTTTAAACCCTTGATAAATACAGGTCAACACTCTGAGCCAAAGTGTTCATTTTTATATTTATATTTATATATATATATATATATATATATATATATATATATATATATATTATATATATATATATATAAACACGAAGCATCTTCAACAAGGCCCAATTTATTTATTTATTTAACCCAAACACTGGATCAGCCAATGTATGAATACTTTCAATTATTATTTTAATTACTCCCTCTTGCTATTGTAATTTTATGACATACTTAGCATGAGATTTCAGCAATAAGGGGTGCTGCCATTATTTTTGTTGCGACTTGACATTTTAACCATTTTTTGAACATTTAAATGTTGAAATAAATTATATTCAGCCATGTGAATGACAGACTATTTACTATTGTTTCATATGAAAAACCACTCCTCTGGGTGTACTGAGGTATTTTTGCTTGCTTTCCTCTCCAGATGCTGCTACCACCACAACATAAAGCATGACATATTCCAGTTAATGAGGCTTTTATTGTTTTGAATATCATCAAATATTTTATGAAATGTAAGTAGTTTTACTTACTATATTCTGCTACACTTATGTTAAATCAGTGTTTTTATTCTGCCATGCTATGTCAGCACCAAGCTAATGGTCATACACATTCACAATATCTAATAAAACTTACTAAATACTAATGCTGCAATTACAAGCAGGTTGGAAGATCCATGCATGCCAACATTTGCTACAGGTGCAATGATAAATAGCACATTTCTATATCACAGAGATTACAGATTTACACAATATAGATGAGCGGCAACTAAAGTACTATTCCATCAACATTCCAAATAGGCACCTGGTAGTTACCATAATTCTGATACCACATGAAGGCAACTATGTGCCACTGTACATACCCCTGCACCCCCAAAGGAATGAAACATTACATCAGTGTGTATGCAAATAATTATCTCTGTTCAGAATGATTTTGGGGCATTTACTTATATGCATCTCATAATTGCCCCTTAAAAATGCATTTTTCTCTTAATGATTCATCTGAACCACAAACACTTTGTGTCCGTTAGGAACATGATTCATATCGGCGTGTTTGTGCAGCCTGGGCTTTGGGTAATCCAAGAAAAGTTACTTTCTTTTATTCTAAAAGCTTCTGGATTTAAAAAAAAGGCTGCCTATCGATTTGGATGTAACAAAATAAGATTCCTGTAAATCTACTTACACAATATTTATTGTAACTTGTGGTAGCAGGTGTTCTGTAAAAGTTCAACTCAGTTATATATTTTGCCTGTTTCTAAAATAAACTAGCTCATTTGTATTAAGATTTTGCAACCACAAGATCACTTAAGAACATTTATATTAGAGTGATTCCATACAAAGTTTTATAGTATAACATACATGTAACAGACATTTTCATCACAAATCAGCCTTGGAAAATGGGTGGATTATTCCAAAACTGACTGTAAAACAGATTGCAATCTATAATAAATTGCAACAGGGTAGCAGTGGCCTAAGTGGTAAGGGACTAGGCCCCATAATGTAAGGTCGTGGGTTTGGATCAAAAATGTTCCCCTGAAGTACCCTAAAGTAAGGTACCATCCCAATCACTGCTACATGGCCTGGATTTGACTGAACGGGTTAAATGTAGAGAATGGATTTGTTGTGGTTCACTATGTGCTGTGCTTCACAAAGTCGCTTTCACTCAGCATAGCATACTATAAAATGTAAAATTCTTAATTTAACAATTTTACATAAATTCAAAATCTGCTTTTGATTTTTATATGCTGGATGAGTGTGTGTAAAATGGTCTTTTAATAAAAATATGACAATAAGCTACTTGCTTACTTGATAAATATGACAATAAGCTTGTTTCCGCAGCTGGTCAACACTGGTAATGATTCTAGGAATTTAGCATTTGTATTAAAGATAAATGCAATTATTTTGTCAAAAATGTTCAGCTCCATAAACTCTCTCACTCAGAACAATGCCATGCAGATGTCAGATCATTAATTCCCTGGCTGTTTCTAACAAAGCTAAGTAAAAAAAAAAATTGCTCTCTGTTCTCGCAATATCTTAAGCCCACAAAGCAAGACTTGCATACATACATGTAGATATACAACCTGCTTACCTTTGTGTGGCCCGTCCAGACATGCAGTTGTTTTTTGGGGAGGTAGCATTTCTCTGGTATATCTGCTGAGCGCAGATTAATACCCACATCCTGTGGAATGTGCAGGTAAGAACGACCCTGGTAGTCGTACGCATCTTTAACTGTAGCAACAAAATCACAGACAGTTCTTTTAACCAAAGAAAAAACAAAAGAATACTACAGAAATCCTTCCATGAGCATTTCCATGAGTTCCAGATATCTTTACAACACCACAAGCTAAATGTCAAATCAAGGTTATAAAAAAAAAATAAAAACAAATTTGTGAAATTTCTCACCATGTAGAATTGTTTTCTCCTCTCCGGGAGCCTCTTCTTCATTTCTTCCTTTCTTTTGCCTCTTTGCAATAATTTCATCCAAATCTTTCTGCTCCTCCTGTACACAAAATAGTGATACATTCATTGCTGATTTACAACATGAATGGTGCGAAACAGAAAATCTAACAAACTCATTCTAATTGTAAAGAAAGGGGTAACACATTTGAACAAAATACAGTAAACAAACTTAGAACAAACATAGGTTTGAGTTTGACCTCTGAGGGTTTGGCAACATCCTTTTCATCCTGAAATTTGGCCCATGGTCCCAAGAAGCTGTCAATCTCTGATGCATCTCCTCCTTTCACCTTCTTTCTCTTTTCTGGCTTTTTTGGGCCTGCCTCAAAAACAGTCAGTCCTGGGGAGAGCACAAAAACAAATGCTCACAGTTGAGTTGACTTTGCAAGTGATGAATGGAAATGATGGGGCCTTTAACATTCCCAGTTGACCACAGTCAACAAGCAATAAAAATTTAATAATCACCTTTGTTTTTCTCTGCTTCTTCCACTGCTCCAATATAGCTGTTTGATGAGACTTGACTGCTGTCTACAGATGGGTCCAAAGCATACCCTGTGAAACATGAAGCACAAGGATGATACCTAGTTGTTAAAGTGAGTACGGGGCAATACCTGATGTTACTGTACATTTTAGTTATATGATGTAAGAGAATATTCAGTCATGTACCACACCCATACATGTTTAAATAATATTTTGCCTTTGTAAACTCATTCTAATGTCTGGATAGTTCAAAAATATATAGCAGAAAGAGTTTAATTTTGCTTAATTTTAGACTAAACAAGTATACCAGCTGATCAACTACTCAGACATACTTCACAAACACCACATTTAGATTATAATGTACTGTTCAGTCTGACACAAATAACTAACAAACATGTAACTGAAACAATGATCTCAGGTACATAAGATCTACTCCAGTAAAGAGTAAAATCTGTCTAAAAGAACATAACAATTAAAACAAGAAAAACGTTGCTAGCAATTTTCCAATCAGGAAAATTTTGGACCCCGACTTGTGCCAGACCATATATCGTCTGTTAACCTTTAACAAATTGTTGATTTCTTATTTGCTGCAATATGCAGTGTGACCAATAGGCCAGATGAACATTCCTCAGTGTTTCAATCTCTTTATCACCTTAGATTAGCCTGCTTTTTGTTACTGTCTTTAAAAACTGATGTATGCAAACAATCCCTTTTCTGAAAGTCTGCACTGCATTGCAACACATTTTCAAGCACAGGAATGAAACATCTTTAGACCTTTAGTGTGAACTACAGGCTAATAAGGAGACAAATATAAGAGTAGGTTTTGTGAAATCAAAAAATGTTCACAAACGAGGGAAACTCCACCAGTTTTCATTTATTAACACATTTGTGGCATTAAGCAAATGCTTTAATCCAAAGGGACTTGTCCCCCTGGAGCAACTCAGGGTTAAGGGTCATGCTCAAGGACCCAGTGGTGGTACTGCCAGAGGTGGGATTCAAACCTAGGACATCTTGAGTCATAGGCCCTAGTACCCTACCACTAGACCACCACCACTGCCATTTATTGACAAAGCAATGTTCAACATACTACAGGCCAGAAGCTTATTTTTTGTTTAAAATATAGTTTTCTGATAATTACAGTTTTTAATTATAGAAATAACCCCCTTGGTTACCCAGAATCACTGGAATTTACAATCATACAAGATCTGCTTCTAATACTCAACACTCCAATGTTTGCTGCATTCGGCCCAGAGTCTTCTCTTTTTATACTTAACACCACAAAGGAGTCTGGCAGCCACTTGAATTCTTACATTAGTAAATAGAATTCAAACACAAAGTAAGCATGAATGCACTATAGGCAGACCTGACGTTTCTTCAAATCAAAGGTTTGAACCTTTGTGGCTAAATGTGTTACAACTTGCTAGAACATATTAAAAACCAAACACACTGACATTTGAGTCAATTATTTCTAATATTTTCAAGCAATACAATTTGGGAAAATAAACGTTTTGTTTATTTTTTAAACCAAAGCTGCATCCAAACTTCTGGCCTGCAGTGTATTCCTCGAGTCTCTTACCAAAAGTAGAAAATGTCCTCCTTTGTTGTTCAAACATGAAGTCATTAACATGAGCAGGCTCAGCATATCCAGAGAGCATGTTCCTTGGAGCAGCCATTTGTTGAGTTTTAAATGGATTAATTGGCCCAAACTGCAACAAAAAACAAAACACTGAAACACCTAGGGCTGCTCAATTAATAGAATTTTAATTGTGGCAACAATTCTGACACCCATCCAGGAGAAAAAATTTAATAATCAGCAAAAAGAGTCAGACAGGCAGAGAAAACAAATGAAGCAGAGAGAATCCACCAAGAGTGGTGAAGACAATCCCAGCCCAGTATTTCTGGTTTAAAACGTATTCTGGCTTAAACATTATTTTTTTATTAACAATTATAAGTTCAAAGGAAAAGGAAATAATAAATGCTGTTAGACAAGTTACCAAAGTCAGTGAGTTATGTTAAATAATCCTGATCTTCATACTAACCAAAGTAATCGGGACTGATTTTTGCCATAAAAGAGCAGCCCAAGACATATCTCCATTTATAAAAATAATATTTATTTATATAATCTAAAAAATAGATATAAAATGTTATTGATACATTTTATACAC
The DNA here is from genome assembly GCA_017165825.1 of Hepsetus odoe. Lineage (NCBI taxonomy): Eukaryota > Metazoa > Chordata > Actinopteri > Characiformes > Hepsetidae > Hepsetus > Hepsetus odoe. Next base: position 8,320,954 of record CM029370.1, read on the forward strand.
ACACACACCCACACACCACTAAACTTGGAGGCTTACCTCAGGGGCAAACATTGTATCATATGTGGGGTTATAGTTGACCTCTTTGAGTGAGGGATCCAGATGTGTGCCAGTCTCAACATCTTCCTGCAAAAGACAAATGCAATGGTACTGACTTATACTCACTTCATTGGCACAAGTTATTGTAACCCTAAAACTGACCTTAAGGCTTCAAAATCTACCACCACTGCAAACTGCTTCATGCAATACGTAAAAATGCAAAAAGTATTTGTTAGTTTATTGATTTAATTGCTTTGTAACAATGCAGCCCACTTCACTAGATTCATGTCCCTGTGGTGCAGCACAGGGCTCCTTTAGGCTTCTTTAACTTGAGGATATGAGCTAGGCTTCTGTATTCACGCAAAGGAGCAGAAGGAAGAGAGCCTCGTTTTAATTTCAATTAGGATTCTGACACCAAAATATTATTAAAACTAAATAACTGCAGGGTAAAGAACTGAAGCTGAGATGGGGCAAATGGAGTGATTAAAGGAATTATATGATACTTTTTTCTTGTTCTGTATCAGTGAACATCACTCATATCTTATTTACTTTTGGGAAATTGATTTATTGTAGTAATCGTGTTATTAATCGTGATCTTAATATCGACCACAATAATCGGGATTATGATTTTGCCCTAACCGAGCAGCCCTCCAGATGATTTTACGTTTACGTTTCTTCCTCTAATTTTCCAATTACTACAACACACATATGCCATGCTAAGTGACCTTATAAATACACCTGCCCTTATGAATAACTTGAGTGAAAAAAAGTGAAAAGGGTTATTTACCGTTGAAATATTTTACAGCACAGCAGCAGAGAGGCTAGTGAGAGAAACTGAGGTGCACAGCTAACGCCAGTCAGGTCTTACTTTAAGGTCTCAATAGTGATGCAGGTGGACTACAAAAATAAATGCTCTTTTTTTAGCACATAATTGGTCTGTTCTTGCAAAATATCAGTTTAGCCACGTTTGGCAACAACACCAGAGTCACAAAAAGTGAGTTAGCTGAAGTTATTTGCGTCAATTTCAACAGCTACATCAGCAAGCTAGGCTAACGCTAGCCGGCAAACTGAATTACCTTCACGGCGACCTCGGGCGCTGAATTAAGAACAGCCAGACACGCGGTCCTTTCAGATTTCAGAGGTTGGAGGTGTGCGACCGAGTCCGGGTCTACTTTTTCTGCACTTGTGTTGGTCTCTGGTTCGTTTTCAGAATCAGAGTCGCTGCCGTACGCAACGAGGGAGCCCACCGCGGCCGCCATGTTTGATGTTGATGGTTTTCGTCACAGGGTCCTGTGGAGGGGATGAATCAAAGTGTTTTGTGTTAGAAACTAGTGAGCTATGTATTCTTTCCAGCTCTGGAATTCATTAACACTTTCATTAAATGTTATTTGTTAAAAATTTAAAATGTTTGTTATTCATAAAAATATTTGAAGAATATTCTGTTTATACTCCTGCTAGGACTTGGGGAGGGGTGGGACAAGTGGACTTGAAATTTTATATTTTATATTCGGACTTAAGAGTCACGTTCAGCTGAACTATTTCACTACGGCGGGTAAGCGAACTGTTAAGTAACACTTTTTGATTGCAATTATAACAAGTAAAAATATTAATCAATTTACTTCTGATTGGGCAGCAGCACGGATATGGGCGTGGCCGATGATTAATAGACCAATCAGAGGAGGAGCACACACTGTGCCATTGCAGGGCGGAGTCGTGTGTGGCGTGGGGCAGGTCCAACAATAGAAAGCGGTTTGTACCAAAGCTGGCGGTCGGAGGTAAATCCACATGGATCGCAGCCGACAGGTCTGCAGCCTTGCAGGAACTCATCTCACAGCCGACTCACATGGAGATGGACATTTCTTTCCTCTAGCCTGACTGCCGCCGCAGGGACTAGATTGCTCTTTCTTGTCGCATGTGTCACTGGCTGATCTCTGTTGATCCCTTCTTTCTGCTGCCGAATCCCGGGAGCGCATCTCTAACGGGATCCACGAGCTCTGCTCCAGCGATGGGAACTCCGTAGCTTGGATCTGGGAAACAATACGTGGATATTCGCCCAGCATAGAACGCAATGGAAAAATAAGACTCAACTCCTGGATTAAAGGTGTGCTTTTTTTCTTTTAATTGCGTTGGCTAGGAAAAAAACAAGTATGACTGTTTCATGCGCTCCCTCAACTGATCTGACACCCTTTTCCCCCTTGCAGTGATGTAACTTATTCTTCCAAATGCATGTGTATTCTGCAGGCTGCACTGCCTGGAGTAAGACAATACTGCTTGGCCATCGCAGCGTTAGTGGGTGGGTGACAGGTGTGGGCTGAATTATGCATGCGTCCTACAAATTAGCCTGATATGTGTCTTACTAGACGCAAGCCTTTTCTAACTTATATAGGAAATACTGATGGGAAATGAGAGCAGTGTCTTTGTGGCTGGCTGCTCGCAGATATTCGGCTGTAACCGATCTTGTGCAGAAAAGCAGTCGGGAGGGGGGAAGGGATCGCGATCGCACATCTGCACGGTAAACGGCGAGCACTGCGAATGCCCTCGCTTGGATATTACGGCGAACAGGGAGCTTACTCGCACTAAAACGCCGCTTTGAGCTCTTCCGTTTTCATGCGGAGACTCACAAGCGCCGCTAAAAGGAGCAGAACTGCTCGTTTGTCCAGCCGTTGGAGAAAATGTGGCTGAAATGCTGAGAGTCAATGGGCGAGGGTGCAGAAGTGCATTTAGACCGAGCCACATAATCAGCAGCCTCCTCTGTGTGGGTTTTTATTTGTTTGTTTTTGTTTTTTGTTTAATGTTGCAGGGGAATTGTCTTTATCCATGTTTTGGGGGAAGGGCAAAAAAAAAAAAAATCATTGGGACGTTCTCTTTGTGAAACCCGAGACTTCTCAAAGTGATGTGGTGTGGATGAAAAAAACAGCCTTCCCTCCTATAAATTCCGGCCAGTTTTATTGTTATTCAGGAACTGCAAACTGGAAATAATTATTTCTTACCTTATAAATCAAGATATATAGGAAAAAGAGATCTGGTTGCTTACTTATGTTAAATAATTTATTGTTTATTGCTTTTTTTCTTGCGAATCGGGCACATTGTATAAGAACTTGGCCATGAGGCGATGTCTCTTCATCCAAAATGCTGTAGACATATAATCATATGTGATCTCTCTTTCGCACTTGCTTAAGCAGTTCCCAAGTCCTGGAGTTCTCAGTCAGCAGCTGAGGCTGGTTGGAAACTGGAAAACCAGTAATAAAAAAGACAGGCACAGCATTGTGCTCAGTATAAACTCTTTCCAAAAATTAATTTTCAGAACATATTTGTGTGTGGGGGGTGTCTAGGAATGCTGCTGCATTTGTCAGTTACTGGCAACACCTTTGCCCTTTGCAACTGTTGTGTTTCTCCATTATTCAAGGCATCCAAAACATCACATGACACCAGAGACAGCTTGAGGTGGTCTAGAGAGTTGCACATAAATACACTTATTAGCCATGTTACAGCTAATGACTAGGAAAGTAAAGTACCTATGAAGGGGTGTGACATATTATGCATTAAGTGAGCAGTCAGTTCTTGATGATGTATTCAGCATCTCTACAACAGCAGATATTATGGAGTGTTCCATGTATACTGTTGTAAGTGGTTCTCTGAAGTGGTAGGAGGGGACACCAGTGCATTCACAACAGTCTCAAGCACTCAAAGCTCATTGATCTGCCTGGGGAGCAAAGGCTAGCCTATATTCGATCCCAAAGATCGGACCAGATTACTGAAAAATGTTCCTGCTAGTTTATCAAAAAGTGTTAGAACAGACATTTAATTTAGTGTTATCTGTCATGCTCCTCAAACTATTCCTGAACAATTTTTCCTGTATGACACGGAAAGTTTTTTCCCTGCTAAAAGGTTGCTACTGTTTGGAAATACTGTTGTCATATAGGAGTGGTCTTGGTCTTCGGCAGTGTTTAGGTAGAAACTGCATGAGTGCCAAGACCCAAAGAAGCCCAGCAGAACCGTTCCCAGTGAAGCACGCTGCTTCCTTCCCATAGATGTGTTCTTTTCTTTCCCAGGCATGTGTGGTAGGAATAACTAGCTCAGCATAGGACATTAAGGATATTTGATTAATCAGACCAGGCCACCTTCACTCATTGCTTCATAGTCTTATTCTGAAACTCACATTCCCATGAAGGTGGTTTTGTGAGTGTATAGAAACGAACATGGGCACTCTGAACAGTCTGTGTTTACAATGGCTTATACACAGCAAAATGCACAACTTTCTTCAATAGTCAGGGATTGGATCAGACAGGCTAGCCCTCACTGCCCACATGCATCATTCAGCCTTGGCCAGTCATTTATCGCTCAGATGCCTAACCCTGACCCATTTTTTCCTCTAGCACATTAACTTCAAGAATGGACTATTTAGTTTCAGCCTTATACATCACACTCCTTGACAACTGCCATTTTAACAAGATAATCAATGCTATTATCTCCTGATTTTAATGTTATATTGGTGTAACTTCAGCGCTAGCCTTACACTAGCCTTGTCACTATACAAGGCTAGTGTCAACAGAACCCACTTAGATTATTAGTAGGTCAGTCTGGTATAATTTCAGCAGTCTCTTGCACTCAAGGCCTAAGTTTTCATTTCTTGGATCCCTGTTAGTTTAGGTCAAAGGAGGGGACCGTGGAGAGAGGAGGGGTGAAAAGCAAGATGAGAGAAGAGAGCACACAGCCTAAGAGGAGAAGGAGGGGCAAAGGGATGTGGTGGAGTTGGAGGGGGGTGGCAGGTAGACTGAGAATAGAAAGAGAAGGTGGTGCAGAGACAGAGAAAGTGCCCCATGGTGTGCCTGAAGCTCACTGTACATCCCAGCTGTTGGGATGTTTGACACACAGGAGCCTTTGTTTCTGCTCCTTTCCTCCACAAAGCTGCTTCTGTGTAGCAGGAACTGGGGGGTCACTCTGTATCTCGTGTGTGTTTGTGTGTGTGTGTGTGTGTTTGAGTGTGTTTATATATCATCACCTATCTCTGCAACTCTGTGAGTTAGTTTGAGCGGTGCCAATTTATTTGAGTAGCTCAGCTGCTAAAACTGACCATTGGAACTTTTAAGTTATTTTAATAATTATGAGGCAGTTAGAATGTAAATTAGATATCTTCTTGTATTTCCCTCTCAAAGTTGACATATTTCTGCATACAATAAAGGAATACCAATGATAGATTGTGCATTACAGTGGGTTTTTTTTTGCAGGTAAGGGCCTAAGTGTCATGACTAAAATGCTGTTAAGCATTATAAAATTACTGTAACATACTAATTTAGGTGCCTTATTACTTTCATAAACTGGTGGGAAACTAAATGTGATAAAATACAAATTTCTTCAATTAAATTAAGCTATTATGAACAATACGTGTAATAATTCTTCTGCTAAGAAACGTAGTTTGTTTGGATTCTGTCACGCAATCATGAATTGCTATAAAAAGGACAAAAATATTCATATTTCTCATCATTGTCAACTGCAGACATTTCACTGATTCATTTCCTCATATATAAATAAACATCTGACAGTATTTAGAAAGCAATCCTGACCCCTATCATTGCAAATTAATATCCGCGTGTTTTAGTCCTTAAAAAATGTCATATTAAAAGGTTTCTCATTACCAAGGTATCACACAAGAAGAATCTCTTGTTGGGTAAAAGTAAAGAGCTCTCTCAACAGCTTTGCAACCTTACTGTTGCAAAACATACTTATTGGATTTGGAAACAGATGTATTTCTAAGCTTCTGAATGTTCCAGTGAACACCATTGGGGCCATAATCCGGAAGAGGAAAGAACAACTGGCATGACTGGCCATTGCTCCTCGCAAGAAGTCTGACAGAGGAGTCAAAAGAATAATCAGAAGACTTGTCCAAGAGCCAAAGACCTCTCTCTGAGACCTTCAGAAAGACCTGCATTAGCAGATACAGGTGTTTCAACATAAACAATAAGTCATGCACTCAACCAACATGGCCTCTATGCACACTTACCATGCAAGACTCCTCTGCTGAAAGAAAAGCTTGTTGAAGCTCATTTAAAGTTTGCTGCGCAAGATTTCTACAAGCCAAGGAAATCCTGGGAGAATACAGTCAAATCAGATGAGAAAATTGCACTACTTGGATGTCATGGCACAAACCATGTTAGGAGGAGAAATGGCACAAACCATGTTAGGAGGAGAAATGGCACTGCACATCATCCCCAAAAGTGAAGTTTGGAAGTGGAAACATCATGGTGCAGGTATGTTTTTCAGTGTTTGATACTTGGCAGACTTCATATAATTGAAGAAAGAATGAAATGAGACATGTACCGGGGCATTCTTGTTAAGAATCTGCAGCCACCTACCAGGATGTTGAAGATGAAATGAAGGTGGACATTTCAGCAAGACAATGATCCCAAACACACAGCCAAGGAAACACTCAGTTGGTTTCAGAGAAAGAGCATAAAGCTGCTAGAATGGCCCAGTCAATCACCTGATTTGAGTCCAGTTGAAAATGATGGTGGTAGGATTCCAGGTTCGAATCCCTCCTCTGGCACTACCACCACTCGGTCCCTGAGCAAGACCCTTAACCCTGAATTGCTCCAGGGGGACTGTCCCTGTAAATAGGACATGGAAGTCACTCTGGATAAGAGCGTCTGCTAAATGCCGTAAATGTAAATGAAAAATCTACATAAAGAACTGAAGATCAGATTTCATTGGAACACCCCCAGAACCTTCGAGATATGAAGACAGTTTGTGTGGGAGAATGGGCCAAAATCACACCTGAGCAGTGCATGCAACTAGTTTCTCCATATAGGAGGCAGCTTCAAGCTGTCATTACCTTACCTTTTCTACTAAGTATTAAATACATTTCATAAGCGTGTTCAATACTTAGACCCTGCATCATTCCACTTTACTACACATTATTTAATATATGTTCTTATTTGTTTCGATTTCTTTGTAAGTGTGTATTACTTGGGCTGTTACCGACATTTAGTGTAAATTTAATGTCGATAGCCCCCTTAGAAATATATTTACTGAGAAAAACGTTGACATATTCAATACTTATTTTCTCCGCTGTATATACATCTTGTATTAAGCCAGCATATTTTGTTTAGCGATAGGTGGGAGGCAGCATTGGGGAGAGGTAGAAAATTTTATGATTGGTGCAACTAATGTTTTTATTTGAATAATATTTCTAACCAGCATTTGATGAAGAGTAAAATGTTTAGGTGACACTGGGCTTGTCATTTTTATGAATTTTATTACCTTTTGAAATAAACATTTTTCTCCATAATAAATGGAGAAATGCAGGGAATTTTAGTTCCAACTTTTTAATTTTCTAAATTATGTCTATATATCAGCAGGATAGCAGGTGCATTCCCTGATTCACATTAAGAGTCACAGCATTTTTTCAAACCACTGTTGATACAACTTCTTTAGGAAGCTTGATGCACTTAGAGGAGAATCCAAATCTCTAATGTCAACTAACAGACGTCTGCACCAGCTGGTATCACATGCTGATTGGATAGAGGGATAGAAAGATAAGAGATCTTTCCTACCCACCCTGAGAGTATAGACAGTTGTGCTCTTTTGCACCATGGAGGGTTGTGTCTTTACCATCTACCCATTGACAGGGCCAACACTTAGCCGTTTGTGGAGGTAGCTTTGTAAAAGACCACATGTTAAAAGACGCTTTCTATCCATCTGCCTTGTCATTGGAACATTGCAAGTTTGACCACTTGAGAGGATGCAGCCATCCATGGCTGAATGTCCAAAAGTGCACATTTGGTTTTGCTCTCACTGTGAAACATGCTAACCTTCACTTTGGTGATATTGTGTGATGGTGGACATTTTTAGCTAGTACATGGAATTGGACAGGACTGAACCAGGGCAAAACAAAAAGAAAAAACTTGCACTTTTACCTAATGATATACACATTAAATATTTAAGTGTGACTACTAATTCAGCTCATTTTATTTTTCATTACTTAAATAGGGATTCTCAAATGTAACGCTGACTCTTTTGCTTTATCTTGCTTCATCTGTTCATTTAGTTGGTATTTTTTCTCAGTGAATTAGAGGAGAAGCAGAAGGCCGCAGGAGTTTACTGAGTGCTCTGAACCCCTGTGTCTTGGCGCTGGTTATTAAAGGCTACGATGCCTGCAGGCTTCTTCTCCAGTCACGCAGGGAGCTAGCCGACTTGTTCAGTTGCTCTCTTTAGTCCAGCGTACCCAGATTGAGCCTGTTCCTGCAAAATCTTGTGTACTCTGAACTCATTTGTACACTGTTCAGGACGAAGTATCCCAGATGAACATGGTCTAGTATGAGTAGTAGTTCTTTGCATAATACTAGGTAGAAAGGTACGAAGTTTTATCTGCTTATTAGCATTGCAAATATAGGTCCATGAAAACACTTCATGGCCCAGCCAAAGGCCTGGCAGGCAGTAACGTAGTTAGATATGTGAGCTTGCCATGATATCCAGCATATAAAAAGGAAGAAGTGATTCCTGGTGCTGTATTCATGTAATTCTATATTATAATATACTTCAAAAACAATATCATACTAATAAAAGCAATAATAGTAACAATTGCACCTGAAAGAGGTGGCATATATTAAGCAACAAGTGAACACTTCGCTCTGGAAGTTGATTAGTTGGAAGCAGGAAAAAATGGGCAAATGGGCATATGCATGGAAAAAAGAATAGCATCTCCAAAATGGCAGGTTTTCTGGGCTGTTCCTGATAAGCTGTACTTAATTCATACTATTTTGTATGAATTAAATACAGCATTCTGGAATTTATGTTACTTTGATATCACCTATTTAAAACTTAATGCAGACTAAGTCCACCTCATCATGGCAGCAGTATTCCTTAATGACAGTGATCTCTTTCAGAAGGATAATGCATTCTGTCACACATGCAATTGTTCATGGTTTAGGAACATGTTAATCATGCTTTTAAAGAGTGCCTGCATTCCATAGTTCTACTGGTTTTGTATGGCAGGCTCATTGTGTCATTTTGGAGAGCTTTGTGTATTAACTGAATGGTGTGGATATGACTAGTTTGCACAGGATCTCTCCCCAGAGGTGAATGTGGTGTCCACTTACATTTCCAGTATTAGGGGGAGATTCCTTGGTCTGTCTTTCATATACACACAAACAGGTGGTGGCTAAACATGAATCTGTCTTGCCAGCAGGAATTGTAATAGTATAATCATGTTACAGAGCTGGGATATTACGACCTGTGAGTTTATCTGCAAATTTTCTCCAATTTTCTATTGTTTTACTGATTAGTCGATAGCCTCAGTGATTAATGTCTTTTAAAAATCAAAATGACCTGGCTACTTATTTTAGTTTAACAAAAAACTGTATGTTTCACAAAGCTTTATGTATTAAAGTGCAAGCTTTAAAATACCAACTCCAACATGATACATTTATAAGAGGGCTTATTATGAATGGATAGCTCTTACTGTGGTTTTGCCTTTTCTCTTTTTTTTTTCTTAAGGCTAAGACAACCATTAAACTGAAGCTTTTTCACTGTCATTTTGTTTTTACAAATAAAGTAGTGACTAAAGACAAGAACAACTTGCACACAGTGGATATATAGGGATAATAAAGTACTTTAGAAAAAAAAAACAGTTTAAAATATTGATGTTAATGCACTTTCAGGGCCAATGTCACTTAACTTATTAAGCAAACTTGCAACAGCCCTAATAACAATTTGTTATGCATCCGTGGCAAAATATCAGGTGTACAGCTCTAGTTTGCCATGGATCTAACGTTACAGTTGAAGGCCACAAGTGGTCACATCACATATCACTGAATTAAATTTGTCTCTTATCACTGCAAATTCCAATGAGAGGAATCTGATTTTATTTGTTAAAATTCACACAAGTGGGAGTGGACCTAGCACATGTTGTCTGTTTCCCTCATTGAGCCTTCTAACTCCAATACAAAACTAAAGCAGAAAACTGCCCTGAACATCTACTGCCCTGAACTGCCCTGAACATCTGGAGTAAGTTCAATTGCTATTTGATCTGAAATAATGTGAAATATTTGGTTGTAAACAATGGCATATGGTGTGCAGCAGTCCTTCATGGAGTTTTTGAAAATGTGCTTGTGTATTTGAATATTCAAATGGTGCTGTATGCCTTCCCATTGATTTGTACACCCATTCTATTGATCTAAGATCAGTTCACAGGTTTCTCTTGGCTTCAGGGTTAGTAATTTGGATGTGCAGGGCTGTTCACAGATCAGCACAGAGAGATTTTCTAACCATGCTATACAGAGTGTTCTTTGCATCAGTGCCAGTGGCATTATAATGGGTTGCCTGTTTTTTCATCTCTCTGCCCTTCTTTGAACTCAACAGCCATGCCACTTTTGAGAACCATGAGGCAAAACTAGTGATGATTGATGTGGGCCAGATGAGGAAGAGGTTATGTGCTCTTACGGTGGCTGGCGTTTCGAATCACAACCACTTGGCCCCAGTCTCCACTATTCAATTACAGTGGTGGAGGAAGCTATAAATTTGCATTTCATAAGTGGGCACTTTTTTACTGCTCCTTCTGCCTTAACCTCCACGCTTGCGTAAGAGAAGGGAGATGTTTAGTGACTAAATGTGTCTGACCCCAATTTCTTTTCCTGGGAAAGAGTGAAACATATGGAGCTATCTAGCTGCCGACTCAAATCAAGGGGCAGTATTTGTGCCGAGGGGACCGGTGTTTAATTGTTCTGTACTGTGCAAAGCTGGTTCTGATTTGCATGGGAGCTGTTTTGCATCTGGAATGGAAAATCTAAAAACAAAGAGAGCACCAGCTGGAGTCTTCGTGGATCTTTCAAGTGCCCTCCTTTCTCGTTCCAAACAAGCTGTCAGTCATTTCTGGAGTGAAAGAGGAGACCCGGTGATTCTCCGAGCACACTGTTTTGCTGGACCTTAATTACAAATGAGTGGTTACCAATTGCGGATAAGTCTGCAACAGTGCTTTAACTGTAGTACCTCAAATAACTGTAGAAGAGTCCTGATGAAGAAAAAATGTCATTGATTTTCATGCACTAGTTCATGGTTCACTCACATTAATGTGCATTTGATGTTTACAGATATTTTATATCAAAGTGTAAACTTTAAGGTCTTTGCATTTAGGATATTTTAAAAAAGAAAAGGTTTGGAAGCAGATACAGTTACAGTTTTAGCAGAGGTGATAAACTGCTGCAGTGGAGGAAGTTGGTCACTCTTTCTTCTCGTCTGGAACTGGCAGGAACTTAGCGGATTTTATTTTTATGCTTCATTTTCAAACAGTGTGGAAAAGAAAGGGAGGGGTGTGAGGGAGAAAGAGTCAGAGCTTGAGGAAGGGAGAGAGAGATGGAGGAGGCATTTTTTTTGTTTGGACTAAAATTGTTGGGGGTGAAAGACTCTGCACAGGCCATACTAGATGAAAATGTGAGCAGTGTGTGGTTAGCTATTCTGGGAGGATGTAGGCATTGATGCTCTAATTTGAGGAAACTGTAACTAATGTATAATGATGGTATCATATTTAAAGAAGCTGAGTTGGTCTGAAAAATTTTCATATTGTAACAATTGTTTCATGGATTATCAATGACAAAATGAGTGTCTTCATTACTGTGATATCTTATGTAATATGGCGTGGTGTAGCACATGATTTTGTACAATTTCCATATTTTCTTCCATGAGTGTTCTCTTAACATCTGTTAACCACTGATCTGGAGGCTATTAAAACTTGCTTTCATCAGTAATATGCTTTCCTCAATTGATAAACAAATTTTTTTCTTCTTTCAAAAGAAATAACTGGCTAGCAAAAATCAAACAGTCCACAAATCAAACATTCGCCCCCATTCCATCCCAATGTATCCCCCCACTCCACCCCAATGTATCCTTCCCAAAGAGCTTGCACTCTTTTAAAATTTACTTTCAGCTTCACCAAACACCATCAGAAGGGCGTTTTCTTATCGTAAAATAGAAAAAAATTCAGAACAGATGAACGAATCTCCTTTTTTTTGCGTTCCCTAATTGTACCTGATCTAAAGACCATGGTCTCGCTAAATATACGGGTAGAACTAAATTGTACTTGGATCCACATGATTTGAAGTTAAGGCATTTTGACAATTATGGATAATAAAGCCCTGATCATAAATTTATATCCAACATGCTGATGTCTGTATTTTATTAGCTTTTTTAATCTGAAACCCAAAACACTCTTTATTTTACTGATTTTCTTACATATTTGAGTAGATTTAGGCCTAATCAACTAATCAACTTCCCTTGATTTGGGTACATTTATGATAACAGTGAGACAACGACACTGTGCACTGACTCACTGGGATCTTTATACTTCATTGGGACTGATGAGGCACACCTGACATAGCCATGTGTGCCCAGTCAGGGCAGGCATATACAAGCATTCTAGTCAGTAGCCAGAATATAAGCTACAATCCTACTGCCCAAATTGTGTTTACTGTAGAAAAATGGAAATGGAAGAGAAAAAAAAAATCTAAATGAAATATAAATGAAAAGCAATGCTTGCATGAAACTACTATTACTGTAAGAAAAAACATATTTCAATAAAACAACTACAAACTAATATTTCTGTGTGAAGAAAAACATTACTACTTAAAGGACAAAGAATTTCTGTGATTTAAAGTGCACTGTCCCTAGAAGCTAGAAGACAAGAGAGTGCTAAACCCACCCCCTCTGGTAAAATCAAACTTAGATCTGAAACATGCAGCTTTATGCTACAGTAAAAATAAATGAATGGATCCGGGGCAGGCTTGGGATTTTGATCAAGTATTTTCTATAAGCTTGAAAATAACTTAGCAAACCAAACTCAATGCTTGGTGGCTTGCATCTTTTCTCATTACATTGCAACACAGAGAATGCCTTTTACTTATTCAATTAGGCAGAGCCAGAATTGTAGCTACATGGATAAATATACTCACAGGCGTGCACATAACAACCCCTGCCAACTCCCATTCAACACCTTTCCTTTTCTCGCTCATGCTTTCAAGGCCTTCCAACCAGTTTTTTTTTTTTGTGCTTCTTATATAAACATGCATGAACACACACTCAGAGCATCAGCAGTGAAGTAAATCATGAGGGTTTTGGAGTGTGAAAACCTTAAAATTACCAGATGGGTTCTTGTTCTTTTTTTCCTGTAATACCAGTGTCCGCCTTGTTCTGAGAGCTAAGTGAGAGGGTTTTTAAAGAAAGAAAGAGGTGGTATAGCTGAGAATCTTTGACTAGGTCTTCCAGTTGATCTTGACCTTTCGTTAGAATGTGCAGCAAAATTTTGTTCCGCCGCCCTGAGCAAAGTGACAGGATAATATTTGTCCTTTCATGTACAGTCTTTCATTCTCATGTGACCAGCAGGGTTGTACTGTAACTGCTTGAAAATATGTCTTTCTTCAACTGGAATATTCTCTGTTGTTTCTTTTTTGGATTGTATCTGGATGTTCTTTGGATTCCATTCACAAATGTGCCTACAAATCACATCAATACATAACTAGTTTACATTTTTCTTCTTTACTTTTTTCTCTGTAACCCTTCGATTTAACAAGCTTGTCATAGACACTTTCCTTGGCCCAGAGTGCGAGAAACCCTTGGTTTGGAATAGTTTTATCTGTCTTTCATCCTTAAGTGTCCTTATCTATTCCCTTTCCTGTTAGATACATCTCTGCAAACACATTTCTGCTTATATTCTTTCAGGAAAAAAGGTACATAGGTTGTATAGTTCTTTTTTCATCAAGGTACAAACAGTGTAAAGGTATACTCAAAAGCACAACAAGGTTCCTAAATAAATGAGGGCATAGTGGTACCTGTTCATAACTTTTAATAATAGAGTCAGGATAAGGTGAACATGTTCAGTCCACCTTTAAAAAATTAAGTGCATTGGAATATTACTGAATTATCTTTATATTTTATGTTTCTTATTATTATTATGAATCCATTTGTTTTTTAATTAAAGTATGATAACTAAGTAATTCAAGTGAAATACTTAATACATAAAACTCAATTTGTAACCATGCTACTAGTTGGATTATGGGACCCAAACATATACCCTGTCCCACAATGTACTTTGTACTAAATAATATGCAGAATTTGATTTCAGTAATGCATTTAAAGTCTTTAAAAATCTTTAAAAATCTTTTCAGGTTTTATCAGTTAAAATATTTGGATAGGTTGAAGCAGATTTTTTCAAGTGGTCTTAAAAGTTTTTCCAACCTTCTAGCAGCTGGTTAAAAAAGAACAGATTAGTGGACATAGCTGCTACACAGCTTTTGTGTTACAAGAGATTATTCATAGATCTGATTTTTATAATGGCAGTTTAACACTGAAGAGAGAATAAGTCTGTAGTTTTAGTCCCAGAGACAGTTTTGTATTAAATCTGGTCTAATGCTTTCCTGAATGTGTGTAAGAGCAGGGAAATTGAATAAAATATCCTGTCTTCAAATCTCAGCGCTGTCTGGACAATGTTTGAGTCACTATCCACAGCAGAATGGGTCACCGAGGTTAAACTGAATCGGCTCTCACACCGGAGCACCAGAAACATCACCCTAGATGCCTAAGCTAAGCTCCGGGGTCAAAAATGTTACACAAATTCTGTTCACAGCTGCCAACGGGGGACCAGTTGTGTGGCTCTTTGTCAGATTTGTCCACTTGCCCTGACAGGTTGCTGAGAAGCTCTTGAGGTTGCAGATTCACTCAGCATTGTCATGTCCAATGAAAAGGAACCAGAATGAGTCATCTTGCTTTAAGGGACATTGCCTGAAGACAAATGATAACAAGCTCTGTTTCACAGGCAGTAGGCTTTCTACAAAGAATGAATGAACCAAGACTGTTACAACTCAAAGGTTCACTGAGGGGAAGAATCTATTCTTACTGAAGTGTCCAATAGATGAATAACTGAGGTGAAACCAGTTGGTAGTAAGACTCTGTTGCTTCTCTTGATCAATACAAATGTAATGGCAACAGAATAATACTAAGACTGCCATCTTGACCAAGAATCTGTAAGAGAATAGGGAATGAGAGCACAAAGTCATTCTAAGCCAATGGCTTATGTGAGTAAGATCAATACAAGGTAATTGTCTCAACATCGCTAAAGGCGTTAAAGCCGACACATTATACATTGTACAGTGGAAACTCAGGCAAAAGAAGACAGAGTCTATGGTGACCTACACTGAACCAAACTAGGGGGATAAACCATTGGTGAGGAAGCATTTTAATCCTAATCACTTAAGTAAGATGAGAATATATTAATTGTTATAAAACAAGTCATAATAATAACATCATTCCCATTCCTGAATGTGCAATTTGTGCTCCTTTTGACCAAGCTCACTCCCGGCCTACATTTTTCCTCTTCTTTGTACACCTGAGCTGTCTTAACTATACTTAGTAATGTTGAGTTCACTGGGCAAAAGTAAGGCCTGTATTGAATGGATGCATGCTTTCTAGCGAAGAGTGGTGCCATGTTCCGTGAGTTTGTGACCTGCATTCTGGTTGATGGTGTGCACATATTTGCTATTGATGGTTTAGTGGAACTATCGAAATAGGTAGAGTGCACTAATGTCAGCAAAGGGCAACAGTGTTGTGTCATGGCATTGCAGGACTACTCACTTTTTCTTCAGGTCTCCCCAAAAAATGAAATCTGCTTAGCCACTGGGCCAAAACATGGTAAATAGTTTGATGAATAGAGACACTAAATCTATGCCTGCAAAGTGATGCTTTCCATCTCCATGCTTTGGCACCAACTGCAGCAGTTACCATCTTATGGTTGCATGAAAAAGAGCATGCAAGAGGCTTGCAGGGGCTAAGCTGTGATTTTCAGTTTGTTTTGAAATGTGGACTGCAGTGATCTCGCACCACAGCTGCCGACACTACTAATGTTAGTGCTCGAATAGAGTCTGAGGACTGGACAGAGTAGATTACAGGAAACAGAATGCATGGTACAAACAGTGCAGGGAGGAGTTTAATTACAGTATTATCTAGCAAAAAGATAGCTTGCTCAGGTTGCAGACTTGTGTTTGACTGTGTAGGTGTGCATTGTAGAAGTAGTCATCTAGGTTATAAAACATTAGGTCTTACTAGAGTAAACTAAAACATCACCCGTATAAAAAATAATCACAAGAGTAAAAGTAAAAGCAGTTACTGCAAAAAAAAAATCTCATGATTGTATTCTCTTTTAAACTTCTGTGAACTTTCCCTGATAACTACCAGCATAATAAAATGATGAGAACTATGAGAAACAGGCAGTGCACTTACTGGATCAAATGGAACAGAACAAATTAAACCCAAAAGCAATTAAAAGTGATGCACTTTAAGAAATGGAATTAGATGTGATGCACTTAAGTAAAAATTGTACATTTAGTCTTACTTTCATTTAGATGCTTTTAGTTTAAGTGCATCAGACTGACTATGGTTCAGTTTGTACCTAGTATTTAGACATTTACAGTGAAAGCAGGATCATAATGATGTTGACAAATATTTACTCATACTAATGATAGATTTGACTGATATTTAAAGCCAAATATGTTTCGTATTGTGGAATAGCAAAACATCTGGGTGAAGCTGGTAATTCAGCTTTCTGAGCAGATTACATGACTGGAGGAAAGGCAGAATGTACATTTACTACGTTACTCTCTAAAAGTGTTTTCTGTCAAAAATGTGTGGCGCTTGGGCAAAAAAAAAAAACATGCGGAAGAGGACACAATGGAATGGGCTTTGCAAAACAGCTTTTGATTTTGGAGTGATGCTAATAAGTGGATAAAGGAGATCAATCAATATGTCAGGCATGATTCACTCTACAAATGTGATGTGATCATGTACATGTCTGATCACCTCTGATCATTTTGAGGTATTAGATCTTGGAGGTACATTGCAACTTCATTTTGAAAGCCTTTGGACCTTTTGAAGCTTAAAGAGTAGGAACAGAATGTTGGATAATTGAGAAACCGAATGTTGGATAAATCAACACTCAACAAGAAAAATGCTCAGTTGGTATGGAGGCATGACAACTGTAAAAAATTATCTTTATTCTAAAATATATGTGATCTTTATTTAGGGTGACGGTGGTCTACTGGTAGGGTACTTGACCATGGACCTATGGATCAAGAGTTCCCAGGTTCAAATCCCACCTCTAGCACTACCACCACTGGGTTCCTGAGCAAGACCCGTAACCCTGAATTGCTCCGGGGGACTGCCCCTGTAGACTCTGGTGAAAGCAGCAGGCTCTGAGATCCTGTTTTTTTATAGTAGCTTCTGGGCCTGATCCTAATGGTTATAAAACAAAAATTCAGATTTGTTAAACATCTTTACCGAGCATACAACTAATCTTCACTGTTAACAAATAACTGTAACGGTTCTGTGACAGTAGAGGGCGCCCTGCTCTGATTGTGCACACCTTGGCATTGGGTGCAAGGTGTGCCTCATCGGGGGCTGGCATTATAAGCCCAAACGAAGGGCACTGGTTATTCTGTGTGCTTACTTTTGTGTTTATTCATGTTATGTTTTACACATGTTATGTTTAGTATATTTAGTTTATGAGTTCTGTGCACGTTATCTGTCATTAAGGTTCAGTACGAAGCTCTCGGCTCTGTATTGATGTCCAGCCAATGACACCACATCGTGACAATTTCTAAGGGGGCTTTTGGCATGAAATTTACACCAGGTGTAAATAATCCACACATGAAAAGAAATCAAAACAATTAAGTCCATAAATTAGATTCTGTGTAGTAAACTGGAATGTCACAGGGAAGTATACAACATGAGGAAAAGGAGGTGCAAAAAGGCATGCAAAGCCAAGAAACTAGCTGAAATCTGTCAGTATTTACAGTTGAGGCCAAAATTATTAGCCCCCCCCCCCCTTATGAAATTAGACAACACTCTTGATTTCTCCATGAAAATGACCATTAACAACAAGTGTTTGTTATTTTGGAAACAAATACACTATAAAAAACAATGTCCTCTAAGCTTAATTAGGATATTTTATTAATACACCGAGTTGAAACAAGAAAGGGCAAAAATGAGACATCCAAAATTATTAGCCCCCTGGCCATTAGTAGTCAATAGTTTACCCTTTCTGAGCCACAACTGACAACAATCTCTTAGAGTAGTTCTTAACTAGCTTAGCTCAGGTCTCCTGAGGGATTTTGGCCCATTCTTCCATTGAAAATTGTTCTAGCTGGTCCAAAATGCATGGTTTCCGAGCATGGACATTCACTATGAGCACCTGCCACAGATTCTCAATAGGATTGAGGTCTGGGCTCTGTGCGGGCCACTCCAGGATCTTGGTTTTGGTATCCTTAAGGAACTGTTGGTCTAATTTCGATGTATGCTTTGGGTTATTGTCTTGTTGGAAGACCCAACGACAACCTAAGCCCAGACTTCGAGCAGATTTCTGCATATTCTCCCTCAAAATGTCAACATAATTTTCCTTTTTCATGATGCCATGCACCCTAACAAGGCTCCCTGTGCCTGCAAAACAGCCCCACAGCATGATGCTCCCACCAGCATATTTAACTGTGGGAACTGTGTTCCTAGGGTTGAAGGCCTCTCCCTTTCTTCGCCAAACATAAGCAACATCCATGTGCCCAAACAGTTCTAGTTTAGTCTCATCAGTCCAAAGCACAGACTTCCAGAACTCATCTTTACCTTTCAAATGTTCACGGGCAAACCTCAGTCGGGCTGTGATGTGCCGTTCTTTGAGTAAAGGGGTTCTTCTGGGATGATGGCACAACTGTGTTCCTTGAAACATCAACTCCAGAAGAAGCCAGGTCAGCAACAATCATCTTGGCAGATGTCCGGGGCTCCTTGCTGACATCTCTGACTATTTTCCTCTCCAGAGTTCTTGAAATCTTGCGCTTACGGCCATGGCCAGGTTTGTTTCTTACAGAATTTGTCTCTTTGTACTTGGCAATAATGCAACGTACAGCAGTTCTAGACACTGTGAATCACTTGGAAATGGCAGTGTAGCCTTCCCTCGTTATCATGAGCCTCTACTATCTTCTTTCTGAGCTCCAGACTGATTTCCTTTGTCTTTGGCACGGTGAGTAACAGTAGTCCCTGTCATGTGTTCAAGTGCCCTGTTCCTTGGAGTCTTTCTATGCTGATTGAATGTTGTTAGGAAGCCAATTGAATGCACAGGTGTTTTCAAAGCTGATTGGTTAATTACTGTAGGTGTGTTTTGAAAGCAAACATTGGGGCTATATTTTTGACCAGACAATTTTTTACTATATCTGATATAAAGCAAGCCTAAAAATGTATTTTATATTACAAAATGTACCAAAAGCTACTAAATAGCACTGGTGAATGTTTGCTTATATCAAGTTTTATCAATGCTGCAAACATTGGGAAGAAGTTTCGAAAAATTTTCCATAATTCCTGGGGGGCTAATAATTTTGGCCTCAACTGTACAAAGCAATTCTGACCCCAATCATTGCAAATTAATATCAGCTGGTTTAGTCCAATTGATGACCTAGAAAAAGGTTTCTCATTACCCAGGTTTCACACAAGAAGCATCTCATGATGGTAAAAGCAAAGAGCATCCTCAAGACCTTTGCAACCTTATTACTGAAAAACATTGATTGCATTGGTTACAGACGTATTTCTAAGCTTCTAAATGTTCCAGTGAGCACAATGGGGGCCATAATCCAGAAATGGAAAGAACGTCATTTCACTATAAACTGGCCATGAGCAGGTGCGCCTCCCCAAGATTTCTGACCGAGGAGTCAAAAAATAATCCAAGAGCCAAGGACCACTCACTGAGAGATTCAGAAAGACCTGGAATTAGCAAGTACAGCTGTTTCAAAGAAAACAATAAGTGATGCACAGTTAAATTCTTGATAATCTGTTGTCATCTACTAGATGCTGAACATGAGATAAGGGTGGACATTTCAGGAAGACAATGATCTCAAACACAAAGCCAAGGAAACTCTCAGTTGGTTTCAGAGAAAGGAAATAAAGCTGCTTGAAAAGCCCAGTCAATCACTGATTTGAATCCAATTTAAAATCTAGGAAAGAACTGAAGATCAGACTTCGCAGAGCCCCCCGGAACCCTTGAGATGGGAAGTTGTTTGTGTGGAAGAATGTGCCAAAATCACACCTGAGTAATGCATGCGACTAGTTTCTCCATATAGAAGGCGGCTTCAAGCTGTCATTACCAACAAAAGCTTTTCTACTAAGTATTAAATAACTTTCAGCAAGCGTGTTCAATACTTATTACTTGTGTTATTCCACTTTATTACACAGAACTTCATTAATGGACTTATTTGTTTTGATTTCTTTGTATGTTTGGGTTACTTGGGCTGTTAAAGACATCTGGTATACATTTGTTGCTGATAGAATCATTATAAATATATTTACTGAGAAAAACATTTACATGTTCACTACTTCTTTTCCCTGCTGTATGTTATAGTTAGCTTTTTTGAATAACTACCCCAAAACTGGTTACTGCTTACGCCTGGGTAGAAAAATCCTTATCCTCAGCTTGTATTGCTTCTGCTGTGTTATTGTTGAGCTATCCAGTATCATTAACAGGAGGATAGTTCCCCCTCCT
This sequence comes from Hepsetus odoe, assembly GCA_017165825.1. Taxonomy (NCBI): domain Eukaryota; kingdom Metazoa; phylum Chordata; class Actinopteri; order Characiformes; family Hepsetidae; genus Hepsetus; species Hepsetus odoe. The sequence goes on from CM029370.1 coordinate 8,341,538, forward strand.
GGTTTCTGTCAAGTTTTTGTCTCCTTTAAATCTGACTGTCTCATGCTTGACGTCTTTGTGAGAAGGGTCATTTTAAAAACTCTATACAAATGACAGAATCTGTAAAAACTGAACTGCACTGAGAATTCTGATTTTAGCAATGTGCTTAGCTAAAAAAAATACTGATCTTAAATTTAATTTAAAGACAGTATAAAGGATCCAAGGGTGACCTTATCCTTAGTGCATATGCAGTGAAAGCACAAGGTTGATGTGATAGGATGGTAACGATGAATGTACTTACATTGTCTGAATGTCTCTAGGATTCTCGTTGCTGGTCAGGATTTAGGCAGAGGGTTGTTGGTCATATAGAGTGGCAACAGAGATAACGAAGGGTGCAGCAGGTGCTAAATAGAAGGCTAGATAAAGACACTGCCACATCTTTGCTGACTCTGTTCATACATTCATACCTTTCCACACATTTCTTTTTGCGGTTCGTTTGCACCCAATAGCTGAGAAGTATGCACCTACAAAATTCATATGGCTAACAAAATAAGATTAGATAAAAGAAGAGAGAACCATTGTCTCCCCCAAAAGAAAGGAATTGATTTATTTGTCCTGGTACTAAGAGCAAATTCATACCTAAAGAGAGTCCAGGCTCTCATCAGTCTCCGTTTAACCACCTGTAGAATTGGAGAATATAAGGTGATGAATAGAACCGAAAGAAATAAATTGCATGAATAGTGTCTATTGCTGCACTATAAGCATGAATAAAGCAATAGTTGGGGTAGACACACGGATATGCTTCTCTTTCAGAATGCAAACCATCTGCCGTTCCCTTTAGGCAAGTGCTAGGATGCTTTTGATCAGTATAGCATTTCCACAATGGAGGCCACTAACACTTCCCTCTACACTTCCTCACTGTGGCCAAAATATCATCAAGTCTGGTCCAACTCTGTCTGGCAACAGCCACGAATCAATGCCCTGATCATTATTCAATATAATAGGGGAATAAGTGGACATCCCTTGCTCATTATACAGTCGATCTTGTGTGGGCTAGCCAAGGCTTGTGGCAGTGTAGCTTTCTCCCCCTCCAAGGGAAATTATTTTTTTATTTTTTTTTGCTCCATGCTCATTAATCAGGGAAAGAATTGCACAAGCTTGACTTGGACAGTGAATTGCCAGGTGCATAATAGTGTAAAAGCGTAGGTGATAGTGATGTTATTTCACTGTTGGCAGTTTGTTTACAGGTTTACAGCTTATAATCCATAAAGTAACTTCCTTACATACTTTATTATCATTATATACTTCTGGATATTATTAGCTAGGTTTTGCCAGTTTGAAAAGGGATAATCCTGAAATAAGTAGCTGAAGAAAATAAGGAATGAGGAATGAAAGCTTATGGGCTAATTATATTATTATATCTTTATATCATCGTCACCTAATGATATTTATTTATATATATATATATATATATATAGTACTGTGCAAAGGTTTTAGGCAGGTGTGGAAAAAATGCTGCAAACAAAGAATGCTTTCAAAAATGGAAGTGTTAATCATTTATTTTCATCAATTAACAAAATGCAGTGAATGAACAAAAGAGAAATCTAAATCAAATCAATATTTGATGTGACCACCCTTTGCCTTCAAAACAGCATCAATTCTTCTAGGTGCAATTGCACACAATTTTTGAAGGAACTCGGCTGGTAGGTTGTTCCAAACATGACTGTGTTTCAATGTGTGACATTGATGATCATCAGCACCTGTTTGGTAAAATTGGTTGATCATACACTTGACTATAATCCTACAAAATCCCTGACTTTGTGCAAGTGTACTTATAAGACTTGATGCTGGTTTGAAGGTAGTAACATCAAATATTGATTTGATTTAGATTTTTCTTTTGTTCACTCACTTTGCATTTTGTAAATTGATAAAAATAAGAAATGTATATTTCTGAAAGCATTCTTTGTTTACAGCATTTTTTTCACACCTGCCTAAAACTTTTGCACAGTACTGGCAGCGGTGGCCTAGTGGTTAGGGCGTTGGCTGCATGATCGGAAGGTTGTGCGTTCAAACCCCTTCCCAATAGGTTGCCCTGAGGTACCCTTGAGCAAGGTGCCGTCCCCGTCACTGCTCCCCGGGCGCTTTCAATAGCTGCCCACTGCTGCACGGTGTTTGAGTGTGCATGGGTTAAATGCAGAGGTCCAATTTTGTTGTGGTTCACTGTGTGCTGTGCTGTGACCTCACAATGACAAGGGTTGTCATTTTCATTAATAATTATTAATAAAGATTACTGTGTTAACTTGATCTTACATCTGGTAAGATACAGAGGCACCTTTTGAACAGTTAGGCTGTTCTTCTAGTATGTGTTAAACTATTCTGAGTATGATCTGCTGTTAGGGAATGACTTTAGCCACCACAAGAAATCAGAAATCATGTGGCCACAATATAGGTTTTGATTATAGACTTATGAGAAAGATCTATTTTACATAGTGAAAGCGTTGTTTGTCTCCTCAGAATTAACTCCCATGTTCCTTCCTTTCTCAGAATGGAATGACTCAGTGGCCTGTGTTGGTCTTTCTAAAGGGGAGTGCTGAGTGTTTGTTTGTGGGTTTGAAAGACCCTCAGTGGCTCATTTCAATAAAACCACTTTCTATCACATAGCTGGGTGTCTATAAACTACCATCCCCTCTTGCCCCTGTAGCCCGATTGACATCCTGTGCCACAAACACTGCTGGTGGCATCAAACAACGTGGTGGGCCTGAGGAGCCTCTGGCACCTGCCAGCTTTGTGAGCCCAGAATCACCCCATTCATGACTGTTCCAAAGGGTGGCTGGGCCTTTTGATAGGGCGAGGCTGGATATAAGGGACTATTCATGCAGCTTATTTTCTGTGGGGAACTTTAGCCATGCTTTGGTGATAGACTGGTTCAAACCTTTGCTCTGGTAAGCTCTTGTTCAGTGCAGGTTAGGCATATCCTGTGCAAACAGCTGACTGTATGAGCACTTTCTGCAGGGGGTTAGCTCAACAGCTGGGCCATCCTATGCAGCCTAAAATTGCCATGACCATTAAATAATAATGGGTATAGTTTGGTTGTATTTCCAGTTGTGCAAATGTTCTGCTCTATTTCACACATTGTATGCAATAGACAGTTGGCAATAAGAAGGAGGATGCCATCCCACATGTTAGCAAAATGACACCAAGCTGGCCAAACTGGCCATCCCCCCTCAGCCATAAACAAAACTTCTTTAGCCAATAGGGCTGCAAAGATAATGGTTGTTTATGATTGCTTTTTTCAATGTTCATATAGTTTTCTAATAAATTTAAACTTACATTGTGCCATGAAGGAAGTATCTCCAGTATGTACTGTTCACCAAGGTTATATGACTAACATTTTCATGTTCTTTAGTTAACTAAACTGCCCTTTAAAATTCCCCAAAAAGAAAATCCATTTAAAAAATGAAAGACTGGTAGCATCCTTTCTAATGACCCACACACACACATGCAGCAATGGGCAGCTATATCCAGCAGTGATGAGGACAGTACTTTGTTAAAGGGTACATTAGGGTAACCGACTGGTATGGGATTCAAACCAATGACCTTCTGATTTGATTGTAAATATTTCAATGGTTGGCCAAACTGAGGCTATTAAAGCCATGGCTCTTATGTTATGAGGCATTTATTTGGCAGAAAAGTATACATGTTTAGTGCCTATGTGCCTTCCATAGGGTATCATGCTTTGCACAAGGTGTGTGAACAAATGTTCTGATTCTGATTCAGTATTCATGCTGACTGACTTCAGGAAAATGTTCTGATTCTGGCATGCCACCATCATTTATAGGCTGACACCCGACACAGAAATGCTAAAACCTTATTTTGGTCAATGTTTAATTAGAAAACATTGCACTTCTCTGTAGAATTTGGAATAACAAACGTTAACCAAGAGAAGCCAGACCCTAACCATAACCCTAGAGTGATCTACTCAAGCAGTCAACAAAGGCACCTATACTGAACTCAAAGGACATTGATATTGAAGCTTAATACTCAAAAACAAAAGTTTTCTACAAGCCACTGTGTCATAGGATTGTCATGCAGCTTTAGTGTGTAATTTGTAACAAGGTGTTAGTTGGCCGTTTGGCAGATTCACCAGCATCTGTTACCAACACAACCTGTCCTGCAAATCACAGTGTTCTGTCATCACAATATTCTGCATCTACAGGACTGATGAGGTAGGACTGAGATGAGCCAGGTGAACTATTTTATTGCTCTTTTCTAATTTTAACATCTTGAGAGTCCAACGTCCCTAACCATATGTAGTACAGTAGAATGTAAAATGTTAAAATGTTTATATGTTCCATTGAATACAAAATCCTCGAAAAACAAATCAGAGGTGGGGCTTGTCCTTTAGACTCTGTGTTATATTAAGTGACTCTTTATCTCTCTTGAACTTTCTCTTTGTGTGTTTACATTTTCTTGCTCTGTTTCTTGTTTCATTTGATACTCATTTTTGTGAAAGATTTGCTTCAGGTCCTACAGGACCCTTAAGCACACAGGAGTGTAAAATGTTACCTCAATGTTAAACTCAGTAGACCTTCACTTTCATGAAAAGTGCTTCTTCTGGTTGTCATTATCAGTAGCCAAATCGTAAAACGTTTGGTCGATTCTGTGCTGCACATTGGAGTGGAAATGAAACAAAAGTCAACGAGTTCAAAGTGTAGAGTTTTAGTGTTAATTTCAGAGCCTGACTGTAATGAAACTTTTGTGGCTAGCACAGTGTTGCAGAAGTTAGCACTGTTGCCTCACAGCAAATAGGTTCTGAGTTTGAATCCTTCAAAGAGTTACCTGGTTATTTACTGCATGAAGTTGTCATGCAGGGGTTTCTGCCAGATGCCCTGTTTTTCTCCCACAGTCCAAAAAATGTGAGCATCATATGGATTGGAGATAATACATTTGGCAATAGGTATGACCATGTTTCTATGTGTGCCTGCCCTGGGATTGTCTAGTGACATGTCCTGAGAGTTTCTTTTCTAGCACCCCTCCCAGCATAGAAACAATAAGCATTTAACATAATGCATGGATGTGACTCCAGTGGTCTTTTGTGATAAAATTGTCAATTTTTAATATACATCTTAATTATTGGCTACATGGCAGAAGGTCATAAAAAATGTTTTTGTGGTACATATTTAACCAAACCAGAGTTATATTCTTCTGAACACATGTCCCACATTGTATGTCTTATTTAAGGCTGAAACATTACCATAAATCAATTGCAGACATGAATACTTTGATACTGTTAAAAGATCTGGAACACAGTAATGGAAAACAAAGCAATACTGTCTAAACTGAAAAAAACAAAACAGATTAAGAGCACCATCCAGCATGTAAGAATGAAATGATCAAAAACTACTCTAAAGAGAAGAATACACCAGGGGATTTACAAGAATATGCTAAACATAAGCAACTGGTTCGCCTCAGAAAGATTGGCCCGGGTTAGAGCTTACTAAAGACCCATAAAAAACTGTTAGAATCTCATAAACAGATAAGACTATGTGCCAAAAGAAAGAAAAAAGCACCAAGAAAAAAGAAACTGCTCATGATCCAAAGTGCACCCTACCTGTAAAAACAGACATTAGTGGCTGCCAGTGGAACAGTGAATTCTAAAGAGTAGAAAGGGGTTTTAACCATGCTTCAAATCTCAATTGACTACAATAAGAAAAAGAAACAAAACATGAATTTCTCTGTCTAAAGGCAAGACTGAAGGCAAAACGGCTCCAGAACAAACAGAAGCTGGAAATCCTCTGTTAGAAGCCAGACAGGTCAATAAATTGAAAGAAATTCTGTAAATGACAAGTTGTTTGGGTCATAGACTTCTACTGATCTTTGATTATTTGAAAGTGCTTAACATTATATTTGCTGTGTCTGATATAAATGCCCTTGGATTTTCACAATTCAGATTCAAAACATTTGCACTGTAAAGTTATGCCAACGAACACCTAAGATACATGCTTGCATACAAACTTGGACAGGTTACAACAGCAAAATCAGTGAATGCCTCTCTGAGACATAAAAGCAAGTATATGCCTTGTGAGAAAGAAAGAGGTAGAGCATAAAAGCAGTAGGTAAGCCTGTGCTCTCCACTCTGCCTTTCTTGTCAGATAGGCAGCGATGACGGGGATTAAATGGATGGTCTCATTTTCCTAAGGTGTCGAGTTCACATGAAAGTATTTTAGTCATACAAGCAGTACTACACCCTTCTCAGCAGCAATTCACTGATCTTTGTGTGAGCTGTGTATTTGTAAGTTGTTTTATACTTTTCAGTTTTTATGTTTTTGGGAAACAAGACAGAGCTTTACATAGAATGTCAGAACAAACAGAACAATTTATTTTGTTTTTGAAACTGAAAGGGCAAAACCATTTTTTTGTTTCTTTAGATTAAGGGTAGAGTTAGATTTAGAAAAATCTGTTACATACATGCACAGATAGGGCAAAAATATTATGGTCACCTGCCCAATATGATGTTGATCCCCTGTATGTTGCCAGATCAGCTCTGTCCCACTGAGGCATAGATAAGACTTATTATTCTACAAGACTTGTGAAGGGGGCCTGTGGAATCTGGCACCAAGACATTAGCAGCACATCATTATGTGACATGTAAGCTGCCAGGTGGACTTGTTGTTTCAGTACTTCTTGCAGATGCTTGACTTGATTGAGATTTGGAGAATATGGAGGGCAGGCCAACTATTTGAACTCTTTTTTTTTTTTATGCTCCTCAAACCATTCTCAAACAATATGTACAGCATGACTGGTTGCACTATCCTGCTCAAAAAGAACCCAGTGCCATTGAGATGAACCATGAAGGTGTGAACCTTGTTGGTGACAATATTATGTTGCCTGCAAGTTGTAGTAAACTGTATTGTGACACTTTTCTCTTGTAACCAGCGTTATACTTTTTGTCACAGTAGTTCTTGTGTCTCTGTGGGATTTCCTCTCTGAGCTCCAGTTTCCTCCCACCCTCCAAAGACATGCACAACAATTGGATTGGAGATGCTTGTAAGGGTGAGTGTGTGTGTCTCTCTGCATGTCTGCCCTGCAATGACTGGCGACCTGTCCAGGGTGTTTCCCCACCTTTCATCCTGTGAGAGCTGGGATAGGCTGCAGAACCACACACACGACCCCGATTAGGGAAAGCGGCTATGAAAAATTAGTGAGTGAGAGAGATAGTAGCTCTTGTGGTGGAAACTTTGTTTCCTTCAAATTATCAAAGAGCCATAGAGACACCAACAACTTTGAAGACAAGTTTACTTTTATTCTTCGCGAAGAAGGCCCGGTCCTCTCTGAGTGTTTGTGGAGTGAAGCCCTGAATACAGAGATAACAGTCTTCATATACCCTGCTACTGTCTATGCGCTATACATCATGGAATAGTCTGTGACAATTAGGACAGATCAGCAGGATGTACATGCATTTTACATGATTTTACGAATGGTCCAACATTTTCCAGTGGTCGTTGTTGCCTTTTGGCAGTGACACATGTGGAACGGAATTTGAGACATCAAAAAATCATTTTTGCTGTGGAGTTAATTCTACTTATGTCTAACATGTGGTAGCTAATTTCTCATGTGTTATATCTCCATGGTGCCATATTGTCTCATAAAGTGAATCAGAGCCCATACAAACATGAGAAGTGCAATGAAGTCGGATGATAAAGGGCTGTGCATGCTTCCCCAATTTGCACTTTCCACTGATATACATTGAGTAAAGGTTCAATTCCACTTCTAACAAACTTATGATGATCAAATGGGAATTAGGATCAGTTGAAAAGTAATTTCAAACCCCTCGGGTGTTGGTTGGTAGGCTAATGCTCAACCTGCACATCAAATCTCTGCCCACTAAATTCACTGGACAGCATTTGGGTTTCATCACATCTAAACGGTACAGAGAGGTGCTCCTTCACTGTAGTTCCTGGTGTTCCAATGGACTGGACATAATTGCCACTCAATCAGGCAGAGAAGCACTAAATTCATTCTGTCTGATAACTGAGTGTGTGGCCCCTAAATCTACTAGAAAATCACTAGTTTTCCCTGTGACTATCAAAGACATTTCTCTCATTCTCTTTCTTTTTAGCATTTATGTTAATATTTTATATAATGTATTAGTACTTTTTTAAACAAACATCATCTTATGGCTCACATATAGAGCTTTATATCAGCTTCTCATTTAGCTATGTTTGGACTGAACTGTCTACATTAGACAAATGGAAGACATGAAGCTCTGTGCATATAATGAAAATGGGACAGTAGGACCCCATGTCCTCACATTGTTGTAATGTAAAGAGTTGGTATCTATTCATGAGTGTCTCATTGGCTCCATTAGCTTGATGCTACCATGTGATTCTGTCATTGTGCCCTTCATATCCACATGAGCAGCAGTTCCAGTGTAATGAAGTTTTCCTACAGCTGACTAACTGCGGTTATAAATTTTGCAGGGTGCCATTCATTATTCACAAGCACATCTTCATTATTCATGACTGATTTCTGCCTACTCAGCATAGGGCCAACACAATCATACATATGATTTGTCATAAAAGCAACTATGTGGCGTTATTCTATAATAGTAGCTTTATACTATAATAGCAACTCTTTCAGTTTTCAGGCCCAGTAGCATTATGCCTGAATGCTTTAGTCAAGTGTGCTTAGCTTCCCTGGGTTACAAAAGAAATGTCATTAACTCTTTTGTTGTGTCTGTTTCATAAAAAGGCTACAGATCTCAATTTAAACCTATTTTCATTTTAAAACTTAGCCAGAAAGATACCTCCCATAAACTCCAAGTGTTTTATAAGGTAAATGCAGTTTATACAGTGTTAGAGGATGTCCAGTGACTTTGTGCTGAGTGAGTGTGTGATCTGAGTGTGTACTTGTGTGAGCATCATGCCAAAAATCCTGCCAAGCTCTTTATTGAGCTGTGAAACTGGGCCCCTGTTAAAAACCGATAAACCAAACAAGAGGAGAAGAAAGACGCATTGAAAAATAAATCAAACTATGGCCAAGTAGTGTACAGAAATGGGTTGTTGAAAAAAGGGGAAACAGATCACTCCAGACCTCACAATACAACATAATGCAATACTGATCACATACCCTCACACAATACTGTCATACATCTGTTCCATTTATATTATATGCACAGTAATGTGTAAACTTAAACTTAAACTTCAATACTTTACAGTCCTTAAACATTTTTGATCTTTTAGCCCTTTGCTCTTTGACTTGAGATACTTCTATACATTGGTATTTATTTATTTATACTAATAACTATTTAGTTATTTATTTTAACTGCAAACTTTTCCTCCTAATGAAAGGGCAGTACTAGTCAGACTGGTTTGAGTTTGTCTGGGGTATCTCTAATAAAATCTTTCCCAAAAATGGAAAAAATCTTAATCTTAAAGACGCGACTGCATCACACGTGATCGTGTGATTACAGAAAAGCAATGGCTGACGATTTTGTGAATATTAAGTAGTGCTTTATGCTTGGAGCCACTACAATTTCCTCTTTTATCAGCCTGTCTTTATTTCTTTTTCCTTCTGCTAATTGTCTCCCAGAGTGCAATGAAAAACCAAGTAAATGGTTTTGAGACTCTTTCAAGGCATCCATTGCTTTTTGTGATGAGATTAGTGTTTAAAATGAGATGCTAGCAGTGCAAAATGTGCAGTTTTTCCTTTTTATATCAACATGTCACATACCTGTGCTGCGGGCCTAATGATGTTATTTTGCAATAAAACATGCAGTTGGTCAGCATTCTTCAATCTATAATATCCCGAGAATATCCCTACCCTCTAGGGTGGTGACAGCTACTTGTAAAAGATGTCTATCCAGATGAAGCTAAAAGAGCTCAGTGAAAAAAATTTAAGTCTCTAGGGGAGGAGGAAGAACAACACAGACATGGGCGATCCAAGCGGAAATAAAATCACTGAGTACATTTTGGTAAAAGAGCAAATGAACCCAGGAACCCATGCAAACTTAGTGCTGTGCAAATAGGAGTTTAGGTTGATCCTATTTTAATATAGCCTTTTTCTCAGTATGTGTGGCATCTATTAGTGCAGGGAAGGGCTTATTATCACTGTGTATATTATATAAACTAAATATACTATTTTTCACCTCATAATAGTATACTGTATTGAATTTCACTCTCAGCCTGAGGTGAAGTTTCTGTCTGAGGCAGGAACACTTGTTTCTTGGTTAAATAAGGCTTGCATTACACAACACATTACACAACAGCTAACGTAGCATGAAAGGCATTTCTTACAAAAATACCTCTTTATTTCTATTTATATATATATATATATATATATATATACCTCATTACTGTATTTTATTTCAACTTTTTACTCATTTTCAGATGTTTTAGGGCAAATGTTCAGATGTATTTTCAGATGTTTTAGGGCATTTGAAGAGAATTTTATGCTATTTTCATTTGGCTTTATTATGTGCCTTTCAAGACCTAAATGGACAAAAAACACAAAGAACAGAAGGTGGTGGTGGTGGTCTAGTGGAAGGATACTCAGCTATGTCTATGGCCTATGAGGTCCCAGGTTCGAATCTGACCTCCAGCACTTCCACCATTGGGTTCATGAGCAAAACCTTTAACCCTGAGTTGCTCCAGGGGAACTGTCCCTGTAATCAGGAATTGTAAGTCGCTCTGGACAAGCTGTAAATTTAAATGTAAATGTCCATTGGTGTATTTACCAGTGCAGAATATACATGAAAAAAGAGGAAAATGAATGAACAAAAACAAGTAAAAAAAAAAAATAATAACCAAAGAAACTTGGGGGACTTGAATCGTCATCAGACTCCTCTTCCCATCTGAACTCTTGATCAGCTACGTCATGCTGAATTGTACTCTTTTACTCATACTTTGCCAGAACTCATTGTTTAATCTATCAATTTATTTAAAAATGCACATTCTCTTTCTTTTCTTTCTTTATTATCTGGTTTTTTACAACAACAGTTGTAAAAAATGGCTTATAAATAAAACTGACTCGACTTGATCAGGGAGGAAACCTCTGTTGAATATAATTTTAATGACAATAGAACTAGCAGTGAGGCTAATGTTTATTATATTATTGTGTTTGTTAGTGTAGTTAGCGAAGTTAGTGAAGTTTGAATGGTTAATGGTCTTTGAATTATATTGGTATAGTATTTGGTTTAGTAGTCTTTGCACAACTGGTAGTAATTTCTTTCAAATACCTAATTTTTATTCCTGTGCAATGATTACCTTTTAGTTAAAAGTATAATAGTTAATGTACAAAATGAAAGCACTTTTTACTTCAACGTGACAAATACTTCTATTTTTCATTCTACTAAGTATCTGTACTTTAACTAAAGTAAATTGACACAATGCAAATATAGAACAGTTTTTCTCTACAAAATGTTTTCAGTAAATTTAAATTTTACAGTTTGCTGATATTCACAACTGCAATCTTTTGAAACTTAAACATGTCAGATGCAAGGATTCTGCTTGTTTCAATGAGCTGTTGCTGCAAAAGAAAAAGATGTATCAGACCTTAGAAGTTTTGCCAGTGCTAATTTACAGTCATCACTTAGGGTGCACCTTGAATGAGCACTCTAATGAAGCTGTCAGTATTTGTACAATTCCGCTAACCTCTCTGTTGACTCAGGAGAGATAACAGGAAGAGTGATATAAAACCTCAGCAAATGAATCTGATGTAGCAGCTAGGTTCCAGAGGTTTGCTCTGATGTTCTAACACTGTCGTTCACAGAGCTGTTCCTTTTTAGCTGACAACAGAAGGTGTGTTTTCAAAGTGTGACAGTAGTTCCGTTCGCACTTCCCTGGGTGTGAAAGTGCAGTTCTTGGTGGTCTGCGGTTAGTTGTTCTACTTTTGCACACTCGCTTTAGGATTTGTTTTGCTTGTCAGGAACTGTGAGTGTATGTGTGTTTGTGCATGTGAGGAGGATGGGAGATATCAACTCTAGGTTCATCTAACACTCCATTTTAATTGGTGCATTTGCACAGCCAGTGATGGCATGATCCTCAGCCAAGAGAAGCATAAAAATGTTGGATAAAAGAGTTGGAGGCAATTGACAATTTAAGTCACTAATGCAACTTGTTTGCAGTGACAGTTATATAATGGCTGAGCCGTCAGTGTTTATTTCCCACATATTAAAAGGCATTAGTTCACTGAAGGTCTCTGAGTTTTGAGAAAATCTGAGATCTGTTGGTTAAAAATATTTCTTTGAACTAGTTCTTTTCAGGATTTGTTAATCTTGGCGAACATTCCCACCAGTTTGGAACAGTCCTGCTATAATTAAGGATTTGTCATCAATAAAAGAGAGGCTATAAAACAGAAATAAACAAGGAGAAGGGCACACCAAATAATGTTAGCATCATTCCTGCTGGAAAACTTGCTGGGAACTAAATTATTCAGTTTTCTAAACAAATATATATTTTTTGGTCGAAAAGCTCCAAACTGGGCAGTAGTAGCCTAGTGTTGAGGGACTAGGCTCCAAGATCGGAAGGTTGTGGGTTTGAATTTCAGACCATTAGGTTGCCCTGCAACTGGGCAAGGTACCGTCCCCATCACTGCTCCCCAGGTGCTTTAAATAGCTAGCCCCTGCTGCACTTGTGTGTAGGGGTTAAATGCCGAGGTTGCATTTCACTGTGGTTCACTGTGCTGTGTTTCGCAATCACTTTCAATTCACTTTCACTTAAACAGTTTAAAAGTTAGTGCCTGATCAAGAACAGAGCCATTGTCTGTTAGTGGAAAAGGAAAACAGTGAAATATAATGCTTTAACATAACATTGCACAAGACACATTTCAATCTAAAAGGACAACAACTTTATGACAACAGATTAATGTGAAACAATGTAAAGTGGTTGGGGACTAGGCCCTAAAATCGAGTCCTGAACCAGTGATGTACCCTTGAACAAGGGACCGTTACCATCTCTGAACCTTAAGCGCTGGATATAGCTGCCCACTCCTGCACTGTATGTACAGGTTAAATGCAAAGAAGCTTTCGGTTGTGCTTTGGTCACTGTGTGCTGTGCTGTGTGTTCACAATGACAAAAGTATCTGTACTTTTGTGATCTCTAACATTAACCACTATATTTGACCACCAGTCTCAGCATTTGAAGGTTGATAAAGGATTATTCTTGACAATGATTAATTTCTGATTTGAAATGACAGAACCTATTAACACATTTTAGTAGTGTCAGCACGAACTCTGCAAAAATTTGTGAGAACTTGGAATTGGATTTCCCCACAATTGAATGCAATAACATTCATGCCTTGTGCTATATATTACAACCTACATTTTGCAAAATGGTCACAAAGGAACAGACTTTCAGGTAAAATGACAAATGCCCTACATTGTCCTTCTGAAACAGGCCTGTACATACATAATACAGTATGCTTTGGGGTCCTATTTTAAGTCAGTTAGGCTGCTAGAACCTAGTGGAAGAATTTATTGCCCCCTACTGAGAGTACTGGTCTCTTGCTAATATGCTTTATGATTTGATCAATTCCAATTTCCAAAGCAATTCCTGATGAGACCTTCCAGGCATATTCTGTGTTTTCTGTGCTTTATGAGGTGGCACTGAGGATAATTAGATTCAGGACAATGCTACATAGAAAAAAAAAAACTAGTGATTTTGGCTTTGACTTTTTTAAAACCAGGCATAAACTAGCTGTAGGTGTCTCATAAGCACATTGTTTGGAGGCTTCCTTGAACAAGATCCTTATCACAAATAAGAAATGTATTCCCAGTGATTGCACATATACACCTTAAATACTGAGTAGTCAATTTATCCTCAGCATCCAAGACACACCATTAACAAGAGCTGTGGGCTGCATGTTTATGCCTGGTGGGCAGTTACAGGGTTAAGTGCCTTACCAAAAAGTACTTTAGCTATGGATGTGAGTGTGGAAAGGCATTGTTCACTATCTCCCCCCATCGCCGACCAGTACTAGTAACTGAACTGGCAAACGTCCCGCTGCAAGCCCTTTTCTCTTAACCTTGATTTATATCTCATGGCTCAAACATATTTAACCTTGATGGGATCCGCATGGCTCAGACACATTTGACCTTAATCGGAATCTCATGGCTCGAACACATTTGACCTTGATCGGATTGTCATGGGTCAAACATGTTTAACTCTTTATCAGAATTTCGTGGCTCGAGTGCATTTAAGTTGATTGAAATTCAGTGCCTAAACCAATGTTTAATGGTGATCCGATTTGACTGTTTTAAATGGGCGCTTAGCCATGTACCTCTCTTGCCTGCATGCTCTGTCACCAGACACACTCTCTTTAGTTTGGCTTAAGAACAGTCACATTGCAATTTGTTTAAAACAACAGCTATCAACAGCTATTGACACTGCTGTCTCCAGGGTATTCTGTATATGTGTGTGGACATGCTCCAGGGCTGCCATCAGTGTGTCAGGTGCTCAATGAGGCAGTTGTCCCCATGCTCGGCTACAGCAAAGCATCATGGGTCATGGAGCTGGCAGGGCAGATAGGGGCTGGGTTGGTGTGTATGTGTTTCTGTGTGTATCAGGTGTGCAAAGAGATAAGGAAACCTTTCCTCCAGGAGCAAAGCAGCCTGGGACGGCAAGGTTCCTCCTGGTTACTTATTCATTCAGTGTAGAATCATCAGTGTATCTCCAAACCAAGGTCAAATTAGATTCTTCAAAAAACAGGAAAAGGAATAAAGGGAAAAGTCAAGTTGGTATGCACAGAGGGTATGACATCAGGGACAAGTCTCTCGCACAAAGATCCAACTGATAAAAGCTCTGCTTAATGCATGTTACTTAGGACTGATCACCATATGTACCCCAAACATTGCACAATTGAGACGTAAAACCCTTTTTACGTATTTTACGTCACAATTGAGACGTAAAACCCTTTCTTTAGTTTGTTCTTTTTTTGTATATTATCTCATTCAGTTTGTTTAATGTTTACCAAAACTTCTCAGCAGTGATATAATTGCTTGATCATATTCTTAGTTGGTTACTGTGTTCATCTCAGAATGCTGTGCATCTTAGAAATTTAATGTATGTCATATGGCATCAAAACTTTTAGTTGATATCATCAGTGCATGTGTTTGGGATGAATAGATAATAACTGGTGGGGCAGTGGTGGCCTAGTGGTTAGGGCGTCGGCCACATGATCAGAGGATAGGAGGTTCGAACCCCTTCCCAATGGGTTGCCCTGAGGTACCCTTGAGCAAGGTGCCGTCCCCGTCCCGCTCCTCCCTGTGATGGGCTGGCGACCTGTCCAGGGTGCGTCCCCCGTCCTCGCCCTGTGTGCTCTGGGTTGGACACCAGCACTCCCCCGCGACCCCGTTTGGGACAAGCGGCAGATAATGGATGGATGGAGATAATAACTGATGTGTTGAGGTTTTGTGATGGACCATATCAGCAATCAATTAATATGTTTACTTTCAAATGGTGATGGGAAAGATCCATGTATACTGATGGCAGAATGTTATTTTACATAAAAGGGGGGGGGGGGGTGATAGGTATGTGAAATTTATAAAAATAAGAATAAAGTCACTAATATTATTCAAAATAATATAATAATTATTTACTGCAGTCAAAAAAGTAGTTAATTTGCTTGTTACCAAAATTCTTTACACTGCAATGGTATGTAGGAAGTGAACACACTTTCTTACTTTATATACTTGGCTTTGACTTTTATAACCTTTAAAACATAAATACACAATTAAGGGCATTATTATTATTATTATTATTATTATTATTATAACTAATTATTTTACATTTTTGCTTGAGTGCATTCTCTTCTGCACCGCTAATATTGTGCTTTTGGATGTGTTTTTCTGCAAAATATTTATGCTGTAAACTATAAAAATTGGTAACCCAAAAAAAAATTGGAAAGAAGATCAACGTCACCATGATATGTGCTTTCAAGACAGATATTAGCAATTATAAAATATAAAATTACATTTTGGCCCAAATATTGTAATAGTGTCAGTTGTCACCTATGTGTCAATTGCACCACTGAGCCACTCAACCTTAAAATAATTATACTCGATTAAATAATATATACAATCCAATTAAACATATTTGGTCTATGTGTGAAATCTTTCTTTAGGGACAATTCTGAGGAAATAAGACAAATATAATGAATCAGTGTGAATAATCACAATTATTTTAATGTTTTGACAGCTGTAAAAATAAAATCTACTTTAAAACTTCTTTATATGTTGCTCCGTTGTGTGAGTGTGGTCCAAGCTCCTTTTCTCCTTTTTACAGTATGATTTATACTCCTTTATCCTGAGGTGCTTTCTTCAGCAGGCTGCTAACACTTAGAACTGAAAATATAGCCTGGACTAGATGTGTAATACGGGGGTGTGTGTGTTTCTTTGTTGGGTCTCGTGTTATATGTCAGGTCTTGGAGTAAATAGAGCCATAGCTATACTGGGCTTGCCAAAGTTCTGTTCTCTTCTCTCCTTGTTTTTGGCCGGTGAGAAACCTCAGGAGACCCTTGGTGGCTAACTGAAACCAGATGTATGCTGTAGGCTCTGTTACACCTACTATCTATCAGTGCTGATGTTGACTGGTGTGGTTGTGGATTGGTGACTTATTCACTGTTAGTGTTAGCTGTTTTAGTAGCTTTGCAAATGAAGCAAAGAGCTTTTATCTGATTGGTGCAAAAATGTTTGAGTGTACATGCAGCATATGGCATTTTAGAACAAGACCTACCTGCCCATCTAAATACTGCATACTGTGGGAAAGTGGAGGCAGGCCCTTAAAAATTTTTCTCAAATGGATAAAATATCACTCTAGATACATTATCACTATGCATGTATCCCAGAATCACAGATAAGCTGTGTGATTTATCTTGGGCTAGTGGTAAATCAGCACCACTTGTATTGTCTTACAAACTTTTCTGCTATCGTTATTGGGACCCAGAAGGTATAACAATTAAACCTTTGTGTTTTTCACCCTACTTTCCATGTATACAAGCCTGCCATTGATGTTTTAAGGTAAACATACTTATTAAGTATGCCAAAATCTACACTGTGATATTTTAGATCAGACAAGACATGGTGTTCAGTTGGAGAAGTAATGTTAAAATTAAATATTAATCTCTCATATATCTCAGTATTTAATTCTACTTAAAAGCACTCGTAATTTAAAGAAAATATACACATTAAAATGAAAAGAAATTCTGTTTAATGAATACATTTTATAGCCTTTAAGCATTTCTGTCTTCCCAGTAAGCTCAGAACTATATTTTTTTATTAAACATTTTAGTACATTTAAAAAAAAAGCTTTTTAAAATAAAAGAATTGATTACAAATGAAAAGACACCAATATACACAGCATCCCACATATGTTAATATATTTAGACCTATATATTAGTATCAGTGACCCAAAGGCTCCCTTTTTATCACAATCTCTTGTATAAGTGTTCAGTTTGTATTACTTTAACCTAGTCTACTGGAGGTCTTTCTCTGTCTCTGCACTCTGAGTGTGCTTCACCACCAATGTACTTCTTTACCCTCTGGGTCAGAGCTTGTCTGCTCATAATTTCCTAAACAGATATGAAAGATTTCTGACAGCTCCCTCTTCATACTGACATTGTCCCTCTTTCATCTATAGTTCTGATGTAATTTTATCATGTTAAGCCTGCGGTAATAATGTAAAAATGCTTATTTATCTTCCATTAATAATCATCCATGAATGTTTAAAGCCTGTTGATTTTATTATATTCATTTTCCATAGATATTCAGTGTAAATATCTATATGGGGCTTAATTTCATGTTCATTCTGACCAACAATAAGTCAAAATATATGTTATTATAGTTTTTAAAATAAAAAGCAGTAATATCTTTAAGGTAATTTACTGGTTTAGTGCTAATAAGTGTTTCAAATATTAAAACATAGATACCAATACTAGAGTTGCTTTAAACAACAGGGGGTGTGTAGTAACAAATACTTAATATAGGGTCAAACCTTTTTTTCTTTGAGTAATCTGACTACAAACATAAGTGTGCCTAATGGTTACAAGAGCTTACTAGGTATGTTTACCCATTTTATGAGCAAAGGAACCACCTGCACAGGTCACCAGTCCTGAACGTACATCAGTCTTTTGTACTGAAGCAAAACAAATACTGATTTCTGAAGGAAAGGTTCTGTAGTTTTTCATCCAATAAATTGCAATAGATTGATGTTTTCAGAATGAATTGTGTTTTTTAGTATCTAGTTGTCAGCTGTGGTGTGTGTTGATGCATGGTGTGGTGTACTCTGGTGCCTGGTTGAGTTTCAAAAATAGCATGGGTTATTTCTCTTCCTCTCTTGTTGAGTTATATCACTCTCTTTTCTCTCTTGTTCACTGCACCACATGGACACACTTCAAATGCGCTCTCATACACACATGGTTGCTGTGTCTCTTTTGAAAAGCAGATTCACCTGTGCATATGTATTATTTTCTGTTTCAAAAAACTGACAAACCAGAAATGTTGGTATAGCTGGCTGTCTCACAGATGGCATGCTCTTCTGTTCACTTGATTCTATTGGTTTTCCTTTTTTTTAGCAAGAGCTCAAGTTACCATTTTCCATTCGCCTCCTTTAATGACGGACAGCAGAGAAGGCGAGTATTGACATTATCATCAGCATTTGCCTTTAACACCACATCAGAAACACTGACAGACCATGATTATGGTAAAGGGGATTTACGCAGCAGAGCTCTGTCTAGCCAAGGTTTCTCCTGAGGCCTGACAGGTTTTGTTAACCTTTTCCATGCAGTACTCAAGAGTCCATAACTGCAGATTAATAGAATTTTTAACTGGAAAACTGAAAACATTTTCATTCTAAGTAATCTAGGATTAAGTTCTTGTACTGACAGCTACAGTATAGTCTCCTAATATTGTTTGCACAGGTTTTAAAGAGCTAAACTGATCTTAATACCCACTGACGGAACAACTAAGACTTTAGAAAATATGTGAATTATGTAACTAAGAGTGAAATCATTAAAATAATTTTTAATATTTGTATTTTTTACAAATAACCTTCTGAAAAATGTATTTACTTAGTGTGAAAGTTGCAGAAATAAGAGGAGCAACATATAAACAAAATGTTCATGCCTTTCTCTTATGTACTTTTGTGGAGGTAATTTGATTAGGTACAGATCCCCTGCTAACTTCATGTAGTAAACAAATGTACTAGTTGATCCCTAGGTTCAAGTCTAGAAAATGATCAAAAATGCAAGTGATACTTCAGGTCATTTGTGATGAAAATAGGTTGGGTATTATGATGCAGAAAAGCAAACTGATAATACGTTTCTGTCTCTCTCACCAACTACACTGTGACCCAAACAAAGCCTGTTAACATGAGCACAATAACACTGAAGAAAAACATGCCTTATCTCTTTCCTGCTTTAGTCACAAAACAGAGGGATGGACAGAATGGGTGCAGACTCCACTTGTATTTAAGTAGGTGAATGTTGAACCCACTGTGAGAAATTGAAGCCTTAAAATTGATGCCGATTATGATGCTCAAACTTCCTAGACAGTCCAGCAGAATAGCATTAATGCAGTAGTTTCTGGTCTATACAGGCTCGAAAAATGGGCAATTTCTCAAACATAACTATCTAACTACAGCAGTGACAACAACTGGCATAGAGCTGTGTTCTGGCATGTAATTTTCATGTTTCACTCCCAGTGTTGAAAAAAGGTTGGCATCTTCATTACTAGGTTACAGAAATTTATTATTTAGACTAACATAACTGATTATGAAACACAGACGAAAAGACAGGAGGTCTCAGAGTTAAAGATGCTGAGACTTTCATTGGGTGTAGCAAGGATGGAAAGAATAGAAATGAGTATATTAGAGGGACGGCTCAGGTTAGACATTTTGGAGATGAAGTTAGAGAGGCAAAGTTGCATTGGTTTGGACATGTCCTGTCATGTTGCGGAGGGGAAAAGAGGCGCAAGTGCACGGCGGCGATTTTAGAGGGTTTATTTGATGAACAAATGAACGTAGGATACAAAAACCGGGTGAGCCACAACAAAGAACAGGCGAGTCTGGGTCGGTCTGGAACTCCTTAAATACTAAGCTAGCCAGGTGTGAGGGATTAAGTGGTGATGGTAATTGGGTGTACTGGAAAACATGGTCAGAACTCCGGTGATCGGGACCGAGGCGTGTCGCGAACCGTGACAGTACCCCCCCCCTCAGGAGTGGGCTTCGGACACTCCGCTCGGCGCGTGTTCCGGCGTCCCCGCTGGAAGGAGAGCGGGTTTGGCTGGGAGTGACGACGCGGTCTGCCCCGGGGCCTTGGAGCGGGGCGATCGGGATGATTTCGATGGAAGTCTTGTTGGAGTTGGGGATCCAGGATGTCCCTGGCTCGCACCCAGCTCCGCTCCTCAGGGCCGTACCCCTCCCAGTCCACCAGGTATTGCAGTTCGCCCCGGTGCCGCCAGGAGTCCAGGAGTGCACTGACTTGGTACGCTGGTCCGCTGTCCGTCTCTATGATTGGGGGAGGGTCTGTCAACCCGGTTGTGGAAGCCAATGGTCCCGGTACCACCGGTCTAAGAAGAGAGACATGGAAAGAGGGGGTTACGTGCATGTGCGAGGGCATTCGGAGACGGTAAGTAACTGGGTTGACTTGGGACTCAATCAGAAAGGGCCCGATGAATCTAGGACTAAGTTTACGACTCGGCAACCGTAGGTTGAGGTCCCGAGTGGAGAGCCATACTCTGTCCCCTGGATGGTATTGTGGGGTCTCCCTCCGGTGCTTGTCAGCTTGGAGGCGGAACCGGCGGACAGCCCGTTCAATGTGTGCATGGGCCCTTTCCCAGACTTGTCGTGCTTTACGAAACCAAGTGTTAATGCTAGGTACGTCTGTGGGTGTAGGATCCCAGGGACAGAGGGGAGGTTGATAGCCCAGCACACACTCGAACGGGGTCATCCCCGTGGAGGAGTGACGTAATGAATTCTGCGCATACTCGGCCCAACACAAGTATTCAGCCCAGTCGTGTTGTTGTTGGCTGCAGTATGCGCGAAGAAAGTCACCGAGGCTTTGGATGGTTCTTTCTGCCTGGCCATTAGATTCCGGATGATGGCCAGATGTGAGACTCACCGTGGCTCCTAGTTGTTGGAAGAACGACCGCCACACCCGGGAGGTGAACTGGGACCCACGGTCAGACACAATGTCCTCTGGTAGGCCGTAATAACGGAATACATACTGAAATAGGGCCTCCGCGATTTTATGCGCCGAGGGTAGGACAGGAAAGGGGATAAACCGACACCCCTTCGAGAACCGATCTACCACCACTAACACACATGTATACCCTTTGGATTGTGGTAGATCTACGACTAGGTCGACGGCTATGTGTGACCAAGGGCGATCGGGTATGGGAAGGGGTTGTAGCTTACCGGCAGGACGTTCTCGTGGTGTTTTGGTCCTTGCGCAGACAATACATGAACGGACGTGCCGACGAACGTCAGGGGCCAAGGTGGGCCACCAATACTTCCGTCTCACCTTTTCGGAGGTGCGGAAGACACCGGGGTGCCCTGAGGCGGGGGAAGTATGAACCCACCTGATCAACGGTTGTCGTAGCCTTTCTGGCACGAAGATCCGGTCAGGAGGGCAGTCGGCTGGGGGCGGAGACCGTCTAGCCTCCCGTGCAATGTCCCGTTCGATATCCCATTGCACCGGTGCAGCCACCACGGTCGTTGCCAGAATGGGTTCCGGCTCTGGGTTTGTCTCCTGTGGCAAGTATATACGTGAAAGAGCATCTGCTTTTCGATTTTTTTGAGCCCGGGCGATAAGTTATATGAAAGTCAAATCGCGTGAAAAACAATGCCCATCTTGCCTGTCTAGGGTTTAGTCGCTTTGCCTGCCGAATGTATTCTAAGTTACGGTGGTCGGTGAGGACCGTGAAAGGGTGCTTAGCGCCCTCTAGCCAATGACGCCATTCTTCTAGTGCTGCTTTGATCGCTAGAAGTTCACGGTTTCCTATATCATAATTGACCTCCGCAGGGCTCAATCTCCGTGAAAAAAAAAGCACAGGGAAACAACTTCTCTGGGTTGCCATGGCGCTGGGATAACACAGCCCCCAAACCCACCTCCGAGGCGTCCACTTCCACCACAAAAGGGATCTCTGGGTCTGGCAGTCGAAGGAGAGGTGCAGAAGTGAACCTCTGTTTTAGCTCCTGAAACGCTCTCCGTGCCGCAGGTGTCCAGGTCAGGCGGGAAGGTTTACCTCGCAGGAGGGATGTTAAAGGGGCCGCTACGGTGCTAAAGTGCCTAATGAATCGACGAATCATGCCAGGCAGGAGTTCGATGGCACAGTCCCAAGGTCTGTGTGGGGGGAGCTGAGTGGCTTTCTTGGCACTGAACACCTCATTTAGGTCAGCGTACTCAGGTGGAATGGAGGGAGGCTGATGAGCAAGGGGACTCTCTACTGAAGTGGAATGAAGGGAAACCGTTAGCGTGGGACAGTGAGCAGAACATTCAGGGGACCAGGACTTTATCACCCCTCCTCTCCAATCCACTATAGGATTGTGAGACCTCAACCAAGGGATGCCGAGCACTAACTGGTGACACGAATGTGATAACACAAAAAAGGGGATGGACTCTGTGTGAGAAGGTTTGAGAGTGAGGGTGAGTGGATCTGTGACTTGGGTTAGACCCTTGGTGTTTACCTGCCGGCCATCTACGGCCCGTACTGACACAGGGTGGGATAGGGGGTGTAGAGGGGTGAGGAGCCTGGCCGCCAGGGAGGATGAAATGAAGTTCCCAGCCGACCCAGAGTCTATTAAGGCTAAAACAGAAACAATAACATTACCGCATTGTAAACGTGCTTTCATAACAAATTGATTAGCAGAGACAGGAAGACGGGAAGCAGTTACAGTTCTTCTCTTTGTCAGAAGTGGACAGTCCGCTTTCCAGTGTCCGGAAGTCCCGCAGTAGAAGCAGAGCTTATTCAGAGCGCGGCGTTCCTTCTCTGCAACGGTCAAGCGTGTGATCCCCAGCTCCATCGGCTCCGCGAGATCCGCCTCCGCTGCTGGAGGAGCTCGCCACTTAGAAGTGGCAGCAGCATGGTCCGCTCAGGCTCGCAGAGGACGGGATGGTGCAGACCTCCGATGCTGGTCTAAGCGGATAGCCAGGTCGATCATCTCCTCTAGCGACAATCCCGCATCCCGGCACGCCAGTTCTTTTTGTAGTTCCTCGTGCAATCCTGCCCGAAAAACTGTAATAAGCGCTCGCTCGTCCCACTGACTTTCCTCCGCGAGGATTCGGAAATCAATTGCATAGTCTGATGCAGAGCCGCTTCCCTGTCTCAGACGTAGCAATCGATTACCTCCGGACTGTCCGTGTGCGGGACGATCGAATACGGACCGGAACTGCGAGATGAAGCGGTCGTATATGCGAATCGTCTCACCTCCTCGGTCCCAGACCGCGGTACCCCAGTCTGCTGCCTTTCCGGATAACCGCGAGATAACCGTTGAAATCCGATCGCGGTCGTTCAGATGCGGATGTGCCTCGAAATATATATCGAGGGCAACGACAAAGCTGCGGCAAGTCGCCGGATCCCCCGAATACCGCTCCGGGAGAGCGATATGGGCTCCGAGCGTCCCGGGCGGCTGAGCGGGCTGAGCGGGCGGTGGAGCTTGCCCGGCCGGCGGAGGGTTCCCTGGCCAGCGCATGAGCTCTGTCATAGCCGCCATCAGCTGCCGAATACCCCGGCTGTTCTCCTCCACCATACTGCGGAGTTCGTCCATCTGTTCTCCGCCACTAGAACCACCTGCTGCGCCTCGTAAGTAAGAGGCCTGTTCTTCTGTCATGTTGCGGAGGGGAAAAGAGGCGCAAGTGCACGGCGGCGAGTTTAGAGGGTTTATTTGATGAACAAATGAACGTAGGATACAAAAACCGGGTGAGCCACAACAAAGAACAGGCGAGTCTGGGTCGGTCTGGAACTCCTTAAATACTAAGCTAGCCAGGTGTGAGGGATTAAGTGGTGATGGTAATTGGGTGTACTGGAAAACATGGTCAGAACTCCGGTGATCGGGACCGAGGCGTGTCGCGAACCGTGACATGTCCAGAGGAGAGATGAGGATTATATTGGGAGGAGGATGTTGAAGAAGGAGCTGCTAGGAAGGAGGATAAGAGGAAGACCAAAGAGGAGGTTTATGGATGTGGTGAGAGAGGACATGCAGGTGGTCGGTTTGAAGGAGGAAGATGCCGAGGACCGGAAGATATGGAAATGGATGATCCGCTGTGGCGACCCCGTAAACAGGAACAGCCGAAAGAAGAAGATTTAGAAGATTTAGATTTAGAAACAAAAAAATTTAGTTTAGTTTGTAGTGAACAAGGTGGCTTTAGGGTGTAATTAGTCTTTCAACAAGCAGACAATGGAGTGGCAAATATGTTGAAAAGGCTCATCCCTAGTTGCTAATGGGCTTGCAAGACAAGTCAAATCAAATGTACCGACAGTTGACAAGAAAATAGATTTGGTCCAAGTTTGTGAGTGACTTGATAGAGTAGAGTAGAGTAGAGTAGAGTAGAGTAGAGTAGAGTAATCTTTTATTATCCCACGAATGGGAAATTTGGGCGTTACAGGGCTCTTATAAAAGTGACAGGTGTACAGAAAAAAGAAAAGAAAAATATAAAAATATAGAGATAAAGAGGAAAAAGAAAGAGGAACAAGTACAGGAGAAAGTACAGGAGCTATAAATAATAAATAATCTATATATCTCTGCAAGGAGAATTAGGTGACCATATATACAGTACACAGTAATAATACACGGTAATAAATAAGTTTAATCTGAGTGTATGTGTGAACATGAAAGCTCCTCTGAGAAATTTCAGGTTCAGGCTTGCAGTGACCATCTAAAATCAATTTTAATCAATTTCACAGAGGCAAGGCAGCAGTGGTAGTATGATGCCCTGACCAATGTTCTACATGAAAACCATGGGTTTTGGCATTCATATGTGAGTCACTGTGAACATTGTTGCAGATCAAGTATTCCCTACTAGTGTTCCTCACTTTAAAGGTTTGTCAAACTGCAGAAATTGTTCAGAAAAAGCTTGAGGAATATGGTCAAAATACAGTTTTGACATGGCCTCTTGGCTAAATTCTCTGGATATCAATCCAGTCAAGCATCTCTGGGATGTGCTGGACAAATGTTGTGAAAAATATGACACATTCAGTCTTGTGAATTTCATGGATTAGTACGTCAGGGCAGTTTTATTGGGATGATGGAGACACATGCAATAATAAGCAGATGGTTTTAATGTTATGGCTGATTAGTGTAAGTGCACTAGGGAGTAAAGTCAAGGGTGTTCAGGCTACAGAGTATAGGCTTGTGGGTCTGCTTTCTTCAGTGCATGGAAGTATGTCCTCCCCTTTCATTAACCCTCTGTTCAGCATTCTGGCTCTTGTATGATATGATTCCACACCATTAGCGTAGCTTTCGCCATATTGTCCCCAGTGCATTGAGCAGTGACAGAGGGAGCATGCAGGCATGTGCCTCCTCTCCTCTGTTCAACAATACATCACACCTCCTCCTCCTCTTCTCTATTTATTTAACCCATTCCTTACCTTTCCTCCAGCCTCCCATCTCATGGGTCCTCGGGGCCATTGTGTTGAATCATCACTCTCTCTCTCTCTCTCTCTCTCTCTCTCTCTGTTTTTTTCTCTGCATCTCCCTCTTCCTCTGGATACCTCTTTCTCTCTCACTCTCTCTATAGCCTTATCTCTGATTTTTTTTCTCTGTATTTCTCACTCTGCTCTCTCTCTCGTTCTCTCACTCTGCACCCTCACTTTCCCTCTCTCTATCTCTCTCTCACTCTCTCTCCAGTTTTTCTCTCTTTATCCCCCCTCCTTTTGTTCCACACTTCTGTTCTGTTTTGCTTTCTCTTCCATATATCTCTTTCTCTGTCTGCCTTTCCTCCTTTTTTTTCTCTAGCCCCCTCACTCTTAATCTTGAAGTCTTTTTTCCATCTTTCACATATGCTCAATTTCTCTGTGCTCTCTTACTGCATTCTGCAACTTCTTTGTGTTTTCTCTCCTGTGTTTCTCTTCCTCTCTCTTTTTCTCCCTCTGTCTCTCTCTCATTGTGGTTAGTTATACAAGTTTACTTGTAATGTCTGTATAAACCCAGAAATCAAATGTAAGTCAATTAGACATGAAACATACATGATCCTGCAACATAGTTGATCCTGATGCATTACATTTGATGCTAGTCACTCACTGATGATTCTGATGAGTTTAATGATATGGAGAGTCTGACGGATAAAGGAGTAGACACTCTGAGGAGCTCACTAAAGCCACTTTTGCGCAGACACTGCAAGCCTGTACTTTTCTAGATATTACTCAGAGGAGCTGAATGTGTAATAGCAAATGTTCACAGATACAGTCTGACCAGACATTAGGCGAACTTTACTTTCACAGTCTGTGTACTGTCCGATTGAGTCCATTTGTGCAGAGCAGGTTATTTACAGAAGAAAGAGTGGGCGTTTTGATGGGGCAATCATGCAACTTAGATGAGACAAAAAGTAATCAAACATCTGGGGAGAAATGCCATTTACAGGTAGAATTCTACAAAAATTTCGCAGTTGAGAGAAGATGATATTCTGGAATGTCTGTCATTTAGGATCGGAGCTGAATTTGTCAAATTCAGAGAACAGCTAGAGACTCAGCCTACATGACCATGCCGATTGGTCTCCCAAGACGCCAACCCTCACCTAAAACACATGGCTTATTTCCAGTAGGTGAGAACGGATCCAATATAGAACATATCTTTCTGAACAATTGTCAGACCTTCATATGCAAAAACACTCTTTCTTAGCTACTTGTTTTGAGTAGGGCCAAGGGGAGTGCTGGAGCCTATCCCAGCTATCCCCTGCACTGTTATTGTGAATGCAAAGCCCAGCACATAGTGAGCTGCAACAAAATGCTTCACTGCATTTAACCCACTTTGCAGCAGTTGGCAACATTATCCAGTGCCTGGAGAGCAGTGATGGGGACGGTACTTTGCTTACTGGTCTGGGACTCGAACCCACTTCAGTTATGCTGTTTAGTACCTAACCACTAGGCCACTGCTGCCCTGGTGCTAAACTTCAAAACAGATCAACCATTTCCTGTATAGAACTATGGATAACATAAACTTAGTATTGTAAAACCCAAAAAGTAGAGACTGTAGAAGGTTATGAGCATTGCTAGTAGCAGGTTGCATCACTGATATACTGTATAATTTTGTGTGGTTTTTGCAGCATTGGCAGAGTTATTTTAGTTTCTGTCAGCGGCATGACATTTTGCTTCTTGAATGTTAATGGATGCCGAAACACAAACTGATGTTAAAACCAAACACTGTGGCTGAATAAGTGGAAAGGTTATTTTCAGTCATGGATTCAGTCTAAGTGCTGTTGTAGGTGTAGTGCTTTCACCAGAGTTCCAGGGGCAGCAGGCTAGTGTTGTAGAGCTTATGTGAGGGAAGGTGCAGCATGTTGATGTGGATCATGGCCTCTCGCTCTTTTTTTAATGTCTGAGCTCTAATTTTAAGTTTAAAACATACTGTTTTGTAGAAGTTTGCATTAGGCGTTGAAACCTGCTCTCAAGAGAGAACTGTATTAGCAGAAGATGCAAATTTCATCCTTTGAAACAATCTTGACAAAAAGAAACACCAGATCAGTAGGTTGCCATAAAATATCCTTGAGCAAGGTACTGTCCCCATCACTGCTCCCAGGGTGTTTGGAATAGCTGCCCACTGCTGTACGGGTTTGTGGGTTAAAAACAGAAGTTGCATTTCATTGTGGTTTACTGTGTGCTGAATCTTGAGAGGAACAAAGTTCAAACTTAGGGAGAGATGTTTTGGAGCTCTTGATAGAGACATGATATACCCAGTTAAGCAAAAGGGACACACCCTTGTTTTTTTTTTCCTTCATTGCTCTTTCTTGATTGCTCTTTGTGGGTGGCCTAGTGTTTAGGGCGTTAATCGGAGGATCGGGGGTTCGAACCCCTTCCCAATAGGTTGCCCTGAGGTACCCTTGAGCAAGGTGCCGTCCCCATCACTGCTCCCCGGGCAGCTTTCAATAGCTGCCCACTGCTGCACAGTGTTTGAGTGTACATGGGTTAAATGCAGAGGTCCAATTTCGTTGTGGTTCACTGTCTGCTGTGCTGTGACCTCGCAATGACAAGGGTTGTCACTTTCACTTTTCACTTTTTCTTTAATTTTTTAGATGGTAGACAGTAGACGGTAATGTTGTTGGTTAGATATCTCAGGAACAGTGCACCATGGGATGTATTTTTTTTGGCCAAAAGGGTACCATTGTGGCGTTCCAATAAAGGCTTCATATCCCTTTCAGAGCCTTTGTAATTGCACCTAGAACTGAAGTGTCTTTTAAAAGACTTTGTGGAAAAACTTCATAATGATGCATCCAACACTACCCATCTTCTATGATTTATTTATCAAGTTCTCTGTGCAAGGGGAACAGTGATGGGGACGATACCTTGCTCAAAGGTACATCAGAGCAATCTACTTGGATTCAAACTGAAAAAAACCATATGATCCTTTTGAGCAATGGAATTACATAAGATGATCCCCCATTATCTCATCTATAGATCTATACTATCAGGGCAGTTAGCAATAATGTAATTAATAATTTGCTTAGACCCCAGATTGTTAACCTCATGACGAGAAAGAGACTTAATTTCGGCAAGTTGTTACTATGACTATGGACTATGAAGGTCTGAACATTGCAGGATGCATGGATTCTGGACTTATTCTGATCAGTTGCCAAAGAAACTGATCAGAAAAGAAAAAAAAGTCACCTTCATTACTTTTTACAAGTACTGTCCAGTTACTTTTCTTGGGTAAGGCTGCAAAATTGTGTCCATGTTTTTGATACACAAGTTGGAAATAGTCAAAATGACAAACTAGCCCAAACCATTTTGTGTTCCAGACTGTTCAGTATTCTATCATGTGCTTATAATTGGAGACTTAATTTTGTATGCTAAAAAACAAAACCTTGAGTCACTGGGTAAAAATGACCCTTGGGTAAAAAGCCTTTTACAGAATGAATCAACAATTTCTTTATTAGCTTTTAACCCATTTTTGTTTCTCATATCAAACTTTTGTATGCTGATATACATAGCTCAGTGAAATTAAATCGGAAGCTTACAAGGCCTTTTCCTGTAAACAGGATATAAGGCAAGGTCAGGATCTCTCAGGGTTTCTGTATACCGACGCTTTCTGGGCTAGTGCATTTGGCCTTGCAAAAGAAGCATAATGGAGTCTCAGTACAAGGTCCCAGTACTGAACCCCAGCTCCCTCAGCAGTGCCAGTCAGTCAGTCAGTCATTTTCTGGGCTGCTTGTCCTAATTAGGGTCGTGGTGGGGGTGCTGGAGTCCATCCCAGCTCACACAGGGCGAAGGACAGGGACACACCCTGGACATGTCGCCAGCCTATCGCAGGGAGCCCCCAGCAGTGCCTTGGAACAGAATAGATGGTTCCAAGATACTTACTACACACTGGTCTGTGTATGCAGAGATGCTTGGAGGGAGTAGTAGAGAAGATTCAGGGAAGATTCCAAAGGTGGATATCATTTGTCATAGTGGGGGAGGGTGACTGTGATCAATAATCTTGCAGCCTCTATGTGGTGGTCAGCTGTGTTGTACCACACTGCGGATCTGCTGCTATAGTCATAATGTCTGTTTACTTTTTTGGGGATGGACACCACTGGCTTCCACCTGGAGTTTGTTCTTGGTCCTTGTTAAAGAAAAGTAAAGGGCTATTCCAGGTTTCAACCAGAGTTAAAGCCATGCAGCTGCAGACTTTTCAGAAACCGCTTTTTCAAAAAGACACAACTGTTTGGATATGATTTTGTTTAGTCATTGTTTGGAGGACTGAGCTATGATAGCTTTTCTTGATGAATGCTATAAAATTAAATCAGTGTCTGGGTTTTATGGCTCTGTGCTAGATGCCTGGGAGTTGTTGTTATGATATCATAGGAAAACTGTCATGGTCTGAGATTAACACACTGAAAAACACTTTCTCCATGCTTGCTGTCTTTTTTTAATGCCTCATCTGGTGGATTGTGTTTTCTTCCATTTCCAGAGCAGTGTATTACTGAGTGTGGAGGATGGGAATAATTAGAGGCAAACATTTCTGTTTAGAGGACTGCAGAGTTTGCATTTTTTTCATCAGCTGGCAAGAGGGCTTTGTATCAGAGATGTGTAAAATGTATGTTTTAATGACTTCAGAGGCAGAGGTGACTCCACGTGGACAGCTCATTTCTCAGTCCCTGAGGGCTTGCAGGCTTCATGGAGGCATAGAACCCCTTTACAACACAATAATTCAAGGAATCTTAAGTGGAGGATTGTGCACCATGTACTGGACACTAATGGATTTATATTCATATTTGTTTACCTGACTTCCATCTTTTTTTATAATTTTGATTCTGTTTTCATACTTTTTTAGTTGTTTCAAATTGGCTCCAGCTTTTGAAACTCTTTTAGAAATAAGCCACAATCTCAAAGGGTTTGGTTTTCTGTTTAATCCCATTTTATTTCTCTGTGGCTGTAGATATTCCAAGATTCGGCACTCTTAAAGTGTTTTGGTCAATTTCTAAATGGGACTGGCAAAGTTAGGTATGTGGAAATCTTTCAGATTAATGTCAGAAGGGTAGGATATTGATCTTGAAAAATTGTGCAGCTCTACAGAAGCACTGGATTCAGAAAGAAAGAATCTGTTAATCAACACTTTCTGTTAATGAGGGTGTACTGTTGTTTGATTGGTGACATTTTTTCAGCTTGTAATTTCCTTGTCTTTATCCTTCCTAAAAAGTCTGTCTCTCTCTCTCTCTCTCTCTCTCTCTCTCTCTCTCTCTCTCTCTCTCTCTCTCTAGGGAGTGCTATCAATCAAATGTGTGCGTGTGCATAGGGTTTATGGTGGGGGAGGGTCAGTGACCAGCATCTCAGCCCTGGGTTGCTGTGGAGATATGTGGAATATGAATGAGACCCTGAAAGATCAAACACATGAAGAATTTCTTTCCTTGACCTCACTCCCTGTATCCCACTCTCCCTATGCTGTCAGCCAGACCACTGTCTGATTTATCATGGAATCTAATGGAGATGGCAGAGAAAAAGGCAGGCGCTACAGTGCACCATCAATGCTGGAATAATGACAACATAAATAATAAAATGGTACACATGTGTCATTCATTTACAAAGCAAATTGTTTACTCATGTCGTCCCTCCCAGAGAATGAATCTGCCATTCATCAGCAATGCACATTTGACTCTTTACCCAAGAAGTCATTTTGGGTAAAACAAAGTGGCCTTGCAGACTTTTGTTTGCTCAACAAAAGTGAATAAACCTCAAGTGAAAAAAATGTCCACCTTGTGCCAATTTTCCCTCCCTGGTGTCATTAGTGTTGCAAGGTCTCAGGTGTGAATGGGGAGCAGGTGTGTTAAATTTGTGTTAATACTCTCACACTCTCTCATACTGTTCACTTGGAAGTTCAAAGAACTCTCTGAGGATCTGAAAAAGATTTGTTGCTCTACATAAAGATGGCCTAGGCTATAAAAAGATTGCCAAACCCTGAAACTGAGCTGCAGCACAGTGGCCAAGACCATACAGTGGTTTAACAGGACAGCTTCCACTCGAACAGGCCTTGCCATGTTTGTCCAAGAAGTTGAGTGCACGTGCTCAGCCTCTAATCCAGGTTGTCTGAAAATATATGGAGCGCCAACATTGCCAAGGTGGCGGTCAGCCTATCAGTGCCTGTAGGGACCATACGTCTGCACATTGCACTTCCAAATTGGTCTGCATGGCTGTCATCCCAGAAGGAAGCCCTCTCTTTCTAAAGTATACTGATGCACAAGAAAGGCCGCGAAACAATTTGTTGAAAAACAAGCAGACTAAGGACATGGATTACTGAACCATGTCCTGTGGTCTGATGAGACCAAGATGAACTTCTTTGGTTCAAAAGGTGTCAAGCATGTGTGGCAGCAACCAGGTGAGGAGTGCAAAGATAAGTGTGTCTTGCCTACGGTAAAGCATGGTGGTGGGAGTGTCATGGGTTGGGGCTGCATGAGTGCTACTGGCACTGGGAAGCTACAGTTCATCGAGGGAAGCTACAGTTCATCGAGGGAACCATGAATGCCACCAATTACTGTGATATACTGAAGCAGAGTATGATCCCCTCCCTTCGGAAATTGGACCGCAGGGCAGTATTCCAACATGATTCCAACCCCAAACACACCTCCCTGACAACCACTGCCTTGCTAAAGAAACTGTGGAGAAAATGTGCTGGACTGGCCAAGCATGTCTCCAGACCTAAACCCTATTGAGCATCTGCGGGGCATCCTCAAACGGAAGGTGAAGGAATGCAAGGTCTCTAACATCCATCAGCTCTGTGACATCATCATGGAGGAGTGGAAGAGGATTCCAGTGGCAACCTGTGTGTCTTGAGTGAGTCTTATGCCTAAGGGAGCTAAAGCAGTGCAGGAAAATAATGCTGGCCACACAAAATATTGAAACTTTGTGCACAATGTGAACATTTTTCACTAGGTTGCATACTACTTTTGTTGCCAGTGGTTTAGTGTTGAGTTATTTTGAGGGGACAGCAAATGTACAATATTGTGGCTGCTTGTACACTCACTTTTGTGAGATTTCTCAATTTCCATAGCAGCTTCTTTTCCTCCTCAAAGTGTGGGGCCAATAAAGAGAGATAACACTTGGAAAAGTGTGGGGCAGTGGTGGCTTAGTGGTTAGGCGTCGGCCACATGACGAGAATCAGGGTTCAACCCTCCTCAATGGGTTGCACCTACCTGGAGTGTCCAGAAGTACAAGGTGTTCAGTGCTTAGAGACATGGCCAAGGTAATGAAAGCTGAAAGCCAAACACCACTGAACAGTGTCTGTGAGGCTGTGGTTGTTACTACAAGAAACTGACACTTCATGAATGGAAGGAAACCTAAAAAAAAAAAAAGAAAGACTGTTATTGTCAAGACGGTTGGCTATATTGGTCACAATTTTATTTTTTAAATGTCAGAAATGTTTATTTCTAAATTTTGAGTGATTTGTTTATTTTTCTTACATTAACAGATGAAAATAAACAGAAAAAAAAATAAAAATGTACATTTTTCATTTAGTCGTATAATTCTGCACGCTAATAATAATTGTTCACACCAATGTATTCCCCTGAGAATGTTCACACCTACTTTCTTTTTCAGGATTAGTTAAAATCAATGATTGATAGCATTTATAGAATGTTAATGACAAGCAGGCTACAAAGCATGTATAGTGGCCCTTCCTAATACAGTGTTACCTCATTGTATTGCTATATCTGACTAGAATACCAGGAAGGACACACGGATATGTGTGTGTGTGTGTGCGCATTTGTGTGTTTAGAATTGTAGTGCTGGTGTATGGAACCTTCATTGATCAGAAACTGTTGGGGGGACTGCTGATCTGTTAACTCTGACTTCTGAGAAGAAGGTGGAATTATCAGGTCTGGATTAACCTTCCTCTCCTCTGAGGACTGACATACTCTCCTCTGCTGTCCTGGGCAGCCGCTGCAGGATAAACACTGCTGCAAGGCTGCATCGCTTTCTGCATAATTAGATTTCTACTCCACTGCTGCCAAGGCTCTCTTTGCCTGCCCTCTCTCTCTCTCTCTCTCTCTCTCTCTCTCTCTCTCTCTCTCTCTCTCTCTCTCTCTCTCGCTATGTTTTTCTCTGTATCTCCTGCCTCCTTCCTCTGGATACCTCTTTCTCTGCAGCCTTTCACCGATTTTCTCTATCTCTACTCTGCTCTCTTCTCTTTACTGTGCACCTCTCTCTCTCCCTTTCTCTGCAGCCTTTCTCTGTTTTTTTTTTTTTTCTCTGCATCTCTCTTTCACATTTTTTTTTTCTCTGTATCTCACTTTTGCTCTGGATACCCCCTCCCTCTCTCTCCATTCCTCTGTTGCCTTTTCTTTTTGTATCTCTCTCTCTCTCTCTCTCTCTCTCTCTCTCTCTCTCTCTCTCTTTTCCCTCTCTATGTTTTTCTCTCTGTATCTCTCACTCTGGGCATCTTATCCCTCTCTCTAGCTGCCTCTCTCCATGTTATTCTTTTTAGTTCACTTATTCTGTATTTTTTCCTCCTCCCTTTCTTGTTCTTTGAAATTGAAATTAAGATTCAATGCTCCACTGGAATGACTGTCTCCCTTGTTGAACCATGTTGCCCAAGTACAGTAAGGTTTAAGGCTGAATATAAAGACTTATTGAAAACAAAATGATGGTGCAATAATCATAGCAATACAATAAAATCATATATATATATATATATATATCTTCTTCTTCTTCTCTTTTCTTTCTCGGCTGCTCCCGCTTAGGCTCTACAGCGGATCAACTGTCTCCATTTCTTCCTGTCTTTTGCATCTTCCTGCTTCAACCTCACCACCATGTCCTCTCTCACAACATCCAAAAAGCTCCTCTTTGGTCTTCTCTTTCCCTCTTTCCTGGCAGCTCCATCCTCAACATCCTCCTTCCAATATAATCATCGCTCTCCTCTGCACATGTCCAAACTAACGCGAACCTTGCTTCTCTAACTTTGTCTCCAAGACGCTCTAAACTGAGCTGTCCTCTAATATACCTACTTCTAATCCTGTCCAACTTTGGGCTATAATTTAAACAAAATTCAGCATCTTTAACTCTGACACCTCCAGCTCCAGCCTCCTGCTCACAGTGCCACCGCCTCCAACCCATGCCAAATGAAGCTGGTCTCACTACTGTCCTGTAAACCTTCCCTTTTACTCTCGCTGGTACACGTCTGTCACAAATCACTCCAGCCATTCTTCTCCACCCATTTCAATCAGCCTGCACTCTCTTCTTCACCTCTCTTTCCACACTCATTGCTGAACACTGGAACTGTTGATCCCAAGTACGAAACTCCTCCACCTTTTGTTACCCCACCCTGCATCCTAACCACCACTTTCCTCTCCCCTTCATTCACACTCATGCATATTCTGTCTTTGCCTCTACTCACTTTCATTCCTCTCCCTCTCCAGAGCATTACTTCTCCCATCTCTCCAGGTTCTCCCCAAGCTGCCCTTACCCTACCAGATCACATCATCAGCAAACATCACTGCCTCACTGAGACTCCTGTCTAACCTCGGGTCCACAACCTGTCCATTACTACTAAACAAGAACGGGCTCAGTGCTGATCCTTGATGTAATCCAACTCTACTTTAAATGCATCCGGTCACTCCCACTGCAGATCTCACCACTGTTACACTGCCCTCATACATATCCTGGAACTACTCTACATACTTCTCTGTAACACCAGACTTCCTCATACAAAACCACAACTCCTCTCAGGCACCCTGTCATATGCTTTCTCCAAATCCACAAGGCACAATGCAGCTCCTTCTTGACCTTCTGTACTTCTCCATCAACACCTCAGAGCAAACATTGCATCTGTGGTGCCTTTCGCATAAACCATACTGCTGTTCACTGATCCTCACCTCTTTTCTAACTCAGCTTCCACTACTCTTTCCCATAACTTCATGGTGTGGCTGATCAACTTTATCCCTCTATATTACTACAGCTCTGTGCATCACCCTATTCTTGAAGATCGGGTACTCAGTACACTTCGTCTCCACTTCAGGCATCTTCTCACTCTACAAGATTGTGTTAAATAATCTGGTCAGAAACTCAACTGCCATCTCCCTAAACATCTCCATGAAAGCCTCCATTGGTATACAACCAGTCCAACAGCCTTTCCATTCTTCATCCTCTTCATCGCTGCCCTTACTTCCATCTTGGTTTTATTTGCTGCACTTCCTGGTGAATCCTTCTCACATCATCCAGTCTTCTCTCTCTCACATTTTCTTCATTCATCAGCTCAAAGTATTCCTTTCCATCTGCTCAACACGCTCTGTTCACCTGTGAGCACGTTACCATTTCTATCTTTAATCGCCCTGACCTGTAGCACATCTTTCCAAGATCTGTCTCTCTGTCTAGCCAATCGTAAAGGTCCTTTTTCTCCCTTACTGTCCAACCTCTCATACAATTCACTAAACACCTTATCTTTAGCCTTCACCACTGCTTTCTTCACCCTGTGGTTCATCTCCTTGTACACCTGTCTACTTCCTTCATCTCTCTTCTGCATGTCCCATGTCTTTGGGCTTCTCTCTTCTTAATACACTCTGACTTCTTGGTTCCACCACCAGGTCTCCTTATCCTCTTCTTCCCTTCCGGATGTCACAATTGGGCACATTTCTAGCCGCCTGCCTGATCACTTCGCAGTAGTTTCCAGCAATCGTGTATTCTCGACAATCTCCCAGTGCCTGTTAACCTTCTGCCTGAATTCCACCTTTACAGTCCTCCTCTTCAGCTTCCACCACTCTGATCCTCGACTCTGCCCTCACTTTCTCCTCCTTCTCTGACCTCCAAGGTCACTCTACAGACCACCATCCTATGCTGTTTAGCCACACCTCCCCTGTCACTACTTTGCAGTCTCTGATCTTTCAAACTGACCCTCCTGCAAAGCAATATAATCCACCTGTGAGCATCTTCCTCACTCTTATATGTCACCCTGTGCTCCTCCCTCTTCTTAAATAAGTATTAACTACAGCCATTTCCATCCTTTTTGCAAAATCTACAACCATCTGACCTTCAGCATTCCTCTCCTTGACCCATGCCTGCCCATCACTCTCATCACCTCTGTTCCCTTCACCAACATGACCATTAAAAATCTGCACCAATCATCACTTTCTCCCCTGGGTACACTCTATCACTTCATCTAACCTACCCAGAATTTTTCCTTCTCTTTTCATCTTACAACCAACTTAGGAGCATAAGTACTAACAACATTCATCACACCTCAACTTCCAGCTTCAAACTCATCACCCTCCCTCTGACACCCTTTACTCCAAACACTTCCACATACTTCTCTCTCCTTCAGGATAACACCTACTCCATTCTCCCCATCCACACCATGGTAGAACAGTTTAAACTCCTCCTCCACACCTGGCCTTACTACCCTTCCATCCAGTCTGTTGCACACACAAAATGTCAACCTTCCTTCTCTCCATCATATCAGCTTAATTCTCTACCTTTACCAGTCATGCTGCTAACATTCAAAGTCCCTACCCTCACTTCCACTCTCCTCTCCTTCTTTCTCCTCTTCTCCTCTGACATGCCTCTCCTCTCTTCTTCTTCTCTTTGGCCAATAGTAGTCCAATTTCACCAGAGCACCGTAGGCTAACAGCACTGATGGCGGTCGCTGTTAACCCGGCCTCGAATCGATCCGGTATGGAATTCTGTATCGTTGTCCGCATATTGATTTGGCAAAGTTTTACACCGAATGCCCTTCCTGACGTAACCCTCCCCATTTACCCGGCTTGGGACCGGCGCGAAGAAATACACTGGCTTGTGCATCCCTAGTGGTTATATATATATATATATATATATATATATATATATATATATATATATATATATATATATATATATATATATATATATATATATATATATATATTTTTTTTTTTTTCCCGCATTAATGACTTTATTGAGCTGTGGGGTCTTCTCACTTTCTCGCTTTGTGGGGCCTTTCTCGCTTTTTTTTTTTTTTTTTCTTTCCAGCTCTCTCTTCCCTCTACCCAATTGTCTCATTCCCCCTCATTTCCCTCCTTATCTCTTTTTCTCTCTCTCTTCTTTTTTCTGTTTCGTTCATCCATCCTCTTTCTTTGTATCTCATTCTCTTTCTTGTTCCTTGTATCTCTCTCTCTCTCACTCTCTCTCTGAAAGTGCTGTTCTCTCTCTTTTTTTACTCTCTTTTTCTGACAGTTTGTTTTTGACCTGTTTCATTGCTCTGCTTCATGCATCATTCTCAAAAAAAAGCTAAAATGCATGACATGGCATTGTGTGGGAGGGAATGACAGTAAGGATCCATATGTTCTTCAGTGAAGGCGAGATAGAGAGTGAGCTAGAGAGAGGATGAGAGAGTGAGGGAGGAATGAAGAAGAAGGAGATAAGAGAGCGGAAGAGGGGGGAAATGGAGGGTAGGTGAGGAGAATGGAGTGTATGTGGTTGTTTGTGTGTGAATGTGTGTGTGAACTGCTTTTTGATTTTTAGGTTAATAATGAGATGAGCGTGTAAAGATATATGGGGTCATTCCAATAAATTGACATCCAAACATCTCTATTTGTTTGAAGTTGAAGGTGTTTGGAAGTTTGTGGGAATATTACGTTAAAAAATTTAAATAAATTAATAATGTGTTCTTTTATTTATTTTTTTATATTTTTTTAATGTTTGATCTAATATTTAGAATATTAGTTCAAGTAATAAATAAATAGTCAAATGGAGTTGATGTATATAAATGTAGCATACAAAATGTAATGTTGTACAAATGTACTGTTTTTTAAAACAAATAAAGCACAAAGCAGGCTATGACAATGTTTATGTAAAGTAACAATTAATTTATAACAATAACAATTACAATTTGTAAATTGTAAACCACCCAATTTTTATAGGTTAGACCTCTATGTTAAATATATAGTGCTAGACATGGATGGGGGCCCTTTAAAAAATAAATCCAGCTAAATGGTTCTTGATTTGAATGCTCAGTTTTAGTACAAAAAAGACCATTTCAGGCTTACAAATGAATGTTCCTTTGAAGAACTGTCTATTGAAAGATTCTTCATGGACAAAAACATTGTTCCTCCATGGCGCCGCTGTAAAGAATGAAGCTTTTTATGAAATTACAGATCTGTACAGTGTAAGATGTGACACTTTGAGTTATTGTTCTATAGAATAGATGGTAAATCATGGATTATTCTGTTGTAAGGATTTGAATGGGCAAACATGTATCTCCATTAGGGCCAGGAAATATCACAAAAATCATATCCATCATGTCATCAGGTCCTAATTAGGACAAGCGGCTCAGAAAATGAGTGAGAGTGTCTGAGATGATTGCTTCTGTCAAAATATGCCTCCATGTGCTTTACACTGAACTCAGGCCAGCTGCATGTTTCATTACAAACAGGATAATTTGTCCTGTTTAGTTGTGTTTAGTGATGTTAAGTGCATGAAACACAAATACCATCCATTTTCTGCCGCTTGTCCCAAATGGGGTCGCGAGGGAGTTCTGGAGTCCAACCCAGCGCACACAGGGCGAAGGATGGGGGACGCACCCTGGACAGGTCGCCAGCCCATCGCAGGGAGGAGCGAGACGGGGACAGCACCTTACACAAATACCTTTTGTATTCATAGTTTTGATATAGAATTTTTAAATGTGGTACCACTTGCCCCGTTTGTCCCATATTCAGTACTGTGCAGCCTTAGATACAAAAATTACACTCATACATTGAAGCTTAAGTAAAACTATTTACCTTAGCAAAAAGTTTAATTTCACTAATTTAACACAAATTAAAATTAAGATCAATTTTGCCATCAGCATGCGCATATATACAGTACTGTGCAAAAGTTTTAGGGAGGTGTGGAAAAAATGCTGTAAACGAAGAATGCTTTCAAAAATGGAAGTGTTAATCATACTGCTGATGCAGTATAACTACCTTGTGTCTTGTTGCTGTGCTCAATCTTGCTATGACATGAAACCTCATCCACAGCCTCACCCCTTCCACAACCTCACCTTGGTAGCAGGCTGTTCCTCACCCAGTTTTAAGCCTCCTACACAGCTGTTTCTGTTTCAGTTAATGACTGTGTTTCAACCTACGTGTGACATTGATGATCATCAGCACCTGTTTGGTAAAATTGGTTGATCATACACCGACTATAATCCTACAAAATCCCTGACTTTGTGCAAGTGTGCCTAAAAGAATTGATGCTGGTTTGAAGGCAAAAGGTAATAACACCAAATATTGATTCGATTTAGATTTTTCTTTTGTTTGCTCACTTTGCATTTTGTAAATTGATCAAAATAAACAATCATTATTTATATTTCTGAAAGCATTCTTTATTTACAGCATTTTTTCACACCTGCCTAAAACTTTTGCACAGTATTGTGTGTGTGTGTATGTGTGTGTATATATATATATATATATATATTATGCAAATTGTCTCTGGACTGTATAGAGCAGGGGGTAATATGTTTAAAGTGTTTATGCATTACATAACTTTTTTAAAATTATTTGTTTAATTTACAAAATCAGTTTTGTTTTCCCTTGATTTTACTTCATTCACGGGTGGGCTTTCAAACTTTTGCATACAGCTGTATAAAAGTCAACCGCCAATCAACATCTCATTTACAAGTTGATTTGTGAAGTGTTTTGGAAACAATGTTTATTTATTAATCACTGTTGCTTTCCTTTGAATAATCCCTGCAGTAGCAGCACTCACCTCACAACCTGAACTACTTCTATACTTTTGTGTCATGGGTGATGATTTTGATGCAGTAGTGAGATCCCATGACATCATTAAAGTCAGTCACAAATATTATAACACCAACCACAAACCACTAAATGCTTAAAAAATCTCTGCTGGGCTGTATATATCAGCCATGAAGCATTGTGAGTCTCATTCATCACCATACATAACTATCCACGTAATGGATGATGGCCATATAGCCCACTCACTCAAACCTGTCAGGTTTTATCAGGAGATGGCTGAATTTTAATTTAGCAGAATGTTGCTCAGTAGACGTGACAAAGTACCTACTTGTAGCCTATTTATATCACTGCAGAGAGAGAGAGAACCCCACACATACACACTCCCACAGCTCCAGTGGATTTATGTGTGTGTGTGTGGTGCAGTAGATAGACTAAATAAGAATTGAGCTAGATTTAGTTTGGCCTAGTCTCAGCAGTCTGATCTGTGTCTTTTCTCTGAATTAAGTATAAATTACTGATTTTTCACACTTAATGTAATTATCTCTGTTCTGCCTTGCCTCAGTTGACAATTTTGGACTGAGAGAGGGAGAGCTAGAGAGTGAAAGGGAGAGAGGCTGGCTGGGTGGATGGGTGTGAATTATGTATCTTTCTTTCTTTCGCTCTCTCTCACCATACCTCTCACTCTCTCTATTTTTTGGTCTTTGTCTCTGCTTTTTGCCTTTTTCTTTTGTTTTTCTATTTTTTCTCTTCTCTTTCTCTCAATCTTGTTCACATACAATGTAATGAAGATGCATTAGTGTAGATTTGTATGTGAACAGATGGTGTGTATGTGGGTGTGTGTGTCAGGGACATTGAGTGTTCATGATATTTTAAGGAGGATGTGATATGATCTTTAAAGACATTCTCTTTGTCTGTCTGTCTGTCTGTCTGTCTGTCTATCTATATCTCTCTCATTCTCTCTCTCCCTCTTTCTCTCTTCTGCAGGTATTCACATTGTAAGGTGAGGATGCCACTGGTGAAAAGGAGTATTGAGCCCCGGCACCTGTGCCACACAGCGTTGCCCCGTGGCATCAAAAATGAGCTGGAATGCGTCACCAACATCTCACTCGCCAACGTCATACGCCAGCTCAGCAGCCTGAGTGAGTGTTTGTGGGTGAACCGCTGAAGGCTCTCATTGATAGAGCTTGACCGAAATGTCACTTTGTTGATCAAATCAGACATTTAAAATAACTGTCTTAGCTGCCATTGTCAAAACTTCAATGCAATAAAGCACTAATAACATGTGATAATAAAAGAATAAAGCAATTTTGGTGTCTACATGGGATAATGTTGAGGTGTTAATTAGAAGACATGTGCTTAAAATTTGCTCTAGTTCTAAGTTTCTCATCCCTATCCAAAGTGAATAATCTTCACAATGGTAACTTTACAGCACAAGGCAAAACATTCTATTGGTAAGGATTTTATTCTAAGTGATTTTGGAGCATTACTGTTGGCTTGTTCCTCAAGTTCGTCATTTCACACAATGTAAATGTAAAGGCTTCTAGTTTAAATGAAGTTAAACAATATGCTTGTCACCTCTTCATCCCATTGAAGTCCAAATCTGACATTTTTAATGATCTATATGTTTTCCAAGCTTACCTAAGCCAAAATGTGATGTAATGTTTCAAACTGGCTGAACAATATGACTAAAAAGTGAACAAATAAACAATAAAACATGGCCATAAAATTTTCACCAGATTCTTTTCAGTTGTTAAAAATGACAAAAGTGGACAAAGTTTCGATAGCCCCTCTTTTACCCTGTGTCAGATTCAATTTTCACAACCCCCACAGAGGTCACAGCACAGCACACAGTGAACCACAATGAAATTGGACCTCTGCATTTAACCCATGCATGGAAACACCGCGCAGCAGTGGGCAGCTATTGAAAGCGCCCGGGGAGCAGTGACTGTAGGGACGGTAACTTGCTCAAGGGTACCTCAGGGCAACCTACTGGTGAGGGAATTGAACCCACAGTCTTCCGATGTGGGGGCAACTCCCTAACCACTAGGCCACTGCTGCCCCTAAAGACAGTAATTCTTATAGTTTAGTAACATTTTCTAAATTTAAACTTGGGTCAACAAAAAAGACCTGTATTTGAAGCATAGTGATATTAACAAACTAATTGAAAAACCTACATCACATTCCAAATAAACTGACATACATGATAATGATATGTAATCAGTATGTAATATGTAATCTAATTTGTTTTTTAAAGAGTATATTGCATAAATTTCCATCACTATCAAGCTTTTCCTTTAAAGGTTTTCTTTATGGAAATGTATTGGTTTGGTTATTAGGTTATTTGTGTATGGCTGGTTGCCATACGTAAAGTCCCA
The DNA here is from genome assembly GCA_017165825.1 of Hepsetus odoe. Taxonomy (NCBI): domain Eukaryota; kingdom Metazoa; phylum Chordata; class Actinopteri; order Characiformes; family Hepsetidae; genus Hepsetus; species Hepsetus odoe. The sequence goes on from CM029370.1 coordinate 8,384,209, forward strand.
CTGCAGTCTTCAATTTTTAAGAAACACATTTTTAAAAAGGGATGCTTTCAAAGAACCAATTTGCTTCCCTGTGACATTTTTGTTTGAGGCATAAGAGTGTGAGGAATCATTTAATGGTATTAAGAACTTTCACATATTATAAAGATTTTTTTTAATCAATTTGAGGGCTTCTACAAAACCATTAAATTCTGTTAAGGTTCTTTAAAATGGACAACAGTTTTTTTTTTTTTTTTTTTATACTCATATACCTCCCAAATAATCTTCCAGTTTTAAGGGCCTTTTGCTTGCCTTTCTTGCTGTGATACTGGATCTGTTAAACTACTACATAGTTTGGGGAATAAAAAAAAAACATAAATAAATCTGAATTGATTCCACCCTGATCATGTGACATTATTTATGGAATTTAATCCATAAATAAAATTAAGCATTGTCATATTTACCGACCCTATTATTTAGCCATCTGTGGCAGCCTTGCAGTACAGTGTGTGAACTGCAGACTGCACATCTTCTTAAGGCAAGAGTTAAATGGCAAACTACTGCTCCATTTCAGCCAATGAAGACAATGGAAGAAACAATGCTTTGTTTACCCAAGTATTTAATAGCCACCTCTGCTGTTTTTAATACTCTAGTCATCTAGTAAATTTTAATTTTTTAAAAACCGTGAAACCTGAAAAAAAAATAAAGCATGTGAGATTAGAGAAAGGAGAGTTACAGATCCTGTAGTCACTGTGAATGTGGCCTTGTTCTTGATGTGTTTTGTACATGTCGATGTGTTTTCTCTCATTAGGTAAGTATGCAGAGGACTTGTTTGGGGAACTCTTCAATGAAGCACATTCCTTTTCCTTTCGAGTTAATTCCCTCCAGGAGCGAGTGGACCGCCTTTCTATCAGTGTGACACAGCTTGACCCTAAAGAGGAAGAGCGTGAGTATACACATGAACACACATGCACACAAAGATGGTCGATGCACTTTTGATCATTAGTATTAGATGGTGATAGAATTTTCACCAGATTCTTTTCAACTGTTAAAAATGACAAAAGTGGTCAAGGTTTTGATAGCCCCTCTTTTACCCTGTGTTAGATTCAATTGTCACAACCCCCACAGAAGACTAGTGGATTGTTCTTAGTACAGCTGGGAAGGATTTGAGAGCATACAGCTATTAGAGCATTAGTTAGAATGCCTATTGATGCTGGGTGTTTCATTCTGGACAGGGCTCATCCCAATAGTTCTTTAAAATATTAAAATATTTTACATTTTTTTTTACTTTAACGATTTACTATTAAGAAGGGATTTTGGATACTTTAAGACAGTAATTCTTACAGTTTAGTAAAATCTTTTTTTAAATTTAAACTTGGGTCAACAAAAAAGACCTGTCTTTGAAGCATAATGTGTAGTGCACACACGCACACACACACTGTGCTATACAATACACATTTATTATCAGTTCCTGTGTTAATGAAAAGCTCCCCATTGCAAACCGACAGTGTGTTTACTTTATACACCTGATAGCTCTAAATACACCTGATATCAGATAGAGAGAGAGAGAGAGAGAGAGAAACAAAGAAAGAAAGAAAGAATTGAGAGAAAGAGTGATGGAGAGAAAAACCATCTTGTCAGATAACCTCTCCACCAGCTTTTCTTTCTCTAATCACTTGAAACTATTTCAATTACTGCTGTGTGCTGAGCTCTCTCCTCTCTTAATGGCCTTATTAAAGAAACAGACTCACTGTAGATTTTGTCATTTTTCACCCTTGCTATTCCTTTCTTCAGTGAGCTCAAAGCTTCCCTTCAGTGCATTTTCAAATGGGCCAGCCACAGTGGCTGTGATTTCAAATTAAATCCTCCTGCGTTTGCTTTTTTGTTCGGCATGAAACGGGCAGCAAGGGTAATAGGGAATGAGGAGCTATTGTGTCTGGCTCAAACACAGGTAAAACAGGTTTCAGCACAAAAGGGAGGAAAGGCTTATTACTGTGGAGATACTGAATACTGTCCTTAACTCTTCAATAGGGGTGGGAAGTGTCTGTCAGTCAGGAGACTGTTGACTGTACTTTCTTTCTTTCTTGTAAAACCTGTTGTGGATCTGTTCAAGTCTGGCGATAAGTTGCTGCAATGACCAGTTAACAAGTGAAATGGCTTTCATTGCTGATTGCTTCCCTTTCATGAAGCTTTGCACATATGCAAATATGCAAAGTGTGTTTGGCGGACTGCCTGTGGGGGGTGAAGGTGTGGGGTGGTGAAGGCGGGGGCGGTGGTTGCAAGGCAAAATCATAAAAGATGGGAATTCAAAATTGAAACGTACTCTGTTGCCCTTGAAGCTGCACAAAGTTGATTTTATATTTGATCTTCACTGGGTTTTTGTGATTTACACTGTGTGCACAGTTATTAGGCAAGTGAGTATTTTGGAGATTAATTGTAATAAGGAACAAATCCAGTGCTATCAGTCAATCCAAAATGTTAATAACCCTGGAACCTGAATGTTTTACAAAGGAATGTGAGCTTGAACATTCAGGGCATACATACAGTTAGGTCCATATATATTTGGACAGAGACCATTTTTTTCTCATTTTGGTTCTGTACATTACAGATGATGCAGTTAACTCAGATAATGCAGTTGAAGCGCAGACTTTAAGCTTTAATTCAGTGGGTTGAGCAAAAAGATTGCATAAAAATGTGAGGAGCTAAAGCATTTTTTAACACAATCCTTTCATTGCAGCTGCTCAAAAGTCATCTTTTTCTTTTGGCTGCTCCCATTTAAGGGTTGCCACAGTGGATCAGCTGTCTTCATTTCTTCCGGTCCTCTGCATCTTCCTGCTTCATACCGACCACCTGCATGACCTCTCTCACCATGTCCGTAAACCTCCTCTTTGGTCTTCTTCTTCTCCTCTTTCCTGGCAGCTCCATCTTCAACATCCTCCTTCCAATATAATCCTCATCCCTCCTCTGGACATGTCCAAACCAACGCAACCTTGCTTCTCTAACCTGAGCTGTCATTCTAATATACTCATTTCTAATCCTGTCCATCCTTTCACACCCAGCGAAAATCTCAGCATCTTTAACTCTGATACCTCCAGCTCCGCCTCCTGTCTTTTCTTCAGTGGCACCATCTGCAACCCATACAACATAGCTGGACTCACTACTGTCCTGTAAACCTTCCCTTTTACTCTAGCTGGTATCACAAATCACTATCACAAGTCACAAATCACTACAGCCACTCTTCTCCACCCATTCCAACCTGTCTGCACTCTCTTCACCTCTCTTCCACACTCGGCAGGGGCTCAAAAGTAATTGGACAAATTAAATAACTGAAAATAAAATGTTAATTTCTTAAACTTGGTTGAAAACCCTTTGCTGGCAATGACAGCCTGATGTCTTGAACTCCTGGATTTCACCAGATGCTGGATTTCCTCCATTTTAATGCTCTGCCAGGCCTTTACTGCAGTGGCTTTCAGTTGCTGTTTGTTTTTTGGCCTTTCTTTGTCTAGTCTCCAACAAGTGAAATGCATGCTCAATTGGGTTCAGATCAGGTGACTGACTTGGCCATTCACCTAATACAGATGTTGTCCATTTGTATTATGAAAAACTGCCCAATGTGACTGCATTTAGCTGGATTTGAGCAGACAGTAGGTCTTTGAACACCTTCATTTCAATTCATTCGGCTGCTTCTGTCCTGTGTCACATCATCGATAAACACTAGTGTCCCAGTGCCACTAGCAGCCATGCATGCCCAAGGCATCACACTGCCTCCACCATGCTTGACAGATGATGTGGTATGCTTTGGATCATGAGCTGTTCCACACCTTCTCCATACTTTTTTCTTGCCATCATTTTGGTAGAGGTTGATCTTGGTTTCATCTGTCCAAAGAATGTTTTTCAGGAACTATGCTGGCTTTTAAAGATCTAGTCCAATCTAGCCTTTCTATTCTTAAGGCTTATGAGTGGCTTGCACCTTGCAGTGTACCCTCTGTATTTACTTTCATGCAGTCTTCTCTTCTTGGATATCGATACGCCTACCTCCTGGAGAGTGTTGTTTACTTGGTTGGCTGTTGTGAAGGGGTTTCTCTTCACCATGGAAATGATTCTGCGATCATCCACCACTGTTGTCTTCCGTGGACGTCCAGGTCTTTTTGCGTCGCTGAGTTCACCAGGGCTTTCTTTCTTTCTCAGGATGTACCAAACTGTAGATTTTGCCACTCCTAATATTGTAGCAAATTATCAGATGGATATTTTCTGTTTTCACAGCTTAAGGATGGCTTGTTTCACCTACGTGGAGAGCTCCTTTGACCGCATGTTTTCTGTTCACAGCAAAATCTTCTATATGCAAGCACCACACCTCAAATCAACTCCAGGACTTTTATCTGCTTAATTGATAATGACATAATGAAGGAATTGCCCACACCTGCCCATGAAATAGCCTTTGAGTCAATTGTCCAATTACTTTAAGTCCCTTTATAAAGAGGGCAGCACATGTTAAGGAGCTGGAACTCCTAAACCCTTCATCCAATCTGAATGTAGATTCCCTCAAATGAAAGCTGAGAGTCTACACATTATGTCCATGTCCATTAAATAATTATAATTGGAATATGTTTCAGTAAACAGGTACAAAAACAAAACTTTTTTTCCTCAGCCTGTTTCCTGCAACCCTGTTAACTATTTGCATGAAAATCATTTGATGGCTCTGTGATCACACCCCGATATCTTAGCAATTTCAAGAGTGCTGCATCCCTCCGAAATACTTTTTTCAATCTTTGAATTTTCAGAGTCAGTTCCCATTTTGCCTGAGGAGGAAAAGTAGCTGCTTAATAATTATGCACACCCTGATAAAGGGTGTTGATCATCTTAGTTCACGCCCTCCTTCATTATGCAAATACACACTATCTGATATGCTTAAATCCAATCAGCATTCAACTTCATGCAGCTCGGAGATGGAATATGTGTATAAAAATAATATGGTCAAAATACTCACTTGCCTAATAAGTGCACACAGTGTGAATGTCAATATCTAACTTGATATGACAGTAATTCTTTGTTTGCTCTCAGATTTTTAAGTAAAATGAGGAGAGTGTTTTAAAGCTTGAACTGCTTTGCATTACAGTATACAATAAAAAAGATGAGAAGACCCTTCTCACACAAAATTGTTTGAAGATTTAGGGACTGTCGATCATCTTTTTTTTTTAGGCGGTCTGTGTCTCTCACTGTCTTTATGCCCCCCACCTCTTTCTCAGCCACTCTTTTTTTTCTTTACATTTACATTTACGGCATTTAGCAGACGCTCTTATCCAGAGCGACTTCCATGTCCTAATTACAGGGACAGTCCCCCTGGAGACACTCAGGTTTAAGGGTCTTGCTCAGGGACCCAGTGGTGGTAGTGCTAGAGGTGGGATTCGAACCAGGGACCTCTTGATCCAGAGGTCCGAAGGCAAGTATCCTACCACTAGACCACCCCCACCCCCATCCCCATTCTTCTTCTCTGATCTATATTCGTTTAGATATGTGTATGCATTATCAAGCATTTCTCTGGTGACAAACCAACCTGCAGCCCATCCTCACATACGCACGCAAGCACGCACGCACGCACGCACGCACGCACGTGTCGGTTAAATGTTGGGGAATCTCCAAAATCAAAATGGTCAGGATGTAGAAAGGGATGTGTGACCTGTGAAACACTGATTTTCAGAGAATAATTACTGAATACAAGAATACACATCTACACATTGAATTTTTATTTAACTTAATTTAACAACTTTTTAATATTATAAAAATCATGTTAAACATGCTATTAGACCAGAGGTCTACACACTTTTGCACACCACTACATGATGCTGTGTAATGTTAATGTCATTATTTTGGTACAAAAATGCAGGTTTCATTTAGTGTGGCTGGTTTTAGGTCCAGGTGTATACTGGATGTGTCTGAAAATCAAGGCAGCTTACTCCTGAGGTAGGATTGTGATCAAGGTGCCCGCAACTTTAAAGAAGTGTCAACAATCTTTTAGGAAGATTCTTAAGGCAGTGCTACATTAGCAGGTACACTTTTTAATATATATTATATAATATATATATTTTTTAATAATATATATTTTAATATACAACAAGAAAGAAGGTTGTCGGAAAACTTTAAAGATATTAAAGTTATAATAATTTGTATTTGTGCACAAAAGGACTCTTTTCCAGAAACTGAGCTTTACTAGACAAAAGCATAAGACACAAGCACTAAACAAATGGGTTACTCACACACATGAACCAAATGTGAATCCAGAATGACAGACATTCTGCTCTGAGTCATTGGGATCTTTATACTGCTGGACCAATAAGGCACACCTGACGCTCTAATGAGGCAAACTGTGACAGTATAGAACTGATATATGCATAAGAAAGAGAAAAGGTTATTTATTTATTTAATTATGCCATCCCTAATTCATTAATAACACATCAGTGTCTCTGCTGCATTAACATCTCTATCAGACCACATAGGCATTGACACACATTCCCAGTGTGCAGCAAAACTTTCGAAAACAGTTGCTATGCAGTACAGAGCATTATTTATTAATTAGACAGTCTTTTATTACTTCCTGATATTTAAACTTAAAAGGATCCTGTTTTGAGAACTATGAAAACATGACCGTTCCAAATCTAATTTTGGCACTCTAAAGTAATGAGTTAGCTAAAAAAGCCCTGTGCCTTCAGCACTGCTTCACTTCCTGTGATGTTTTGGCAGAAAGTGAGTGTGTGCTGTAGAAGCAGCTATAGGCAGAGTGTATTTAGAGAGTGTTATGTGTCTGGAGCTGTATAAAGCAGAGTGACAGCCTTTAGATTGCTTGTCCATCTCTCACCTCTACTGTCCAACCCCATTCCTCTCAAACAGCCTCAGGAGTCGTTTACTCTGACTACTGCACTAATGGACAGCTGTGTGTGTGTATGTGTGTCTTAACTCACTGTGTTCTCCCATCACATCTATAATATGGATTGTTTAGGTTCTTTCCTTTGCTGATTCTCTTCTTAAAGAGAATCACTCTGTACATGTGCAGGGTTACTCATTGTGGCAACGCTGGACTAGTGATTAGGGACTATGCCCCAGGATGTGCTGTGCTGTGTTACACAGTGACAAATTGTTATATTCACTTCATTTTTATTTCATTTTGCCTGATGTACTAAGCATGGGAAGATTAGTGAAGAATAAATTAAGACACCCCCACCTTTATTCCCAATTAAAATGGCTCAAAGCACACACAGGTGTAGCACATCAGGTGCACATGATTAGAACATATTTGCTCAGCATTTTGAAGGAGGTTTGCCCTGTTAAAACGTCAGACAGTTTGGTGTGCTTCTGACTGTTGAGGTGAGAGTGAACACCATGGTAAGATCAAAACAGCAGCCTGAGGCCTTCAGAAAGAAGATTGTAGCATCTTATTAGTCTGGTAAGGGATTAAAAAGATCTCAAAAGAATTTGCAATCAGCCATTCCACTGACTGGAAAATGGTCTACAAGCAGAGGGCTTCCGAAACAAAACATTTGCCCAGGTCTGGCCGTCCAAGCAAGTTCCGCCTGAGAACAGACCACATGATGCTAAAGAAGTCTCCAAAAACCCTAAAATAACATGGGACCTACAGCAGACTCTTAATTAGGTGACCTAGTGGTTAGGGAGTTGCCCCAGATTGGAAGATTGTGGGTTCAATTCCCTCACCAGTAGGTTGCCCTGAGGTACCCTTGAGCAATGTACCGTCCCCATCACTGCTCCCCTGCACTTTCAATAACTGCCCCTGCTGCACGTGTGTGTATGGGTGAAACGCAGAGGTTGAATTTCATATGTGTTGCGCTGTGCTGCGTTTCACAATGACAAGGGTAGTCACTTTCACTTTTCACTTTCACTTTACTACTATTGATATGAAAGTGGGGGCAGCGGTGGCCTAGTGGTTAGGGTGTTGGCCACATGATCGGCGGATCGGGGGTTCGAACCCCTTCCCAGTGGGTTGCCCTGAGGTACCCTTGAGCAAGGTGCCGTCCCCGTCCCGCTCCTCCCTGCGATGAGCTGGCGACCTGTCCAGGGTGTGTCCCCCGTCCTCGCCCTGTGTGCGCTGGGTTGGACACCGGCACTCCCCCGCGACCCCGTTTGGGACAAGCAGCAGATAATGGATGGATGGATATGAAAGTGCATGCCTCTACAAGGAGAAAGAGACTGCACAACTTTAACTTGCATGGGAGGTGTGCAAGGAGGAAATCTTTTCTCTCTAAGAGAAATATCAAGGCCAGACTGAAGTTTGCCAAAGAGAACATAGACAAAGACAAGGAATTCTGGGATAATGTTCTTCGGACAGATGACTCAAAAATTGAAATATTTGGACAGCAGAACAGAGGACATGTCTGGTGTACACCCAATACAGCATTCCAGAAAAAGAACCACATACCAGCTGTGAAGCATGGAGGTGGAATTGTCATGGTTTGGAGATGCTTTGCTGCAGCAGGACCTGGCCAGCTCACCATCATAGAATCCACCATCATGAATTCCACCACGTATCAGAGGGTGCTCAAGGAACATGTGAGACCATCTGTGAGAGCATTAAAGCTGAAGCAGAACTGGGCCCTGCAACACGACAATGACCCAGAACTTTAATAGTAAATACACCAAGGACTGACTGAAAACAAAGAAATGAAGTGGAGTTAAAGACCAGATCTTAATCCCATTGAGATGCTTTGGGGTGACTTGAAACAGGCTGTACTTGCAAGAAACCCCTCAAACATCTCACAATTCTGCATTGAGGAGTGGGGCTAACTTTCCTTAGACCAATGTCAGAGACTGGTAGATGGTTACAAGAAGCATCTCACTGTTATTTCAACCAAAGGGGGTAACACTAGCTATTAGGGGGTAGGGTGTCCTAACTTTTTCCTCAGTTATAATACACATTTATGTTGATATAACTTGTTTATTGAATAAATCAATAAAGAACTGAATATTTAATGGTATGTCCTAATTTTTCACATGACTGTACTTCAGAAACCTTCTTTTCTTTATCTCCTCTCTTTACACTATCTGTGCATTTTTTTTTTTTCCAGTTTAGTTGATAATTTTTTCTTTCACATACTTTCCCAACCAGTCTGTTTCACTAACCTTTTTTCACTCTCCACCTGAAGATAAATCTTTTCTTAAACAAATCTCTCGCTCTCTCTCTCTCTCTCATCCCCTCCCAAACTTTCCCTAGCAACTTAGGCATAGGCTCATTATTAATGAAGGTCAGGGTAAGCATGCAAGACAGTGAAGGAGAGTACAGCAGGAATATATTGATAAAGAGAGAGAAAAGTGGAGGGAGATGATTGCCTGACAGAAAGGGAGACAGAAAAATATAAAGTATGGAATGGGGAAAAAGAATGAAGGCAAAAGAGGAGGATGAGGAATAAGAATAAAGACAGAAAAGATAGAAAGGAGGGCAGAGAGTGGTGGAGGGAAGGTGAGAAAGGGAAAGGAGAAAAGAGAAAGGTAGTATTTCTACCTGCCCTGCTTTATTTTAGCAGCCCTGCTGTTAAACTCAGTGGAGTGTGAAGTGTGGGTGGTGCGCGTGCATGTGTGTGTGTGTGTGTGTGTGAGAGGATGGGCTGCAGGTTGGCTTGTCTCCAGAGAAATGCTGGATAATGCATACACTCATCTAAACGAATATAGAACAGTTCAGTGTTACTGCTGATTCTGATTCTAATTTTAAAAAAAAAAAGGTGAGACAGTAGGGCAGAGAAAGAAGGGGGTGAGAGAGCAAAAGATAGAGAGATTGGGGGGTGGCACAGAGAATCACAGATAGAAAGGGAAACAGAAAGTGGGTAAGAAAGAATGGAGGGAGAAAGCAGGGGAGAAATGGAGAAGGGGTGGAGTGGAAGTCAGAAGAGACAGGGCTGCAGGGGTAGACAGGGAAAAACAAGAGAAATGAGAGAAATATAGAAAGGGGGTGGAAAGAAAAGCAAGTGGAAAGGGTGTGATAGAGTTAGAGTATGAGAGAGAGAAAAGGAAGGAGGAGATAGAGGAAAAAGAAAGCATCTGAGCTTCATTTACTGGTAATCTTCACGTTTCCTTTTCATTCCAGCAGCACCATGGGTAATGGCTTATGCTGGTCTGCGGTCCATAGATTGTGTGTGTGAGTGCGTGTGTGTGCACGTGCATGGCTCAGTGGTTTCATAAATCAAGGAGCCAGGGATGATGGGACACTTTACTAGAGGGGGCGGCTGGGGGTGGGGGATGCAAGGGTCTTACTGTTCCACCCTGAGATGCGAAGCATTCCTTGGCAACTGGCACAGAAAGCCAACAAAATATAATAGTCCAGGTCTCTCTCCCTTCAATTTTTTTTTCTTTTCCAAGCTTGTTTTCTGTATCTCTTTCCACCTCTGTTCATCATTAAATATATGCTATTTAAAACAAAAAATAATCCTTAAAATGATTAGGGCTAGCACTGTGGATAATAGGTCCAATAGGTCAACCTATCCATTACCATTGAAAACAAACATGGGCTCAGAGCTGATCCTTGATGTAATCAAACCTCTACCTTAAATGCATCTGTCACTCCTATTACAGAATTCACCACTGTCACACTTCCCTCATACATATCCTGAACTACTCTCACATACTTCTCTGTAACAACTGAGTTCCTCATACAACCACAACTCCCCTCTAGGTACCCTGTCATATGCTTTCTCCAAGGCCAAAAAGGCTCAGTGCAACTCCTTCTGACCTTCTCTCTACTCCATCAACACCCTCAGACCAAACATTACAGTGCTCTTTCTCTGCATGAAACCATACTGCTGTTCACTCCTTTCTCACCCTAGTTTCCACAACTTCCCATAACATGCTGTGCCAGGGTGCTGGTGGTCTAGTGGTAGAAAACTCGCCTACAGACCAAGAGATTTGAGGTTCAAGACCCACCTCCAGCACCACCATCATTGGGTTCCTGAGCAAGACCCTTAACCCCAAGTTGCATCAGGAGACTATCCCTGTAGTTAAGAAATGTAAGTTGCTCTGGATAAAAGTGTCAGCTAAATGCTGTAAATGTAAATTGTCAACTTTATCCCTTTGTAATTACTACAGCTCTGTGCATTACCTTTATTCCTGAAAATCAGGACCAGTACACTTCATCTCCTCTCCTCAGACATCCTCTCACCTTCCATGATTGTGTTAAACAATTTGGTCAGAAACTCAATTGCCATCTCTCCTAAACACCTCCATGCATCCACCAGTATGTCATGCTGGACCAACAGCCTTTCCATTCTTCATCCTCTTCATCGCTGCCATTACTTCCATCTTGCTTATTTGCTGCACTTCTTGTTTCACTATCATCCAATATTCACTCTCTCATTCCTTTCATTCATCAGCGACTCAAAGTACTCCTTTCATCTGTTCAACATGCTCTGTTCACCTATGAGTACATTTCCATTTCTATCCTTAATCTCCCTTACCTGCTGCACATCTTTCCCAGCTCTGACTCTCTGTCTGGCCAATTGGTATAGGTCCCTTTCACCCTCCTTACTGTCCAACCTCTCATTCAATTTACCACACACCTCATCTTTAGCCTTTGTCATTGCTTTCTTCGCTCTGTGTTTCATCTCCTTGTACTCCTGTCTATTTTCTTAATCTCACTGATTATTCCACATTTTCTTCGCTAGCCTCTTAATCTGTATACACTTCTGGACAACTGGGTTCCACCACCAGGTTTCCTTATCCTCCTTCTTCCCTCCAGATGTCACACCAAGTACCTTTTCGCTGTCTGCCTTACCTTGTCTGCAGTAGTTTCCCAGCAATCTGGTAGCTCTTCAACACCCCCAGTGCTTCAGCTTCTACCACTTGATCCTCTCTTGACCTCCAAGGTCATCCTACAGACTAGCATTCTATGCTATTTAGTTACACTCTCCCCTGTCACTACTTTGCAGTCTCTAATCTCCTTCAGACTAACCCTCCTGCAAAGGGTGGGTTATATATACTCTCCTATACATCACCCTGTGCTCCTCCCTCTTCTTATTAACTACAATATATTTTTATTAACTATAGCCATTTCTATCCTTTTTGCAAAATGTACAACCATCTGACCTTCAGCATTCCTCTTCTTAACACCATGTCTACCCATCACCTCCTCATCACCTCTGTTCCCTTCACCAACATGTCCATTAAAGTCTGCCCCAATCACCACTCTCTCACCCTTGGGTACACTCTCTATCACCTTCATCTAACTCACTCCAGAATTATTCTTTCCCCTCCATCTCACAACCAACTTGTGGGGCATAAGCACTAACTACATTAGCTAATTACATTAACTAATTACACTAATGCACTAATTACATTAACTATCATACCTTCAACTTCCAGCTTCAAACATATCACCATATCTGACAACCATCTTCACCTCCAAAACTTCACAAACTCTTCCTTCAGGATAACACCTACCCCATTCCTCCTTCCATCCACACCATGGTAAAACAATATACCTCCGATACACCTGGCCTTACTACCCTTCCATCTAGTCTCAATATCAACCTTCCATCATATCAACTAATTCTTTTCCTTTGTCATACTGCCAACCATTAAAGTCACTACATTTACATTTACGGCATTTAGCAGACGCTCTTATCCAGAGCGACTTACATATCTTAATTACAGGGACAGTCCCCCTGGAGGGTTAAGGGTCTTGCTCAGGGACCCAGTGGTGGTAGTGCTAGAAGTGGGATTCGAACCTGGGACCTCTTGAGTCATAGGCAAGTACCCTACCACTAGACCACCACCACCCTTTAAAAGTACAGTAAGCGTAAGACAAACTGAGAGAGTTTCCCCAGATGCAGCATGTAATTAATGTTGTGACGGGGACGGACCTTGCACAACGATACCTCAGGGCAACCTACTGGTAAGGGACTCAAACCCACAATCTTCCAACCTGGGAGCAAACTCCCTAACCACTAGGCCACTGCTACCCCCAATTATTCCTACCCTCACTTCCTTCTTTCCTCCACATCCTTCTCTCCTCCTGCCTCCAGATATGACTTCCTCCTCTTCTCTTTTGTCCAGCAGTAACCCAATTTCCACCTGCTAACAGCTGATCGTTGTTAACCCAGACCTCTAACTAATCCATTATGGAAGTCGTTGCCCACATTGATTTGACAAAAGTTTTACACTGGATGCCCATTTATCCGTGCTTGTGACCAACACGAAGGAAAAAACACTGGCTTATGCATCCTTAGTGGCTGAGTTAACAATATCTATAATCAACAATTAAAATAATTGACTCTCACACACATTTCCCAGTTCCTCAGTATACAATCACTTAACTAGCCTAGAAAGTTCTTTGGGGAAGAATCCATTTCAGATCCCTTGGGTAAAGCGCAGTTTAGTGCTAAAGGCTAAAGTGAGGTCAAAAATTGTCATGTTAAAATAATGTGTGACTGCTTATTGTACGTAAAACTACAGCAATGAACTACTTTATTATGCGCTTAGAAAGCCATACCTCTTTCTGTCGTTGGGTGGTGTAGCACTCACCTGAATTAGCAGAAACCTGAATTAATGCACCATGTCTTCCTACACATTATATAGCTGCAGTGTCTTGGCCTCAGTGGTGGACAGCTTTCACTCCCTTGCAGCTCTTTCTTTCAGTTTTTATCAATTCTGTTTGCATTAAATTGCACTGATTTGTTTCATTTCAGAGTCTATTTGGCTGAGCATGCAGGACTACACCTTTGCAATGTTGGCTATTCTGAGTCGATCAAGGCTGATCACAAATTATTGAGCTTTAGTTTAGATCGGTTTGTCATTTTCTGTGTGTTAATAGATGATTTAGGATTCAGCAGTATTTCATGTAAATCATGGTACTGCAATATGTTGTAAAGCATATTGTTAAATTGGCCTAAATAATTTGCTCTCTTGTATATCCAAAAGATTGTATTTACCTGTTGCAACATGCAACACTGTTGATATAAATGTCCCAAAACACCTAGTGTTAAATTTTGGATGCCCTCCATGGTAGTAACAGTAAAGTAAATTAAAGTAAAAGGGACTATTTATCAGTGTGTAGCTGCCACAGAACAGCAATGAAACCACAGTGAAATGTTTCTCTGCATTTAACACATCATACACACAGTGAAGCAGTTGGCAGCCATATCCAGTAGGTTGCCCTGAGGTATCCTTGAGCAAGGTACCGTCCCCGTCACTGCTCCCCGGACACTTTCAATAGCTGCCCCCTGCTGCACGTGTGTGTATGGGTGAAACGCAGAGATTGAATTTCGTTGTACTGTGCTGTGCTGCGTTTCACAATTACAAGAATAGTCACTTTCACTTTCATCATACATTATATCCAGACTGAACAGACAGGATCATTTATATCTCATTATATCCAAAGAACCTTAATGAAGGCAGAAAGCCACAAAGATTATGCAATTGCTTAGTGCACTCCAAAAGACGAAAACTGTAAACTCTTGGCATACCACTGAAATTAGCTTACACAAATCAAAAGAAATCATCTGTAATTTATCAAAACCTCCATAAAGCATATATGCATCAGTTCAGTAACTAAATCTGAGTATTACTGAATCAATAGGACATAGTAAATTCAAAGAGTAGGTTTAGAATAAAAGCTCTTGCACTGCTTGGTAAGCACTGTAAACACTAGAGGAACCACAGAAATAATGCAACAAGGAGGAGTGACTTAAGGAGAGGGAGCATATAGAGAATGAGGATACAACAACCCGGCTCTTGACAAGTATGTCATTCTAAACTGAAACTGACTTCCAAGTGTCTGATTCGTGAGTTGCAGGTAGTGATTGTACCTGTGTAGTGATGTATGCTCAAGCCTACGTTTCCATAACACTTCTTCTCAATGACTCGCAGATGAAACCCTTCACGATGGACCTGAAAGCCAACACCGTGCAGAACCATAGTAGAAGTGTTTTGTTATTTTGCCACCAAATCCGACAGCAAGTCAGCATCAGCATTTTAGTTGCCACATCAAGATGAACACCTGATATTTCATGCTTTCTAATTTCTTTTCACAATAATAGAATAGAATAGAATAATCATTTATTATCCCACGAATGAGAAATTCGGGTGTTACAGGACTCTTTAACAAGAAAGAGCAAGAAAGAAAGAAATAATATATAAAACACAAGGAAAGATATCCATATACAGAGCTATATATACATATACATATTTACAGGGCAATTAGCAAGAAAGAAAGAATATAAAAACACAAAGCAACTCCATCTTTTGTTGCTGGATCTGTAAACAGGGGCGCAGGTTCAGCTGAAGGGCCTAGCTACAGATTGGGCTGGATAGCCAATGAATTGCATTCCCTACTAGAAAAAGCCTTCTCTAAAATGCCGTCTCTAAATATTGTCATGCTTCTAAAATGTACCATACCACTATGGATAAGTGAGAAGTAGTTTTTTTGGCGTGGCATTAATTTACCTGCAGCAGAAACTTCAACTTCTAGTTGAACTTCCAGTCCAGTTCTTTAGGCACATCAACATCCTTCAATCCAACCACCTGCATGTCCTCTCTCATCACATCCTCCTCTTTGGTCTTCCTCTTTTCATTCTCCTTTTTGGTCTTCTTTTCCTCTTTCCTGGCAGCTCCATCTTCAACATCCTCGTCCCAGTAGAATCCTCGTCTCTCCAAAATAGTCCTTATGAAGAATAAGAATATTTGAGGATTATGTTAATGTTTATATACAGTACTGTGCAAAAGCTTTAGGCAGGTGTGGAAAAAATGCTGTAAACAAAGAATGCTTTCAAAAATGGAAGTGTTAATCATATTGCTGATGCAGTATAACTACCTTGTGTCTTGTTGCTGTGCTCAATCTTGCCATGACATGAAACTGTCTTCCATAACCTCACCTTGTTAGCAGAGTTTGGCTGTACCTCACCCAGATTTAAGCCTCCTACACAGCTGTTTCTGTTTCAGTTAATGACTGTGTTTCAACCTCCGTGTGACACTGATGATCATCAGCACCTGATTGGTAAAATTGGTTGATCATACACCGACTATAATCCTACAAAATCCCTGACTTTGTGCAAGTGTAACCTAGAAGAATTGATGCTGGATTGAAGGCAAAAGGTAGTAACACCAAATATTGATTTGATTTAGATTTTTCTTTTGTTCACTCACTTTGCACTTTGTAAATTGATAAAAAATAAACAATCATTATTTATATTTCTGAAAGCATTCTTTATTTACAGCATTTTTTCACACCTACCTAAAACTTGTTTGAAGTGTTTGTCTGACACTTCTGCTTCCCTTTAAAACATAAGAACAGATTCAATACATGGAATACAAACTCACTCTGTCTCTCTCTCCCTCTCTCTCTCTTTATCTCTCTCTTTTCTAGCAGAATATGATTGAATTATTAATAAAAAAGTGTTCATTAGTAATGGTAGTCAATAATGTCTTATGAGGCTGGTGGGACCATATCAAAGGACTTTCAGAACAGCGCCTTTGAAACCTTGCATAAGGGCAGAACAGATTGTTATTAGATTGTTATCACAGACAGCATTTTAAAGTACTATAATAATAATTCTTAAAATAATCTATAGTAATATTTACATTTTATGGTTTACCATGATTTATTTCCATATTTTCTTTATATAAGTTAAAATTATATCCAGTATATATCTACAGTGTACTAATAGCCAACATACAGCCAGCAACTCATGCACTGTATGTTGCTGTAGAAACATCAATTTTAGCCTCTTGTACAAATAAATAAAGCCAGCTGTAATTTTGTGTTTTATTTATTATTTTTTAATTATTATTTGTGAGAATTAAGTTTTTGGGTCTAACCAACAGTTTTCAAATTTTTGGGAAACTTGTGTTTTCTAACTGTAATCATAAAAATTTCGAATGATTGCCTTTTTTCAAGCTCTGCTCCAATTTAGCACAATGTTATTTGTATAATTTATCACTGTAATTCCTGTTCCTTATAGAATTGATAATATCCATATATGTGAACACAAATGGTGATGTTATCTGAGATGTCACTGGGTGATGTAGTTCTAAATCCTGTTCCATTTTTTTTCTCAAAATCAGTGTCTCTCTATTTTCACCAACATTTTCAGCTATTAGAAAACCAACATTTATTTAACTATATTCTGTAGAAATTTACAGAAGAGCTTAATAGTACATTATTCATAGTAGGCTTTATGATAAATATTTTTTTTTTATTACATTTTTTTTAATGAATTATAAACCACATTTTGATATTATCTAAAAATGTAAGAATATTAGTGGACAGTGTTTTCTTAAAAAATGGTAAAATAATTGCTCTTTGATAATCTGTTCTGTAAAGCCTTTCATTTCATCCAAAAAAAAAAATCAGTAAGCAACTGGCTGTGTGTGTGTGTGTGTGTGTGTGTGTGTGTGTGTGTGTGTGTGTGTGTGTGTGTGTGTGTGTGTGTGTGTGTGTGTGTGTGTGCGTGTGTTTATCCTGCTCTTTAAATTATGTCCAAAAGTGTAAATAGACTAAACAGATCCATTTCCTTCCCCAACCCTGCTGTCTGCAACATGTTTAGACTTTCATTCAGAATGTACTTTTTATAACAAAAGAACTCACAATCACTTCACACTGCTCATAAATTTTGACACATAACAACAGCAACAACAACAAGTTTTATTTATATAGCACCTTTCACAAACCCAAGGACACTTTATGATCGGGGAGCAACAAAAAATATATATATATATTTTTGATATATCTGATATTTATTTGGATCAGCAAAGCAATGAAAATTGAGGCCATGTTGGTGGTTGATTTGTCCTAAGGGTAGTTAGTAGATGGTGAAGAGGAGAGGTCATAGAACTAATCCTTGTGGAACACCACAACTAACAGAAGCCAGAGAAGATTTATGCTTGGAAATAGAAATCAATGGCTGTCTATCTGAGAACTATGAACTTAATGAAATGTATGCAGAACCAGAGATTGACAGAGTTTTTTTCACATTTGTGTATGTTGACTGGTAAGGAGAACCAAATTTTATTAAGTTTGTGGTCAGAGATGTCAGACAGAGACCCTGAGACCATGAATATGGGTGGGGAAGTCAATATAATAAAAAAGTGAAAGCGACTACCCTTGTCATTGTGAAACACAGCACAGAACACAACACAATGAAATTCAACCTCTGCATTTCACCCATACACACACGTGCAGCAAGGGGCAGCTATTGAAAGTGCCCAGGGAGCAATGATGGGGACGATACCTTGTTCAA
Source organism: Hepsetus odoe (assembly GCA_017165825.1). Classification (NCBI taxonomy): domain Eukaryota; kingdom Metazoa; phylum Chordata; class Actinopteri; order Characiformes; family Hepsetidae; genus Hepsetus; species Hepsetus odoe. Next base: position 8,402,409 of record CM029370.1, read on the forward strand.
GGGTACCTCAGGGCAACCTACTGTTGAGGGAATCAAACTCATAATCTTCTGATCCAGACCAACTCCCTAACCACTAGGCCACCACTGCATAATATTAAAGCAATCAATCAATGAAATCAGCAGTACAGGAGAGCGCATGACTAGCATGAGGAGCTCAGTTAAATCAGAGAAAAACATAGAGAGAAGTTTAGGTGGGTGGCAGATCTTCTTTTGTCTGCTCCCATGTGGGGTTGCCACAGTGGATCAGCCATCTCCATTTCTTAGCGTGCCCTGCATCTTCCTCCTTCAAACCAACTGCCTGCATGTCCTTTCCAACAACATCCAAAAATCTTCTCTTTGGCCTTCCTCTTTTCCTCTTTCCTGACAACTCCATCCTCTTTCCTGACAACTCCATCCTCAACATAACCATAAGCATTCATTATCTTCATTATCTTCAACTTCCAGCTTCAAGCTCATCTGACACTCTGTTCACCTCCAAAATATTTTTGACATACTCTTCATTCAGAATTAAACCTATACCATTTCTCCTTCAACACATACTGTGGTAAAACAGTTTAAACCCACTTACAATACACCCAAAGGCCTTACTACCTTTCCATCTAGTCTTTTACACATGCAAAATATCAACCATTCTCCATCATATCAGCTAACTTGTCTCCTTTTATCAGTCATGCTGCCAGCATTCAAAGATCTAAGTTCCCTTCTCTGCTCTTGCCCCTGCACATATCTTCCTCCTCTTCTTCTTCTCTTTTGGCTACTGCCAAGTATACCTTGAAAACTATACCTTCAACAGTAGCTCAATTTCCACCAGCACCCTGTTGCCTAACAGTGGTCCAACCGGTCTGACCATATGGATATGTTTACACCAGGTGCCCTTCTTGACATAACCCTCCCCATTTATTTGGGTTTGGACCAGGATGAAGAAATACACTTGCTTGTGCATCCCTAATGGCTGGGTTTTAGGTAAATGAGAACAATAATTAAATTACAGTTTAATTAGACAAATGACCGCAGGGCAGTGGTGGCCTAGTGGTTAGGGTGTCGGCCACGTGATCCGAGGATTGGGGGTTCGAACCCCTTCCCAATAGGTTGCCCTGGGGTACCCTTGAGCAAGGTGCCGTCCCCGTCCCGCTCCTCCTTGCGATGGGCTGGCGACCTGTCCAGGGTGAGTCCCCCGTCCTCGCCCTGTGTGCACTGGATTGGACACCAGCACTCCCCCGCGACCCCGTTTGGGACAAGCGGCAGATAATGGTAACCACCACTAGTAAACAACACCATGGAAGTTACATACTAAAGCTAAGCCAAGCTTCTCACACCACCGCTTCAGCCAAACCAGAGCCCAAGTTTAACCCAACATTGATTCAGAGTATGAGAGGTGAGAGAGCAAACCTGCAGAAGAAGGGCTAACAGGGACAGGTAAGATCCCTTTCAAGATGGAGTGAGGGGAAACTCTCTTCTCCATGACTTCTCAAAAACCGTTGACAATCCAGTGGGAAAGTTAGTTCAGTTTAAGCTCCAGAGGGAGAAAAGAAAGATACAAAACAAAAAAACAGCCTAAAGGGAATGAGCAAGAAAAAAATAAATAAATGAAACACACACACCGGTGAGGAGTAGCAGCCAAAACATCCAATTCATTTGAATTTATTTATTTAGTGTATAGCACTGGAACTTTTATTAAGGTCAGAATAAGGTGAAGTACATACATTTGCTGAAGGAAATTCTGTATGGAAATGTTTGTTCTGAACAGAGGACTTATTGCTAAAATGCTCTGTCACACATTTATACACATTTGTTATATCTTTGAATTATTGCACTGCAACTATTCTCTGTTGAATCAATCACAACAGCCTCTTGAGCAATAAAAGCACCCTCACAAATTTGCTTCTTGAAATGGGTTTCCATGACCAAGCAGCTGCTGCACACTATTTACATCACTATGTACAATGCTAAGCACCAGCTGAATTGGTGTAAAGCATGTCACCACTGGACTCTGACTGTGTTTTCTGGAGTGAGAATCACACTTCCCCGTCTGACAGTCTGATGGACCAATCTACTCCTTTTTGAAACCAGGGAGAATGTTTGCAAGACAGTTCTTATCCAGCATCAGTGCCTGGTCTCAGAAATGCTCTTTTGCAAACTCCTTCTTTTCTGTTAGTAAGCCTTCGTAGAAAAGTGGATTGCCAAAGGGAGATCAAACTCCAGATTGATACATCACAAACTGATAAGTGTGATGGACAGGTGTCTGCATATTTACACAGTATTTTAATATGACAAAAAATACAAGAAATAATGTGATTTAAACTGCATAAAATATTTATTGTAATACTTAGTTTTAATACTTAACCTGATGTTACCTTAATCCATATGTTTACTTCAGCCTTATGTAGCATTGGGAATCAGATCGGTGTCATCAAAAATCTAAGATTGAAGATTAATTAATCTTTGCAGCAGTTGTTTGCATTGGACTCACATTTTTCCGTCTCATAGTGGTTAATGCCTAATAATGGCTGCTTTCTTGCTCCATGTACTCACTTCAACTTGCACTAAGTAGACTCAAAAGTAGACCCTTGCAGTGATTGAAGCTGCTGTTTAGTGCCTCTTGTTTGCTGCAGAGTGTCTTTGAAATGCCTCAGGTGACTGTAAAAGGCACTTAGTGCCCTCAGTGATCTTCTGAAGAGAACTCCAATTAGAGAGACTGCCTATGTTTTAGTGCAAAAGACAAGATAAAAGGGGTTCTGGCATTTTTTCACTTCCTTCTCTACATGTAATGTTGGATGAGGACAGATAAGAGTGGTAAACCTATTGCAAGTCTTTAGTCTTTGGCCATTGTATGCAAGGTTTCACTTCAAGGGAAATTGTGCTATTGGCTCATGTTTTTTTCTTGATCGACCAAAGATTTTGTTTCATGTCTATCCCTTTTTATGCTTCACCCCTCCTGAGTCCCTCCAGCTATTTTTTAACCACAGCATTGATTTTTCTGCAGTATCTCTCCACCCTTTATTCCAAATGCCATGAAATGCCATGAAAAAAAGAACTTGTCAGAAGTCACAGATCCTTTATCTAAGGCTTTTGGGTGTGCTTTGAGAGTGTCCTAAATTAGCAGAATGGCACAGATTGCCTTATCAGGTCAATGATGCACAGGAACAATAGCTAAGAGCGGATCAACACACCCAGACATTGTAATCATGAGGATAATGACAAGGATGATGATCATTAGGATGATAACGGCTGCGACTCTGATGTTGATTGGCCTGACTTTTTTAATGCTATTCAGTTTGATTATATTCCAAAAAAAAACATGAAATTAATTTTAGCTCACTGTTTCTACTCCATCAACTTCTGTGTCATTAGCTGTCCATCAAATAGGGGGATGGGTAAAGAGAGAGCCTGAGTAAGAATGAGTGAGAGAGGGTGGACAGAATGCAGTTTTATACAAGAGCTAGAGAGAAGAGTGTATGAGCCATTCTTGTCATGAAAGGGTGATGAAGCAATAGATCAAGAGGAAGAAAGAAAGCAGAGGAGAGAATAAGAGTGACACAGAAAGACAAGGCACATGGTGTGGGTGGACAGACGCTGGCTCGAGTTCTAACTGGGCTCTGAAGGGCCAATTTGGTGCCTGTTAACTTGGCTGTTGTGTCTGATACGCCACAGGAGTGTGTCTGCCTTGTGGTAAAGTGACACAGATTAAAGACAACCTAACACTTTAAACCTTTAGAACTCATAGCCCTTGCCAGTTATAAACAAAGCATGATTCAGGGTTGAAAATTAGGCCTGCAAAGGGGGGGCACATGTTGGGAAGCTATAGTGCACACATAGCAACTCAGATGTAAAATAAGGTAAACTAAGTTACTTACTGGAATAGGTCATTTCCATGATATTTCAATTTGTAACTGATAAATTTGTTGTCATTTGTTGTTTTTCAGTGCATTTTATAATTTGAAAATAATTATACTTTTATTAAATATTTGAATTAATTCACATAGAGTTAAGAGTTCATGCAGCCTGTGTGAGCAGCCCAGAAGCAGGGTAGACTCTAGAGAACAAGCCACATGCTAAGAAAAAAAAAAGAAACCCCCAAAAAATGTAACATAAATGAAGATTCAAATTCATTAATTTCTGAAAACAAAATACAATAACAATATTTTCTGCAGGCTCAAACTACTCAATATTGCTTACTTTATTCAACAGCCATCCCACAACACACAACATTCTTAATGACCTTGCCAGGATGGCCATGTCATTTACAACATCAAAAGATGTACATTTAATAAAATATACCGGGAATGCTTTTTTTTCCCAGATGGATAACATTGTGCCACCCAGGAAGGGCTTTAAAATGTACCTTTAATTGCACTGCAGTGAATATCATCTGTAATTATTTATTTTTCTTTGTTATAAACAGTTTTAGTCACTTTAGGCACTTTCACTTTCACTTTTTGTTGTTATTAACCTGGTTGTTAACTATCATTAGCAATCCCACTTTGGCAGAGTTTGTGAACCAGTCGGATTCTGCATTTGTGACTGGACGTGACAAAACAAGAAAATCTTTTGCTAACTGTTTGTAATATTTAAACCCACATTGCATGCATTATTATTGGGAATGAAAAAATTATCATAGTAGATTGTCTCTGCCAAATGGTGATGGGATTTTAGGTCCGAACCCCATCCCCCCAACCCAAAAATATGCACACACACACACACACACACACACACACACACACACACAGACAGTATAGAATTTAGCTCAGGGACAAATCATACTTTAATCATAAATCATACCAGTCCATTAAATCTTTTTGCTATGCTCCATAAATTTACAGATATCTTTTATTCTCTCTCTCTCTCTCTCTCTCTCTCTCTCTCTCTCTCTCTCTCTATGTCCCTGTCACAGTTTCCCTGCAAGACATTACTATGAGGAAAGCATTCCGCAGCTCCACCAATCAGGATCAGCAGCTGTTTGACCGTCAGTCTCTGCCGATGCCGCTGCAAGAGACTTTCAACCTCTGTGAACAGCCGCCACCCCTCAACATCCTCACACCTTATAGGTCAGTATTTAAATACCAGCCTCCCTATTTCTAAGATGTCCAAAGAAATGTATGCAAGAATACTTTACTACCTTCAATTAAAAACATTTTTTTTTTAAATGTTACTAAACTTCTGCAAAACTGCTTATTTTTTTATTTTGCTTATTTTACCAAAATCATGGGAAGCTGCTTGAGCCTATCCAAAAGGCTTGAAGCTGAACCTGATGTCAGCATCCAGCTGAATCCCTTTTTATTTAAGCCTGTATTATGCATTGTGATTTAACGTCATAAGCCAAGCACTTGCACACTGCCAAAAAATATCAGCTGTTTGTAAAAATATTAATTTAGTGTGCAGATTTTAAGTCTGCATCAGAGACATCCTATATTACATAATGCACGTCACAAGGTGCTGCATTGCTCACGTCATCAGAAAGGTGATACAAAATCTGAGCACAATCTGGTACTGTGAATGATAGTAAACATCTGCAACCAGAGGCAGATTGCTCTGCCCTGCTGTACACCACCATATTTCACTGATACATCGATGATCAAACTGGTTCCAGACTTGTGATGTAAATTTAGTTCTTAGTTTAATTTTAAAATAGCTTTAAAATTTTATTATATTTTAAGTGTACGCCTCACTTTTGCAGCGATACCAATTTTCTAGGAATTAAATGTTGCCAGTTACATCTCAAACTCATATTACCCATTTAATAGTAGGGGAAACACTGGTTCCTGTTCTTGTTATTGTTTCAATATCTGGTATGAACTAGATGGGGATGGTTTCTCCTTGATTAGTCTTGATTTTTCTCAAGATTTCTTTGTCTGGTTCAGAGGAAGTTTTATTTATCTTAGGTCTACTCACTTTGGGCTTGTACCTTGAAGCCATTGTCCACTCTCAAATTGATCATCTGTTTTAAAACTTTACTGGTTTGAAAAAGGCCAGCCTTTATTGATAATTTTCAATGAACAAATGAAAAGAAAAATTCAAGCTAAAAGTGAAGCTACAAACAGTAGGATTTGTTAATCTATAGATATGCTGTGATTGTTTTAATTTTTTTTTTTTTTTCAGACCTGTCCACGGAAGCATATGTATAAAATCACAATCATCCATGAGATATGTCAGTGTAGGGTAGCTGGAGCAGGGCCTGTGCTGAAACAATTGCTCCAATAGAGTGGATTTTCAAGTCGCCGTCGCTCACTGTAGCAAAAAACACAAGGGATTAAAAATATACATTGTAAATATGAAATACGATATAGTTTACAATAAACACATCACAGCGCATCATAGCAAACCTTTGTATCCCCTCTCTCCTGCTCTCTCCCTCTCTCTCTCCTAAGATTCATCCATTACTTCAAGAAAACGACTTCAGTACCTGAAGCTGTTTTTGCTTGACAACGTGACAGCTGTTACACCCTTCTTCACTTCAGCTCAGCCTCCTTCCACTCCTGAAAACTCCTTCCTCTTCTGTCTTCCTCCCCTCACTGCTGCTGTTTTCTCTGCAGCCCTCAGCTCCTCTTTCTTTCTCCTTATGTGCCCCGCTCACACTTTTTCACTTTGCAAACTTATTTAGCCAGGGGCACTTTATTTTGATCTTAAATGGAATACAGTACACTGCAGTATTTTGTGATGTCATATTACAGAGTTTGGTTAAAGTGTGCACATGATGCACATTCTTCGAAACTATAGACGATCAGCCAAGTATGGATTAAAGTTATGTTTTGAAACCTTTTCCTATCTCTTTCTCTGAAACCAGTTGAGAGTTTCCTTGGCTATGTTTGGGATCATTGTCTGCTAAAATGTTCACCTTCATTTCATTTTCAACATCCAGATAGATGGCAGCAGAATGTTTTTTTGTTTTTTATCAAGAATGTCCAGGTATATTTCTCCATTCATCCTTCCTTCAATTATATGACATCTGCCAATATCATATTCTGATAAACAGCTCAACATTATGATGTCCCCACCTCCACACTTCACTGTTGGTTTTGTGCTTTTGGGGTGAAGGGCAGTGCCATTTCCCATCGCAAACCTGCTGTGTGCAATGGCATCCAAAGAGTTCAATTTTGGTCTCATCTGACCAGACTAATTTCTCCCAGTATTTACTTGGCTTGTCCAAATGTTGTGCAGCAAACTTTAAATGAGCTTCAACATGCTTTTCATCAACAGTGGAATCTATGGTGAGTGTGCATAGAGGCATGTCAGTACAACATGCCTTTCTGAAGCTCTCAGCAAGTGGTCCTTGGCTCTTGGACAGTTCTTCTGACCATTCTTTTGACGCCTGTTAAAAATCTTGCAAGGAGCACCTGGTCATGGCCTCAACAATGCTCTCTGTAAAATTCAGAGGCTTAGAAATGGGCCTGTAACTAATGCCATCAGTATGCTTCACAGTAATATGGTTGTGAAGGTCTTGAGGGAGTTCTTTGCTTTTACATGATGCTTTTACATCATAAAATGCTTTTTGTGTAATACCTTATATATAGAGCAACCATTAGGACTTAACCAGCTGATATTAATTTGCAATGATGGGGGTCAGGATTGCTTTCTAAATACTGACAGATTTCAGCTGGTTTCTTTGCTTTGCATCCCTTTTTGCACCTTCTTTTTCTTCTTGTGTTTTATACTTATTCCCTGTATTATTCCAGTTTACTTCACAGAACTTAATTTGTGGACTTATTTGTTTTGTATGTGGCCATTACTAGGGTTGTTACTGACTTTTGGTGTAAATTTCATGTGAATAGCCCCATTACACATATATTTACTGAAAAAAGCATTGATGCGTTCAGTACTTGTTTTCCCTGCTGAATGTATGAATCAATCTTTTTTGTTCTCTGTGTGCAGATGCAGAAAGTTGCCTGCAAAATGTATCTGAAATGTAGTTTATGAGAAGCAATTACAGGCATTTCACCTGTCATGTACCTACCATTTTTCTGTGTGTTCTTCTTTTCCTCTCCTCTTTTTCTCTTTGGGTGTGAGAAATGAGGTTGAGTTGTCCGTTTGACCCATTAGCCAGCTCTTCCTCCTTTGCACGATGCCACAAAGCTGGGAGAGAGAAAGCCAATAATAATGCAACATCATTGGATGGCTGAACATGCAGGAGTGGAAAAATAATTGCCAATTTTGTATAAGCTAAGAGATGCCATAGTGATATGAGGCAGATGAAGGCCCATTGTACCCACCAAGAAAGAGCAAGGTTATTTATATTTTCTTGGACTCTTGATAATGAATGGTTGTGGCATCACCAGGGATCAAAAGCATCCCTCTGATGACCACTTATCCTTCTCCTAAGTTTGAGTTCTAATTTTCAGCCAGAGCGTATTTTGACATAAACATGCAGTCCTGTGAGATCTTCTAAGGGCAAGAAAGAAGTGGATATAGCCAACATGAAAGAATGATGCAAGTTTGCCAGAAAAGATGTTCAAAAACAATAATGCATGATGAGTGAGAATATTGAAGGAGTCTGGGAAAGTCCAGGACAAGAGATTGACAGGCAGACAAACAGATTTTATTAATAAATCAATGATAGGCTGTCGTATCAGAGCTGCTTTCAATCACACTGTCCAGTCTGATCTTGGTGATGATGACTGTAGAGCACTTAAACAGCCTTTTCTGCTATTCTAACAGAAGAATGATATTCCACCCTCTGCAGGGATGATGGTAAAGAGGCCCTGAAGTTCTATACTAACCCGTCCTACTTCTTCGACCTGTGGAGGGAAAAGATGTTGCAGGACACCGAGGACAAGAGGAAGGAGAAGAGGAAGCAGAAGGTAAGGAGTACATAATGGAAAAGGTGTGGTCTTGCTTGATTGACAGAATGTTGTATTTTATTGGTAGCTTGTATAAGTTTATCAGCTCAAAATAGCTGTACAGTACATTACAAGAACAGAAACTAATCAACGCAAGTACACAAACTCAACAATGCTTGGCAGGCTCAGTGCAAAAACAGTGTATTTTCTTGTTACTAAGTTTAAGAGGATGTCTTAAATAGATTTACTATTCATGTTGCAACAATAAAAAAGTACATTATATGCAGAAGGATATGCAGAGTGATTGCCTAGTTTAAGCAATTGTCTTATGTATCTGCTGGTAGTTGATATATGACTAATAGACTTATGATATGTTTCAGAATGCAATAATTTGACAAAGCGTGTTTGTGTAGTTTTTTGCCCTTGCATACCATGTAAAGTATATTTTTGTGCTAAGTGTTTAAGTTATTGTGCATCAGTGTAAATTATATGGGTTAAAAGGATAGTTTGCACATTGCAGTTACCAGTTTTTCCTAATTAACTGAGACATCTTTCATGACCAAAGCTTTAGTAGCTACAAGGCAAATGTAGCAATACATTTCATGTAGCTGTATTGGGGCATTCTTCTACTCGGAGTTTGCCAACTAAGACTGTTTGTATGATGAAAATGAAAGCAGTGCCTCCTCAACTAGGAATTGCTCTATTTTCCATTGTTTTGAGCAAGTTAACACATCACAAACATATAAAATTAACTCTCATTAGCTGGTTCGTGCACACTGTATTCTCTTTATCTAAGAAGTCTTTGTTTTTTTTTCACAAAAAGACTGAGCATGCAAAAGTTAGAGAACTCTAATTTAGAGAGCTTGTTAGTTAAAGCAGAAGTTTGTTAAAGAGCTTGCTTTGGTGAAACCACATTTTCATAATTTGACTCTTTGTGAGGTTTAAACTGAACCTGTGAAATTTAGTCACCTAAATCCTTTAAATAAACATAACCACAAAATCCACTCAAGCTACATTCAGCCCTTCATTAAGGTGACACGGGTTTGTCAAAGTGGTTTCATTAAAGTAGGACCTACTAGCTCTGAAAAGTAAGCAAAACATCAATGTGTAGGTGACCACTGCCAGCAGCCTTTTAAGTCAAGCTCAGATTTTATAAACTGAAGTAGGAGTAGGAACTTTTTTGTTGCAATGATCATCATAGTTATGGCGAAATGTGATCCAAAATCATTTCTCTCCAACCCTGGAGTTATCTGAAATAGCTATCAATTGTATAGCTCAAAATAAGTCGCAAAAACCCACGTCAAGAAGTTTGTGCCACCTGTGATGGATATAATTTGAGAGATGTTTTGGAGAATTTTTTATGATCATGATTAGCGTGGCTATTGCCATATCCTTGGTGTCTGAGTAAAAGTGAAATTTGTTTAAATTTTTTACATTTTGTCAATCTATTCCTTTATCAAATGCAGCAATGTATTTAGCACTGTCAAAAAAACATGACTTCATCATCAGCCACTTGCCTCAGGCCACTGTTAAGTAAATAGCTCTGACCCTGTATATCATACTTCTACTTCCCTGCTGCTGAAATTCTCACGCTGCTGAAAGTAGCAAAGTTTTTCATCAGACCAAAGAAAATTGTGTATAATTTGGAATTCAACAATCTATCATTAAGGTTCTGTTGATTGCAGTGTAAAACCTATTTATGGAGGGAAATCTGTCTTTCCTGAGCATAAACTGAACAAAAACTGCCTTGAAGGGCCTGGGTTTATGACCAAAGGGATTGACAAGGCCATGTGGATCGGTGTGAGTGTGTACGCGTGTGCGTCTGTGTGTGTGTGCAGTACAGACCAAGCAGCGTATGTGCTGATTAGATGTTGAGGGGTTAGAGTCGGTTTGGTTGGATGTTTTCAGTGATTAACAGCTTTGGCTGCCCCTTCCACCTTCCCCATCATTAGAGACCACAGCAGAATGGAAGCCCTCTTACTGATGCTTCTAAATTACAGACTAACCACACACACATACACACACAATGTGGACTACCCTCCCCCCAGTACCAGGGGCTAATCAGAGGCTAATCAGAAGCAGATTGTGTTTCTGCGCATGAAGGCAGTCTCTCTGTTTTTTTTCCCTTTTCTCTCTTTCCCTTCATTCATATTTCTGCCTTCACTGCCACTGTTCCTGTTCCCCTCCCTTATAACAGCCTCAGCAGCAGCAGCAACATAAGCTGCATATGTGTATCTGTGTTTTGTGTGTTTTAAGGTTTATAGCTTAAATAATGGAAGGACCTGCTTCAGTAAAAGTATCTGAGATGGCTCTCTTCTCAGTAATTGAAGAGAATAGTGTGTGTGTGTGTGTGTGTGTGTGTGTGTGTGTGTGTGTGTGTGTAATGCATTCTTTCCGGAAGATGTGATTCCTGCAGCCTGTAATAATACCCCCACATCGAGAGCCCTTGAGTCGTTGTCTGTGGCTACAGATGCCAAACCCCCTCCCTCCCAACTCCTTTTCAAACACAAAATGGCTCCTTTCGTTCTGCTGACAAATAGAAGTGTCCATGCTATTTTACACTGGCTGCATCTCAAGCAATTTAGAGTACACATAGCAAACAAAACTACTGTGCCTGTTTACATATACATTATCTGTCACTGTATCTACCATTCATGAATGCACAGAATGCATTCATGAATGCATGAAATATGAAGTCTGCAGTAAGCATGTGATTCTGCATACAGGATTTACTGTTCTATTCTATTTGCCCCACTATGTTTACCACCTCCATGCACCCAGCATTCATATGTTATAGCTGTTTTAATTAGCAGCACAGTTTTGATGTGGACTGAAATTCTGGCCCAAATGCAACCTATTTCAAACTACATGAAGTTTCTTTTTAAATCTTGGTGATGTTAGAGTTGGGCTGGGTACAGTATAAGATTTCAGTCCTGATTAAAACTCAATTCTGGAAAAGAAAACATTCAGGCTCTTCCGAAACAGACTATTTGGCCAGAATGAGGAACCGGACTATTATCATCACTCAAACTGCCATATAAAACCCAAACCGCTGGTTTTGCTACAATGACAATTATACCTTACAATAACATTAAATTATCTGAAATATATAATGCAGCAATGTATACATTCCTGAATCACTGCTTTATTTCTTATTATCAGGAATCCAGCATGCAAGTTTAATAAAATACAGAAATTTGGCATAGAAAATATAAAGAGATATATATTTTATGTTCACCATAATGTCAAGCAAAATAATCTACCTTATTTTTTCTTGGGATTTTTCTGGGTTTCAATTTACATCACAGAATGCACCATATTGCATAATGTGAAAATGGGGCAAAGGGACTGATTGCTTGCAGTCACATGCTGAGAATAAGCACAAGGAATCACACTAAGTGAGACATATAACAGTTGAAAAAAAAGCCATGATGTTACTGATAACAACCCACTATTGCTTTAATATAGCAGTTTACCTGAATAGTTTTGTATCAAGTGCATTATCCATACCTTATCCACAAAAAAGCAGAAAAAATTAGATATGCAAGAAAGTTTTAGTTTTTATGTAGAAATTTCAAAAATTTTAGAAAATTCCTGTGTGAAAGCCTAGGTATCTAAACTGAAAGGTATCTAATAATTTTTTATATAATGAAAAGATAAGAAATGTCTGGCTCTTTTATAAACTGGGGAAGTGTGTCTGATGACCTTCAACGCTGCACATTCCTGATCCAGCTCATCATGGCAGCTCTTTAAACAGTTGATGATCTGGATTAGGTGTATATTAAATTAAGAAATATTTGTAACCATGCAGTGATGAGGGTTGCCAGGTCATACCAATTATTTATATATTGCTTTTTACAACTGTCATTGTTACAAAGCAGCCTTACAGAATATGTGTTTGAGCTCATAGAGGACAGAGACAAAAAAAAAACAATACCTGTAACACTAGATGGCACTCTGCATGGCTCTTGTGAGAGCACACCTGTTTGGCATTGGGCTAACAGGTGTGCTTCATTTGGGGTTGGCTTTAAGCAGAGCAGTGATCTTTGTTAATCTGTGCGTGTCTAAGTTTATCTGTGTTTAGAGTTTCTGTGCACAGTATGGTAAATAAAGCTTTTACATACTGTAAAGACCTCTTGCCTCAGCACTGATGTCACGAACACAACACTGTCACCATCATTACAATACCTACAGATAGGAAACCTTGGGTGGAACCAAGGCTCAAAAGGGGAACTCTCTCCTCTGGTTTAGACTAAATTACTGAAGAGAAAGAAGAATATTACAGAATGAAGAGAATGAAGAATAAACAAGATGTCAAACAATATATGGGAATTATGTAATGTAATCATTTATAGTCTGTATTTAGTATTCAGTTTGATCAAGTTGAGTGCTATGGGGTGCTGGTGGCTTAGTGGTAGGATACTTGCCTACTAGTCAAGAGGTCACAGGTTCAAATCCCACCTCCAGCACTACCATCATTGGGTTCCTGAGCAAAACCCTTAACCTCAAGTTGCTCCAGGGGGGGGCTCTCCCTTTAGTTAAGAAATATAAGTCACTCTGGATAAGAGCTAAATGCTGTGAATGATGGTTGAATGTCTTTCATTATTATCTTTAGGAAAGTCAGATTAAATGTCTCTAACCATTTGTACACACTCTCCAATGAACACAAGTGATCGGCAACTTAGTGTTGTTTATAGCCAATGATTTCATTCCCACTTAAATTCCCATTCACTCCCACAAGCACTCTGGAGGGAAAGGTTTATCTATAAATTGTGACACGCAAATGAGAGGTAGTTGCTTTTGCTACAGAATTAATTCACCTGTACCAAAGATGTCTGAGACAACAGTGGGTTCTTGCGATTCTTCAGCCATGTTAAAGTCATGCAAACATGGGCACATCATAAATCACATTAGTTCAGGAACTCTCTGACACGAAGCACTTATACATTCTGACTGGAATCTTTTTGAAGCACCTGTTTCCCAAAACTTACAGCATTCCTCTTCGCCACATCTCAAAATCTGCCTAATTTGCAGTGGTCAGAATAAGGTGACCACTCTGAATAAGGTGTAACTCTCATGGTACCCATAAAATGCCACCCAATGTATAACTGACTTTTTAACTGTTTTGCACTTTTTATTGTCTGAAAGTGAATATAATCTGCCAAGCGTGAGAAGGCTGAGTACTTCAAGAGAAAGCTGAGAAGCTAACAGAATATCACAATATATCACAATAGAACAGACTTTAGGCCTTTAAGGGAGTCATTTTAAAACTCGTCAACATGTGTTACTTGCAAGGATTTAAATCAGCTAAATTTGAATGTAGTAGTGTGATAACAATCTGCTAGCTTACCGCTAGCATAGAAATACTGCAGAAATGCCCTGGCTTAAAGACATTTGATTAAAGAGTTTCTGCATTAAATATTGCTATGTACTCTCTATGAATTTATGGCTGTGCAATTCTGTTTAAACAAAATGAAATATATTCATGAAATGCATGTTATAATTTAAATGGATGGCTATTTATAGGAGCCTCTCACTACAGTTAGCATTTTCCTCACTCTTTCTATTCACAAGTCAATAAAAAAAAAACAGCACCCAAGGATCTTTTTTTATCTGAAATTTCTGTCACACTTGTATGGGACAATCAGCTATGAAAGTTCACCATCTGAAAGTTCTGTGCATTCAAAGCATTTTGGATGCAAAAAAAAGGTGAATAGCATCAAAAACAACAAAATCGAGAATCGTGCAGAAGAAGAAATAGTTTGCACAGTCTTATTATGTCTTTGTGTATTATGTATTAAGTCTTATTATATTTGCACAGTCTTATGTGGCAAGAAAGAAGTTTGTCTTGCAACAAAACAATAGATGTTATATCTTCTCAGTGCTTTCTGTTGTGTACTCTCAAATTTTGTGTCAGAAATACCATGTGCATCATATGAACATTGTAAAATGTTTTTCTATTTAGCAAACAACATGCCGCCGATAAAAATCCATGTTAATATATTCATCATAACCCACATACTTGACTTTGTTCACTAGTGATTCCAGCCATCCATTCAACAAAAGCTATTTAGCATTGATGAAAATGAAAGTAATTGTCATTGTGAGCACACCACAGTTCAACTCCCATTGCACCACAGTGAAACACTTCCTCTGCATTTGACCAATCCCCACAGTGTAGCAGAGGCCAGCCTTGCACCTAGCACCCTGGGATCAGGGTCAGGTACGGTACTTTTTTTTCAAGGCAAACCTACATGGGGTCATATCCCTAAGCATTAGACCACAATACATACCTTTTGATTGTATTTCTGCAGAGCTCAGCTCCAGTCTGATATCTCACACCTAACACTGTTAATGATTAGGAATGAAACAGAGCAGATCTCATGTAGTCACCACACAGACTGATCAAGCTTACATGATTTGCAGAGTATGGCCGGACAGCAGCCACCCATGCTAAGTCTGCAAGATCTGTGCAAAAAGAGAAACTGAGAAACTAAGAGAAATCCATTCATTCTCATTGGAATAGCCATGTGTGGAAAAAGGCCTTGGATTAGGCAGCATTACATTAGGGTGGAATAAATTAGGTTAGCAAATGACTGATGGCCATAGTGTTGGTGAAACTGCTACAGCAGCAATCACTACTTTCCTCTTCCTATGATTCATTCTCACTGATTACAGACCTGACTAGATTTCTCTCATTCTCCGTTTACATTGTCTTTCTTTCTCTCTCTCTCTCTCTCTCTACAGACATCAATTAAATATAAATACTTTTTTGGCTAGTTTTAGAGCATTATTTCTGTTTAATGCATTTTTTTAATAAACATTGTTTTAATAATCTTTTTTTTTTTCACTGTTTTATTTTTCTTATTAATCTTTTTTGTTAACCACATTGGGAAATCCATGTTTGGGACAAAGGCACATTTTTCCTTGATTTACCCCTGTGCTCCTCAGAGTAACATTTTAAATCAAACTATCCAGACATAATTAAAGTGCACATTGCAGACTTAAAGACTTTAAAGTAATTTGTGTACTTTTCACTTTCAACATGTAAAAACTACATGTAGAAGAAAACGTTTTAGACATAGCCCCCTCATTCAGGGCAGCATAATTTTGGGAAAATGGCTTGGCAGGTATTTGTGATTGCTCAGGTGTGTTTCCTTGCTTCATTATTGTAGGAAAAAAAATACCTATGCCTGTTTCTACCCTTTTGAGTTTCTCAAAGCTAAATAATGGAAAATTCATATTGTGACATCGTCTATTTTATCAGCTCCACTTGACAAGCTCAGCAGTCAGGACCCTAAAAGGACCACCAGTGTGAGGTATTATCTGGGTAGCAGATCATTTTCAGCATAGTAGTTACACTGACATTCTAATCAAATGTTAGCGTGTTTATACTTGCTCTCGGGTGGCCCTGACTGTTTAACAGTGTAAGTGGATGAACAAATGAAACAGATGAAAGAAACAGATGTACCTATACAAAGTGCACCTATGGGATGTGTACGATGAGTGTAGAAAAAGGTAGATGTAGCTAATCTTATAAAGTAGCTAGTCATGTGAAAATTAGGACACCAAATGAAAGCCTGTGTGTTTTTGTAACATTCTTAACATTCTTAATTCGTAACATATGAATATTTAATCTAAATTTTTTTCAATACTGAGAGATTCAAGTAACATAACAAAACAATTAAAACTGAAGAAAAGATTCTATTAAAAAATCTTCTGTACGAAAATGGGATTTCTTGTGAGGAATAAATAAGGACACCCCCAACTTTTTTCCCAATTAACAGGTGTAGCACATCAGGTGCGCATGGTTTGACTCATTTAAACCTCAGACATTTAGTTTGGTGTGCTGTATAATAAGAAAAATAAAACAGTGAAAAGTAAAAAAAAAAAAGTTATGTTTAAATTACTAAGACTGTGCAAACTATTTCTTCTTCTGCACAATTCTTGATTTTGTTGTTTTTAATGCTATTCACCTTTTTATTGCAACCAAAATGCTTTGAATGGACAGAACTTTCAGATGGTGAACTTTCAAAACTGATTGTCCCGTACAAATGTGACAGAAATTTCAGATAAAAAAAGATCCTTGTGTGCTTTTTTTTTAATTGATTTGTGAATAGAGAGAGTGAGGAAAATGCTAAATGTAGTGAGAGGCTCCTATTTATAGCCATTATAGCCAATTATAATCATGTGAAAAATTAGGACACCTTATGAAAGTCTGTGTGCTTTTGTAACTTTCTTGGAGATATGGATATTTAATCTCAATTTTTACAATACTGGGAGATTCAAGTAGCATAACAAAACAATTAAAACTGGAGAAAAGATTTTTCTTGTACAAAAATGTGATTTCTGCTGAGCAATAAATAAGGACACCCCCAACTTTTTAACCAATTAAAATGGCTCAAATCACACACAGGTGTAGCACATCAGGTGCGCATGATTAGAACATCAGCATTTTGAAGGAGGTTTGCCTCAGTTAAACTTCAGAAATGTAGTTTGGTATGCTCCTGACTGTTGAGGTGAGAGTGAACACCATGGTGAGATCAAAGGAGCTGTCTGAGGCCTTCAGAAAGAAGATTGTAGCAGCTTAAGTCTGGTTAGGGATTTAAAAAGATTTTGCAATCAGCCATTCCACTGGAAAATAGTCTATAAGTGGAAGACTTTCAAAACAACAGCCAACATGCCCAGGTCTGGTGGTCCAAACAAGTTCACCCTGAGAGCAGACCACAAGATGCTAAAAGAAGTCTCCAAAAATCCTAAAATGTCATAATGGGACCTACAGCAGGCTCTTGCTACTGTTGATGTGAAAGTGCATGCCTTTACATTCAGAAAGAACTGTACAACTTAAGCAAGGATGAAACCTTTGCTCTCTAAGAGAAACCTCAAATCCAGTCTAAAGTTTGCCAGAAAGAATGTAGACAAAGACTAGGACTTCTGTAATAATGTTCTTAGGACAGATGAGTCTAAAATGTAATTATTTAGATACCAGAACAGAGGACATGTCTGGCATAAACCAAATACAGCATTCCTGGAAAAGAACCTGGGATGCTTTGCTGCAGCAGGAACTGGCCAGCTCACCATTATAGAATCCAACATGAATTCTACCATGTATTAGAGGGAGCTTGAGGAACATGTGAGACCATCTATAAGAACATTAAAGGGGAACTGGACCCTGTAGCATGACAATGACCCAAAACATACCAGTAAATCCACTAAGCACTGACTGAAAAACAAGCAATGGAGAGTTCTGGAGTGGCCAAGAGTCAAAAGAGTTCTGGAGTCAAAACCAAGAACTGAATATTTAAATTAAAATAATCCGTTGTTGTTATGGGTGGTGGTGGTCTAGTTGTAGGATACCTGCCTATGGATCTGTGGACCAAGTAGGTTTGAATCCCACCTCCAGCACTACCACCATTTGGTTCCTATGTAAAAACCCTTAACCCTGAATTGCTCCAGGGGGACTGTCCCTGTATTCAGGACATGGAAGTCGCTCTGGATAAGAACATCTGTTAAATGCCATAAATGTCAAAATGTCAAATGTTGTTCTGCATCGCTGTATTCAACTTTAGGTTTACACATAAAATGGCAACAATTTTTTTTTAATGCCCCTCTTAGATTGAAGATCTAATGTGATGTGTGTTTATGCATGTGTGTGAGCAAGTGCATCTATCTATCTATCTATCTATCTATCTATCTATCTATCTATCTATCTATCTATCTTTTTAAACATTTACTTAAAGAAATTTGTTTTTATATCCACTGCATAGTAAGACTTTAGAGAGCAGTAAGTAAAAGAATTTTTGTGTTATTTCACACCCATACAAACACACACACAATGGCGCACACATTACAAATTGCTCTTGCACCTCACTTTAGTGTTGAGGAAGAGGCTGAAAAATACAGTGTTTTAAATTCAGTTCATCTGCCACATGCCCAGCTTGTGATTACTGACAGTGTATCTGTTTCACATGCACTTGAAAAACAAGCAGACGCATTCGTCACCAGGCTGTGAAGTCAGCCATCAATATTCTGAAACTTTGCATCCCTCTCATTCTGCAGTAGTTACATTGCCAGCCTACCAGTTATGCCCTACTCTCTCATCCTGCTTTTCCATGGTAATGCCATTTCTTCCTGGGTTGAATTTCAGTATAGCAGTGGTGGGCGACATTGCAAATTTTAGTTATGTAATTTTATTAGTATTGTCAGTCACTGATGCTAGCATTATTTACAGTATTAATGTCCAAAATGACTGATACCATGAACCAGTTTCTGAGACTCCAATAATGGAGCTTAACAAGCAAGCAGCAAGTCACTGATGGGGGTTGGAAGTAGTAAAAATGATAAATGAGAAATCTCTACTACCATTGCAGTGCGAGATACACCAGCTGAAATTTGTCCAAAACTAACCATTACACCTGTAATGCAGAAACGCAACCTGCAAACAGTGCAAAACATACTTTCTTTTACTAATTTATGCACTTCAAATATTTAAATTTTCCTTTTGCTATCATATGGCCCTCATTTAAAGCAGGGAAGGGGTATTCCAAAATTATAAGACATATCTCAATTATGTTAAATCAAGTTTAAATACTGATTTCACCAAAATAATATATTTAAGAGAAAACATGGTATAAATAAAGATTTAGTGATCACATTAACTGGGTTCTGCATTGTATTAATCAGGGGTGGGCAACTCCGGTCCTGAAGGGCCCTCTTAGTCCTGCAGAGTTTAGTGAATTCCCTGCTTAAACACACCTGGTACAGCTCACCTGATCATTGTCAAGTTTAGTGAGTGTGTTTGAGAAGGTAACTACCAAACTGTGGAGGACACCAGCCCTCCAGGACTGGAGCAGGACTAGAGCAGGGGTAGGCAATTCCGGTCCTGGAGGGCTGGTGTCCTTCACAGTTTGGTAGTTGCCTTCTCAAACACACAGTTTCTGTAACGCTTGGGTGGTGTGGTCCAGACGTAAACGTGCGGCCAGAGATTGGTGACTTAACTTTACTGAACATAGCAAACATAAAAGCACCTGCACGTGTAACAAAGCTAACAAGAATGACTGTCATTCTATTCTGACTCACTGACTCACAATAATGAAGTCAGCCCCCAAAGTGGCACACCTGCGCCCTGATGAGCCCAGGTGTGCTCAGTCAGAGTTTAGACTGGATAATTAAGGATCTGGGGATAGTGAGCAGCAGGTTGTGGGGTTTGGAATATTGGTGAACTTTCTTTTCTTTCTTCCCTCAAGTATGAATGAGAGGGATTCTTGGGGACTACCCATAAAACCCTCAGTCAAAGTTTAGACTGTCACAGTTTCCAGCAGGGACACACGTACCCTTTGGGGCAACTCTGTTGTGAAAGGCGCTATACAAGAATAAATTGAATTGAATATAGAAGAAGAATGAAAAGAAAGCTCAGGCTTATGTTGAATATTGAAATAAAAATCATTGTGCTCTGATAGGAACTGCACCTCTGTTTATGAAATGTATATTACCATATTTGTCTCATAACTGCATAATTGTAAGAGATACAACCCCTCAGTAATCCAATGGAATAATCCAATGGAATAATCTTGGAATTCAAGAGCAATATGTTAAACAACCGTTAAGAGCTTATTGGGATAAAAAATTATCTTTAAAAGATATCATATTGTCATAATTGCTCACCCTGGAGTAGTCCGTGCATGAGCATGGTAGAATCTTGATTTACTGAGGATAATAAAACCATTTCTGCAGGCCTCCTAGTAGCCATTTTATCAGTGAAATTTAAAGACTGCAAAAAAAATTATCTTAGTAGCTGTGGAGGTGATTCTCAGTATGTTTAACCTTATAAAAATAAAATTCTATGTATTTTCTTTGCATAATTCATAAACACTGACATTCAGAGTGGTTTGATATGAAATTGTTCACATGTAAAATGTAGAAAATGTAGAGAAGTTCAAATTTCTTTACAGGGCTGGTGATGGGATTCAGTTTTTAAATGTAATGTAGATGTGGCATAGCTGTACAAAATGCTGTATGTCTACTTTTTTAGTTTTTCTCAAATAATTCTAAAGGTTTTTTAAATGAATCAAGAGATAAGGCAAAATTACTTGTTAAATTAACTGGAAAAGGGATCAAGAACTGTGTGTGTGTATGTGTGTGTGTGTGTGTGTGAGCGTGTAACTCTAAGGCATTGTGGGGAGGACATATGCACCATGCCAGGAGTTTCGTTATTAGCTTTATTAATCATAGTGAATGTAGCCAAAGATACAAACCTAAAGCACCACTGTTACAACAGAGATTGCCCATGTGAATGACCAATGCTATACTCTGACTCATTGGGGGTTATAAAGCCAACCCCCAATATAAAGCCAGCCCCCAGGTGTACTCAGTCAGAGCAGAGCGCCACCTACCGTGACAGTATGTGTGTAAAAGCAACTGGTGCTGAGAGCTCTTAGGCTGAGAGGATGGAAATACAGCTGAACCACCTGTAGAAGAGATTCTCTCATTAAAAATGAATGATGACATAAAATCTGAGCTCCTTACACTGCTCTCTGGAGCAGCTTGGTTCACAGCACATTATGCCACTTTTATCTCAGCACAGGGACTGTGTGTGTGTGTGTGTGTGTTTAGATGAATTCAACCAGTTGATAGAGTTTCTTTACAACTGTATTCAACACACAACATAATTACCAACAATCTCTCCCCCGTCTTAGTATCATGTTACCTTCTCTATCACTCTGTCTTTCTTTCTTTCCTTTTCTCTTTGCCTCTTGTCCCACTCTGTCTCCCCCTCTCTCTGTTCTCCCTCTCTCCCTGGTTCCAAACAGCTTGATGTGCCTTTTCTGACTTTGCAGCAGGGTTTTATGGGTAGTCCCCAAGAACCCCTCTCATTCATACTTGAGGTAAGACAGAAAAGAAAGATCACCAATATCCCAAACCCCACAGCACGCTGCCCACTATCCCCAAATCCATAATTATCCAGTTCCCCACTAACACTGCAGCCCCAATAACTCTACCAACAGCCCACTGAACACTCATAACATGGTCTGTTTTATGTGTCCATATTAATTAATAAAGAACTTTTTTAATCTAGTTACACTTACTCAGTAGGTGCCAATAATTTTGGAAATGTTTAGAGTTTCTGAGTAACAAGCATCAAGGCCAAATTTACATTTACATTTATGGCATTTAGCAGACACTCTTATCCAGAGTGACTTCCATGTCCTAATTACAGAGACAGTCCCCCTGGAGCAACTCAGGGTTAAGGGTCTTGCTCAGGGACCCAGTGGTGGTAGTGCTGGAGGTGGGATTCAAACCTGGGACCTCTTGAGCTATAGATCCATAGGCAAGTATCCACTAGACCACCACCACCCTATTGCTGTAATTTCATTTGGTTGCAGAAAGTATTTGTGTATATAAATTTGTTTATTAAACCACATTAAGTCACATTAAAATTGTTAGGAATTGTCATTTGGTAAGATGTTTGGTAAGATGAAGACGTTTTAGGAGGTGATATTTGCTATTAAGAATTTTAACAACTCCGGTTTCTTTACAGTTGTAGTAATTGGAACCAGAGATTATAATGACTACAACACGAAATTAGCCATTGTACATCCAAAAAAGACCATTGAATCTAGCTTTAAAGTTTTTGCTGATAATTCATCATTGTCAAACTACAAAATAGAGATACTGGGTTTTGTTTCTTTCTTTTCTTCTTAATAAAATTATTTGAAGGTAGTCTTTCGCATGTTTTAAAATTTTTTATAATAAATGGGCCAATAGAAGTGGCCTAGAATGTTTTGTTAAATATATTAGAAAGGAGACCAAGAAAGAAAGTAGATAGCTGCTTGTTTCTGCTTTGCTGACCAAGGCATATGAATTCCATTAATTATCTCCATTTTTCTGATATTTGGTTAGAACCTGCAACATCCAAAAAAAATGAAGCAGAATTTTGCTGTGAGGCAACATCCAAACCATCAGATTTTTTCAAAATGTTTGAGAAAACACTTTTATATTGTATGAAGGCAGCTTTTTGCAGTTTTCAGCTCTTTAGCTTTAGGTTTCAGCTGCAGAAGTGCAGAAGGCAAAGTAACATGCCTAAAATGATACTGTAATGGAAAGCTATACATGAAGCCTTTAGGAAGGTTTAATTAGAAATGCATGGATGTATTTCTGTGTCAGATACACAGAAATAGTGGTGTCAAATAAAGGTGCATTTCTTGGCTGGGAAAGAAATGGAAAAAAGCAAAGCAAAATAATTTCCTTTTAATCAATATAACAGGCCTTACACAAACCCCACAAAAACAATTAAACACTGATCCATATACATGCATGCACTAATGAAAAACACACATCCTTCCCCTGACAACTTAGGTAAATTAAAACTGGACAGTTTTAGAGAAGGGGGGAAAAACCCACAAAACTCAAAAACCAAGCTAAATACAGCCACAGCAGCATGTTTATGGATAATTTATATTATATTCTATGGGAGAACAGTAACTTTCTGTTGTATTTTTAAATAGCCTTAAGCTACTTCTGTAAAAGGGCATTGACAACTGGTAGGTGAGTTATTCCTTGTTTTGAAGGTTTAGAAAACAACACACCCTTTTAAGGTCATTTAAGGCAGTGATTGAAAGGCTGTTGTGATTTTACTGACCACAGATTACAATGAGAAACCACTAAATACTATTTATTAAATTGTGGTTTTAAATTTCTCCCATTTGATCTGGTAAGCTCATAATAGCCAGGATCCTGTGACTATGACTATGGACCTTAATTACCAGAAACATAAATGAAATGAATGAAGAATAGGGGTTTAGTGTTATCATATCTATGTTGGTTTTTTTTTTCAATTCTTCTATGCTTTATAATCTGAAGTGAATAATGTGTCACAACTTATCACTTAGACCACACGGATACCTTAAATTAACATTCTCCCCTTACAAATAAATCCAGATTTGTCAATACAGACAGTTGGCAAAATAATGTGCCAGTGATCTGATTGACTTCTTTCTCAGACTTGGGTTGACATGCAGTCAAGTAAGAACAATGGATGATGACGGATGATTTGCTTTAGCATTACTCAGCACATATAATACTACCTGTGGAAAAGAAGAGAGATTGGCTGAGATTTTAGAGAAAGGCAGGCAAACTGCATTAATGCAAAACACACACATTGCTGACAACAGCACCTTTCACTATCCATCAAGGGGCAAATGAAAAGATCGAGAAAGACTGAGAGAAATTGCGCTGTTTCAAAAAAGATGTCTGACTAGCTGGTTATTTTCCATTCATTTGCTATGCTTATTCTAAAATGGTATGAATGGTTACTGCTGTGCTTTGATGTGCGTGTGTGTGTGCGTGTGTACTTGACCAGTCCTTAATTAGGGTAATGGACTTTAATAAATCTTTATCGCTGCTTGATTTCATTACATTCCCATGGGTGTGTGTGTGTGTGTGTGTGTGTGTGTGTGTGTGTGTGTGAGAGAGAGAGAGACAGATAGAGATAGAGCAAGCCAGATAGATTGTTTGTATGTTCAAAAGTGTCACATTAATTAACTGCTCAGGATTAACTTGTTTAAGAGACTAACTGCACTTCTTGATTACAGGATTCATCACACACAGCACTGCCCTCCAAATCAGCACCACCATAATGGGCATATCCCACTGGTGCTAAATATTTTCGCACATTCAAAATGTGAAATATTCAAACATGTTTCCTTTCAATTCATTTAAACAACCTACTCACATGAATGAGGCCATCAGCCACTGACCACTATATACTATTAGTTACTCAGTTATAAAGTTAATATTGTACAAGCTATTTATTTATTTATTTATTATAGCCTATATGTTTAGGTAATTATTTCTCTCCTAGTAAAATGTCTTGTTGATTTTACCAATAAGTTTATAATATAATCTAATATTTATTTGGGCCATATTTTATGTAGCATTATGCCTTGAATTGTTCAACTGCATCAGTGTATTTTGCAGATGACCACTCTCTTTAGTTGCATTAAGTTTATTTTGCTTTTAAATATAGTGTTTTTGTGTGTTTCCATCTTTTCCTCACATTTTGGTAACCCACCATCCTCTTATCATTTTGCCATCTTTGCTTTGATCCTTCACTTTTTTGTTTGACAAAAAAATATTTAACACTTGCTGTATTTTTGTGCTTATTTTTATTGCTTATGTTGTGTTAAAAAAATATTAAATCTGTGGTGCTTCTCTTTTTATTTTTTTCTTATAGTTACAGGAGACCCACTTGTATGATCAGGTCTATAAGTATTTAGACCTTCCAGGGCAGGTATGTGAATAAGAGAATTTTGAAAAACATCTGAACTTGTGCTAACTAACCAGAAAGGAAGCTTAAACTTATCTTTACAGGGAACAAAGGAATCCAGGGCAGTTCTGTTTATCATTATTTAGTACTTTAGTAAATATCCTGAAATGATAATCCTGGCTTGTTGCCAACTTTTTTTCAAGAACATAAAGCATAATCATGATCTTTTAGTTGTTTAAATGGGCTGCTATCAGAATCCCACCCTGAATTAAGGACAATACTGAAAGGCAACCAGTGAAGAACTGGAGGTCAAAAGTTTCAGGACACCTAGCTGTTCATCGTATTTGAGACAAATTAGCAAATGTTTTTCACTGTTGTATATTTAATAGAGGGTGTTGGGGTCTTGCCATGTTTCTTGGCCAAATCTGGAAAACTGCTAATATTTGCAATCACTTTGCTTTTTCAGCTCTCATCACCATTCAATCCATTCAGCTCAAATGTTTTGCAATTTGTTGTCGCTACTAAACCAAAAGCTTCTGAAATGTACATCTGCCAAAGGAAATTTGGGCAATATTTTTTTTGTCCATTCATGAATACATTTTCATTCTATGTAAAGGGCAGCTTCAAATTAGCTCAAATGAGAAACAACACTAATGGAGATAAAAAATTCTGCCTAGAGCATCAAACTGCTTCTATCAAAACTTGGAAAGAAAAGTGTCAAAAGATTTTCTCTTCATACCAAAGGAGACACAAGCTGAAAAGTTTACTTGAAGGATTAGTTAAGAGCTGCTTTATATTATATTTTAAAAATGATAAAATTATCTTCTTGTTAATTAAACAGTAAACATGAAAGTAAAGTGTCCCTAAATTTTTGACAGGTGATACGTGTTCTGCTATGCTGTGATGCTTCCTGTGTTGTGTGTTTGTGGAGCTGGCTGTGCATCTAACACTGTTTTTTTGCTTGACTTTCGTCTCATTATGCATGTGTGCACATATATGTGTGTGGGGACAGTATTTGTTTTGCGTCAACTAATGCATAGAACCTACATGATTACATCAAAGCACTTTTTGGGAGAAAAATGTCAAATTGAGGGGAAAAGGAATTCCTTGGGGGCAGTCTATGTTTGTGTGTGTTGGGGGGCTTAGTTCAGCATGGGGTTAATATTTCTTAAGATTGAATGAGTGAATGGCTAAGGAGCATTAAATACTACACTACAATAGAAGGAATTAAAAGATCATTCTCCAGCAATGCCACAGCCATCTGTTGCCAGGCATCTTAACATACATAAATGAACATAAATGACCTTTCTTTCTCTGAGCAGGAAAGCCTCCCTTACCATCACTCAGCATTAGGTTAGGCAATACAGACATCTTACCTGACAGAACAGGCAGTTAATATTCCTCTCCAAGGCCATTGAGCCTTCCATTGACATGACATGGTAGCCTTCACCCTTCCAGTTTGGTAATATTGCGTGATGAAGAGACCCAGCTGGTGATTGGAAATTTGACATGACATGATCATGAAAAATCACCCAAAAACATAATAATGCAAAAGGCATGGGCAATATCATGATATAAAATGTAATCAGCCTTTTACTTTAGTATGTATTTAATATTTCTTTCAATTAAAAGATAATTGAGACAATATACCCAGATACATGACTGCACATAAAGTAGTTACTAAAAGTAACTACATTGCAAATAGTTGCTTTCAATTTGTTGGTGTACACATTACTGACTTTCTTTCATCAAACTGGCTTTCTTCTATTTTGTTCTTTCTAATTCTCCTTCTTTCACTCACTCCATTTAAAAACTAGGTTCTATGTGTCATCTATGCTGTACTAAATTTCCACTTTGAGCATATAACAGTAAATCTGAGCAAATGTAAGATCCATTTATGTCTGTCAACATCTAAGGAAAACCTGTATCCTGTGTCTCTGCTCTTAGCTAAAGAACATAGATCGTCCTGCAGAACCAGAGAAGGTTCCACGAGCTCCTCATGATCGCAAAAAGGAATGGCAGAAGCTGGCCTTGGGAGCAGAGCTTGCAGAGGACGACATAGATGATAAACACAAAGACACTACCAATGGATCGGTATACCACGACCACAGGTTTGTGTATGTGTGTGTGAGCACTTTCTTTTTATCTATTTAAGGATTTCCATAAATAGATAAAAAGGGCAAAATGTGTAATATAAACATATTAAACGATAATCCCCAAAAGCATATCCCCAACCCTGCCCAGGAGGATCCCCTAGCTCTGGTCCCATGTCAGAATGACTTAATAAATCTATGACAGGTGAGTTGAACCAGGTTTGTTTGAGCAGAGAAATCATCAAGATGAAGACCAGCCCTTAAGGAATAAAGCTTGAGACTCCTGATACACAGTGTAAGCATGCATACAGCAGTCAGCTAAAACATTTAAACCACTTAAAGGTTAAACCAATAGCATGGATCTACTTGTTAAAATGGCACTTGTCAACCTCGCTGGGATATATTGTGCAACAACTGTAAAGTAATTTGTTAAACAGTTGGAGAAAGAAAAATGGGCTGAGTGAAGTTTGACAAAGCCAACATTTGAGGAAGACAGGAGACAACTGGGCCAGATACTAAAAGACAAAATATTGCAGTCATTTTCTGAGATAAATTAAAGCCTCATTCAGGAATACACAGCACTGCAGTCTTTATTTCTGTTAAAATACAAAGTATTAATTGGGAGTCTGTCTCTCGCTGATGTAATTGTCTTTTTATCCTTCTGGGAAGGCTTCGCACTAGATGTTGAAAGGTTACTGTAAGAATTTGATTGTATTTATTCAAATGAACCTCAGTGAGGGTAAGTACTGATGTTGGATGATTAGTTCTCAATCACAAATTCATGCCAAATGTATTACGGGCTGCTCCATCAATATGTAGCTCCAATGCCTCATTGCCCAATAGACTTGTGAGAGTTAAATTTTATTGCCAACACTCAACACTCTGAATAACACTCTGAAGCTTTTGTAGCAGTTGAACACTATTTTATGCCCTTAAAGTAGATGAATTTACTAATTAGAAGTGTCATATCTTTTTTCAGTGTCTGATTATAAACCTTCTTTTCTGCCTTCATTTGCTTTCCTATGTTTAGGCAAATGTATATGGATCATCTGGATGGTCCATTCTCTCTAGCGGCTCTGCCATATTCTCAGATGAATGAGCTGCTTAACCGGACAGGAGAGCGCATGTATGGCCGGCCACATGAGCCCCCACCTCCACCACCCTCACACCCATCAGAGATCAAACCAGCCTCAGCCATCAGGTACGCACACACAGCACAGCTTATGCTGCTTTAACAGCCACACACACATGCTATGGTACCCTTTGCAATTGGTGCTTCCTGCAATTGATCCAGTTTAGATGTGCACTGCAGAAAATATTTCTGTTTTCTGTTTCTGTTCTTTTGAATCGACTAATAAATCCACTAGGGGTCACTGTGAGCAGCAGTCAACTTGCCCTTGCAACCCCTAATTTGCAAACCAGTCTAAGTATACACATAAATTGACACACAATTTAGGGACATATATCATATATATTAATACATGGAATATATATATCAACCTCATTTTTCTGATGTGACATTGTTGGTCTCATTTTTGTAAATGCGTATACCAAGGCACACAAACAGAAAACACACACTGTAAAAAAACAAAGTAGGTAAATCACTGATGACTCACCCCATGAGGACAAAATGTTCCCACATTAATAAGTGAATACTTCACTTTGTTGGAGAGTGTTTCTTTGTTTGTTTTTAGACCAAATTCATATTTTGGAATAACAGTTTCCTTTTGGTTACAAAGTTTAAACTTAGATAAACATGTTTACTTACAGTTATATGTAGTTCAATATAACACTCCATAAATATACTACAAAACTGTTCTGATACATAATCCTCAGCTATTCTGCCTTTTTATTCAGTCGTTCATTGTGTTTGTTTGGCTGTTTACTCCAACATTTCTCTCTGAGTTAGCATTTCTCTAGGCTTTGTAGCAGGGTGACCCAGTTCAAAACTCATGAGTAATAACCCCTGCTCCACCCCACTGTGTGTGTGGGTTTGTATTAGTGTGTGTCTGTGTGCGCGTGTGTGTGTATTCTTGCTTTATTTATAGCTTAGAGGACAAAAAAACATAACCTCTTTTGTTTCTCTCATTCTATCATTATATTACACAACTCTCCTTAACACCTAAGCAGTGATACAAACATGTTTAATTTTAAACCTCAGAAAGCTTACTGCAAAACTGGAACTTTTTTCCACATCACAGCAGCAGGGTGTATTCATTTTGCAGTTTTCTTTAATCCAGTATAAATCTGTAGCGACTGTAATGCTCTAATTTGTAGTAACTGGAGGGAATCTTTTGTAATATTATATAAATTATCTTTTGTATTAATGGTAACACAAACGCCCAGTAAAATAGCTCAGATACTTTATGAATCTCTTTAAATCTTGATTGTTAGCTACAATACAATGCAAAATTGTCACGGTTATGGTGCAGTAGAGGGCGCTCTGTTCTGACTGAGCACACCTGAGCTCATGAGTCATAACAGAGCATGGCTCATTAACAGAGGCTAGGCCTCCAAGTAATGTTGTTTTTTTTTACTCCCTTGAGTCTTGTATGAGTGCCATGAGTAATAAAGTTAAGTTCTTGATTCCTGGCTCCGCGCTGATGTCCTGCCCACACCAAACCAGCAGTACAGGAAAAAAAAATGCAAAATTTGGACAACAAACATGTTTTGGCTGATTGATTTCATTGGGGTAAAGTGGAAAAATAACATTTAGAAAATTTCGCTAATCTAATCCTTTAAAAACTCTACTATCTTTAGAAATCCTCCCAAAAATTAAAAGCATAAGCATAAAATACATTTGAAAAGCAACATCAGAACAGTAGCAGAGTGCTCCTTGGTGTGTGTGTGCACGTGTGTGACACACAGTCCAGCTGTTATGGAGCAATGATGGACAGGTTTGGGATGAATGATAGAGAAAAATGAAAAATGGAGGCATCTTGTAGATTTAAACTGCTGAGTTTAATGCATTGATAGTGTCTGTCTCTCTCTCTCTCTTTCTCTCAGCTCCAGTTCAGGTTTCTCAGACAGTCGTCCTCAGTCTCCAGCCCGCACTCCTGTCTTCCTCAACCCCAATGCCCCGCCACCTCCTCCTCCTCCATTACCTCCACCCCCTCCTCCACTTCCATCCACCCTGTCAGGGTCCAGCATGCGGGGCACGCCACCACCCCCAATTCCACCTCTACCCTCTCAACAGCCCCCAGCTATACCCCCTCCTCCAGCACCACTTCAAATCGCCCCTGGTGTATTGCACCCTGCTCCTCCTCCTGTGGCCCCACCACTTCACTCCTCTCCAGCCCGCCACCAGCAGGATAAAGCCCTGCTCCCTGGTATGGGAGATGCCACTGTTTTACCCCCTCCTCCACCTCCTCCTCCTCTACCCCTCCCAGGAGCCAGAAGCTCCTCCCCCTGCACATCTGCAGGTCCACCCCCTGTGCCTTCCTTTCCCGGAGCGGTTTCATCTCCGCCCACTCACTCGGGTCATGAGGTCAAGAGGCATCCTGCCAACTTGCCGCCTATCAGTGATGCACGCAGTGTCCTATTAGAAGCCATTCGTAAAGGTAGGAGGAGTTAAGTCAGTCATATGTTTTTTAATAAAGTTACATTTCGGGAGCTAAGTCTTAAATGACAAACTATCAGTTTGAGAAATAAAGCTTGGCATTTTACTTTTTAATTGTTGGTGGTAACTCAAAT
Source organism: Hepsetus odoe (assembly GCA_017165825.1). Classification (NCBI taxonomy): domain Eukaryota; kingdom Metazoa; phylum Chordata; class Actinopteri; order Characiformes; family Hepsetidae; genus Hepsetus; species Hepsetus odoe. The sequence goes on from CM029370.1 coordinate 8,433,230, forward strand.
GAAAACAACTATTTAGTAATGACATGCTCATGTTAAAATTTTGTAGCTTTATAAACTGGGCCATTCAAACACACCATTACACTGATACACATCTTCTCAAACACTACACTTCTGCATCTGATTTCAGCCTCATTCTGGTTATCCACATATCAATGTCAACACACATACTATAGCAAAAAGAAAGCATTTAAATACCCCATCAGAAAAATAAATGGCAAAATTGGCAAAAATAAGGAAAAGCACAAATACTGTCTTATATAAGGTCTCACAGTTCAAGGTGTATGTAAGGCACAAATCCAGGATTTCTGCAGCAGTAAAAACACTCAACAGCACAGTAGTCTCTATCATTCTTAAATCTAAGAGATCTGGAACCATAACTAGATACAAGTTAGATAGAGTTCATAGATACAAATCATCCTATTGGGAACTAAAAATGCAATGATGTCAACAACCCAAGTAAACAAATGTTGAATTTATTGAATTTATTAAACATCTTTGGAGAGATCTTAAAACGTTGCATGAATGAAAGAAAAATTTCAAAAGAAAGGTGAGCCAAGCTTCATTCCCAAGATAAGTCGAACCTGTCATTGATCATAAAGATGCTTTAACAAAGCACTGAGTGAAGGGCTCAAATACTTGTAAAGGTGATATTTTCCTTTTTTTTTTATTATTATTAAAACACCATAGAAACGTTTTTTATTTTCTTGTAGTTTTAGTATGTAAAAACTAACTTAATACATTTAAAGATGAGTCTGATATGTAAGTAAAACAAAATATAAGCTTCCTGAATTAACAGTAAGTCTCCAATGGTAGACTTTTTTTGCTTTTCAAAGAAGAATATGGTCAACAATCCATCCACCCATTATGCTAGAGCCTATCCCAGCACTCATGGGACAAAAGGCAGTCATCAAAGGAAGCTGTTTTTGGCCACATTAAAGAAAACACCATGAAAATGTGGCTTGTAAGTCTACACAGACCATCTTTTAACCTCTCAGTCAAGATGCTCTCTCTCTCTCTCTCTCTCTCTCTCTCTCTCTCTCTCTCTCTCTCTATCTCTATCTCTCTCTGTCTCTCTCTCTCTCTCAGGTATCCAGCTGAGGAAGGTAGAGGAACAAAGGGAACAGGAGGCCAAGCACGAGCGTGTGGGCAATGATGTAGCCACTATACTGTCTCGACGAATTGCCGTGGAGTACAGCGACTCAGAAGACGACTCTGAATTTGATGAGGTTGACTGGATGGAGTGAGAGTGAGATTGTGGGAGCGAGGTGGTGAATGTTTAGGATAAAAAGTGAAAGAAACTCCCATTTAACAAGTGTGTCTCATTTATCTCTTTGTGCCCCTCCTCCATGGTTCACCGTGGTACATTTTGGGAGACTTTCTGACTGCAGTTGTCTTTTTTCTGAATGCTTTGCTCAAATTTTTTTTTTCTTTCTATTTTTTACACAACAATTTTTTTTGCTGTTCTCAAAAGTTTTTAACTCTTATTGTAGGATTAATGACTGAAAATAATGAAATTAACGTTGCTTCTCTTCTAGCTCACTTGAAAGGGGGACAACAAAAATCCACTGTCTTACTTTAATGGTATGAAGCCTTACGTAAGTGGGGTGGTGAGTAGCGCCTTATTCAAGCCTAAGGCAACACTGCCACCTTTTAGTTATAATAGAAACTGCAGTGGTGTTTTTGTTGTTTTTTTATCCCCTTGAAATACATTTCACATTTTAAAAAGGCCAGTAAATGCCAGCACATATCTGGAAAATCAATGTAATAGTTAATGAAAATTTTGATGACATTTTTTTGTCCTATCTCTGAGGAATATGTGATGTCATGTCATTGTATTATTGTAATAAGCAACAATATGGTTTTGATTCTTGTTTATTGTAAAGAATTGATATTCTCAAGGATAAGACTATTCTGGGGATAAATTACATAAAAGAAGTTTAAATGAAGAGCCAAGACAATGCTAGATTTCATCAGGGCTTTTGAATCAAGTGGGTTCAGCCTATCCATTGAGGGTATATAAAAAAAAAAAAAAAAAAAAAAAAGCAGTACAGCTGAAGATGCAAATATGTCCTTCAAATCCCAGTGCTTAGTGATACTGAGAAGAAAAAATTGTTAAAACAGTTGAATGAATACACCATATTGACCATTACAATTTATCATTTGTATGATTTAAGTTTGCCAACACCCAGCGGTCATTAAGGAACAAATGACCCTTCATCTCCCTGTTCGTGTTCTAATTGAAAAAAGACTGTGCTGTCATTTCTCTTTCTTCTGCCTTATGGTTTGCATAGATGTGTTGTTAAGTTGATGAATGTACTGTGCTGTTACTACTTTTGCCTGCATTCCTAAGCATTAGCTGTTTTCATGTTCTAAACAGGAAAATAATAATTTAAAAAAACATGAAGAAACAAAAATAAAATATGATTTCAAAGTGTACACCTTGTAACTTATGTAACTGTTTACTGTAACAGTTTGCTTGAATTAATAAAAGCTAACGTTATGTTTAAGGTGTTGTTAATGTATAGTGTATACTTTAGGTGCTCTACAAATTTGGCCAACAGAAATAAGCAATATCATTTGTTGTTCACAGAGAATATCAGTGAAGTTCAATTTAATTGTTGTAATTCACCAGTGGATGATTCTACTCTGTCAGTGTAAATAATGCACAGAAAAAAATGTGCAGTCAAAGTTGATTTACGATTTACAATGAAATTTCAATCCCTCATAGTTCTGTAAATATTGGCAATTAACATTTGGCCAAAAACTGTGAACTTCATGGTCACATTTTTCTATTGTATAATAGAATATTCTGACAGCAAAGATTAAGTATATAGTAGGTATATAGTAAAACTTTCAAACAGTTTACAGCATTATTATGAAATTCATCAACTGTCTTGGCATTTTTTTCATTTTTATTGCTTTAGAATATTCTATCATATATTATTTGATTTGAAGTGGTTCATCTATTAGATACACCCAAAACTGAACCGTTTTTAAAAATTAGGCAAACTTACAGACTACATTACAGACTGTAATCCATCTGTTTCTCTGCATCATTTGTCAGTCCCCTTCACAATGTTCATCAGTGGTCATGACCCTCACAGGACCACCAGTAATCAGATATCATGTGGAAGATTCTCTGCTCAGTGATCACACTGCCATGGTAGTGGTGTTAGGGTGTGCTGTGTGGGGTAAAAGCGCAGAACGTTTTGTAGATTTTACAACTCAAACACACAGACAACCTGTTAAAAAAAAAAAAAAAAAAATCTATATATATATATATATATATATATATATAT